>JAKOOJ010000009.1:28560902-29772152 GCA_022577455.1 Arizona elegans | reverse complement strand
TCTCTCTCTCTCTCTCTCATTATTCATTCACTGCCTGTGAGCAACTCCTGGCAGTTACACTAATACCTTAAAAGCAACCATAAAAATTCCAGAATATTTAAACACAATAGATTCTTACATTGGCAGAATGTAATGCATTGTTTATAAAGGATAGAGATCTAATTTGTATATTAATATCCCTTAAAATTTAAAGGTTTAACCAAGACTGAGTAATGGTATTATTTATTATTTTCATCATAGAATTCCATGCTTTTTATCAAACTTGGTTTAATAATATGCCCTTTTAAACTTTTATTTTTCTTTGTGTCCCTGTAACATAAATATCTCTGAAGATAATTAGCTAGGCAGATTTCCAATACTGACATTCTACTATCGAGGAATATTATCCATTTCATTATCCATGACAAGCAACTTACTGTATGATACAATTTAAAATGTAAAAGGGCAAACCTACATTTGTCTTTTGAAATACTCTTCTGTTGGTATTCAGTTAAAATATACAAAAGTATGAAGGCTATTACTTAACACATTGTAAGCCGCCCTGAGTCTCCGGAGAAGGGCGGCATATAAATTAAAGAAAAAAAAATCAAAATCTACAATTTTTTTACCTATATATTTCTCTTTTCCATTCTGCACCAGTTTTTTTTTTTGCTAAATTACTAGGATCACTTATTATTATTTGGTACCTGGTAAAAATGTAATTAACCAACAGACATTAGCATTAACTAAGGAGATGTGACATAAGGAGGTTATGACTTTTCTCCTAAAATAGAAAACGTTTGCCTTTAATATAAGCCACACCTTGAATAAATGAATAAAAAGTAGTAATAAAATATATGACTTCAATACAGGATAGAGAATTTTATGAGATTAACTGAGACATCAAAATGCACCGCACATGAATTTCTTTGGTGCATGCTAGGCTTCCTTCTTTACTTCATTTTCATTCTTAGTTTATATTTTTAAAAAATGAATGAGAAACTGGCATGAAGCAAAATGTTTTCCCTCTAAGACTTACGTAGTGTCAAAAGCATTCTTAGAAATGCTGGAAGTTAGAGGCCTAGTGACATGTAAAAGAATGCCCACCAAAAAGGAAAAAGAAGAGTGGGTGAGGAGAAAAAGAAAATATGTCTATCCATATACTGACATTTTTGTACTTCAAAAAAGTAACAAATATTTATTGGTTACATGCATATCTTGCCCTTTGTTTAGGACCTATGGAATTGCCTTCTTCCATTTTTCCACAGCATGCCTGTGAGATATGTTGAGAATGATAGAGAATAATTGGTCCAAAGTCCTTACTTAAATAAGATAAGTATTTTAACCAATGTATCCCATATACTTTGTAAAACTTCTTTTTAAATCAAAGGAGCAACTACAACAATGAGAACATAATAATGATACAGGAAAAAGTAAATGTATCAAATTGAGTTATGGTCCATATTAATCCATATCTGTTTAAATCTGATTTAAGGAAAACCTAATATTTTATATCACAACTATTTTTCTGCCCCTTGGATTGAATGGGGATTTAAGAATCAGAACTCACATACTTACAGATCCTTGATGAAAAGTTATTATTTAAAGACAGAAAACAATTAATTGTTTTATTAATTGTTAAACATAAAGTCATGGAAATAAAGACAACTCTACATCCAAGACATTAAAAGATGACTGAGTTTAAATATAAATATTTAGCTGGCTAAACCCTCATTCATAATAGAGAATGTATGTCATGAGAAATATTTCTGTTTGGAGAAAGAAATATAACTAATTGTTGATAGTTAAAAATGGTATTGAAAAATATGAAATATTTCATTAGTACATTCTACAGATGAAAATTCACTTATTAATAAACTTTTCAACTTATTCAGGAAAACTTAGAGACTGATGTTAGTATATAACTTGATAATTTTTTTTAAAGAAAAGCTACGTTTCATGAATTCTACAAAAATCTGAGTCTGTCAGTTTTCTGTTTCATCTGGAAAGTAATTCCTTCTATTAGTGTGGTATATTACAGGCTCAGAAGAAAGTTGCATCCATTTAATAATCCTTTGTGCTGGGAGTTTGACAGCTTCTTTCATGTACATATCAGAACAGTGACATAGACTGAAACAAACATATTCTTTAACTGTGGCTCCCATCAGTTTGATTATTTCTTGGACAAAAAGTTCCATTCAGGAAACCAATAGACAACAAATTTTCTCAGATATGACTCTAACAGAGGAGAGTACCAGTGATAAGATATAGAAGACTTTCTTTTTTGCTTTAACGTTGATCTTATTTCTACTGCTAAAATCCCATTGCCATATGTGGGAACAATATAAAATAAGAAACAAAAGAAGACTGTTAAAAATATCAATTTCATGTTGAGCTTGCCAGCTTCCAATCCTTTAGCAAAATAAAGAATTTTTGGTGACATCAACACATTATACTTTCATCCTTCCCCTATTTCCATTTCACTTCATTAGCAGCTTTCAAGACAACAAGGAGAAATTATGATGCAATATGATACAATTCTGTAGATAGGAGGGTAGGTGAAGAATTAGGATGCATCTTTCCAAAAGGTGATTTTAATCCTATGAAATTCCATAAAATTACTGTATGCACATCTGTATTTTTAAATTAAACTATCACAAATAAAAAAAGTATAATAATGTTGTTTTACTCAAAAATTCTATGATCATTAAACCAATCACAAGCAAATGATTGATTTAAACAACTAGCAAACTAGTTGTTCTCTTGTCTTTATCTTAAATTCCTCTTTTTCAAATATCAATAAGTCTCAATATGTCATCCATTTACATTCCAAAATCATCTCTGTTCTGTGTAGTACTTCATGAGGGGAGTGAGATTAAAATGCATATAAAAATGAACATGGAATATTAATAGAAAGTTAAAAGTTGAATGGAATTGGTCCAGAATGAAGTTAAACTGAATCAGGAACACTCACTAAGGAAATCTAGGGCTGCATGGATAGTAGTATTCCCAGAGCACATAGAAGTTTACAGAGAATTTAAGAGTGAAATATTGGCAGCAATGGATTAGAAGATGGTGATTATTATGGGAAGCAGGTAGAATCTGGTTAGATTGATGGTCCCTGATCTCTGTGGATCTCTACAATGACTGGACCAGATACTTTTACAGTGAAGGTAACATTTACAAATCAGCTGCAGAAACCCTTTCCATTCCAGATAACTGAGGGCTGCAATAGTTGGGTGTATCTGGGACAGAACCTGAAGGAATGACAACTGGAGAACTGGCACAGAAAAAATAATGGATTAAAAAGCTTAATTAAAAAGTGAGCTTTTATTTATGTCACTTTTTTATAATCACAGTACAAGATATAACTTTGTAATTTAGTTTAGAAATCTATACTAGAAATACCAAATCTTCAGACAGTTTTACATTTGTGACAGAAATTTAGTCCTGGTTTTTTTTTTAAACACAGGTAGCCAATCTAAACATTTTTTAAAAAGAGTCTGTTGATGGAATTTGGTTTTGGGCAATAAAGGACCAATCAACTTTGAGCAATAAAGGACCAATCAATTCTGTGCTATAGAAGTATGTTCTGCTGAAAAGGCTGTCACAGGCAGAATAGACATGGTGAGAATGACGATGCCTGACTAAATAAGTACTTTCAAAACATGCTGACACACTGATTTCTATTCCATTGTATTCATATTCTGTTACCTGCCTAAATAATAATTACTTTCATTTATTTGGCTCTTCCTATCAACATGTAGAAAAGTTGCATTATCACAACTCTTTTGATGTTTTCCTGTCTGTGACAGCCTTCAGATTTTTTCCCCCTGTTCTCTTCACAGACAACAGAATGCTACACAGTATAGTTAGGATTGCCCCAAAATTATCAAGCTATCAACTTGACTTTTGTAGCATTTTGCAGAGATTTTATCTTTCATTTACAGTGTGCCTTGCTCTTCTCCACATATCCCCTCCAAACAAATTATGTATGAAATACTCAAATTTTCAAATTTACTTGAAGATACAGTTGCTAGTTTCTCCTTGTAGTTTGTATAACCCATTTTTTTTCTGTGTATTTTGTAGCAGTAGAATCATTAGAGGTCCAGATAAATTAAATTAAATTTCCTTATTTCCTTCCTTCCTTCCTTCTTTCCTTCCTTCCTTCCTTCTTTTCTTCCTTCCTTCCCTCCTTCCCTCCTTCCTTCCTTCCTTCTTTCCCTCCCTCCCTCTCTCCCTCCTCCTCCTCTCCTTTACATTTTCTCAGTTTTTTGCACTTCCATTCTCTATCTCTCTTATTTTTATTAGATTTTGTTTCTCTTCCTGCTTTTATTTTCTTCTCACTTCTAATTAATACCACAGTAAATGTTTCATCAGAAATTATTCTACACCAGATTTATACTCATACTTTGTATTTAAAAATATATAACAAATTGAAAAATAATATTATATAATCAATCCATATGCAAGAATATGTACTGTACATGCTACTACCAAACAAGCTCCATTAACTAGGACAGTGGTTGAACTAGATACATTTATTTTATCATGTAGAACACCAGGAACAACCCATTGTCTGAATTTTGATAGTAGTTCCTGTATACTTATTTATCAATGGATTACAAGAGCTTTTTTTTTTTATTTGGATCTCCAGGAACTGGAGTTTGCCTCATCACATTTGTAGTAAATATCACAGGAAAATTGGCAAAAGCAATCCCATACCAACCTTTATCTATTTCTATTGTGAATGCTATGAATGTTTACACATCTGGATGTTCCTTTCCTGAGTGATGCTACTCCAGTGCAAATAACTAGCACTGTGTGGACTGCTTCCCTTGACAGTTATGAGGGAAGCAAGACTTCTATTTGCACCTGAGTAAATGGAAAAGAGCAAGCTGATGCTTTCCTGACAGACTCCAAAAGAAATAATAGACAAGATGACAGATATACAGAAATTTCATGTGCATCTCACGCCAGCTGAGAAATGCAACACCTGTGTTGACTGCATCTTAAAAGGATCAGTATCTTTAGATTGCTTTAGCTTTACCATGACCAGAATATATAACAAAGAAAATACCATGTATGTTATTATGCACTGCAGGGAAAACATATAAAATATGCTATTAAGGAGCCATAATAGTCTTGCTCTGTAACCTATGTAAATTCCAGTATTAGAATACATACCTTCCACAGCAAAAAATACTCTTCCATTGGCACACAAGGGTGCTTGTAAATTAATTTCATTCCTCCCAAACTTCTGAAGTATTCATTTATCATCTCTAACATTTCTTAATATTGAGCACTTTAAATCTTTGAGCCATGTATGTATGTATATTAAAAACCACTCTCTATAAATTCTGTGTTTGGTTTGTTCTGTGAACTGCAAGAGTCTTAATAGTTAATTAATTATGTTTAAAGGTGCAATCATGAACATAAAGGTTTGTTGACAAGTCATGAAATGTTCATATTTGCCTTTCTGTTCACCAGAACATCTTTATCCTATTGGCAAGAAAGTATTGTTCTCCATCTTTCCTTTGAATAAGAAAAGTGTCTAAGGTGTTCCTTATTATTCAGTATGATTATGTTTGATATTATATTAATTACATCAAATGAATTCTGGATAAATAGTTAATGATCATGTGGTTATTCTTATTCTTACGGCATACATCTGCTGAGATTGGGCAATTCTTGCAAACCATTGCAAGAATTGTTGTACTGATTTTTCTTTATGGCCTCTTTCTCTCAACCACTCACTTTGATCTTAAAATAAAAGGAAAAAATGCCAAAGCTCATTTCCTGGTATATTTTAAATAATGGGAGAATGCAAAAAGATGTGCTATATATGTGTTAGTGGCAACCTAAAAGTACAATTCTAGACAATTTTAATTGATTGAATCAGGAAGAAACTGTCATTATTTGAGCATTTGAGCTGGCATGGAGGACCAAAGTTTTTTTACTTCTTGCCTTAAAAACATTTTAGAGCCAAGGTCTACATAATAATGATATTCATTTTATTATTTTTATTTATTGAACTGGGAATGAATTGTCTTTTTCTCTAAACTGGTATATATCCCCCAGTAGTTTTATTTTTAGAATTAGTACAGAATCAACAATCCATTTTATTCTTCTAGACACAATAGATTATGGCTCATGGTACACAATTGAAATATATTACAGAATATCTCAAGAAATATGCATGTTTTTATTATATAAAATAATAAATCATATATAATCATATCTGCACATAACTGTACATAATCTGAACACATAGGTACATATTTTAGTACATAATAAAATCTTGCAATGGGTCCTTCACTGTGGCTAACATAGCACTCTTGCTTGTGAGCTTTTTAATATTTTTAAATAATTTTTTAAAATAATGATTATTTTATATGCATGGGATGTACCATCAACAAATAGCTGAAGTGGCAGACATTGGGAAATCCTACCAGTAGCTGGAATTTTGCTGAAGCTGAAGTCTTGCTTAGTTACTGTGAACTATCTATATGTTTTGTTATTTTTACATTATCTTCTAGAAGTTTAGGAACAATCCAGTAGAATACCTAATTCTGGACATTAAAATCGTACATTTCATTACTTCAAAAGGTACAGCACTGTGATCATTAAAAAGAAAGAAACCTCTCAATCTTTACTTTAACTCTAGGAATTGGAAATAAAAGCAACAAAATAAAGAAGGAGCAAAAGTTTGACAAAACACTAAAAAACCAAAACAAAAACAGGGATACCACAGCAGAAGAAAAGGATTACATTGAGAAGATTAATGAGGCTTATAGTACCAAAGATGACTGGCATATATCAAGAGTCTTAAATAATTTTTTGAGTCATATAAGATGACTCCCAGAAAAAATAAATTCCTGGTTTATTAAGAAGCTTAATTAACTCACAAGTACCCTGGAAATTCAACTTTGTAGACATAGCAAACAACAGAATATATTTTGATGCCATGAAATTACTGATTTCACAGTATTTCAAATTTTATCAGTTGGCCAGACACAGAAAGAGACATATCGAGAGAAAGAGAATTGAGCAGATTCATTGCAGCATCATTGTAGAATTTAAAGAGCTACTGTATCTGAACATCACAGATTTGACAAAGAATAAAAGATAAATTGAGAGAGCCATTACTGTGTGGAATTCTGAAAGATATTTTTTTAATTCACAAAAGCAGATTTAATATCTAAGGGAACATTTGAAATTTCTGTTTGTTTGTTTTTATTGAAAAGTTTTACAGAAAAAAAGATTTTTTCCCCCAATATTCCCTCCACCCTTTTCCCTTCCCACATCCCCCCTCCCCCCAGACTTCCCAGAGCAAAATACAAGGTATTTCAGTTAACAATCATAAGCTAAATTAACCTATCTATCCTTAGACTACTAAATCCCCTCCTGAAACCTTAACTCCACTATAGATAACATAATACTTCTAATACTTAACATTCATTCATAAGCTATTTGATATTTTCTTGTCTGATACTTATTTTGAATATAATCAATCGATCTTCTCCATTCCGGTATGTATCTTTCTTGTGTATAGTCTCCTTCAAATACACTGAAATTTTCACCATTTCTGCTAAATTCGTTACTTTCAGTGTCCATTCTTCAATAGTAGGCAAAAAGTCCTTCTTCCAGTGTTGCGCTACGAACAGCCTAGCTGCTGATATTAAGTTCGAGATCAGTTTAGTCTCTAATACTGTACAATCCATCATTATACCCAATAGAAACAATTGAGGAGTAAATTTCAACCTTTTTTTCAGAATGTTCTGCATCACCCACCAAATTTTTATCCAAAATGCCTTGATTTTCTTATAAGTCCACCATATATGATAATAAGTTACATCATCACTTTCACATCTCCAACATTTAGCTTGCAGATTCGAGTACATACATGATAATTTTTTAGGATCTAAGTGCCATCTATAAAACATTGAAATTTCTGTTTTTAATGGAATTTGCTGCTAGATGTACTTTCCAGGCAGGAGTAAAAGCAAATGTGAACCAATCATATACAAAAAGAAAGCTAAAGACAAACATGAACTGTGCTATCATTGTGCAGAGGTTCAGTCCAATGCATTTTCACATTAAGGTGTTAATGGTATCATGTTAAGGGTACACATTTTCTCAGATTATTACTGAGGACAATGGAATTTAGTAGATACATCACACAGTAGACAATATTATTCAAAGCAGAAGTTTATTGTTTTTACTTGCTTTCATTTTTACTTGCTTCAATAAACAGAATGGTTAGTATCCATAAAGACAATAATCATGGCACTAAGTTCATTAGGGAGAACAAAAAATATTACAATGGGAAGAGAAATTGAGGGGCAAGCTATATTCTCTCTGCAGTAGTCTCTTCTTGTATGATGATCTGTTTCGTGTGTAAACCTATGATTTTATAGGTTGAAGGTAATTTACTGTAAGAGCACTCCCTGTTAGTCTGCATGCAGAGTTAACTGTACAAAACATAATAAGGGTATTTTCTACAATATAAAATAGGAAATTGCCTTTGAACTCTTGGCTTAAGTCAGGATAAAGTCTCAAAGCTTCTCCCTAAATCTGTGCCTGTGTTCCATGCCTACATTAGGGCTTTCCCCATTAGAGCCCTGGTGGCACAGTGGTTAGAATGCAATATTGCAAGCTAACTCTGTCAACTGCTAGCAGTTTGATTCTGATCTGCTCAATATTAACTTACCCTTCCATCCTTCTGAGGACACAGATTGTTGGGGGAAATATGCTGACTCTGCAAATCACTTAGAGAGTGCTGCAAAGCACTGAGAAGTGGTATATATGTCTAAATGCTATTGCTATTAACTGTTTGTTATCAGTAAGCTACATAGGAATTTTGAGTAATGAGCAAAAACAGTGCTGTTTCTAGCTTTCCTTTTCCTGAAAAGCTAGCATGCAGGAGGGCTAATGCAACAGCAAAATGATGGATGAATGGGTTTTTTGAACATGATCTACTAACAGCACATTTAAAAGAAAACCTACAGAAAATGCAATAGAGTGGAATAATTCAGAGAGCCTTTGCTCAGGACAAATAGGGATCACTAACCTGGAAATCTATAGCATAAAAAGCGAAATGAGATCAAGAATACATCTCACACCATTAATGAATGGCAAAGCTAATATATATGAATATAACTGAACACTGGTTTGGCTATATCAATTATGTCACAGCATGAATTTGAGCAATATTTTAGAATCATTTAAAATAAAGTAGTCATTTAAAAACTTAAAGTTCAGTAAGTAGCAAGAGAGATTTGACTTAAATGTTTGGAAATCTGTGGATCAGCGCTTTGGGGTTTTGACCATTAAGGATCATGAAAGACAGCAGTGAACCAGTAGTGGGTTGCCTCCAGTTCGCACTTGTTCTATAGAACCAGTAGTTAAACCAGCAGGAGGCTCCGCCCACCAACCCAATGTCATCAGAACACTTCTGCGCATGCGCAGAAGAGCGCGCACGCGAGTCCCATTGCGAACAGGTAGTAAAGGTAAGTAGAACCCACCCCTGCAGTGAACATTGGGTATTTTTGCTTCACACCCACTAATATCCACAGGGAATTATGGGCAACTGGCATAGAAGCACTGAGCTTGGTTTAGGGAATTAACTTCAGGAGTTTAAGGGGTTTATACTGCTCAAATACACCACTTGGTCTTCATTCTTTGAAAGACACATATGGAATGCAGGAAGACACTAATCATGCAAATATGGATGGATTGTCCTATTTACTGTTAGAGAATTTGAGAAATTTATGTCTCTTTTTTATCTTCTTATTACAGCTGAATTATTAATTATTACAGCTATATTATTTGAAGTCAAACTGATATAGACTCTGAATTGTCTCATATCAATGCAATAGTCCAGAATGGTTGTAGTACATGGCACAAATAAACGTTTGTTTTGTTTTAACATTGCATTATGTGCAGAGTGAGGTTTATCAAGTTGTCCAAGCTGAAAACTTGAATGCTGGAGGAGCTACGTACATGTTGGACATCTCAGAGTAATAAAGATAAAAGCATTTGTTTGTAAGTGGCTTTGCTTAGTTGGTTGATCAAAACTAAAACTAAAACTAAACATCAAATAACCTTCAATAAATTGTTCAGGTTGTCATGTCCAAAATATGTCATAAACAGTGCTACAACCCCTTCAATGCTTCCCCAAGGGAAAATTTCATATAGATTTTTCAGATCTATTAGTACAATCTAGTTGTAGTTGATGCCTGATCTAATTGGCCAGAAGTAGGTATCAAATGACTGCACCAGCGGTTGCAGATTCCATAGATGTATAAAAACAACTTTTGCAACAAAAGATGTCCCAAAATCATGAATGAGAACAGAACACAACTTATAGGTGAACAGTTCCCCCCATTGTGGGGGAGGGTGGAAATAAACACAAAGATAATACAGGTAGTCCTTGACTTTTACAACAGTTTGTTTAGTGACTGTTCAAAGTTACAATAGCACTAAAAAAATGTGACATGACCATTTTTCACAATTATGAGCTTTGCAGCATCTCCATGAACAAGTGATCAAAATTCAGATGCTTGGCAACTGGTTCCTATTTATGACAGTTGCAGTGTTCCAGGGTCATGTGATCACCTTTTGCAACCTTCTGACAAGCAAAATCAATGGGGAAGCCAGATTCACTTAATAACCGGGTTGCTAGTTTATCACCTTCAGTAATTCACTCAACATGTGACAAGAAAGGTCATAAAATGGAGCAAAACTCACTTAACAATGGTCTCACTTAACAACAAACCTTTGGGCTCAGCTCTGGTCATAAATCGAGGACTACAAATGGATTGCCTGAAAAATTTGTTCAAATTTCCAGAATGCTGTGGGCATTGCTTTGAGGACATACAGTAGCACATTGAATCAAAAGCTTGCAATCTTTTTCTTTGCAGTTTGCAACACAGTGGCCACAACAAATAAAATATAATGTGTGTTGTTTTTATGTAATAACTTTTGTTCTAGATTGAATCTTCTGAAACTCAATTTTTCATTCTTTGGCAATTCTGGCTTTTCTGTTTCGGGAAGAATTTATAACTACTTTTCCCCCACTCTTTCCTAAAGGCAGCAACTGGATTTTCTTTACTGAATGTTCTAGTCACTTGGAACAAAACAATCCGATGCAGCAGTTATACCTATATTGGGACCAAGATGCCCTAGCAACAGTCAAGCAGTTAAACTATTAGATTGTCAAATAGTTGACTGATTGGACTACATGACTGCAAGTAGTTGAGAACTGTGGTGTCAACTTTATGGGATGCTTTTTGTATATGACTCTAAAGCTGCAATGCCTCTAGAATGCAGCAGCCAAACTTCTGGAGGGGATAAGCTAGCCATTTTAGTTAATACCAGTTTTTAGAGTTGTTCCACTAATTATAAATAGTATTCTGTCCTGGCTTTTATTTAGCATGCTATTTATCTCCTGTATGGCATAGTATGAATTTTTGGGCACTGTCTTATCCAAAATGATTTTCCCCATTTGATCTGCATATCTTAATAAACCTTTTTGGAGTAGAGTTGCCAGGTGTCCACTTATTTGAGCGGGCAGTCCACTTTTTTCACAGTATGTTCACTATTATTTTTCACAAAATAGTGGACATTTTTTTTATTCAAAAACTTTATGATGAAATGGTACGTAATCTAAAGCTGTACAGTCTAAAAAAATAAGGATAGAAGAATCATGTTTTGTCTTTTTTTTCATAAGTTAGAATGAGACAGAGATCGAATATCCATTGAACTCGATTCTCTGAAAAAATTAATGATGAGATTAAAATAAAAATATATTATAAAATTATGTACAGTTCACATTTTTAAAATGTATTGTAGCTTGTGTTGACTGACCTAAAATGGCATCGAGTGATGAGATTGACAGTGGCGAGATTTTGTATTCTTTAAAACAAAAAAGAGGAGTGTGCAAATACACCAAAGACTGGGAAGCTACTTTTGCATGGATTACCAACAACAAAACCGACAGAACAAATATGACGGCCTACTGTAAATTGTGTCAGAAATCGTTCACAATTGAATATAATGGTATAAAAGCTGTCACACAGCATGCAAACACAAAAAATCATTTAGATAAGGAGAAAATAGCTTCCAGCAACAAGCGAATCAATTCGTTTTTCATTGTTAAAGACTCCTCTTTCAGTGAGAAAATGACTGTAGCTGAAATGGCTGAAATTTACCATGGGATCAAACACCATATTTCTTTCCTGGCTCAAGATTGCGGTATTAAGTTAATGAAGCAAATTTTTGATGATTCAGAAATTGTAAAAAAGATGTCTTGTGGAAGAACCAAATCATCAGCTATTGTTAATGATGTTTTGTATCCTTTTTATATTGAATTGGTTCTCAATGATCGTAAAACTGGAATTCCATTTTCTCTCTCCACTGACGCATCAAAAAAGGGAAATCGCAAAATGTATCCCATTGTTGCACAATATTTTACTTGTGAAGAAGGACTGTGTGTGAAAATTTTAGATTTTTATGAGGATTCTTTCGAAGATTCTACATCAATAAAAAAATCAGCTGTGTCAAGTTCTTAGTGATAACGAATTGGAAATAAATAATGTTTCAGCTTACTCAGCAGATAATGCATCGGTCAATTATGGAATGAACAAATCTGTTTACCAAAAATTATTGCTGGAAAATGACAATATTGTAACTACTCATTGCAATAATCACATTTTACACAACAGCGCAATAAATGCATTAAAGCAGTTATCTTTTGATATTGAAAATGTAGTGCTGAAGGTTTTTGCTGAACTTTTGAATTCTGCGAAAAAACGAGAAGAGTTGAAATCATTTTTTGAGTTTTGCGAGTCAGAATTCCATGAAGTTTTGTGCCATGTTCCAACACGTTGGTTAAATTTGTTTAAAGCGGTCGAAAGACTTCTTTTAAACTGGATACCTCTAAAATTGTATTTTATTTCTCTTGGATCTGATGAGTGCCATAAGGTTATCTGGAACCTTATTTCGGATCAGGAAAATGAACTCGCAAAGGACGATGAACCAACAATTTCAGAATTGTATTGATATTTCATGCACTTCTTCATGTCAATAATGCAAGACACCCTACTGAAGCTGGAAAGCAAGAAAATTCTTGCATGTGATCTTCACATTATCATGTGTAAGGTGTGTGATTCTTTGCAAAAAAAATACGATGAGCAGTTTTTTGGAATGAAAGTTTTATTTGCCTTACGTAAAAAACATTTGCCTGAGAATGCCGTGCAAAAGTTCAAGAAAGAAGCCACCAACGTGTATCAAAGAGCCATTGCATACCTAGAAAAGTGATATAATTTCACCGATTCCGTATATGAGATGCTAAATTGTTTCAATCTAATTGATCGCAATAATTCTCCAACTTTAGAAGAAATGACGAACATCTGGTTATTATCACCATGGCGAGAAGAACTTCCACCCAACACTCTCTTTGATGAAATTTCTGCCTTAGAAGAAGTTTATGTTCATCTGCAGGGTGATTTATCCTTTGATAAGTGGACGTACTTTTTCAAGAAAGAGCCAGCTCCGAGTTTACTGAAACTGTTCCAGTATTGTGCATCAATTCCGGTATCAAATGCAAACGTTGAATGAATTTTCAGCATCATGAGAAATTTGTGGACTGAGGAACGTAACCAATGTTATGGGTTTGTGTTACTTTTAATCTTTATCTCTATGTGCCTCTATGAGGTGTTTCTGGTTCCTGGGTGTTGCCTTGGAAGATGCTTTATAAGCGTTGTTTGTTAGTTTTACTTTGTTAATAAAAGCATATCCGAAACATGGTGTCAGAAGTGGTTCGGCCCTGAAAGTGGAGCTTTTGAAGTAAGAAATATAGCACCATGGCAGATAATATACCACTGCTGCAACCCATGCGAGTAAGTGAGGACTCTAGCATTAATTGGGAAAACTTTAGGGCAGAGTTTGAAGATTACTCTTTGGCGACAGGCCTAAATGATAAACCGGCAGCAGTACAAGCTGCCACATTATGAAGATTGATGGGTGCAGAATGTCTTCATGTTTATAAGCATAGTTTAACTCTTATAGAAGAGCAGAGGACTGATACTAAGGCTATTTTGGATGCTTGGAAGCTTTCTTCAGACCGTATAAAAATGTTATATATGAAAGATATCTTTTTGGCAGCTGCATGCAGGAAGAAGGGGAGACGATAGATGCCTTTGTAACACGCTTAAAGGAAAGAGCGGTGAGTTGTAATTACGGTTCCTGAGAGATGAACTCATCCGAGACAAAATAGTTTGGGGTGTTGCCAAGGAAAGTACACGCCGCCGTTTATTAAGGGAACATGGTTTAACTTTGCAATTAGCCATAGAAATATGTCAGACTACTGAACTTACACATAAATGGCTGATGGCGTTGGAGCGAGATAAACAGACCAACTGTGTTAATGTAGTTTCCAGGCACCAGCCAAATGTGAGGAATCGTCAGCAACAGCAGCAGTTTAAACAGAAGTCTCACAATTTGTCAGCAGGCAACCACACACCAAGTAAATACTGTGACAGACAATGTGCATGCATGTGGGAAAGATCGGTGTCCAGCATATGGTAAAATCTGTAGGGTGTGTGGGAGGCTGAACCATTTTGCTGGGGTGTGTCTGACAGCAAGGAAGTTGCATATGGTTGAGCAAACGCCAGACTTAGAGGATGTATCGCTGTTTTCACAGATGCGATCTATACGAAAGAATGCATTGGTGCAGTACATTCAAAAGGCAAAAAGTGGTTTGTTAATCTTCAGTTTAATGATATAACTCAATCTTGTCAGTTGGACTCGGGGGCAACATGCGATGTGATGAGCCTAAAGGATAAAAGGAAATTGGCACCTGAGACACCCCTTCAGCCTAGTAGTGCCACATTAAAGTTATATTCGGGGGAACTGACGGAGTCACTAGGCTTATTTTATACAGAGTGTAACATACGTGGGGTTACTCACAAATTGGAATTTGAAATTGTGGATGTAGATCAAAAGCCGTTACTGTCAGGCTCAACATGTGAGCGTTTGGGACTGATGCAATTTACCATTCCGAGGGAGTTGCATAATGTTGAAACCTATTCCTCCAAAGCCTTGGGGAGACCATTGATAAGCACCAAGTCCTCCAAGTTTATAGGGAGGTGTTTGAGGGCCCTATTGCATCCGTTCCAGGAGAGGTTCACTTTCAACTTGATCCCGCTGTCCCTCCAGTACAAAGTGCCCCACGCAATGTCCCTATAGCCATTAAGGCACAGGTTAAAGCACAGTTGGATAAATATGAAGCAGAGGGACATATTGTTTCAGTAGCTGAGCCAACCGACTGGATAAGTAATATGGTGGTGATTAGGAAGTTGGAAAAGATCCGAATTTGCATCGATCCCAAGTTTTTGAATATGGCTTTGAAAAGATCGCATTACACAATGCCAACATTAGAGGATGTTTTGCACAAGCTGCCTAAGGCCCGGGTTTTTACACTTGTTGATGCCAGGGATGCCTTCCTACAGTGTAAACTGGACGAAGAGAGCAGTTATATGACTACGTTTTGGACTCCTTGGGGCAGAAAGAGGTGGCTTAAACTGCCCTTTGGTGTATCCGTAGCACCAGAGACCTATCAAAGGAAGCAGCAGGAATTATTGAGTGGCGTCAGCGGAATTGAGCCTATAGCTGAAGATATCCTTATTGTTGGGTGTGGCGATACTGATGATGAAGCAGAGCATGATCATGACGGGAAATTGTTGGCACTATTGGAGCGGTGTAAGCAGGTGAAACCGAGGCTCAGTATAAAGAAGCTGCAGTTTAAGGTGCGAGAAGTCTGCTTTCATGGACATATTTTAACATCACAAGGGTTAAAAGCGGACCCAGACAAGATCAGAGCTATTGTGAACATGCCACCGCTTACTGATGCTAAAGCAGTGCTGAGATTTATTGGCTTTGCTACATATCTAGCAAAATTCTTGCCACACTTATCTGAGGTGTGCCAGCCATTGAGACGTCTGTTGGATAAAGACGCAGTTTGGCACTGGCTCCCTAAACATGACCAGGCAGTGCAAGAGATAAAACGCTTGGTTACTACTGCTCCAGTATTAAAATACTATGATGTCACAAAGATGGTTACGATTCAAAGCAACTCAAGTAAGAATGGTCTGGGATGCTGTCTGTTACAAGAAGCTCAGCCAGTTGCATACGTGTCCAGAGCGCTTTCGCAAGCAGAGTTAAACTATGCTCAGATTGAGAAAGAATGTTTAAGTATCGTATTTGCTTGCCAGCGTTTCCATTATTACCTTTATGGTAGAGATATAATTACAGTTGAAACTGATCACAAACTGTTAATAACTATATTCAAAAAGCCTCTTCTGTGTGCCCCGAAGCGTTTGCAAAGCATGATGCTCAGTTTACAGCATTATAATCTTGATGTCATTTTTAAGCCAGGACGTGAAATGTATATCAGCGATACCCTGAGTAGAGCCACAGTAGATCAGACAGCTACGGGAGGAGAACATGAATACCAGATGGTTTGTTGGCTGCGACAGGAACAAATATGTTTTGCTGAAATTAACCAAGCAGATTATCTTAATGTTACGAATCAGCGGTTACAACAGTTGAGGCAACATAGGGACGCTGACGTGGCCCTACAGACACTAAAGAATATCGTGCTGAGTGGGTGGCCGGATGTGAAAGAGGCAGTTCCCATGATTGTAAGGGAATACTGGTCCTTCAGAGATGAGATCGCTGTACAAGATGGCATTCTGTATAAGGGTCCAAGAGTTATAGTGCCAAAGTTATTGAGATCAGAGATGTTATCGCACATCCATTCAAGCCATATTGGTGGGGAAGCTATAGACAAGCCCGTGACACATTGTACTGGCTGAATGTGCGAGGCGAAATTGAGGATTTTGTCAATCATTGTACCATATGTAATGAATATGCATATCGGCAACAGAAAGAAACTATGATGTCACACGAGATACCATCCCGACCCTGGCAGATCATTCGTATGGACTTGTTTAATTATGCAGGGAAAGAGCATTTGATAATAGTGGACCATTATTCGGATTATTGGGAAATTGACCTCTTTCCAGACCTTTCATCTGAGACCACCATCAAGAGATGTAAGTCTCAGTTTGCACATTATGGGCAACCAAATGTAGTGATTACAGATAATGGTCCTCAATTTCAAATTTCAATTCAAGAAATTTGCTGCTGAGTGGTAATTTGATCATATTACTTCATCGCCACACTATCTGCAAGCGAATGGAAAAGCCAAATCAGCTGTAAAGATTGTTAAGAACTTATGTAGGAAAGCACATGGCGAATGTAGCGATCCGTGGAAGGCTATTTTACATTGGAGGAATACTCCAACCGAAGGCATGGACAGTAGCCCAGCACAAAGATTAATGTCACGGAGATTAAAGACATCCTTACCCGTGGCAAATAAGTTGCTTGAGCCCGTGGTGATACAAGGGGTCCCTTGAATGCTCGTCTGACATTGATGACAGTCCTGACCAAGTTGGTGCGTCTGGTGATAGCCAAACATCCGAGGCTTCAGAAAATGGCAAGCAAAGAGATCTGGCCTATGTGAGAGAGTCAGGTGTGAGAGAGACGGTCGTTACTCGGAGTGGTAGATGCTCACGCCCCCCTGACAGACTCAATTTGTAGAAAGTGTTGCTGTTATTAGAAAAGAGGAGATGTTATGGGGTTGTGTTGCTTTTAATCTTTATCTCTATGTGCCTCTATGAGGTGTTTCCGGTTCCTGGGTGTTGCCTTGGAAGATGCTTTATAAGCGTTGTTTGTTAGTTTTACTTTGTTAATAAAAGCATATCCGAAACAACCGACTGCTTGTACCATCAGTTCGAAGTGAACTTTGTATATTTTTTAATATTTCTCAACGTTGTACTGAAATTAAAGAATTATTCCTTAAACACAAAGAATTGATCAAAGCTGTGCAGTCAAATAAAAAATACACACGACAGCAAAGTAAAATGTAATTTAATATTTTACATATTATTATAATATATTTGATGTTTTGAATTTTAAGTAAAGTTTTGAAGTGATTATTTTAATACATGTTAAAATGTTAGTAAGAAAATATATAATTTAATTGTAATTTTTTTTATTTTTTTACTACTTAACACCCCCCCCCCCCGCTTGTCCGCTATTTTTTAGAAGCAGACCTGGCATCCCTATTTTGAAGTCTCTCCCAATAAACACACACACTGCAGGAAACATGGAGAGATTAAGTGGCTTCTGCACTTTGGAGTATTCTTCTTCTGAAGATGCACATTATTTTCTCTTTACATTCCCCACAAAATGGGCAATCTATTGTGCCTATTGATTTTATTCCACCCGCATAAACTGACTGACAATTAGTGTTTGTTTTTTTTTTTTGTATATCATCTTTCTTTTTGTTATTTTCTATTTTTCTAACTTTTCTAAAATCCTAGTTAGAGTTTCATAATTGTGATAGTCTACACATATCATATAAATAGCATTTGTTTATGTGTGCTCCAACTGTGCGACACATTTCATATATGTGGTAACAATATTTAACTGTCATAATCCTCACGCCTGGATTATTGTAATGCTCTCTACATGGGGCTCCCCTTGAGAAGCACCCGAAGGCTCCAACTGGTCCAGAATGCGGCCGCGCGGGTGGTAATGGGAGCAATGTGGCGCTCTCATGTAACCCCCCTCCTGCGCGAGCTGCACTGGCTCCCAGTGGTCTTCCGGGTGTGCTTCAAGGTTTTGGTTACTACCTTTAGAGCGCTCCATGGCTCAGGACCAGGGTACTTACGAGACCGCCTCCTGCCACCAATAGCCTCTCACCGACCAGTTCGCTCCCATAGAGAGGGACTCCTCAGGGTGCCGTCGGCCAAACAATGTCGACTGATGGCCCCCAGGGGGAGAGCCTTTTCTGTGGGGGCACCTACCATCTGGAACGGGCTTCCCCCGGAGTTACGAAACATCCAAGACTTACGCATATTCCGCTGTGCCCTGAAAACGTTTTTATTCCAACAAGCTGGTCTGGCCTAACTCTCCCTTTTAAATTGGCTTTTAAATTGGCTTTTAAATCAGGTTTTAGACCTCTTTTAGATAAATGTGGATGTTTTAATCTTTGAGCCAAATTACTTAATCTGTTTTTTAATAGTTTTTTAACTTCTATATGTATTTGTAATTTATTGTGGCTGTTCACCGCCCTGAGTCCTTCGGGAGTAGGGCGGTATACAAATACGAAAAATAAATAAATAAATAAATAAATAAATAAATAAATAAATAAATAAATAAATAAATAAATAAATATATTCTTTCATGAACATATAAGAAGTGTGATCAACCTCTTCACAAAATATTATAATAATTAAAAAGATAAGAGTTACAGATTTTTGTATATGTAATATACAAAATGTACACACACACACACACATACACACACACACATTCACTGTATTGCCTTAAAAAACCCCTATTTATACGGGAGCTATTTCTTAATGCTAACATATTTGATTATGAATAGCATACTGTATGTGCATGGACACCTAATTTATGTAGCAGTCTAAAGTTGAATTAAATAGCAGAGTGTATAAAGCAGCAGTTAATTAAAAACATTAATATAGAAAATTTCATGTGATGGTGACTTTCATATTAGAAAAGTAGTACATTAAATTACTTGAATGTGGCCTCTTCAATCAAGTAGTTAGGTTAGCTGCCGATAAATGTAGTTAATGTAATATAAGTGAAAAACTACTACTTGCTTTTTAAAATGGACTTAGTGCTAGAAGATGCACAGAATCTGATTTGACAGATCAGGTGAGATATTTAGAATCCCAGACCTGATTATTCTTTTCCTGTGTCTCTACTTGACAATAATCTGTTTGTGATTATTAGATTTGCGGTTTTTGTATTTGTGATTGTTACAATTTTGTGGAAAACTTTTTTCTTTTCTAGCTTTAAGTCATTAAAATAAATAATGTGTCTGGCAAACAAAGGTGGGTTCTACTTACCTTTACTACCAGTTTGCAACGGGGCTGCCCACGCATGCTAGCTTCACTCGTGCGTGCACGTGCTCTTCTGTGCAAGAAGCAGAAGCATTTTCATGACGTCAGGGTCAGTGGGCGGGGCCTCCCGCCGGTTTTACTACCGTTTCTATAGAACCGGTGCGAACCAGAGGCAACCCACCACTGCTGGCAAGGTGTATATTTCTGTGCAGATCCATACATAGTTCAGCAGTCTTTGCATACTGATGAAGAGTAGAAAAGCAAGTGTATGAATACATGTGCAGGTACATGAAGAAAAAGATTGATCTTGGCTACAAATTGATTATATATAACTTTAAATTTCAGAGATAATGTTTCTGGAGAGGCTCTCAGGGTTAAAAATGCTGTTGCATGTATTTTAGATTTCTCATAGATATCTAATTGACTATTGAAGAAATAAGAAGCTGCATTAAATAGACTTTTGGTGTTATCAAGTAATGGTTCATTGCAGGGGTGGTTTCTACTTATCTTTACTACCAGTTCGCAACGGGATCGTGCGCGCAGATCATTACTGATCACGTCAGGGTCAATGGGCAGAGTCTCCCACCAGTTTTACTACCAGTTCTATAGAATCGGTCCGAACCGGGGGCAACCCACCACTGGTTCATTGTCTGAAGCCTCCAGATGTGCTACATCAAAACCTCTGTTATCTTCATGCATTATGATTAACAGATTGACTATTTTGGCATGGTGGTAATATGGTGGTGGTAATCAAGGATGTATGGAGAGTTTGGATCAAGGAAACCTGTTATACATAATGTATTTAAATAAAGTTGAATAATAAATGATTGGTATATTCTATCTATAGGCAATAGGACCTCTGTATGCACTATAGTAACAAAAACTCATATGCACTGCTGTTATCCTGCTGTTTCAACACATGACAAGATCTATAGTCATGAGATTTGGATGCATGCAACCCAAAGTAACTACTAAAATACCTAAAGTTATTTTCTCTAATTACAATTTTGGTGGGCTTCTTAGAGGAATCAGATAGGATATTTAACATGTGCTTTCTTGTTTAAATATTATTTAAAGCTTTGGTGGATTTACAGCAACTTTTTCCAAATACTTCTTTCCATTTAAATAATGGATTTATTTTATTCTCTGATAATTCAAACTAATCCTTTGCTTTGTGGTTTACAGTTGCTATAGCCAAGGTTAATTAATTAGAAATATTAAAGCTGGGATTAACACTTGCAACTGCTTCACAATTTTATTTTATTTTTTGGCCAGAACTGGAAGCTGCCAATCATTTTTCCTCACTCCATAAGTTTAAATATAAGCACTATATACAAATGGGTACTTTTAGCAGTGCAAGTTTCTAGAAACTTCTGTTAGATCCCTAATTTTAGAACAATTCCTTCTACCTCTAGAACTGAAGATTTATGGGGGTCTCTTGGGCAAATCATTGAGTATTTTCTGTTGTCTTGAACTTTAAACAACAAAATAAAGGTTTGCTGGAAGCTTTTATTCTTATTCTTTTTCTAATGGCTATCATTCTGGAAGAAGCAGAATCTAAATTTCTAGAGTTACAGTGGCAGAATGGATTTTTGCATTCTGCCTAATTTTGGATAATGGAACAGGAAAAAAGTTTAATCTGATAAAATGCCTTAGAACAGTGATGTCTAACCTTTTCTGGACTGACTGCCCAAAGCGTGCACGCAAATGCGCACACACATGCCCAAACCCCCAAAATGCAATACACTTGTGCCCCACCCTGTGCATGCCCCTGCATGCACTCTCCCCCGCGCATAAATGTGTGGCCCCCCCACATACCCCCACGCATACATGCACACACCTGCATGCGCCCTGTGCATCGATCTCCCGGGCATGTATGGCAGAGACTTGAAGACCAGCTGGCCTGGGGGAGGCACGTGCACATGCACAATGGAGCTGAACTGGGGCAATGGCTCACATGCCATCAGAGAGGGCGCTGCATGCTACGTCTAGCACGCGTGCCATAGGTTCACCATCACAGACTTAGAAGGTAGCATGATTTAGAAGGCCCATGCCTGTGCAGCTTAATACCAGTTATTCTTTATTCATTTATTGTGTGTGTATGTGTGTGTGTGCGTGTGTGTGTGTGTGCGTGTGTGTGTGTGTAATGGTTCAAGTAACACAGTTGGTGGCATGAAATGCCAACCGAAGACAATAACTGCTACATCATCCTGGGTGGATTATACCTTGTACAAGAGATCCTTCCAAGTGTATTAGTCAAAAGAAAGCAACTACACAAGAAGAAGAAAAGAAGGAGGAAACATCCAGTACAACTTGCTATAAAGAAGGTGCTCCAAGATCCTCTGGGCTATTCCTCATGGTCACAGGGCAACACTGTCCATCCAGTAGAAAATGATAGCATGGCATGCTGATAAAATGATTGCAAAACATTTCTAATGGCTGTCAGTCTTGTTGCAAAATGAAAGGGGAAAACTATGGGGAGAGCAATGGATAACTATAAGGTGTTTCACGAATGGGCTGTAAATTAGAAGAAGACAAGGACATGGAGAAAAAGATGAAGTTGTTGATGTGATTGGATGCAGGTTGAGAAAGTCCTTAGAAAGTGCTGTTTCTTCCCCTTAGACATTGTCAGTGTTGTGGGGATTAAGCTTGTAAATCAGGATCTAATACTTCCAAATTAAAGACAGACAAATCTCAGTCATAATATGACTTCATCACTTAGTGACAGCAATCCCAGAAATCATTTTGCTGTCATTAACTGAGAATCACAGGTTATTAAGCAAGGATTCCCTTGCAACTTTCTGCTGGGATAGTCGATGGGGAAACTCACAGGAAGTCCCAAGTAGCTTGAAGAAGGCTGGTAGGTGGTAAATGGTTGTAGTGATGGTGCAAGCAGATCAGAGAATAGGTGGCTTTTGCTGGCTGGAGAAAGATGTCTAGGGGACTGCTATGATACTACATAAGTGCACCAAGACTAGAGGTGTCTGCTGCTGGATAGCAGGTTTATGGGAACTCCCACAGCACTGCATGCATGCATTGGGAGTAAGGATAGCTCTGCTATGTGAGGGAGGTCCTGCGTGGGGGGGGGGGGGGGACAGGCTCCTAACAAGAAACAGCCATGGGAGAAAGACTTACAAAGAGTGACTTGTGAACTTCCCAAGCACCTTCCCTGTTGATTTTGTTTGTGAGGAGTCAGCAGAGCATTTCACAAATGGCAATCATATGATTGTGGCATGCTACAACAATTGTAAGTGCAAGCTGGTTGGGAACTAGTAGGGTGACCGGAAGTTGGAGAAATTGTAAATACCAGTCATTCAACACCATCATAACTTTGAATGTTTGCTGAATGTGTAGTCATTAACTGAGGACTAATTGTATATCTTTGCTTTCTTTGAATTACAATAGGTTGTTAATGTTGTGGCTCTGTTGCCTGAGCCTGGGCTATCGACAGATGCAGACTCTGAGAGTGAGGGAGAGGAGTTGGCAAGGCCTCCCTCTCCAGGACCCTCCTCTCTGGCAATGCCTCCAGTAGACACCAAAGACCAAACAATAGGCTCAGAGCCAAGCATGTCCCCGCAGAGACGTGGACACAGGTGGACAGCGACGAAGAAGATAAGTGCTGGCTGGACCCTCGGCAGAGGCACAGGGAGAAGCATGCACAGCAAAGGGGAAGGTGTGCCAGAGATTAGCTGAGTCACTGGACCACACCCCACAGGGTATATATGTGGATGTAGTGGCCAGTTCAGTTTGTGACGAGCAAAAACTGGAAATAATCCATGATCTCTTTGTTACTGGACTTTGCCTGCTTTATCGGACTGCATTTGGATTAATCCTTGTATTGTTGAAACTCTGCCTGTTTTATCGGAATGCTTGCAGTCTAATCTTTGTTTTGTATGAGTAAGTCTGAATTGGCAGCTAGCCACTGGGTTGCTGCCAGCTTTATCTTCAAATAGTTTTGTTGTTTGGCTTATTAACTCCGGGCCATCTGTGGGGGTGCGTATGTGGTACGGGGACAGAACAGTTAACTGTGTTTTAAGTTACATTGTTCTCCACAATAAGTTTTTAAGTTAGCTGACTTGTGTTTTGGAATTTGCTACCAAACCTTGCTAAAAGCTGAGTATCAGAGAACTGTGATTACTGCTAGCCCTAGTGTAAAACATGACACGTTTCTGACTTCTCTTTGTGAGCAAGGCAAGAGTTATAGAGTATCATTCAAGGTTCAGGTGAGACCATATCTGATAGAACAGTTAAAAGACTGTCACTTGTAAACGACAATTTTTTGACAATGACTTTGTTTTTGTTTTTGTTTAAAAAAAATAAAAATAAAAAAATGGAACCCTGCCTGGAAGATAAAATGGATTTGATGGACTGGAGTAATATTGGTCTTTTCAACTTTTAAGATTCCGTTGTCTGTTCTGTTCTTTTCTGGACAAATAATATGGTTGGTTGCTTTTATATAGGACAAACTTTGTCCCAGTAATAAGCACAAGGAGATATAATGCTTCTTTTTTTAATCAAGAGATAAACTTAATGAATGATTTTATTAAAACTGCCTTATTTATGCAGATTGTTTGGGACCTTGGTTTTATTTTTTTATTTTTTATTTTTACATAGTTTTATTAATTTATAATATGACATACAAAAAGAATACAAAAGCAAGTATTAGGGAAATTAGGAAAGGAAAAAGGGAAGTGGGGGAAAGCAAGGGAAAAAGAAAAAAGGAAAAAAAAGGTATTGATTCCCAACTCCTTTGGTGCAGTAAAATAAGGCATTAAGATCTACCCTCAACTTTTTACTTTTTCATAATAATAGAAACTAACCATTTCTATAATAACAAATCTATTTAATCAATAAAACCCAAAATCAAAGTTTCATTTTTTTCCCCATCTCAAGATCTTGGTTTTAGATTTCAAATGAAATCAAACTTAGAAAAAGAAAGAAGTCATTTTATTTTTGTTCTATTCTTGTTCTACATGTTAAAAATAACTATATGTATTTATAGTTCAATACGTTAGTTTAAAGATTTTAGTTTGCTATGGATTGAATTACTAGTAGGTTATGAACTATGACAACTTAAATAAATTTTTAAAGTCTTTATGCACTTTTACTAAACAGTTCATATATAGACATTTTAAGATTCCCTTTTCAGTGAGTTCATGCACAGATTACTATTTCTGAATTTTCCTCGTACATATAGAAGAAATTATTGTTTTATTTGTTTGGTGATGTTTCCATGGCAACAGTAATTTCAATTAAAAGATCCTTGCATATAAATTAAAATCATTTGTGGCTTAATATTGCCATGAAAAATAATGTACAGGATAATTTAAGGCTTTTTTTAACTTTAGAGAAAATAAGCTGAGCAATTTAGCTAAGCACATGTTCTTGAGTTTTCAATATATTTGGGGCTATGGGTGAATTCTTCAGTGTTACTACTGAAAGAAATATACTTTTATGAATAAAAACAAGAGGCACATTTCATAAAAGGATGCTGTATTTTGTTTCCATGTTGGATTCCAGATGCTTTATTACCTGCATTCCATTCCTTCTGAGCTTATTCAGGCTTTCCCCTTCATTTCCCCTTCTTCCATTTTTGAAGGATAAGGGGCACTATCAAGCAAGGGTGAAATGCTAACCTTATCTTCTTTTTATTCTATTATTCAACCAAGTATACCATTGGTCCCAGCATTGAAAATATGCAGAATCCTTTTGATCTCTCAAAATTTTTGTTAACCTGTCAGCTTCTGCATATTCCATAATTTTTCCCAAAATCAAACCTTCAGCCGGCAAGTCTTTCCCCTTCCAATATTGAGCAAAACATATTCTTGTTGCAGTTATGATATATACAATCAAACACCATGTATTCGTGCCTATCTTATCTGGCCTTATATTTAATAGATAGTATTCTGGTTTCAATTGTAATTTATATCCAGTGATTTCTAATATCCATCCCTATATAAGTCTCCAAAGCTCAATTACCTTGGGGCAGGTCCACCATACATGAAAATAAGTACTATCTCCCCATATTTCCAACAGTTTGGGGAGAGTCCTGGGAACATTTTGGATAGTCGGGCAGGAGGGAGATGCCATCTAGTGTAGATTTTATATCTTATTTGTATATTTTGACTGAAGTTAATATATTGTGTAAAGCTCCCGTCACGATCTGTATGTGAATAAATACTTTGTTTGTAAAGAATTTTTTTTTTTTTTAAAAAAAAAGAAAGGGTGAAATGCTCCCGGATCGGACCGGATCTCCTGATCTGGTAGCAATTTTTCCCCCTGGTTCAGCGATCTGGTAACGATCGCTGCCCAGGTGTCATTACTTCTTGATTTGAACCAGGAAGCAATGTTTTTTTACCTTCTGTGCATGCGCAGAAGGTTTTGCGCATGAGCAGAAGGTGTGCACGCACATGTGATGCGTATGCACAGCAAGTGCACTTCTGAAACAGTAAGGAAGATAAGTAGATTTCACCCTGCTGTCAAGATGAAAACTCACTACATTAAAATAAAGATTTCATAATGTCTCCACACTGACAACTTTTCCATTATATGTTTACAAACTAGTTCTTGATATGAACCAGACAATTATTTATCTGACAAAGAAATGGGTTTCTTGCCCCTATAGGAATTGCCCTTTTGACATCTGGGTACAATTTCCTCAACTCCTCTTCTTTATCTTTTGTCCTACCTTCGTAAAAGCTCTTTTTTTTTTCTTTTGCTAATATTTTATGATACTAAGGCTTATTTGATGGTTGAATGAATCCTATAACCTTTAGATGTTTTCTCTAAAATGTTGCAGCTATCCCCAGATCTATTTTATCTTCTTCTTGCTCCTAAGGGTTGCTTTAGCTATATCTTCATGAACAGGTGAATTGAATAATGATTAAATTTAAACATGTTCTTTTCTTTTGATACTTCATGAAATCTCCCTGAGCCTCAGTCTGAAAAATGTGAAAACTGCATTTGTTTCTGCCTTTTTAGTATAATACCACAAATGTGCATATATCAAATAAGAGATATATTATTTTTGATGCTGGATAAAGAACAAGCCTGTTGTCTGAAAATGAAAAAAAAAAGTTAAGTACTCAGTTAGTAAAATCAAGTTCAGTGCCCATTATTGTAAGAATACACTTCAATCTTAATATACCTTAACAGTCTACAATGTACAATGATGTAGGCAGATGCTATTATGAATCTGTGTAAACTGTATGTACAAGGAAGGGTGCTTCATGTCTCAGGAAAGATAACATTTTCTCAGATGGACATCTTATCATAAGTGTAAAGTATTTAATCCAAAGCATTTCGATGCTTTTATTTTCAGTATGCATAAAGACTGCCTCACTTTTCTCTCAACCAATTGTTTTTAGACAGGTTTATTAACAACAATAATAAACCTTCTTCTCCCTTGAGGGTGGAGACAGCAGCCAGACGTGGGTTGTGCTCATTGGTCAGAGCCTGGAATTCTTTCCGCCCCCTGTTGCTAGGGCTCCCAGCTTTTTGCTCAGTCATCAGACTGGACAGTTGTGTGGATTGTGGCTCTAGTGACCTTTGGGTTTTAGAGCTATTCCTTTCTATTTGATTCTCAGGTTTGACTATTGGACTGATTTGACTATTCTAGGCATTCTGATTCGGATTTGATACTCCAGGCCTCTCAGAGGTTTTTCCTCAAATTCTGAGGTTTCTTTCCTCTCTCCTCTTATTTCATTCCCATCTCCAACATTTATACGGTCAGTAATTATTTTCCTTATTTGGTGGAGCTTAACGCTCCTGTGGGTGGGGGTGTACCTGCCCTTCAGCCGTCCGGTTTGGCCTTTCGTTTAAAATTAAACAGTAGAGCTTCGCGCCCCCTCCATTTGCTGTCTGGTGGCCATTTTGTCTCCCATTGAGTGTGAGCCTATTTCTGTCCCTAAGAGAGTCTTGTACTCACCAATATAGCCGCTTGTTGGCTCTGTGGCTTCTCCGGCTGCTGATTATCCCAATCAGACCGGAACAAGGTTTGGAGGTCTCTGTCAGCTCTATATATTATCAAGAGCCTCGCCATGCTAGCCTCGCCACGCTAACAAGCCTCATAATTAAGACTGACAGGGCAGAGGAGCCTCGCGCTTCCTTGCTGTTCTCTGCGCCCAGCATTAATTGGCTTCAGCTGCTGGGCGCTTCCCTCCGGTGCCTTTCGCCGACGCGTGGCTTTGGCTGCTCGCCCCGTTTCTTCTTCCAGCTGGGGGTTTTATTTACGAGGCTCTCGGGCGCTGCAAATTTTTAACAGGGGAGAGCTACAACAGGCACAGAGGAGTGTTGTTTCTCTTATCACTCCCTTCGCGCCCTCATCAATTGAGGTGCCAAAAATTGCCTGCGCTTTATCAGGGCCTCCAGTCTGACCAACTGTGCCCTTCCTCCCCTTATAGCCATTTTGCCAGCCAAGACAAAATATCTGATACCCCTGAGCTATCTGCCTTAAATAATTACCTTGAAATCCAATCAGACTCATTATGCCCAAATCTTTGGCCAAATCTAGACATGGCCGTAGGGCCACAGTGCGGGCGCAGTCTATGGCCACGACTAAAGAAGGCCATGCACTGGCTCACAAGGCGCTTGCTTGGCCACGGGCTCTAGGGGTTCAACCAAGACTCCCACTAAAGGGGTTGGGCAGGACAAGCCCCCTACCAACCAACGTAGGGAAGCTTCGGCATTAGACCTGGCGCACCCCAAGGGGCCCATGTCTACTTCTAGTGGACCCAAACGAGTGTCCTCTGCCACTTCTGATCAGGTGTCCCTCCAGGATTTCCAATTGTCTGCTGAATCCACTGATATTTGGGGTTCTTCTTCAACCAGAGTCATGGTTCCTCCTGTGGAGTCTTACGCTCCCTCTCCTTTGGGGCTTGAGGCTCCTCCAATTTCTGTTCCTGTCCGAACCTCTACAGAGGTCGGGCTGGCTGGTGACCAAGCCCAGGCTTCTTGGCGCCCTGAGGACATTCAGCGCATGATTTCTGTGGCTGTGCAACAATCCTTGGCAGAGCGGGGGTTTCCCACTCCTAATTCTCCCCCCACCCAGTCCGTCCTTGAGGCCAATGAAGAGCCTGAGGATGATTTTAATATGGAGAATGCAATTTCACTAACGGGATCAGATTCCCCTGCCATTTCCTGTGTCAGTGACCACTCCCTTCATGTTGGTGCAGCAGGCCTAGAACCAGACTTATCGGAGGATGAGGGTTTACCTCCAGATCAACCCGCCTTTACAGGCTTGTTCCCTCAGAATTTATTTAAGTCTCTATTGTTCAAGGCGGTGAATGCGGTCCAATTGGGCCCCTCTAACCCCCCGGAACCTACCTCTTTGGCAGGCTCCTTGAACCCGTTGTTTGCTGAGCAACCTAAACTGATAACAGCAATCCCTACGCCTCCTCTCTTTTTGGAGGTCATACATAAACAATGGTCTGCGCCATCTTCAACTCCTATGCCATCCTCCACAGACAAGAAAAAATTTCATTGTATCCCCCGACCTTGAGTCCCTGTTGCAGATACCTTCTATTGACGCCCCTGTGGCAGCTTTGCTTACAGCGTCTTCTCTGCCAGGGGATCCGGAGGAAGGTCTAAGGCCGGAAGAACGCAGAGCTGAACAGGTCCTGCAGAGGGCCCACCTAGGGGCAGCATGGGCCATTAAATCGGCAGCCACGGCCTCTTTCTTCAATCGCACCACGCTCCTCTGGCTTCACCAACTGCAAGAAAAGATGGCCTCTGAGGACTCGAGATTGAAACAGGACCTCAACAAGATTGTTGCTGCGGTGCAATTTTCCGCGGATGCCACTTTAAACGCTACGCGGTTTGCGGCTAAATCCATGGCCTCCGCTGTTGCCACTCGTCACCTGGTCTGGCTTCGCCACTGGCAGGCGGATGCCAGACACAAGTGGCGCCTAGCCTCTGTTCCCTTTTCGGGCACGAAGTTGTTCGGTGATGCCTTGGACAAGTTTCTTGTTGAAACCAAGGACAAACAAAAGATCTTGCCTGCTGTTTTTCGGAGAGGGGAACCACGCTTCTCTCCATATGGTCCTCACCCCCCAATGAGGTCTTCGGAAGGCGGTTTGGGCTCCTCCCGTTCCATGGGTAACTTCCAGACGGGGTATTTAGGCCCTAGACAGAGGAATTTTCAGGACAGACCTTCCAGGGGGAAGGCTTTTGGTTCCCGGCGGCCCTTTCGAGGGGGAGGAGGTTGTTCCATCTGTTGCCGTCGTTAGTAGTGCCTGCAATCCTCCCATTGGCGGAAGATTGGGCTTCTTCGCCAACATTTGGGAGAGTACTACTTCGGATTGCTGGGTCCTGGCCTCCATTTATCAGGCTTGGCCATTGAATTTGTTCCCACCCGCCCTTTGTCTTTTACTCGCTGTCCCCTGTCCCAGATAGCTGAGTGTAGATCCCTCATGGAGGGGGCTATCAACCATCTACTGACCATCAGGGCCATTCAACAGGTGCCTTGTGATCAGGCGGGACAGGGGTTTTACTCTCAAGTCTTCTTAGTCCCTAAGTCATCAGGTGGGTGGAGACCTATTCTGGACCTTAAACGTTTGAACCGGTTTGTAATCTATAGAAGGTTCAAAATGCAATCCTTATGTTCTATCCTAGACGGTGTTCGGAGGGGCGATCTCCTCTGCTCAATAGATCTCATGGAGGCTTACCTCCATGTCCCCATTCGCCCTTCCCAAAGGAAGTTCCTCCGTTTTTTGTTATGCTGGGGTTCACTACCAGTACACGGCCTTACCTTTTGGCCTTTCTTCTGCTCCCCCGTAGCTTCACCAAGATATTGGTGGCCTTGGCGGCTCACCTCCGGCTTCAAGCCTTTCGTCTCCAGTGTTACCTGGATGACATCCTCCTTATGTCATCTTCCTATCAGCAGGTCATGTCTGATCTCCGCCTTACAATTCAAACACTAGCAGCGCATGGCTTCTCTGTTAATGTAGAGAAAAGCCACCTAAATCCCTCGACTAGGATACTTCATTTGGGAGCTATTATTGATTCGGAGCAAGGGAGAGTTTTTCTCTCCCCGGATCGGCAGGCCGCATTGAGATCCATGGTATTTAAGGTCCTGAAGGATAAGAGGGCTTCCCCTTTATTTCTTTCCAAACTCCTAGGCAAGATGGTCTTGGCCATCTCGATTGTTCCCTGGGCCAGGTTACACCTTAGAGACCTCCAATGGTTCCTCTGCCTTTTCAGAGAAAGGGCAGGGGATCCTCTCTCGCCAAGGTGGCTGTCCAAAGGAGGTGCTCTCCTCCCTTCGCTGGTGGCTCTCTCCAACGCTCTCCGAGGGCTGTCTATTCCTGGACCCTCAGTGGGTAACAGTGACCACCGATGCCAGCACATTCAGATGGGGAGCCCACTGTGGAACTCAGATCATGCAAGGTACATGGTCCAACGTGGAAACTACCCGCAGCATCAATTGGCTGGAGCTGCGAGCAATTTACCTGGTGCTTCGAGCATTCCAACTTCTGGTTGCCGGCGAGCACATGTTGATCCTCACCGACAACACCTCTGCCAAGGCGCACGTCAATCGCCAGGGGGGCACCAGGTCCCTTTCACTGATGCGGGAAGCAAAAAGACTAGGCCTTTGGGCGAAGAAACATCTGGCCTCCTTGAAGGCGGACCATATCTTGAGGGTCTCGAATGTGACAGAAGACTGGTTGAGCCGCCAACAGGTAGACCACGGAGAATGGAGCCTGCATCCTCTCCTTTTCCAGAGGATAACTGCTCGCTTCAGGAGTCCGCAGGTAGATCTGTTTGCATCCCACCAGAACAACAAGTTACCTCGCTTCTTTTCCCATTTTCCGTCCAATCAAGCGGAAGCAGTGGATGCCCTGCGCTCTCCTTGGCCACAGGGCCTACTTTACGCCTTTACGCCTTTTCCCCTCATCCCGAGGGTAATTCGGAAACTACTGCTGGAACAGGCAGAGATCATCCTGGTGGCTCCACACTGGCCAAGGAGGTCGTGGTTTGCAGACCTCATGCATCTCTCTGTGTTCCCTCCTTGGAGGATTCCTTGTACTCCAGATTGCCTCAGCCAAGGGGCGATCCTACATCCGGACCCTCAGTGATTTCAGATGACCGCCTGGCGGTTGAGTGGGAAGCTCTACAGCGGGACCTCATCCCTTCTGACATAATTCATACCATCCAGGCATCTCGGAGGTCATCTACCCAACGGATTTATTCTGCTACTTGGCGTTCTTTTGCTTCTTGGTGTAAGACTCAGGGGTTTTCCCCTCTCCAGGCTTCCATCTTACAGGTCCTTCATTTTCTACATTCGGGTTTGGACAAAGGGCTATCTCCAAACACTCTCCGGAGACATGTGACTGCTATTTCTTCTATTTTGACATATAATTCAGTTCATTCGTTGTCCCAGCAGCCTCTGATCCGATGATTTCTCCGTGGGGCAACCAACCTCTGTCCTCCCGTACTACATCGATATCCTTCCTGGGATCTCGCCCTGGTGCTGGATTCCCTTATGGAATCACCATACGAACCTCTTGCTTCTGTCAGCTTACGTCTATTATCCGGCAAAGTAGCCTTTTTAGTGGCTATCACTTCAGCGCGCAGAATTTCCGAACTAGCAGCGCTCTCCACTAGGGAGGATTTATGTGTTTTCCATGGGGATCGTGTGGTCCTCAGATTGGATCCTACAATTGTGACTAAGATTAACTCTCCTTTTCATTGTTTGCAGGAACTGGTTCTTCCAGATTTCTATCCATGTACTTCCAACCCATTGGAGAGCCGGTTACACACCCTGGATGTCCGCCGGGCGCTCGAACTCTACATCCAGAGGACTGCGGCTATTTGATGAACAGAATCACTGTTTGTTTCATTTCTACCGTCTTCTTTAGGTCAACGGGTTACTTCTTCCACGGTGGGGCGTTGGATCAGAACAACGATTGCGACTGCATACGAACTTCGGTCGTTGCCTCTTCCTTCCAAGGTCACAGCCCATTCTACCAGGAGTGCAGCGACCACGGCGGCTTGGTCTTCGAACGCCTCTTTGGACAAGATCTGCAGGGCGGCAACTTGGACATCTCCTTCCCCATTTATCAGACACTATAAACTGGATAAGTTCGCCTCTGCGGAGGCTGATTTTGAGAGAAGGGTGTTACACCGTGTTGAGGCCCGGGAGGGGTGTTCTGCCCAGACTGTTCCCGCCTGTGATATGGGACAGTGATCTTTGGTATGTCCCACGTCTGGCTGCTGTCTCCACCCTCAAGGGAGAAGGGGCGTTGGTCCTACCTGATATGCCCCTTCTCGTTGAGTGGAGACAGCAGCCAGCCCCACCCTGAATTCAGTCTGGTCATCTATGTTTTTTTGTAGTATTGATTTGTTGTTACTGTTTTTCTTTCCACACACTGAGTCTGGATTTTCCTTTGACAAAAGCTGGGAGCCCTAGCAACAGGGGGCGGATTTTAAAAGAATTCCAGGCTCAGTCCATCCTCTGACCAATGAGCACAACCCACGTCTGGCTGCTGTCTCCACTCAATGAGAAGGGGCGTATCAGGTAGGACCAATGCCCCATTTCCTTCCTTCCTTCCTTCCTTCCTTCCTTCCTTCCTTCCTTCCTTCTTTCTTTCTTTCTTTTTGTAGATCAGGAGTGAAACATCCTAGTCAGGGGTGAAATCCAGCAGGTTTTGACAGGTTCTAGAGAACATCATCCTACAGGAGTGCGTCCTCGCTGTTTACACGCAGTGGCGCGCTCCGACCCTCAAAGCTCTTCTCGTTCCCCAGGTTGTATGGAACCTCGGGCCCCAGGCCTTTGGCTGATGCTGTGCAACACCAGGTCCATGGTAAATAAAGCCCCCCTCATTTGTGATCTTATTCAGGAGGGGGGTGCGGACCTGGCGGGTATTACGGAGACCTGGTTGGGCCAGGAAGGGGGAGCCTTGTTGATATGTGCCCACCAGGTTTCCGTGCTTTCCATCAACCAAGGTCTCAGGGGAGGGGCGGAGGGGTGGCGGTTGTTATTAACGAAGGTCTTGGACCAAGGGAGGCCACTGTTCCTCAGACGGCTGGATGTGAGTCCCTTCTTGTGAAGTGGGGTCATAGGGTGCAGTTGGGCTTGCTAGTCACGTACCTGGCTCCCTGCCATGTGGCAGCAGCCCTGCCTGAGCTGCTTGATGTTATAGCCGCGGTGGCTGTTGACACCCCCAGGCTTATGGTCATGGGGGATTTTAACCTGTCATCAGTTGGCGAGACATCTGAGGTGGCTCGGGAGTTCATGGCTTCCATGATGGCTATGGACCTGATCCAGTTAATTTATGGCTCTACTCACATGGGGGGACACACACTGGACCTTGTTTTTGTCTCTGGACAGTGGTTGAGTGATCTCGAGATAGGGGATATAGTGATTGAACTCTTGTCATGGTCAGATCACTCCCTCCTTCGCCTGGACCTTCGAACTGCCACACCCCACCGCAGGGAGGCGGAACCGACCAGGTGGTTCCGCCCCAGGCGCCTGATGGATCCTGAGAGATTCCAGATGGAGCTTGGGCCATTTCCTGAGGTTCTAGCACACGACTCGGCTGAGGACTTAGTGGCCGCCTGGGATAGGGCAGCGGCTGATGCTTTAGACCGAGTCGTGCCTTTGCGGCCTCTGACCCGGCGCTGGTCTCACCTGGCTCCTTGGTATACTGAGGAGCTGAGGGAGATGAAGCGCCGGAAAAGACGCCTAGAGAGCAGTTGGAGGGCTAGTCGTTCTGAATCCTACCGAACACTGGTAAGATCTCATATTAAGAATTACCTAGTGGCGATAAGAGTAGAGAAGAGTAACTACTTTTCTACTCTTATTGCATTATCAGATAATCGCCCAGCCGCCCTGTTTAGGGTGACCCGCTCTCTGCTCCATCAAGAGACGTGGGAAGACCCCTTGGAGGGGAGAGCTGAGGATTTTGTACAATATCTGTATGACAAAAATGCTCAGATTCGTGAACAGCTAGACTCTGATTGGATTGATCCAGAGGAGATGACAGGGGCAGGTCCTGAGAATATTATTTGGGAAGAGTTTGATCCTGTGACTCCCGAAAGTGTGGACAGGATACTGAACAGACTAAATGCGACCACATGTTTATTGGACCCGTGTCCATCCTGGTTGGTACTGGCCTCCCGGGAGGTGACGCGAGGCTGGCTCCAGGAGATTATAAATGCTTCTTTGAGTGGGGGTATCTTTCCCACCATCTTGAAAGAGGCGGTGGTGAGGCCCCTCCTCAAGAAGCCCTCCCTGGATCCAGCTGTATTAGCAAATTATCGTCCTGTCTCCAACCTTCGCTTTGTTGCAAAGGTTGTTGAGAGTGTGGTTGCACGACAACTGCCTCAGTACCTGGATGAATCGAATTATCTAGATCCGTTCCAGTCAGGATTCAGGCCCGGGTACAGCACAGAGACAGCATTGGTCGCATTGGTTGATGATCTCTGGAGGGCTCGGGACAGGGGTTGCTCCTCTGTCCTGGTCCTACTAGACCTCTCAGCGGCTTTTGATACCATCGATCATGATATCATGCTGCACTGGTTGGAAGGGTTGGGGGTGGGGGGCACTGTTCTACAGTGGTTCTCCTCCTTTCTCTCTGACCGGTCACAGTCTGTGTTGACAGGGGGGCAGAGGTCGACCCCGAGGCCCCTTATATGTGGGGTGCCACCAGGATCGGTCCTCTCGCCCCTTCTATTCAACATTTATGTGAAGCTGCTGGGTGAGATCATCCGTGGTTTTGGGGTGAAGTACCATCAGTACGCTGATGACACCCAGCTGTACATCTCCACCCCAGACCACCCCAATGATGCCCTCGAGGTGATGTCCCGGTGCCTGGAGGCCGTACGGATCTGGATGGGGAGGAACAAACTCAGACTCAACCCATCCAAGACCGAGTGGCTGTGGTTTCTGTCGTCCCGATATAGTCAGTTGGCGCCGTCTCTGACTATTGGGGGCGAGTTGTTGGCCCCCACAGATGGGGTTCGCAACTTGGGCATCCACCTGGACTCACGGCTGTCTTTTGAAGAGCATATGACGGCCGTAGCCAGGAGGACTTTTTATCAGGTTCGCCTGATTCGCCAGTTGCATCCCTTTCTGGATCGGGACTCGTTACGCACGGTCACTCACGCCCTTGTCACCTCATGCCTGGATTATTGTAATGCTCTCTACATGGGGCTCCCCTTGAGAAGCACCCGAAGGCTCCAACTGGTCCAGAATGTGGCCGCGCGGGTGGTAATGGGAGCAATGTGGCGCTCTCATTTAACCCCCCTCCTGCGTGAGCTGCACTGGCTCCCAGTGGTCTTCTGGGTGCGCTTCAAGGTTTTGGTTACTATCTTTAGAGCACTCCATGGCTCAGGACCAGGGTACTTACGAGACCACCTCCTGCCACCAATAGCCTCTCACCGATCAGTTCGCTCCCATAGAGAGGGACTCCTCAGGGTGCTGTCGGCCAAACAATGTCGACTGACGGCCCCCGGGTGAGAGCCTTTTCTGTGGGGGCACCTACCATCTGGTACGGGCTTCCCCCGGAGTTACAAAACATCCAAGACTTACGCATATTCCGCCGTGCCCTGAAAACATTTCAATTCCAACAAGCTGGTCTGGCCTAACTCTCCCTTTTTAATTGGCTTTTAAACTGGCTTTTAAATTGGGTTTTAAACCTCTTTAGATAAATTTGGATGTTCTTAATCTTTGAGCCTAAATTACTTAATCTGTTTCTTAATAGTTTTTAACTTCTATATGTATTTGTATTTATTATGGCTGTTCACCACCCTGAGTCCTTCGGGAGTAGGGCAGTATACAAATATGAAAAATAAATAAATAAATAAATAAATAACCGGCAGCGGAAATTTTGAGTAGTTCAGAGAACCATAAAATACCACCTCTGGCTGGTCCCAGAGTGGGGAGGGAATGGGGATTTTGCAGTATCCTTCCCCTGCCACACCCATCAAGCCATGCCCATCAAGCCACATCACACCCACCAAACCACGCACCTGTAGTAAAAAAATTTGGATTTCACCACTGATCCTAGTGGGAAAACGGTACATAAATGCAATCAATAAACAAATACGTTTTTCATGGTATAGTAATATAATTTATACAGGCTTGTGGATGTGTAAGTTGGGAATGTCTTGATGGACTCAAACTTAAATAAGTGGATTGTTTTCATGCTGCTGAAAACATACCCACAGAAAGAGGAAAGCCATGAAGTTAAATACCATTAGAAAATTGAAAATATAGAATAGTAAGACTCACTAGAAATATCTTGTGGGAATATTTATTACAACCTTTAGCTGGTAGAAAGCAATTACACACACACACACACACACACACACACACAATGTGTAAAAAAGGGAATGGAAAATGAAATTTAAAAAAGAAATAAAAAACTGAAATGATTACTACTGATGGATACAAATACTAGAAAATACTGCTTTTCCACTCTACCTTTCTACAATGTTAAATTAACAGCATATTACATTTATACTAATCATTATAAAATCATTTTAAAGCAACAAATTAAATATGAAACCCCTAAAGTTATGTTAAATAAATATGATTCAATATCATCTTTGTGTGAATAACCATCTACTGTATTTGGATTGTTATTTCTAGATACACAAGCTATGTTACATAACAAGAACTGAAACTACAATGAAAACCTATTATCTCTTGTTTTGGAGGACTAAATTATCTAACATGATCTCTAGAACTCCAGTTTATCAGTTTTCTGATTTTAAGAAGTCTACAAGATTTTGCAATGTTCCAAGCAAGCTGACTTCGGTTATAACTACATATAACAGAAGTTAATGTTGTTGCTGATTAAGATCTTTTACCAAATTCAACTCAAATGTTGAAATTCAATTCCAGTTGCATAGTCTAGCAAGCAGAACGAACCAATCAAGTATCATGAGAAAAATAGTTGAAGCCTTTTTATTTTCATTTTTGTGTCTTTAAGTCAGCTTTTAATTTCTGGCAACCATTTGGATTAGCCTCTGCAGTTTTCTTGGCAAGATTTCAGAAGTGATTACTGTCTGTTTTCTAGGGCTGAGAGAAAGTCACTGGCCGAAAGGTGACTTTGTCCGTAAGGCAGGACTAGAACTCATGATCTCACAGTTTCTAGCCTGATGCTTTAGCACCGTGACGGCGAACCTATGGCACGCGTGCCACAGGTGGCACCCATAGGCATATCAGTGGGCAAGCGAGCTCAGCTCCACCAGCTGATTTTGGGCCCATCTTCTGGGCCCATCAGAAGTAGGGAAACAGGCTGTTTTCAGCCTCCGGAGAACCTCCAGGAGAATGGGGAAGGCCGTTTTCTCCCTCCCCAGACTCCTAGAGAGGCTCTGGAGCCAGGTGAGAAAGAAAAATGGGCCTACTGGGCCATCATGTGCCAGGAGTGCGGGGAGTGGGGGGGTCATGTGCGTAGGGTCGGGTTGCATAGAATTATGGGTGTGGACACACACACATGTGACCCCGCCCACTCCCCCCTCCTGGCACGCGATGGCAAAAAGGTTAGCCATCACTACTTTATCAACTACATTAAATTAAATGTCTTTTCACAAATGTTGGTTGATAAGTAATGTTTAAAATTCATTTTAATATTTAATATGAATTTTATCTTTAAAATATGAAGAGAAAGTAGGAAATAAATAGTGAAACAATTGCTAGTGGAAATTGAGATGGCATTGGTCGCGCTGGTGGATGATCTCTGGAGGGCTCGGGACAAGGTTATTCCTCTGTTCTGGTCCTATTAGATCTTTTGGTGGCTTTTGATACCATTGACCATGGTATCTTGCTGCAACACCTCGAGGGGTTGGGAGTGGGAGGCACCATTTTGTGGTGGTTCTCCTTTTACCTTTCGGGTCGTATGCAAGCGGTGTTGGCAGGGGGGCAGAGGTCGACCATGAGGCCCCTAACTTGTGGGTGCCCCAGGGGTCAGTCCTCTCGCCCCTTCTGTTCAACATTTATATGAAGCCCTGGGAGAGATCATCCGTGGTTTCGGGGTGAGGTATCATCAGTATGCTGATGATACCCAGCTTTTTATATCCACCCCGAATCAGCCCAGTGATGCCCTTGATGTGATGTCCCGGTGCCTGGAAGTGGTGCGAGTCTGGATGGGGAGGAACAGGCTTCAGCTCAATCCTGCCAAGACCGAGTGGCTGTGGGTACCAGCATCTCAGTCCGATAGAGAGGTTCCATCTTTGGCTATAAAGGGTGAAGTTTTGCATCCTGTAAACAGGGCATGCAACTTATGTGTCCTCCTGGACTCACGGTTGAGTTTAGAAGATCATATAACAGCCGTGACCAGGGAGGTGTTTGCCCAGGTTCACCTGGTGCGCCAGTTGCACCCCTAGCTGGACCGAAATGCCCTACGCACAGTTACTCATGCGCTAGTCACCTCCCGTCTTGACTACTGCAATGCTCTCTACTTGGGGCTGCCCTTGAAGACCACTCAGAGGCTTCAACTGGTACAGAATGCAGCCGCATGGGTTGTGATGGGAGGGTCCCGATACTCCCATATTACACCTCCTGCGCGACTTGCATTGGTTGCCGGTTGCCCTCTGGGTGAGATTCAAGGTGCTGGTGATGACATATAAAGCCCTATATGGCTTAGGCCCAGGATATTTGCCGGACCATCTGCAACCAGCAACGGCTTCCCATCACCCGGTGCGTTCTCACAGGGAGGGCCTGCTCAGGGTGCCATCAGCTAGACAATGTCGGCTGGCGGCCCCCAGAGGTAGAGTTTTTTCTCTGTGGCCGCACCCACCCTTTGGAACCAACTCCCCCTGGGGCTCCGGTTGGCTCCTGACCTTCGCACTTTCCACCGCAAACTAAAGACATGGCTGTTTAAATTGTCTAGCCTGGACTGATGGGGTTTGATTATTTTAATGAATTTTAATATACGTTTAATTGTATTTTAATATGTTTTTATTTGGTTGATTTTAATTGTTGTGAGCCTCCCTGAGTCCTATGGAGATAGGGCGGCATACAAATCAAATAAAATAAATAAATAAATAAAATAAAAATTGCTTTCCACTGGCAATTACAAGCACTGTGGTTAGGTGGAATATAGTAGTGGACCTGGAATAAGATATTTCCTTATGTTCTTTCCAAATGTTCAAAACAAGTACAGAATAACTGTCTAGCAACTTTGTCACCCACCAGAAGTATAAGTGTACCTTGCCATGTGGCTGTAGAATTTTTCTTATCGTCAGAGATGATTTTGTTACTGTGGGATGCTGAAAAATGTTCAGTATAATTGTGCATGTGAACTGTTTGCTCTGTGAAGACACTGCCACAATTAGCAATAAAAAATTTCAGATAGCAACCAAATTAAGTTCAGCAAGCCTTGGAAGAGACCGAAGTGAGTACAATTCTTTAATTTTATACGTTATAATTATATAACTCTGAAAAGTGGTTTTATGGGCAGAATAGTACTGACTAATCAATTTTGGTCTGATAGGCACTTATTGGTATCGTCTATATGTAACTATAAGGTTAAGAAGACTATCTGGTTGAGAAATGACTGCTGTCATGAAGCTGGGTACACAATCAATTTTAAAATGAAAAAGAATTACTGTGTGAATTATCACTTTAGAGGAAGCACTTTACCTTTTGGTTCCCTTCAGCTGTTCTTAAAATATAGTCATATGCCTCACTATAAACATTATCTTTCTTACTCATGAGTATAACCTGTGACAGGTTTCAATATAACTTGCCAAGTGGTATTTATAAGAAAATTTACAAACTTGATCACATTTATGCAGGTATCAAAGATTCCAAAGAAATTAAGGGGTGAGAAATAAGTGGAGAAAGATGAAATGTATTTGTTTGACCATTGGGAAAGCCCACTGACTTGAACTGGTATAGTATAACTGTGATTATGTATTCCGATTTGAATTTAATTTTAACTATAGTAGTGTTATATTGGAAGCTTAGACTTCTGGATTCTCCCTACTGGTTCAGAACATATTAATATGGGAGATAAGGAAATGGAATAAATAGTGCATATTCTAATTCTAATTCCTGCAAAATGCCAATTTTGGGGTTCTTTTTTTTTTCCCAGTGCAGAAAGTGGAGATAGTATACTTCGTTTATATTAGTGTTGTAACATCAATTAAAGATTAAAAATACCTTTTGGGAAGTTATATTAATACATTGGCCCCTAATCTCAAAGCAATATTGGACAATTGACTCATTTTATGCAATGTTGAATTCGATAGGTCAGTAACATTGTCCCTCAAGCATACCAAAAAAAATCACATATTGTAGTAATCACACATGGTTCAGTGGTTTCCCCATCAATCAGGTCTAATGGAATAACCTGATGATACACCTGGAAAGCCATTCCCAGACCACAGTACACAGGATACAGGTGTTCCATTTTTTGTTTAAATGAATGACACTTCACATATCTAAGAGGTAGTCTGTCTTTGTGACTTGGTTCTACTTTTGTATTCAGATACTTTATATTCAAGTATTCTATATTTTAAAGTTATGGGACACAAACATTCACAATTTACTCATACATTTCAAAAATTGCCTTAAGCTTTGAAATTAGAGCTGTTGAAAAACAGAGGCACCTAGTTCAGAATCATCCTATTAACTTTCAATCCATTATAAATTTAATTTGGACAAAAACTCATTACCCTATGTAAGTATTGTATAGGTAAAATGTATAGCAAATAGCATTTTTTCTTGTGTAAAATTGTGAGAAAATGATGCCAGCAGCAAGATTTTAATAGATGTTATCATGACTATGTTTTAGAAGCCCGTTGGTCCAAATTGGTTTTGAACTGGAGTCAACCAAATACTGTTACAAAAATAACATTTATTTAATTATTCTAAGAATAGCCTACCTTGATTAAGATAGCTTGTAAAACTAACCTTCTTTCCATGTTTCAACATATACATGAATAAATACCATACAAATAAAAGAAATAAAGAAACACCATACAAATAAAACTTTCAGTCCAACTGTGTTATAAAGACAAATAAGAAAAGGGTTTGAGGGGAGTGGTATTTTCATCAATCAAATGTTAATTCCAGTACTTCTAAGTTTCTGTAGTCATTTCAAGTATAATTTATTTGTCCATAGAATTGCTTTGCACAATTTGAGAGAAAATGAAAAACTAGTCTATTTATCATAGCATCACATTTCCATTTCATATATAAATAAATATGAATAGCTAATGATATAATTATTTTCAGATTCAAATAGCTGCTAGGTATGGCAAAACAGTCCAATAAAAGAATGTGTATGTATGTGCATTTACAGTCGTGCATGTGCCTTGTGTTTGCAGGCTGCATAGTAAAGCCAATAATTTATTAGTCTAGTGTTCCTTATTACATTTTGCTTTTTGTAATTCCTATTCTTATCAAATCAAATAAAAATGTGATGAGTTGCTTATTAATATTCAAATGAAACACTGCCTTTTGTGAAACCTTTGGAGAAGGAAGGCTTCAGCAGTCATATAATTGAAAAGTGACAGATAACATAGAGTAGATTCGGTAGTCTTTCTGGATAGCTGAAGGCAAGATAATTTACTAATTTACTTATTAAACCTTAAATATATATATATATATATATATATATATATATATATATATATATATGTATGTATGTATGTATGTATGTATGTATGTATGTATGTATGTCTGTCTGTCTGTCTGTCTGTCTGTGTGTGTGTGTTTCAGAAAAACTACTTCAAAAAAACAATGCTGAATAAAAAGCACTCTAGAGCTGTTGTCAAATAGACAAAATAACATAATGAAGGGTTCTATGCAACCGTCTAGCAATTATAATGTACTAGAAATATACATAATGTATACTAATTATCTATCTGTCATCTATCTATATTTATCATCTATCTATCTATATCTATCTATCTATCATCTGTCTTTCTGTCTGTCTGTCTGTCTATCTCCTATCTGTCTATCTATCTATCTATCTATCTATCTATCTATCTATCTATCTGTCTGTCTGTCTGTCTATCTCCTTATCTATTCAATTACCTACTTTCCTGCCTATCCTGCTCTATGTGGGCATGCATGTGTGTAATTTGGGAGGGGGATGTAATTTGGGAGGGGATGTAATTTGGGAGGGGTGGTTTGCACAGGTAAATTTGTTTTAAATTGTACACAATTATTTTTCTTGCATTTATTTTCCATTTACACAGGATTATACAGTATTAACATTGGATCATTCTAGACAAGCTAGAATTCCTGAAGGATTATCATTATGCCTCTTCGGAAATTTTAAAAAAAATCCACACAAACCTGATGTTCCAAATAATTTAGATTCACTGAACTAGAATCAGGTATGTAGGTCCTACAGAGCGGTCAGAAAAATAAACTAACTTGGTTGCTGGGGAAGTTTTAGACTGCTTGTTCTGAAGATTGTTCTTTATGCTGCATTACCTGCAAAGTCATGGAATAAATCATTAACAATTACCCTCCACCTAGAAACAAATAAGCTAATCTCTAATAAACAATTTGGTTTCAGAAAAAAATTATCCTGTAATCTACAACTTCCACACTGCAAAAACATCACAATTTACATAGACTTCTGTAAAGCCTTTGATTCAGTGGTACATGACAAACTACTTCTAAAACTAAAATCCTACATAATTGGATAGCTGCGTTCCTGTCAAACTGACAGCAAGTTGTCAAAATAGGGAGTGCCCTATCAAATCCTGCACCAGTAAATAGTGGTGTCCCCCAAGGCAGCGTTCTAGGACCAACACTCTCCATACTATACATAAACAACTGTTGCGATCATATTATAAGCAACTGCGTTCTCTTTGCCGATGATGTAAAAATATTTAACACCACCGACAATGCTGCTACTCTTCAAAAAGACCTTGACTTTGTGTCGGAATGGTCAAACAATTGGCAACTCCAAATCTCAACCAACAAATGCTCTGTCTTACACATTGGCAGAAAGAATCAGAACACAAAATACAAGCTGTGTGGACACGAATGACCCTCACTCTATTAAGGACCTTGGAGTACTCATATCTAATTATCTAAATGCCAAAGCCCACTGTAACAACATTGCCAAAAAGGCGAGTTGTAAACCTAATCTTGCATAGTTTCTTTTCGGGTAATATCACACTACTAACCACAGCATACAAAACATTTACTAGACCAATTCTCAAATACAGCTCATCTGTCTGGAACCCGCACTGCATATTGGACATTAATACAATCGAACGTGTCCAGAAATATTTCACGATAAGAGTCCTCCACTCCTCTGCTCGCAACAAAATACCTTATGCTACCAGACTTGAAATTCTGGGCCTAGAAAACTTAGAAATACGCCGTCTTCGATATGACCTAAGCGTAGCTCATAAAATTATCTGCTACAATGTCTTATCTGTCAATGACTACTTCAGCTTCAACCACAACAATACATGAGCACACAATAGATACAAACTTAAAGTAAACCACTCCAAACTCAATTGCAGAAAATATGACTTCAGCAACAGACTGGTCAATGCCTGGAATGCACTACCTGACTCTGTGGTTTCATCACCAAACCCCCAAAATTTTAACCTAAGACTGTCTACTGTTGACCTCACCCCATTCTTAAGAGGTCTGTAAGGGACATGCATAAGAGCACCAGCATGCTTACCGTCCCTGTCCTAATGTTTCCTCTACTTGTATCTATTTTATGTATTCAATTCATGCTTATAATTATATAAATTACCTAACACATTCTTGACAAATGAATAAGTAAGTAAGTAAGTAAGTAAGTAAGTAAGTAAGTAAGTAAATAAATAAATAATAGACAGGATCCTTAGGTCTCCAAGTATAGCCATTTGTGTTTTAAATCTATGTCATTTCTGGTTTGTCAAGACCTCCTAGAAGATGTCATGTGTGAATCCACATAGTGGTGAATAAACTTTTGAGAGTTGTGTACTTTGAAAGGAATAGGGGTCTGGTTCCTTCTCAAGATGCTATTACTGAATCCAATGGAACTGGGAAATTCTACATTAAGTGTCCAACTTTCCCTCTTTAGAAAGGTAGCTGAGAAAGTAGATAAGAAATGCTTCAAATGACATTGGAGGAAATGGATTATTTGCACTCTTTTCAGTTGAGTTGAGCTTCAGGTTGAACTGTGGCTATATTGATCACACTTTTCAATGCCACTGTATATTTATTTACTTAAATACAAAAACATTTCTAGAATTTCCCGCATGCCACTTGGCTTTCAGGATGGGGATGGAAGAGTCCAACTGAGAAGGCTTCTTGGTGTTTCTTCCCTTTCTTCAGGATTCCTTCCATATAGTAGTTATTAGTACCAAAATGTATGAAGGCAAGATGAAATGCAGCATCTATCCCAGTCCTTTTTCCTTTTAACATCAAACCTTTCTATGTTGATAAAAAGAAAGTTGGAAGTGAGAATGTAATTCTGGTTTGCTGTATGGTTATGGTTTTTTTTTTCCTCCTATAATCAAGGACTCTAATTGTATGAGATTCCAAAACCCTGAAGGCTAATTGTATTCGGATGACCTTTCCTGGCCAGGCGGTGGAAGGATTATGAAAGTGAAATTTCTTATCTTTCTTATACATTAGAATACTCAATTGAACCTATTTTCCATTGGGAAGAAACTTTCATGCCTACATCTGCATACATATTAGGTTTGCTTCATGTTATTATTTTGAATATGCAGTTTCCAGAAAGCATAGCACATATATCAAAGGGAATAGTACTAAGTTTGATCCGTTTCTCCTTAAATTACATATCGGAACAGGCTATCCTGTTAAAAATGGATATCTTCAAAAGTAGCATAGGGCAGATTTTCTTTAAATAACATTTAAAGGTATGCTATCAGAAAAAGAAATGAGGAGGAAAAGAGAAAGAGAAAGAAACACTGTTCAGGATTCATCATGACCAAAAGCTTTCTAATAATAAATTGTATAAATTGTTTGTAAAATTGCATTCATACAGACTCCAGTTACATAAAGATGAAAGTTTTGTCTTTATAAAATGATCGGAACTGAAAGCTATATTTCATTTTTGCTAGCTTTTCAATATGATTGATGTAAAGCTTTAATGTGTTAATTTTACAAAATGAATATATATTCAAGTAGATAGATATGTTAAGGACAAGCAATAGTACTAAAGAAAAGAGAGTGAAGCTATAGATGAGGAAGGGGTAAGGGGATTAGCGTCAGACAGACTATCTGAATTATTGGAATGAGAACATTTGATTGTTGGAGTCAAACTTTTCCCTTAAAATAATATAAATTGAAGCAGTTAATAAAGAGATAAACTGAAGCGCCAGGAGAAACTTCAAACATAATATATTTCAAATGTTGAAATCATTCTCCTGACTCTTTAATTTACATTTGTAATAATCCTACAAACTATATATTAAGCTGTTTTATTATTTATCATATGAATATCCCAACCTTTCTCCAAGTAGATCAAAGCAGCATGTATAGTTCACACATTTCTAATTTTATCCTCATGACAATTCAGTGAAATAGATTGTGAAGAAACTGACTAACCCAAAGAAATCTCAATGATCATCCAAGCTGGGGATTTAAAACTGACTTTCTCAAGTTCTAGCCTCACAGTTTAACTGCTTCAGCACAGGGCAGATACTATCTAGTCCATCCCATACTGTATTTTCTGCAGGTACTAATTTAAGGCCTTTCTAGCCTTTTGGTTCAAGATACTAGCATTGAATCGGGGGGTTCTACCCTTAAAGAATATGTTTGGCTATATAGGTAGGAATTAGCCCAACAAAGACCAATAATTCAACAAATGTAGAAACTGTGGCATTCTATTTGTAGTCTGGCTGTACATTGTTTTTGTAGAATATGCTCAATATGGTAATTATAAATGTCCATAATTCTTCTCCCTCCCTCCCTCCCTCCTCCTTCCCTCCCTCTCTTTCTCTTTCCAATATGACTACATCTGAAGGCCATCAGCTGCAAGATTATTTAGCTTTTTTGTGCATTTGGTTGGCTATTGTGAGAACAACTATAGACTAAAGGGATCATTACAGATAGTCCTTGACTTATGACCCTAACTGAGCCCAAAATTTCTGTTGCTAAGCAAGACAGTTGTTAAGTGAATGTTTCTTCCCTTTAATAATTTTTCTTGTTACAGTTGTTAAGTGAATCACTGCAGTTGCTAAGTTAGTAACATGGTTGTTAAGTAAATCTGGCGTCCCCATTGACTTTGCCTGTCAAAAGGTAATCACTTGACCTCAGGACACTACAACCCTCATAAATACATGCCAGTTGCCAAGCATCAGAATTTTGATCACTTGACCATGAAGATTCTACAATGGTCCTAAGTGTGAAAAACAATCATAGATCACTTTTTTAAAGTGCTGTTGTAACTTTGAATAGTCATTAAACAAATAGTTGTAAATTGTGGATTGCTTGTAGTCTGATCTAGCAGGTCACTTGCTTGAAAAAAAATATTGAGGGTATCCTAAATAGCTGTCCCCTTAAAGGGGCCTCAATTTTTGATGAGACACAATTGGAAGCCTGAAAGAAAGAAAAGTAATAGACAGTGCTGTACCTCACTAATGAAAAGTCTGCAGCATTTTATAATTTTTTAAAAACATTCACAGTTTTAAAGGTCATGATTGTATGATAACTATGGGAAGAAAATATACTAAATTAGCTCTTTTTGACATGCTCTAAAGGACAGTGCAGTGTAGGTGATTTGCAGTCCCAAAATTTGACCTGAGTCTGAAGAACCTCCAGACTGCCCCTGAGGAGTGTGTAGTTAGGAGCCTGTAATGGAGCTGGGAGAAAGTGGCAGCAGAAGAAAGGTGGTACCTGAAAAGTGCTGTAGACTCTCTCTTTTTAGAAGCCACTTCTTCTCTTCCTTTGTAGCTAAAGTTGAGAAAGGAGAGTGTGGTAGCCATTTCTGTGAACAAGATAGGTGGCATTTAAAATTTGATAAATATCAAAAAATAATTTAAATCTGATGAAGAGATGCCATCTGGTGGGCAACTTGGTAGTAAAGTTTTAGATGGAAATAAAGTCCCCAGTATGAATTGAATGCCCTCAGAGATAAGGTCTAGAAATGGGGAAAGAGAGATGGTGGCTGTGTGGTTTTTGACTGAAGGCTTCTCTTAGCTGGTTTGGTGAAACTAGTTGATGGCACAGGAGATTTTGAAAACCGATGTTCTAATCTCACTTTTACTATTTATTTAGAATATTATTTTACCATAGTACTATCTCCACTTCTATTTAATAGCTACATTAAAGTCATCTGTTGCCATAGGATGAAGTAGCATCAGTATGCTGGTGATAACCAGGTACATCTATCTTTCCTTGATGGACTAAACAGTATTGTTGATGCTCTGTTCCAGGGCCTGAAAACTTAGAGGTTTAGAAGGGAGAATGGCAAGCTATAGCTAAACTCTGACAAGATTGAGTGACTCTGGATTTCGGGGCTTCTGAATATGAATTTTTACCATCTTTGGTGCTGAATGGGATGACAATGCCCTAGAAAACATAGGGACCCTTGTAGACTCATGACTCCTGCTTGAAGAGCAGGTAGCAGCTGTGGATGGAGTGTGTTTGAACAATTTACTATTGTGTGCTCTTATGTCCTTTTCTGGATCGTGAGGCTCTATTCAAATTATTTATGCTCTGTTTACCTTTAAAATGGACCACTTTAATGTGCTCTATATAGGACTACCCTTGAAGAGTATTTAGAATCTTCAACTAGTGCAGCATGTAAATGCATGGACAATTTTGTGTATGCATGTTACATTCATGTTCATGAGCCTCATTGTATCTCAATTTGTTCTCAGGTACAATGCAAGAGACAGGTTTTGTCCCTTAAAAACCTACAAGATATGGGTCCAGGTAATTTAAGAATTATGGTTAAATCTCCCTAGTTAAATCTACTGGTCCATCAGTTAAAACATGAAGGGTATGCTGTGGATTCCATCTACTAAATAGTTCCATTTGGTGGCACCCAGATGACCTGCCTTTTCTTCTGCAGCCTGCAAACACATGGAAAGCCTTCAAAACCATAGGGGGGGGCTAGCAAGATGGTTGGGTGATGCCAAGTGACAGTTGTTCTCTTGCTTTCTTGGGGTTTTACACAGTGGTGAAATCCAATTTTTTTTACTACTGGTTCTGTAGGCATGGGTTGGTGGCGTGGTGTGGCTTGGTGGGCGTGGTTTGGATATGGCAGGGGAAGGATACTGCAAAATCCCCATTTCCTCCCCACTCTGGGGCCAGCCAGAGGTGGTATTTGCTGATTCTCCAAACTATTCAAAATTTCTGCTACTGGTTCTCTGAACTGCCCAAAATTTATGCTACCTGTTCTCCAGAACTTGTGAGAACCTGCTGGATTTCACCTCTGGTTTTACAGCTTATGTTTTCAATTTTTTCTGTTTTATTCATATTTAAATGTTTTATGGTTTTTATTATTTTTATGTATTGTACTTTCCAGAATCATGTTTTATGAGATGGATGGCTATATAAATTTGCTAAATTAATTAATAAATAAATTCCTAAGTGTTTTGATGACATATACCGTATTCCCTGAATCCTCTTTTTTTCCTTTACCAAGATACAACCAATAATTAATTTTCTCAAGTCACACAGTATTTAATCAATTTTCTGGTATTGTTCAACCAATTCATAAACGTTTGACCAAATCAATAGCTAGTCCTTTATGACAAAGTCCTATATATATTTATATTAATTTAAAGATAAATGTATTATATATACATGTATAAATGTATTATAGTACAGATCTGGATGGGGAGGAACAAACTCAGGCTCAACCCATCCAAGACCGAGTGGCTGTGGTTTCCGACGTCCCGATATAGTCAGCTGGCACCATCACTGACTATTGGGGGCAAGTCATAGGCCCCCACAGATGGTGTTCGCAACTTGGGCGTCCTCCTGGATTCGCAGCTGTCTTTAGAAGAGCATATGGCGGCCGTGGCCAGGAGGACTTTTTATCAGGTTCGCCTGATTCACCAGTTGCGTCCCTTTCTGGATCGGGACTCATTATGCACGGTCACTCACGCCCTTGTCACCTCACGCCTGGACTACTGTAATGCTCTCTACATGGGGCTCCCCTTGAGGAGCACCCAGAGGCTCCAACTGGTCCAGAATGCGGCCGCACGGGTGGTGATGGGAGCAATGTGGCGCTCTCATGTTCCCCCCCTCCTGCGCAAGCTGCACTGGCTCCCGGTGGTCTTCCGGGTGCGCTTCAAGGTTTTGGTTACCACCTTTAGAGCGCTCCATGGCTCAGGACCAGGGTACTTACGAGACCGCCTTCTGCCACCAGTAGCCTCTCACCGACCAGTTCGCTCCCATAGAGAGGGGTTCCTCAGGGTGCTGTCAGCCAAACAATGTCAACTGGCAGCCCCCAGGGGGAGAGCCTTCTCTGTGGGGGCACCTGCCATCTGGAATGAGCTCCCCCCGGAGATACGGAGGATCCAAGATTTACACACTTTCCGCCGTTCCCTAAAAATGTTTTTATTCCAACAGGTTGGCCTGGCCTAACTCTCCCTTTTAAATTGGTTTTTAAATGTTTTATACAATTGGATGTTTTTAGATTTGTTCTTGAGCGCAAATTATTTAATCTTTTTTAATAGTTTTTAACTTTTATATGTTACTGTATTTTTATCTTGGCTGTTCACCGCCCTGATTCCCCCTGAGAGTAGGGCGGTATATAAATATGATAAAATAAATAAAATAAATAAATAAATAAATTATTTGATTATATTTTTTTCTAAACTTTAATATCCAATTCTGCTTCTTCTTTTTCTTTTCTTTCTTTCTTTCTTTCTTTTTTTTTTTTGGTGGATCACATTTCTTCTTATTGGAAGCATATTATTTTTGAAAACCTCCAATGACAATGCACCCACAACTCTAGGAAGCAAACTATTCTATTGATCAATTGTTCTCACTGTCAGAAAATCTCTTCTTACTTCTAGGTTAGATCTTATTTAACAAGCTTTCACCCATTACATTTTGTCCTGACCACTGGTATTTTGGAAAATAAGTCAATCCCCCCTTCTTTGTAACAGTCCCTTAAGTATTGGAAGACAGTAATCCTTCTCCTCAATAGGCCAGCTCCCTCAACCAGTCATCATACAATTTAACCTCCAGACCAAAGTAATTTTGCTTTTAAATTTTTTAACATTATAGGGATTTTTCTGTTTTAAATAAACAACTGGTATACTGATATTTTCAAGTCTGATATTTTCAACTCTGTATATTTTAAATGTACAGGGCTCAGTCCTTTTTTCTTGGTTTTCTTAGTATTTTTCATCCCCTCAGCATATTACGTTTCATTAGTCTGATTCATGACTATAATTTCAGATATTTATGTACCCTTCTATGGTGATTTAGCTCTCTTCTACCATTGACAAAACTGATTCCTATTTTTAGTTATTGCAAACGGAATGAATATAAAATTAATTTAAATGCAATTTCATAATACTGTTATTGAGAAACAAATTTACAATTGTACATATAATTTATTGTTATATTATTCACAAATTTTATGCAATATTCCCTATTATATTGGTTCCCTATATAATATATTAATTGAATTATATATACTTATTCTGTCTAGAATTCCTTTGTTAAGTGTAAGTCATGCATTTCATTTAGATAAATTTTTGAAAGAAGATGAGGAAAAAATGGTGGCCTATATAAGATGTGAAATTCAACAAAAGTGTGCAACCTTATAAACCATTTTAGGTCTCGATCTTGAAGGAGTGCTTGTTAGTGCAAAAACATGTCCCACGGGTACAATTATCTCTTGATAACTATGGCTCCTTCTTCTGCCTTGCTGTTAATTAATTTAATTAATTAACTAAACATTCCCTAGATGGACTTGATTTAATATGCAGAGCATAATTAGCATCTCTTACAAATATAGATGAAATAATTTTCAATTGTACACAGATAGTTTCCCTCTCATTCTGTTGTGGAATTAGTTTTCATAGTCATTATTCATTGTCACACATTTTTTCAAAATTTTAAAGCAATAGGACTGATGCTTTAGACATAGGAATGACGCTTTTGTATGTTTGTGAAATTTTTTTAATAAATAGTAAAAACAAACAACAAAGTTTTGAATGTATAGAAAAAAAGAAAAAGAAAACATGGGCGGGGGGAGGAAAGAAAGGCAACCTTTAAAAAGTTGCAACTTCTAATTCAGATTGATGGCAAGCTATTTATACCTAAAGGAATAGAGATGACATTATAGTGAGGTTGGCAAATTCCGGCTAGCAGAATTTCTCCTGAAAAAAGAAAGATCATAAGATTACTCATTTGGACTCTGGACAGCTTCTACTCATGTGTAAAATATAGGAACTGATGCCTTCTGGTTGACTTGTGAGTTGAGTGTCTGGGAGTCAAGGGACACCAACCAAGCTTCTAGCCAGAATGTTACTCTATGTCTGAGAAGAACAACAAAGTTAAATTCTCTTTGATTTGGGTTAAAATCCCAAACTGGGATAATTTCTCTTATCTCTGAGACAAGCTTCATAGTCTTTGTTCTATTCCAAGCCAGAAACACAAGAGATATGTAAAGATTGTTAGAATCATCCATTCTCAGAATAATTCACATAGAAGTATACATTTAATCATTTATTAAAAAGAAAAGAAGCAAGGTAAACAATAATGATATATTTCTAAAGGTATGAGCAAGATGGTGTCAGGTGCATTCAACTAGATCCACACATATAGAGTTCAAGCTAACCACTTTAACTGTCTATAAAGCAGAAATCTCCAGACTGCTTGTCTTTCCTTAGGAACATATAGATAAGGTTCCATGGAGTTTGTTGGCGGGGGAGAGATTTGTCCTGGATCTCTTGTTGGTTTTGCAGTGACTCAAGGCTACTTCCCCACTTGATCCTTACTCCCTGGCTAGCTGGCTATTTCCCAACATCTGGGGTAACTGGATTGGTCATTTTATACCGAAGCATTTACAGCATGGGTATCAAACTCGCAACATGTGATATATCACAATGTTTTTTCCCTTCATGGAGCTGGGGAAGAAATGGCCTGTTCATTATGCATCTGGCCCGTGGACCACCAGTTTGACACCCCTGATTTACAGTGATAAATAATAATGGGGAGGTGATTATTTCTTCTTTGGATTAAAACTCCTATGGGTTACAAAACGTTTAGGAACACTCATATTTGTTAATATAGCAGAGTTTTTACATCTCTTGAGATGAGGTACACAGTGCCTCTGACAATCTCGAATCAGCAATCCAGAAAGTCCATGTGGTTAAATCCTTGTGACTCATCACTTCGCCATGCAAATTTTGAAGACAGATAGAAGAGAATCCACTGGATTGGGTGGCTATAATAAATGTAATAAATCAACACACAGGGAGAATTCTATGCAACATTTTTTTTCTTCTTTGAATTTTCCCAAGGAATGATTTATTTTAAAAAAAACAACATCTGAATGCTTTACAGATATTACGTTGTTTATATGCTCAATATTAAGTTTTATAAATAAAATTTAATAAGTTTTATAAATAAACAAAGTTAATTTTCCTGATCTCATTCTCTGCTTTATGTGATATCTATACGGTATAAAGCTGGAAAGACAGTGAATCAGTGGTTCCTAAGCCAGGATAAATCATTATGTCCTGTTAGTCTCAGTATGTCCTGTATGTCCTCAGGACATACTGAGACAAAAAAGAAACCAAAAACACACAGAAGGTCTATTAACTCCATTACACCGAACTCAGAACCTTTATGTGTGCCCCTGCCACACCAGCAAGATTGATGCTAGACTAAATGATACAATGAGGATTGTAAGTGGTTGCATACAATGAGGATTGTAAGTGGTTGCATAAAATCTATTCCTACTTGCTGGCTGCCATCTTGAGCCGCATTGCACCACCAGCCCTACGAAGGCAGGAAGCCTTAGGAGTACAACAAAATTATGAGAAACCCACTTCTTCCTATGCACACTGATCTTCCTCATCTATCCATTGGCAGGCTTAGATCCAGGAAGCCCTTTCTGGCACTCGCACAACAGCTGTCTAACAACTTTGATGTCAACACACAGTGGAAAGCCAAATGGGCTGCTGAATGCCTAGATACAGGCAGTTACATAGATGACCCTACACAAAAGGTTCATGTTTTGACCTTCCTCGCCAGCATTGGTCAACTCTGAATAGGATCCATACCCAACATGGTATCTGTCATGGCTTATTGTTTAAGTGAGGTCTGTGCCTCTACCCTCACTCCACTGTGGTGCTCTTCAACAAAATATCCATCACATTGTGTCCGAATGTCCATCAAGAGCTTACACCACCTCAATGTCTGATTTTTTCAATATTGACCACCCTGTCCTTGAATGGCTGGGTGGACTGGACATTAACATTTGAACTACTATAAGTCCATGTATTTGCCATACACTAAATAAATAAATAAATTTGTGTCAGTAAAGTAAGAGCCCTACCTGGGTTGTCTGAGCTTTTGCAATAAGCAGGTTCTTGAGTATGGAGACTGTACAGTCAAGATTTATTGCTATGCCTGACAAGAGGTTTGATAGCCTTGTTTATTTTGCTGTTTTGTTTTGCTGAGTACCATTTTAAAAAGGCATTTTTGATGTCAGCTTGTGATTAGGGTAGTAACATAGTAAAATACTTCAGAAATCTTGCCCTTGTTTCTTTTCAATTAATAGAAAAGTCCTTGTCTTTCTCCTACAGCTATGTGACGGGAAGAAAAGTAGGTGGTTACATAAAAATTGTAAAAACAATTTTTGTACTATAATTTTGTACTATAATAAAACAATAATTCCTTCATCAGTTAAATCACCTTTATAATATACTTAGATATTTTATTTATTGATATATTAAATTATTGTATTTTATTCCATTTTAAATCATATTTTATTCCAATTTCATTTTAAATTGTTTTTATCAGATTTTAGTAATAATTTGTCTCTGGAACTCTGCACTTTGATATGGCCCAACGGCTAATCAATAAAGTAAACTAACTACTTAGAAATTAAAATAGAAATATTTGGGAATCACAGAGGTTGATTAATCAAAGCAAAAATTGTAATGAGTAATGTAATAAAATATAACAATTAATGTAAGTTGACCGCACCAACCTATTCTTTCCTACCTAGCTAGCCCTAACCCTTAAAACTAATAAGTTTAATTTGAATTTAGCAAGAACTAGTGACAGATGAAAGAAGTCTGGAAGTATTTCAAAAAGACTTTGAGACTGTATTGTTTGCACCAAGATTTATATACCAAAGACTGTTGAAGAGTAAACCCATGTCTGTATACAAATCTTAAATATTTGAAATATTGCCATTTTATAAATCCTCTGTTTATGGTAAAGCATTTTTTGTAAATATGTAAATGAGATAAGAAATTAAATAGTCAATACTCTAAAATCTCACCATGTGTTTCCAGGTTGTGAAGCATTGTTTCCAGACATATTGGGCATTGATTATAAGAACACTGATATTTGGCATGAAAGCAAGTGACAGATGTTGGGATTGTAGCAAAGAAAATTGAAATGTTTTTCTCCATGTTGTGGCAATATACCATAGTGTTTCTTTGGAGAAAATGAAAAGAGAAATAATGAATCAGATTATGGACAATGACATTCTTTTTGAAGCAGAAATATTTCTGCTAGCTGACCTGAACAGTTGTGTGAATTTCAATGAAGCACACAGGGGAAAAATGCTATTAAGATGAAATGTGATTATTATCAGAATAAAAAGCAAATTTATACCGGTAATATATATGGCTGATTTGGATAAATCATTACCAAATGTATTTATTGATGATCATCATTTGTAGAGCAAAAACACTGAAATAAATAAATAAATAAATAAATAAATAAATAAATAAATAAATAAATAAATAAATAATTTTATTGTCATTGTACTTGTATACACAGTATATCCATACCACGAAATTCACTTAACACCCAAAGATCAGGTACAACACACATAATAATCCCCAAACACACTCCCACCTACCACAATTCCCCACCCCTAAACCACCCAAACATCCACACAACATACCAAGTAGTACTATCCAACAGCTCACTGATGGCGGCCCTTTAGTTCATTGTTGAGTGCAATTATAGCTTTGGGATAAAAACTATTCAGAAAACGTGTGGTCCGAGTTCTAATTGTTCTGTATCTTCTGCCAGAAGGCAATAGTCCAAAAAGATTGTAAACAGGATGGGAAGAGTCTCTGAGAATGTTATGCAACTTTCTCAAACAGCGAGATTCGAAGATGTCATCCAGGGCTGGTAGCTGGACTCTGATGATATTCTGGGCAGTTTTAATGGTTCTCTGTAGAGCCTTTTTGTCTGCTACAGAGCTGCTCCCATACCATGCAGGAATGCCATATGTCAGGACACTCTCAGTGGTGCTGTGATAGTAGGACAGAAGTAGATGCTGAGATAGATTTATCTTCCTGAGCATTCTCAGGAAGTACAGCCTCTTCTGTGCCTTCTTCATAAGCATGTTAGCATTCACTGAAGTATTCCCATTTTATGTTTATATTACAGATGATTTCCTTTCTAGGTAATTCTTGAATCATGACCACATTTGAGCCCAAAATTTGTATAGCTAAGTAAAACATTTGTTAAGTGAGTTTACCCCATTGTATAATCTTTCTTGCCAAGTGAATCATTGCATTTGTTAAGTTAGTATCATAGTTGTTAAGTGAAACTGAATTCCCCATTGACTTTGCTTGTCAGAAGGTCTCAAAAGGTGATCACATGACCCCAGAACACTGCAACCGTCATAAATATGAACCACTTGCTAAGCATCTGAATTTTGATCATGTGACCATGGTCACATGATGCTGTAAGGGTGAAAAACGATCACAAGTCACTCTTTCTCATGCTGTTATAACTTTGAACAGTCACTAAATGAACTGTTGTAACTCGAGAACTACCTGTACAGATGATACAATAATGGAAGAAAACATTGCTAAAAAATCAAAAACATATTTAACAAGCATATTAAAGTGGTGTTCCTAAATTTTACTTTTCTGCATGTAGGTATAGATAGATCTGATTATTTTTTAAGCGCACATTCTTTTAATATATTGGTGTAACCTTTTTTTTTTTTTAATTTGATTTATATGTCGCCCTTCTCTGGAGACTCAGGGCGGCTTACAATGTGCTCAGCAATAGCCTTCATCCTTTTGTATATTTATACAAAGTCAGCTTATTGCCCCCACAACTGGGTCCTCAATTTACCTCCCTTGAAAGGATGGAAGGCTGAGTCAACCTTGAGCCTTGGCGAGATTCAAACCTGCAGTAATTGCAGGCAGCTGGTCTTAATAACCAGCTTAATAACAGGGTGCCTTAGACCACTGTACTACCAAGGCTCTATTAAAGACAACTCTTGTTGGTAAGCATGTATTTCGTTATGCCAGTTATTGACTCTGCTTTAGCTGTACTTTTTCAAAGATGGAAAGCAAAGTCAAAGCCGAATGAACAAAAAAGAAAGAGAACAAGGTTTTGCTTTCAGTTTGATAAAAGGAAAAAAGTCCCCTTAGGATAGGGTTAATTTTTCTTCTTTTATCTTTAAAAAAAGCTTCACACTCCATGTCTTTTCTTCTACTGTCCAATTTCTCTTTCTGGTTAGTAAATAATTACCCAATCACACAACAGTGGGGCCATGAGGCTGAGGATTCCAATGGTCATTTAATAACTGGGAGGAACAAATGTAAGGTCACCTGTGCACTATTGCAATACAATAAGATAAACAAAATAAAATAACTTGTGTATCTAATAGTCATCCTGAAATAAACCACAAACTGCAAATGTAGCCAATATAATTTCCTAGCTATAAAAATAGTTTCTTTGGAACATAGGTTAGACAATTTTAAAACATGATTGTGTGTCTGTGTATGAGAGAGAAAGAGAGAGAGAGAGAGTGAATGAATGATCGAGAAAGGAAGAGAGAGTGAGTGATATATATATATATATATGTGTATATATATATATATATATATATATATATATATATATATATATATATATGTGTGTGTGTGTGTGTGTGTGTGTGTGTGTGTGTGTGTGTGTGTGTGTTTTTCTTCTAGCCAGGTTTTCCCTACGTAGCCAAGGTTTTTTTGTAGCTCCAGCTCAGTAGAATCTCATCTACTCGGTTCTGGGCTTTTTTCCTTTCTAACACCTAGCAAGCTCTAACTGCTAGGTGGGAGACCTAAATAGATCCATTTCTAGCTCGTTAGCTGTCATCAGTAGGCCACACCCATCTCCTCCCTGTAAAGGCATAGTATCAATTTTCTTACTTCTTCGTAGGGTCTATGTGTGTTTTTCTTCTAGCCAGGTTTTCCCTACGTAGCCAAGGTTTTTTTGTAGCTCCAGCTCAGTAGAATCTCATCTACTCGGTTCTGGGCTTTTTTCCTTTCTAACACCTAGCAAGCTCTAACTGCTAGGTGGGAGACCTAAATAGATCCATTACTTCTTCCTTTCTAACACCTTCTAACGCTAGAAGAAAAACACACATAGACCCTACGAAGAAGTAAGAAAATTGATACTATGCCTTTACAGGGGGGAGATGGGTGTGGCCTACTGATGACAGCTAATGAGCTAGAAATGGATCTATTTAGTTCTCCCACCTAGCAGTTAGAGCTTGCTAGGTGTTAGAAAGGAAAAAAGCCCAGAACCGAGTAGATGAGATTCTACTGAGCTGGAGCTACAAAAAAACCTTGGCTACGTAGGGAAAACCTGGCTAGAAGAAAAACATATATATATATATATATATATATATATATATATATATATATATATATATATATATATATGTATATGTATATGTATATGTATATGTATATGTATATGTATATGTATATGTATATGTATATGTATATGTATATGTATATGTATATGTATATGTATATATGTATATATGTATATATGTATATATGTATATATGTATATATGTATATATGTATATATGTATATATGTGTATACATATATACACATACATGTATATATATCAGGAGTGTCAAACTCAAGGCCAAAAGGGTAGATTCGGCCTGCCAAGTGCTTACATCTGGCCTGGGTGGCCAATCTGGAAACAGCGAAGGGCTGGCTCATGATGCAATTGCCACCTCCGTTTTCGCTGGTAGAGGGTTGTAGGAGGTCGTTGTAGCCAAAAATGGACCTCGCAAGGGCTGTGCTCAGCCCTCCTGAGCTTTGTTTTCGTTGGCCGAGAGTGGCAGGAAGCCTTCACAGCCGAAAATAGAGCTCAGCCTCCCATTTTCACTGACAGAGCACTTGGGCCACCACAGGTGCCCCTGACACGAGAGACATCGAGCTGGTGATGGTCACTCTGGCCACACCCATCCCAGATCCTTGAGGTCAAACACAATCCTGATGCAGCCCTCAATGAAATCAAGTTTGACACCCCTGATATATATATAATAAAAGGAATGGACAAACTTCAAGAATTCTCTCAGACTATTTAAAAAACATATAAGAAGGAGTTAGGCCCACTTTACAGTGGCCATCAAACATTTATAAGAAGAAATCTTAAATCTAAAGGCATAAAGCTAATAGACTGGTATAGGATTTAAACTCAGATGAGGTGAGAGGAAGGGGTGAAAAGGAGAGGAAGATAGATTGATAATACAGATATAGGTTATATGGGAGAAAAGTATATTTTACTTCTTCAAGGAAGCACTGCTAATGATGGCATACAAATGTGTACTTAGTACATTTAAACAATATATCAAAGGGTGGAGGTTCATTCTCCAATGTTGTGGGTTGGTTTCCAAATGTTTCATTACCAGGTTAGGTAACATCTTCAGTGCAGTTTAGGGGATGTCAGTGTCTGTGTTCCTCTGTTTATAAGGGTTTCCAAACAGAGGAACACTGATACTGACACCCCCTAAACTACGCTGAAGATGTTACTTAGCCTGGTAATAAAATGTTCGGAAACCAATCCACAAGCTTGGAGAAGGAACCCCCACCCTCATCCTACACCTGAGCTACAGATATTTGCCACCATTGCAAATATATCAAAGACCTGGGACCCCAACAAGCTCAGTCTGCTCTTCCTAAGAACATTTTTTAAAACGGTCAAACTCCTCTTTTCAAAGTGGTAAGATATTTACATAACTGTCCCCAAATTCTGAAAGGCAATAACTTTAGCATGCTGCAATGTACAATTGTAAATGTAAATGTAAAATTGTACAATGTACAATGTACACGATGGCTCAGTGATAAGATGCTGAGCAGTTTGAATCCCTAGTGCCGCATAATGGGGTGAGCTCCCATTACTTGTCCCAGCTTCTGCCAACCAAGTAATTCGAAAGCACATAAAAAATAGAAGTAAAAAAATAGGGCCACCTTTGATGGGAAGGTAACAGTGTTCCATGCGCCTTTGGCATTTAGTCATGCTGGCCACATGACGTCTTCAGACAGCGCTGGCTCTTCGGCTTTGAAACAGAGATGAGCACTGCCCCCTAGAGTCGGGAATGACTAGCACATATGTGCAAGGGGAACCCTTACCTTTACCTTTATAATGTACTTCCCACAGCAGTTTTAGATGGCTGATATAAAAATATTCTATACAAACTGTGTCCCTATGGACAAAGAGTTATTGAAACTACAGCTCATGTCCTACTGTACTGTCTATATGGAGTAACAGTTCTATTGCATAACACCTCATCTGATAAAATATCTGGAAAAGTAAAATTGCTTTTATCGGATTGTTCAATGTAATATCTCTGATTGTACTAAACTTCGTCTGTAAAATTAGGAAGACTTTGACTCTCCACTGATAATCAATCACGAATTGTAATATATTATATTGTCTATTATTATTACTATTATTGTTGTTGTTTTTGTTATTGTTATTATTATCTTTTATTCATTAAACATGAAACTCAGTCAACTGAACATTTTAAAATGTATCACAAATATCATTGACTGACGCTGATTTTTGATACAGATTGCTGCCAGCCAGGGGTGGGATTCAGCCAGTTTGGACTGGTTCGAGCAAACCGGATATTAATTTTAATCTAGTTTTCTAAACTAGTAGTTGCAAGGACTGGCTGACCCTGCCCACCCTACCCTGCCCTCCCAGGAATCTCCACGCAGTCCGTTTTGGATGCCAGGTAAGTGCAGGGCCTGCGCAGAGGCTCTGGGAGGGTGAAAAAGGGACTACCAGAAGTACCAGAAGTCTGAAAACAGGTCTGTTTCCAGCCTCCGGAGGGCCTCTGGAGCCCGGGGGATGCTGTTTTTGCCCCCCGGAGGCTTGAGGAAAGCCTCCAGAGCCTGGGGAGGGCAAAAATCCCTCCCCCACCATGGTACAGGAAGCCTACTAGGCCATGCCCCCATGGCCATGCCAACCCAGCAACCGGGCAGAGGACCGGTTGCTAAAAATTTTCAATCCCACCCCTGCTGCCAGCATCCTAGGTATCAACCAAGTACCCTTTTTATTATTATTGTTGTGGTTGCTGCTGCTGCTTCTGCTGCTGCTGTTGTTGTTGTTGTTGTTACACTTCTTATTTGTAATGCTGGCCTGTGACCATACTAAAAATTACGACTCAGTATATTTCTATACTGATCCATAATGGATTTTAAAGTGACTTCATTAGGAAAATGAAACTTTAATAATCTGTTCTTAATCTGTTGTTTAAGAAATTATTCAACTGACATCAAAAAGTTTCAGAGGATCTCAGAAAGTCTTAACTACCATAATAGCTTTTAATCAAATGAGTAGGTCAATAAAGATGATTTGTGGAGGAGTTTTCCCCATCACATACTTGATGGCTTACTGTTTTATACTGCACAAGTAAATATAAGCTTGAGATTTCTCTCAGAATTTTTCCTTGTGCCTGGACTATTTAACAAAGACCTTGGCAGAATATATGCCACCGACCAGGCAAAAATCATTTTAGATCCCAGACCCTTACCAGATTTTAACACTCAACAATCAATATGACTAATTAAGTTTTTTCACAAGGATGATTATGGACTCATTTCTGGATATACTCCTGGAATTGTTAGTACCTTTAATTCAACTTGTCTGTTAGAATGGGACCTTTTGCAAATTCTTAGTATAAGAAATTCAAGAGTATACTGATCAGGGAATTATTCAGCATTAATTCTACTGACCTTGAGCCACTATAATTATTAAATCCTGTAACACAATAGACAAAGCTTCAAAAGGAAGGAAGTTTCTAATGCAGTCTCACTTAGGAATTTAAAATAATCAACAAAGGTGATGTTAATGATATAACCTCTATTGATTGACAATCAACAGCAAAACGTACTTTGTCATTGATTCTATGTTACATAGCACAGATGTCCTTTTAATAGACTTAGTTACTAACGTTAATATATTGCTAATGTAGGAAACCTAGATGACTAATAATTTTTATTTAGACAATGATTAGTCTTTTTTAACAATACCTTGTCTAGTAGAAAGGGTGGTTAGTCGTGTGTGTGTGTGTGTGTGTGTGTAATGGGGGAAAGAATAAGTCTTGTTTGTTACAACAAATCTTTTAGTCAAGTTAGACAACACCCTTTCAGGCAGTATGTGTTATAGTAACATTAATAGGATTTAGGCAATTTACATTACAAATCATTTCTCAACAGGTGAACACTTCTTGAAAAATCCAAACAATTTCCCGACCCTATCTCCTTTTTTGGGGGGTAGGGGGTGAGAGAAGAATCATTGTGGACCAGTCTAAATGAGTTTTATCTAGGATGTCTTGTGGTATTTCTGTAAAAGCATGGAATAAACACAAATGATTAATGTACAAACTGTACAATAATGCAAGACTTGAATTTAGATATAGGCAACTGGTCACATCAACCCAATTACAATTGTTAAAGGAATGAAACAAGTGTGCAGCTTGTAGACAAACCATATTTGTCTACATAAATGTATCCATTAAAATTCTATAAGAAAATTTCTATAAGAGTCCCAGATTTGCCCAAGAAATATGTTCCTACAATCCTTGCACCTCACAAGACCTGCATTAGTTAGTTAGTTAATTTAGTTTATTATATTTATTTACCGCCCTTCTCCCGAAGGACTCAGGGCGGTGAACAGCCATGGTAAAAACAATATACAACAAAAATTTAAAAACTTAATTAAAATAATTCAATCATTGGCCGAATTTAAAACACCCAACTAAAATTATTTTAAAACCCCTATCAAAACCCAATTTAAAATCCTTTATCCTGTCAGACCAGCTTGCTGGAATAATAGGGTCTTCAGAGCACGACGGAAGGCGCGGAGGTCAGGGATCCTTCGTATGTCTGGAGAAAGTTCATTCCATAGGGCCGGGGCCCCACAGAGAAGGATCTCCCTCTGGGGGTTGCCACCCTGAGGAGGCCCTCTCTGTGGGAGCGTATTGGTCAGTGGGAGGCAATCGGTGGCAGAATGCGGTCCTGTAGATAACCAGGTCCTAAGCCATGGAGCGCTTTAAAGGTGGTAACCAACACCTTGAAACGCACCCGGAAGACCACCGGGAGCCAGTGCAGCTCGCGCAAGAAGGGTGTTACATGGGAGCGATGAGTCGCCCCCATTATTACTCGCACGGCTGCATTCTGGACTAGCTGGAGCCTCTAGGTGCTCCTCAAGGTAATGTAGAGAACATTACAATAGTCCAGCCGGGAAGTGACGAGGGCATGAGTGACTGTGCGCAGGGCGTCCCGATCCGAATGACCCTACTGTCATTCAATAAAGACAGGGGAAAATAAATTTTAGCTGACCTAAAGGTACTTTTTCAAAAGGCAACTGGATTTTGTTTTTCTTGAAGATATTTTGCTTCTCATACAAAAAGTTTCTTCAGTTTTGATTGAATGGTAGAGAATGAAAGGACTTATATTCCTTGCAGTCATCTGGTTGTTAGCACTCTTTCTGAGAATTGTTGAAGCTACTTGGAGGATTATCTATGCCCTCAGGGTTACCTTAATTATGCAAACATTCAGGTTACCCTGAGGTCACAGATAAACCTCCAAGTAGCCTTAACGACTCTCAGAGAGAGTGCTAATGACCAGAGGAATATGATGCAACAAATATAAATCCTTCCATCCTCCACCAATCAGTCAGAACTGAAGAAGCTTCTTGGATGAGAAGTGAAATGTCTTCAAGGAAAAAAAAGTCCAGTTGCCTTTTGAAAAATCATGTTTGAGACAATAATGACTGGAATGTCTGAGAACCTCCATAGATAAATTTTAGCTGATTCTTCCTGTTTCTCACTGCAACTCAGCAGTGGCTTTATACAACTATAACATATCAACAGATTCCAGCTATTGTTGTGGCCCTCCAGCTGCCAGCAGAGCTGGCGGTAAACTTAGATGATAAGAAGATTGGAGAGGAACTTGTTCTGGGCTCCAGTTCTAGAGTCTGGGGAAGGCTCTGATAGATGCTCTGTATCGGACACAGAGATAGAGTCAGGACCGTTTGACATTTCTCAGCTATCAGAGAGGCAGCTGCCTTTGGAAGCTGAGATGAGTGAGGAGGAAGAACAGCTGGGGCCTGTTCCAGATGCACGTATGCACAGAGCAGTTAGGAGAGGTGAACAACAGAGGACAAGGAGTCAACTTGGGAAGCAAAGCAAACGTGGATGCTGAATGGCCCGTCCCTGGCTGGGGAATAAATAGAAGGAAAGGGGAGTGGTTGTGGGTAGGAGACAACAGTTCGTATTTCTGAAGATTTTGCTCATTGTGTTTCGTGCTACAAAGACTGCTTGCCAGAACTTAATTTGCAGCCTTTCAGCTGGGAGCTCACGGTCTTGCAATTATTGCAAGGAACTGATAAAGTTTGTTGCTGCAGTTAATTCCTTGAAGGACTCTTTCCTGGATTTTTCGGTGGGTGAATGCAATTAATTCACAAGAGGTAAATAAAGAGGGATTTTTTGTGACAAGGAGTCTGTTTCTTGCTAAGGCTGGGTCAGAACAGCTAACCAGAAGGCCTCTAAACACATCTAAGCTTATTGTTAATTTCCCAGAAGTGCACGTCTGAATAGGACCATCATGGATTGATTGATTTTTTTTTCTTGCCAAACCACTTGAGTTACAGCATGAAAACGAGGGGGGGGGGAATTATCTCCCAAGTGGCAGAATGATATAAAATTTTCAATATGCATTTCTAGGAAAGTCACATATTTTCTGTTCTGACTCCAACCCCCGAGCCCGTTTTAGCGGAGGGAGAAGACTCCAAAGGTGAAGGAGAGGAGTTGGCCAGGCCTCCCTCTCCAGAACCCTCCTCTCTGGCAATGTCTCAGGTGTCTCCTGAGGGAGAAGAGATTGGCCAGGAGCCAGGTATCTCCGAACATTCGCAATAGGACAGTGACGGAGATAAGTCTTGGCTGGATCCATGCCAGCGTCAGAGAGACAAGCGCACACAGCAGAAAAGGAGGCGTGCCAGAGATTAAGCTGAGTCACTGGATCACACCCCACAGGGGATAAAAGGGGGTGTGGTGGCCATTCAGGCTCTGTGATGGACAAAACTAAACAACTAGTGAGTCACATTGTATCTCTGAAACTATGTTATCTGCCTGCCTTGGATTTAATACGGACTGGACTTGACAATTCTTTGACTTTGTGTATTTGTTTTGGTTTATCTGATGGAGGAGGAACACCTCCCTCTGTGAGTAAAGTTCTTGGCAAGAAGCTACTGGGTTGCTGCCAATCCTGTTATTGAAGGAATTTGTTGTCTGCAAGTTTTATTTAACCCCTGGCTGACTGTCTGTGTGCGTGTGTGAGACGGAGACAGAACATTTTCATAAAACATATTTTAACTTTTAGATTTATAGAAAATCCAGGATTTTCATATTGATTGGTCAGTTTATGGTATTTATTTATTTATTCATTTTTCATATTTGTATACCGCCCTACTCCCGAAGGACTCAGGGCAGTGAACAGCCATAAATAAAATACAAAGACATACAAAAGTTAAAAACTATTAAAAAAACAGATTAAATAATTTAGGCACAAAGATTAAAACATCCAATTTATCTAAAAGAGATTTAAAACCCAATTTAAAACCCAATTTAAAAGCCAATTTAAAAGGGAGAGTTAGGCCAGACCAGCCTGTTGGAATAAAAACGTTTTTAGGGCGCGGCGGAAGATGCGTAAGTCTTGGATCCTCCGTATCTCTGGGGGGAGCTCGTTCCAGATGGCAGGTGCCCCCACAGAGAAGGCTCTCCCCCTGGGGGCCGCCAGTCAACATTGTTTGGCTTACGGCACCCCGAGGAGCCCCTCTCTATGGGAGCGAACTGGTCGGTGAGAGGCTACTGGTGGCAGGAGGCGGTCTCGTAAGTACCCTGGTCCTGAGCCATGGAGCGCTTTAAAGGTAGTAACCAAAACCTTGAAGCGCACCCGGAAGACCACCGGGAGCCAGTGTAGCTCGCGCAGGAGGGGGGGTCACATGAGAGCGCCACATTGCTCCCGTTACCACCCGTGCGGCTGCATTCTGGACCAGTTGGAACCTCCGGGTGTTCCTCAAGGGGAGCCTCATGTAGAGAGCATTACAATAATCCAGGCATGAGGTCACAAGGGCGTGAGTGACCGTGCGTAACGAGTCCCGATCCAGAAAGGGATGCAACTGGCGAATCAGGTGAACCTGATAAAAAGTCCTCCTGGCCACGGCCGCCATATGCTCTTCTAAAGACAGCTGCGAGTCCAGGAGGACGCCCAAGTTGCGAACCCCATCTGTGGGGGCCAACGACTCACCCCCAATAGTCAGAGATGGCGCCAACTGACTATATCAGGACGACGGAAACCACAGCCACTCGGTCTTGGATGGGTTGAGCCTGAGTCTGTTCCTCCCCATCCAAATCCGTATGGCCTCCAGGCACCGGGACATCACCTCGAGGGCATCATTGGGGTGGTCTGGGGTGGAGATGTACAGCTCGGTGTCATCAGTGTACTGATGGTACTTCAACCCAAAACCACGGATAATCTCACCCAGCGGCTTCACATAAATGTTGAACAGAAGGGGAGAGAGGACCGATCCTTGCGGCACCCCACATACAAGGGGCCTCGGGGTCGACCTCTGCCCCCCTGTCAACACAGACTGTGACCGGTCAGAGAGAAAGGAGGAGAACCACTGTAAAACAGTGCCTCCCACCCCCAACCCTTTCAACCGGTGCAGCATGATATCATGGTCGATGGTATCAAAAGCCGCTGAGAGGTCTAATAGGACCAGGACAGAGGAGCAACTCCTGTCCCAAACCCTCCAGAGATCATCAACCAATGCGACCAATGCCGTCTCTGTGCTGTACCCGGGCCTGAAGCCCAACTGGAACGGATCTAGATAATTTGATTCATCCAGGTACTGAGGCAGTTGTCGTGCAACCACACTCTCAACAACCTTCGCAACAAAGCGAAGGGTTGGAGACAGGACGATAATTTGCTAACACAGCTGGGTCCAGGGAGGGCTTCTTGAGGAGGGGCCTCACCACCGCCTCTTTCCAGGCGGCGGGAAAGACACCCTCACTCAAAGAAGCATTTATAATCTCCTGGAGCCAGCCTCGCGTCACCTCATTTAATTAAAGATTGAAAATTATTTATTATTTTCTGGGGATTATGGGGATTTTCTGCTAGCCAGTAAAGAATATACTTCTTTGGGTGGGTGGGAGTGTGTTTGGGGATTGTTATGTGTGTTGGACCTGGTCTTTGGGTGTTAAGTGAATTTTGTTGTATGGGTATACGTGTGTACTGTGTATACATGTACAATGACAATAAAATTATTATTATTGGTTAATCTTCAGTGAGATTCACAGCCTTTTTTTTTTAATTTGATTTATATGCCGCCCTTCTCCGGAGACTCAGGGCGGCTTACAATGTGCTAAGCAATAGCCTTCATTCTTTTGTATATTTATACAAAGTCAGCTTATTGCCCCCACAACTGGGTCCTCAATTTACCTACCTTAGAAAGGATGGAAGGCTGAGTTAACCTTGAGCCTTGGCGAGATTCGAACCTGCAGTAATTGCAGGCACCTGGTCTTAATAACCAGCTTAATAACAGGGTGCCTTAGACCACTCTACTACCAAGGCTCTTTGAGGCTGGTTAATAGCTCAGCAGCTCGAGTCCTAACCAAGGACCTAGGAACTGTTAAGGTATCGTCGGAGGATGTAAACTGTAAGGTGGTTTTTTGGAGAGTCAAAATGTTCAAGTCTGGCAAATTTAGAATTTCTAAATAGCGGAGTAGCCCTTTGGGTATTGCTCCAAGGGCTCCAATTACAATCAGGACAACAACACATGATTTCTTTTTCCACAGTCTCTCAACTTCAATTTGCAAGTCCCAGTACTTTGTGATTTTTTCTTGCTGCTTATCTTCAATCCGTGCATCACCAGGTATTGCAATGTCAATGAACCATACTTTTTTCTTTTCAACTATTGTTATGTCAGGTGTGTTGTGGACCAAGTGCCTGCTGGTCTGAATCCTAAGGTCCCACAAGATCTTGAGTTTCTCATTCTCTAAAACTTTCTCAACCTGATGTTCCCAGTGGTTTTTGCTGTACTTAAATCCAAACTTCTGGCACAATTTCCAGTGAATGGTTTTAGCAACACGGTCATGGCGTTGTAGGTAGTCAGTTTGTGAAATTTTGCTGCAGTCGATCAGGTGGTCGTCTGTCTCATCTTTCTCATTGCAGAGGCGGCATTTGCTGTTGGTGGTAACATGTTGAATTTTTGCCTTCATGCAGTTTGTGGCTAGGGCTTGTTCTTGAGCTCCCAAAATAAAGCTTTCTGTTTCTTTTTTCAGTACTAATAATAATTCATAAATAATAATAAATAAAATAATAAAAATATTATTATATATTATTATATTATATATATTATATATTATTATTAATATATTATTTTTAAAAATAATAAAATAAAAATATCATAAATAATAAAAATAATAATTCAATACTACTAATAAATTATTATTGTTGTTGTTGTTGTTGTTATTATTATTATTATTATTATTATTATTATTATTATTATTATTAGTTAATCTTTAGTGAGATTCACAGTCTTTGAGCCTGGTTAATAGCTCAGCAGCTCGAGTCCTAACCAAGGACCTAGGAATTATTAAGGTATCGTTGGAGGATGTAAACTGTTCCGAGTAAGGTGGTTTTTTGGAAAGTCAAAATGTTCAATTCCGGCAAATTTAGAATTTCTAAATAGCGGAGTAGCCCTTTGGGTATTGCTCCAAGGGCTCCAATTACAATCGGGACAACAACACACGATTTCTTTTTCCACAGTCGCTCAACTTCAATTTGCAAGTCCCGATACTTTGTGATTTTTTCTTGCTGCTTATCTTCAATCCGTGCATCACCAGGTATTGCAATGTCAATGAACCATACTTTTTTCTTTTCTATTATTATTATTATTATTATTATTATTATTATTATTTTCTATAACCACAGATACAAGGATGGTAAATGATTCAAATCATTGTATAGCTGACAGAGAATGGGTATAGTAATACCATTTAAGGCAAAATAGAGCATAAACCTATATGGAGATAAGGATTGGTTGGCATATTTATTTTGTTCCTTGATCTTCTTTCTATGATACTGTAAGACTGGCACTCTTGTTGCCCTTTTTTGTAAATCAGTGCCTCTAAGGTCTAAAAGAAGAGATGGTTAAAAGAGTATTTGTGCAAATTTCTCAGTGATCTTTTGCTTTTGGGGTCCAAAGGAAAAAAGAGTGACCAAGAACAGGTTCATAGGGACAGAATTGGTTTTCTAGGTTAAAAAAGAATTTTTAAAAAAGAAAAAGGATTGGTGGTATTTTTCTTCTGAAATAACATTCTCTATAATAATATATACAGTACATATGCTCTACTATGCACAGGGTTCACACATTTCTAAGAAAGCTATTATTTTTATGTTAAAAACTCTATAAAACATAATAGGTGTCACAGCACAAAATACATTACAATCTGTTTTCAACTTAATCCCCCACCTCCCCCATACACACCCAATTTTGAATTGAACTAAGGTGATGGAGCTCAGTCACAGTGCATTACATATCAGATATTTTCTGGGGAGAAAAACAGTGTGGAAGCTGAACTGATATATTGACTTTTCTGGATCGTATTACATCTGTAATATGTATACTAAATTTCAGCAAATATCACAGTGTTCAATGAAGAAGTTGCAGTACAAACTTACTTTCAAATTAGGTACCAAACAGTCAAATTAAAGCAACAACCTGCTTTGGCTAATAAATAAGATTATCCTGAGCTTAAATTATTTTTGTAGCTTCACGAAATGAAATTATTCTATAGAAATGATTTCTTTACATTGTATGAATGTATTATTTTCATTGATTACTTACTTATTTACTATTCAGATTTATACAGTCTTCAATCTTAATCTGGACAGTCACCAACAATTAAAACAGTGTTAAAAGACACTGCAACAATAGAATTCTTTACACAGACACAGAAACACACACACACACACACACACTTTTTAAAAACCCTGTACAATCAAATTCATAGTCAAGGTAGCTAACATTCAACATCAACAATCAATGCAGCCATTGCTCCCGAGACCCGTTTTTGTTGGCAAAACTGTATGTTCAGCGTCTTGCACAAAGCCAGCAGGTTCAGGGCCAATCTGACTTCCAGGTAAGGGATAAAATTCAGCCATGACAGAAAAGGCTCTTTTCCTGCATTCAAATAGACAACAATCCCTGGGCATTGAGACCAGATGGGATGAGTAGATGTAACTGGAGAAAAGGAGTTCTTCAAAAACCTACTGGTAGTTCTCATTTCTTAGCAAAATGGTAAGGAATATATTTTTATTTATTTATTTGTTTTCACCCTATATATGTTGTAGTACTGACTATTTTATACACTATACAAATGTGTTTGAAATACTTTCAGCATATATTAACATTGCTTGTTTTACTGTGTTCTTTTTGAAACCCTAGTAATATGCAGACAAAAATGGCCAAATATGAAATGTGTCTATCTTGGTTTCAAACTGACAGAAGTTCAAAGAGATTAAATGGAAAAATACTATCATATTAAATATGCAAAGTGTATTAATATTTCTCACAACACTTTATGAAGTTCCATATTTTACTTTCGCGTATGAGAAATACGTGAGTAAAAAATAAAGAGCACCAAAATACTGATAACTTTAGTAATTAAGAAATACCTTGCATTCTGCCAATAGCTCAAGCATAAATATAAATATTATGAATCCCCTGGTAATAGGCAGCTCGTGCACTAGTTGGATTACATGTAATATTTTCCCTCTTGTGATCTTGCTTTATTTATGTTCATTACTCATTTTAACCGGTTTTATAGAATGTTTTAATTTTTACCCAGAGTCACTTTATATGAGATGAGCAGCTGTATAAATTTGACAAATAAAATATATGCTAATTTTGGTTTTAATTTTTAATGGATTCTGTGCAAGTATTTTTTCCAGCAGCATACAAAAATGTGGATTGATTCTCTCCTGTATAGTCCTTGTATCAAAGCAATCTGTTCTTAAGTACTGTGGATCCTCTAGCACAGTTTTGAGCAGATAGATAGGTAGAACACTGGGGAAAGAGTCCAGAAGTAAAACTAATTTCCTCAAATATACATACCATTCTGAATGGAACTCAGATGATTGGAAAAATACCCATATACTTACTTAGTTTTTTTTTTCAAAAATAGTGAATATAAGGAATTTCAGAATGTTTAAATATAATATTTTAGTAAATGGCGAATCAATTTGCATTTAGATCTGATATCTTTCCTTTTTCTCTTTCTCTCTTTCTATTTTTATTTCTCCTCCGTCCTTTTCATATTCACATACACAAAAACTGTGTATAAGCAAAGTGCTGTTATTCTGTCAGTACTTCCAAGCAAGGATACCTGATTAGATGAACTAAGTCTACCATATTGTAAAGCTACATTGAGAGAATCTTATAAGTTTGAAAGTACAAACTTCCTGCTGCTATTTTTATCTGCTTGATCAGTTAAAGTGGGTATTTCCTAAATTTCTTTGCCTGATTGTTAAATTAATGGTAGTTATTGCCTATGTTTTTTTATTGTTTCCAATACAGTATCTCTTCCCCTTCTTCCCAAAGATGATCCACATTTTTCATTACAGATTCACTATTCAGGTTATTTTAGTTATTGAAATGACCCATAATAACCAGTGATTTTAAAATATATTTGCCACCAGAGGGCATTAGAGAATGAAACTATAGATCATAGAAAGGAACTAACCTTTTTATAAACCAAGTTTGCAACAACAATTTATTATTACAGTCTTAGACCAGAGACCAGAACAAATAAAAGCACTCAGTATATATACACTTAAATATTCTAGTAGGAAATAATAAATAACAACTAAAATCTATAATAAAATCCAGTGTCAATTATACATGGTCTGACTATACAATAGTTGCAATCCCTAAACTGTGTGGCCCATTCTAGGTTCAACGCTAAAAGGTTAATGACTAAGCAGTGCAAAGGGTTTGCCACAATTGTTATATAACATCGCTATGGTGAAGAAGACACATGTTTGAGACGAATCCCCAGTGCTGTTGCACAGAATCTGGCCACTCGTGCTGTAGTTATGGACTGTTCATCCTAAATCAGCCACTGAAGATAGGTAGTGTCAGAACGGTCAGGAAACCTAGCAGTTATTGGCAGAATATGTTTTTTCCTAATCTCTGTATAAAAAGAACATCTAAGGAGCATGTGACCCAGTGGTGGGTTGCCTGGTTTGGACCAGTTCACAAGAACTGGTAGTAAAACCAGTGGGAGGCCCCGCCCACTGCCCCAGATATCATCATCGGCGATCTACGCATGCACAGAAGCAAGGGATGTGCACGAGCAAAGTGAGCACGTGCGATCCCATTGCGAACCGGTAGTAAAGTTAAGTAGAACCCACCCCTGATGCAACCCACAGTCTCCACCTCTCCTGAGCTGCAGGGACAGAGTCTTTCCATGAATGGTATCCTTTTATACTTGCTGTCCTGTACAGGACAGCCGATGGAAGCTCATGGCACTTTAAACAATTTTAAAAAGTTTAATCCAGTGGTGGATTATTATTTTTTAAATATCTATCATTCACTGTCTTTCATCTAAATTAAAAGTCATGTTTGAAAAATAAAGATCAATGGTACTTTTGAAGTTAAAGAATAAAATATGCTTATGGTTTATCAAACTCATTTATATTTAATTATAGAAGGACCCAATCTTATGTTCAATGTAGCAAAATTAAATCATTCATTGATGTATTTCCCTTGCAAGGTAACATAATAAAAGAAGCATACAAAAGCAAGATTATTAACCATTTCTATTTGCTTTCATTATCTTGACAATCTTGTTTCAATGTTTTGAACCAGATCAAGGTAATTCAAAATAAAACATTCAGAGTTTTTATTTTCCAGATTTCTAAGTATCAACATCAAAATAAACATACACATTGTTTTTTAGAATTTCCAGAATATAATAATTTTGATGAGCATGAATTAAAAAAACCAATGTTCAGTGGAATCCCGGCATAAAACAAGGATATTTTATTCTGGTACTTTTCTTTCTTTATAATCCCAATAAAATTTTCATCCTCTACTTCTCTTGCAACAAAAGTTAGTTTTATGTTAATAGTAACTCTTAATGTATACAATGAACAAGATTAAAAAAAAAAGCCATTAAAAAGCCACTTGTATTGAGGCTCAGTAAAATTGATATGTGATACTGCAACCCATACCAGAGCTTCTATGTTTATGGTACTACTCTAATCCCAATAACCAAAAAAGGAGGGAGTCTTTTTCACTGGGCAGGTGGAAAAGAAGGCATGTTTATGGGGACTTTCAAATGATACTGCTTTATTGATAATAGTGATGTGATGGGGTGGATTTAAAGCCACTGATCAGAGGCAATCATGCAAGTACTCTGGTCCATGAGGTTTTAGTTCCCCTTAGGAGGATAATGTTATGCAGGTCTATGTCAGGAATGTAAACGATGAAAGCGTTTCTCCAAAACATGTAGGGTAATAAAGAAATATAGTAAATAAATACATAAGCAAGTGAACAAAAAAAAAAAACTTGAGCTGCTTAAGAGTGATCTGAGGTAGATACTCCTGAGTTTCATGGCAACTGTAGATAATCAGAAAGCAACCTTGCTTTAGGGTATCAGATGCTACAGCATTCATGTCTAATCAGAAGTCACTCAGTTCTCCTTCTTCAGTTGAAATGAAGACATAACTTTTAGACAAGGCATAGTCTTTTTTCAATTAACTTTTAATTAACAATTACTTTTCAATTTATATCCCTAATCACTGATATTATGAATATTTATTCTGCCTGTGTAGTCTACATGGTGGAAGTTTAAATGTAGCATATTGCCAAATAATTCATTGCAATTATGATCACCATGAACAACAGATACAAACATGACTAAAACATGAATACCCTATATGTGTATGTTTAACACAGGTAACCAGAAAGAAATCCCATTAAGTTTTTGTGTTTTGTTCATGGATAAGATTATAATAGGACTTCTTGCCAGTATCCTACACTAATTTAACCTGATTTGTATTATGTTATGCAAAATGTTTTCAACTCAAGGGGAAATTAGAGTTTATAGAATGTGATATAATAATGAGTCCTGGTCTGGTCTGTGGTGCACTGTTTTTTGGGTGGGTTGCTACAAGAAAAAGGATACATTGTATAATACATTTGCATCAGATGGGTTACTGCAATTTTGAGTGTTCAAGTTAAAAATGAAAATGTGTTGCATTGTTTGTTAGTTGAGCATCTCAAGTATTCTGCTATTATATATTTATAGACCCCTCGTATCCTGGACATAAATTGTTTCAACTCAAAACAATGCTATAGAGCACTGCACACCAAAACAACTAGACACAAGAACAGTTTTTTCCCGAACGCCATCATTCTGCTAAACAAATTATTCTCTCAACACTGTCAAATTATTCACTAAGTCTGCATTACTATTACTATTAATCTTCTCATCATTCCTATCACCCATCTCCTCCCATGTATGACTGCATGACTGTAACTTTGTTGCTTGTATCCTTGCGATTTATATTTATTGTTTCCTAATATGATTTGATTGCTTACTTGTACCCTATGACTATCATTAAGTGTTGTACCTTATGTTTCTCGACAGATGTATCTTGTCTTTTTAAATACACTGAGAGTGTATGCACCAAAGACAAATTCATTGTGTGTCCAATCACACTTGGCCAATAAAGAATTCTATTCTATTCTATTCTATTCTATTCTATTCTATTCTATTCTATTCTATTCTATTCTATTCTATTCTATTCTATTCCATTCCATTCCATTCCATTCCATTCTATTATGCTATACTATTCCACTATGTGGAATTTAACCCATTGTTGCTTAGTGTTACAAGTGCAGTTACTTCAGGGTACAGAATGCAAGATTACTTGCTGACTTTGTTGTTTTTTTTCCCCTAAGATCTTAAAGAGTTTATTTAAATAATAATAATTTTCTTTTGGCAGATGTCTGTGTGGACTGCATCTTAAGAAGTGATAGGATGCCGATTTTCTCTAAGATATGATAGAACATTGAAAATATTTTTTTATCTGCGGGAATACAAAATGCTCAAAGCACTTCACAGTTTGTTTTATGGGATCAAATAATATATTTATAGCTTTAAGTAATTAGTATCCTACTGTTCTGATATAAAAGGAGGAACAGGTCTGGAAACAAACTCTACCCTTGTGGAGTCACTTACCTGTAACAGAGACAGATATGCTTCATTGTTTACAGTAGCAAATCTGTCCACTATTCTATTATACTGTTTTATTTAAAAGGGAGCAGTATTATTAATGGTATATTTTTTAGTGATTTTTAGTGATTTTAGTGATCAGCAGCTTAATTATGATTTAATTATCATAAAAAAGAAAAGCATAGTAAAGATAGTAGTCTTTGCTTAGACTACTAATGCAAGTATAAGTTTAATGGATTTTAGAAGAATTTGTATGTCATAGTAAAGCAACAACAGCCAAACATAATAAATAAAATCAATGAAAAAATGATTAATAAAATAAAAACAAATGAATTCTTTCAGCTATTTCTGGTATTTTAAAGATGTGCTTAAGCATTCACACCATTTTCATAGGGTACCATAATACTAGTGTACTAAAGTTATATATTAATTTGTTTAATAACCCTATGGCATTGATATCAATATTTGTAGGACAAACCTACAAATTGTTCTGCACAAAGCTATCATTCATGTCTAAAAGCCATTTCAAATAATTTAGAATAAATTAAAAAAATAGAAAATACATTCTATCTTTGAACATTAATTTCACATGCTTTTATATTTTTATAACTAATTCATCATAAGTGTTCCTAATAAAACCTTGCAAAATAAGTTCTGCCAAATGTCTTTTCTGAGTCATAGGTCATTTTTTAAAATTCTTGTTTGTAAAACAGCTTTTTAATAACATCAACTAAATTGGAAGGGATGGGAGACTACATAATAATCAGGGGTGGGTTTCAAAAATTTTAATAAGGGGTTCTCTGCCCAGTTGCTGGGTGGGCATGGCCATGGTGGGTGTGGCCTAGTCGGCCTCCTGCAGCATGGCAGGGCTGGTGGCATTTTTGCCCTCCCTGGGCTCCGGAGGTTTTCCTTGAGCCTCTGGGAGGGCCTCTCCAGGCTCCAGAGGCCCTCTGGAGAGCTTCCCGAACTTCCAGTAGGCCCATTTTTTTCCCTTCCTGAGCCTGTGTGTGCCCTGTACTTACCTGCATCCAAAATGGGCCTTATGGGTACTCCTGGGAGGGTTGGGGTGGGCAGGACGGTGCCAGCTAGGAGTGGGATTTGGGGGTTCTCCGAACTGCACAGAATCTTAGCTAGACGTTCTCCCGAACCCCTGCAAACCCCCAGCAGCCCACTCCTGATAATAATCATGATTCAATTGGCTACTTGGTTCAATTAGGCAAAGACAAATACTTGTACTTCTGTCTTAACCAAAGATTTCTAGACCCTATAAATAGCACCTCTTAATATTCACTGTTGAATCACTACAGTTCTTCATTAAGACCTTGGAAAGTCAGTGCACTGATAACATGTATCAGCTGTTGAACTAATATGTTATTTGTCTGGGAACTTACATTAAAGCAGAGGCCTAGTCAAGTTTCTCTGGGCAGGAAATGGACAATAATTGTCAAGGACTTGTCAACATGTCAACAATTGACAGGTCATGTCAAATTTTGAGCAATTGCTTCCACATTGTTGCTATATACTTCTGCTACGTATCATGTGTTTTCTACCAAATTCTGTCTGTACTATACTCTATCTTCTATAATATGAACAGCAGTAGCTTTCTGCCTTCTTCAATTGTCACACATCCCTCTGCAAGGATGGATCTTCAAAAGTAGATAGTAAATATACAAGATAGTACAATATTTTATTGTAGAATAAAAGTATATGGATTAGGTCCATGCTATCAAACATACTCTATAAATAACCATATAGAGTGGCAATTTCTCCATATAGCCAATCAGTTGTCTATCCAAACAATTTCTCCCATGTCCTTTCCATGGACTTCTATAGCCGTAATTCTATCTGCTTATAAAAAAAAAGTTAAGGCAGTGATTATTATTATTATTATTAATTGTATGATGAGAACATGACAGAAGAGCAGTAAATATATATAGTCTATGTAATTACAGTCTATGTAATTGTAAGTAAAACTTTTATGGGTCTATGGCAGTGGCCTCATAACTGGATGTCCAATTCAGTTAACCAGGCAATCACCTCTGGCATTGTTTTATGTAGATCTTCTAGAGATCGAAACAATTCATATTGTAAGCAATCTTGAAGAATATGTTTAATATTTGCATATCAGCAAACTGTTTTTTTTTTATTTTTTTTCAGTGATGAGCCTGTATTTATCTTAGTTAAAATTAACTAAGTTTTTTCCAGAACTGTCTACTTTACACAATGCTTTTATGAAATCATACTATTTGGCCTTTGTGTCATTACAAGCTACGTTTATGTAATTATAACATTTTTATTGTTTATTTTCTTCTTCTTTTAACTATTTGTTTTTCCTTACATTGTTTTGGATTATCTCTTTCAGACTGAGAATTATTTTACCCTATTAATCTATAGTGTAAACTGATCTGAATGATTTGGAATATGGAAGCTACACAATTATAGATCAGTCAGTTAACAAGTAAAACAGCCACTTGACATTGCTTTTCATCATTTGACTTTGCAATACTATCAGTGCCCACTCAGTTTCATTGTGATAATTATCTTCTTTAATTTTGTGTTCTCTTCAGTTAATTTTATTTCAGCATGGTATAGCAATTTATTTCACAGACTTTTCATCATTCAGAATTTGGTTACATACATATTCATGAAAATATAAACTCTATTCTCTTTATGGTTTGCTGTCAGGTCATATGTATTTCTGCCTGTGCAAAGAAAAAAAGAATGTCATTCTGTCAAGATCCATTATGCATTCTTTGAAGTTTGTGGCACATTCTGGTAATATGTTTTTCCAAAACTATATACAGGTCCTATGATGTTAAACCCACTTATTTCCATTTTCATGAGAACATATAAAGATTTTTCAATCCAAAACTATTTCACACACATACTCCCATCAACACCAAGGCTACAGTGATACTGCTTGAAATTCCATTATTACTTCAGAATTAGAATCTGACTTTCTACAAGTACCTAGAGTGACAAGTCATTTTAATCACTTGGATTTTTTCATGCATTTTGTCTGAACAGTAGAGTTCACACAACATGTTCAGCTTGATTATTATATTATCCTATTTCTAGGTTTGTGCATTACACAGAATTAAAAAAAAACTAACTGAATAGTTTGAGATCACACCACATACTATAGCCACAGAAAAGTTAATCAACGTTAGTATGAACTAAGTCCCAGATTTGACTCCAGAAGCAAAATCATGAATGGGACTTTCCCAGGACTGCTGGAATATTTATGGTAAGAGCCAATGCTGGGGTAGGGAGGGAGCAGGGCCAAGAAAATTTGTATGAGAAAGTTTTATAGGGAATATGTCATGTATGTTATAGGGATGTATGTCAAAGAATTAAAGTGGAGATTTACTTTTAAGGTAGAAAGCTTCCTGCTTTCAGTGTAGGTGAGATGTTGAACTAGGCAACTTCAGGATTGTTCACAATGTTCTTAAAAGCTGCTCAGACTGAAGATCAGAGTTTGTCAAGAAATCCTTAAACTGAGTGTCTAGGTGCATATTTTTTCAACATTGTTTTATTATTTGATATTCAGAATTTTTTTAAAAAAAGTTAATCTTATTTATAATATGACTTAAATAGTTGGAGAAGTGGCCTTAAGAACTAAATAAAAAGGACAGTGAATTACATTGAATATGATTGAATCAGTTGACAGAAACTGATATTTAAGCAGATGGAACATCTACTTAAAAATGGTTGCATTCTTTTGCAAGACTTGACAGTAAAGAATGTTGCATGGGTCCCATCTCAGTCAGTCATCAGTTCCAGAGGTTTTGTCTTCCAAGCTTTCGGACTCTTGCTGGAGCCCATCTTCAGGAAACTTCTCACTAGCAGCTACAAATAAGAATAAAGAATAAATACAATAATAAAGAATGTAATTGCTAAACAACATGACATCTGAAAATCAGAGCTAGAACTAGATGGAGTGGGATAGGATCACACTCAATTTATAACATATGAAAATGTATGAAATCTAATCAACACCAGCTCTATAGATTACTTTTGTGCTCAAGTTACAAAAAGGACTTATTCTCATGAATTTATTAGTTCACTGCCTTGTAAATGAAAGAATCACATAAAAACATTTATATGTGAGACAAGTTTTATTTCCGTTCAATCTAATATTATTAATGAATGTTTTTTTCCTATATGAATACTGAATTGTCTAGAAATATATTTTCGTTCTAGCCATTCATTTCATTTCATTCCCTACATGCTAGTCATAGTGCATAAGTTAAGTGGAGACCCTTAAACTGCAAATGTGTTGACATTATAAGATACTTTCTCCATATTCCAACTTATTATAGAATCTCCTGAGACTTGTTCAATTTGCAGCAGGACATGCTATATGAACTCTAGATAGAAAAAAATACTAAGACAATCCCAATATTTCATTCATGAGAATGTCCTTCCATAAGTTTAAGGAATCTATAAAGTAAAACTTTCAGGCTTTTATTTTGTTTTTTATAGTTTAGTATATTTTCAATTAAAAATCCTCTTTTACAAATATAGTCTACCAGATAAAGGATTTATTGAGAAATCGAAGTGAATTTGTAATCTATGTAATATAACTGTAATAACATATATGCATATAAGTATGTGTGTATGATACTTTTGGTTCATATCTGTCACTGTGTTATGTGTTTGTCAGCCGAACGTCCATTCTGAGCATTACGGTAGCCTGCCAGAGAACTTTATCATGTATCTATAGCAACAGAGATAAGACTAGTCTTGTGAAACTTTGAGCTACTGCGCGTGTCTACATTCTTTCTTTTCTAACTTCCTGATTTATTCTTCCTTTGTTCGTCTGTGTGATAAGCTGCCGGTAAAGATGTAGTTAGCTAGTTTTTCTATTTTTATAATAAAATCCTCATTAGAATATATATATATTGATTTTTCTTTCTTTAAAGTATACAGCATGGAAAACAAGATCCATCCGTCTCTAATTAAGTGCAATTACCCCAGGGGGAAAACGAGGCTGATTTACGCTTCGACAATATCTATATAGCGCAATAGCTAATAGCCATCAGTATTGATTTGACTTTCCATTCATCTATTCAGTCTTTTTTTTTTAAATAATCCAAATTGTTTTTGATTACTACAGCTAAAAACAGTATGCATTTGTATGTGACAAGCAGTTGTGCACCCAAACTCATGTTCCTATTTCTTTGGTACCCTATGAAATATTTTTTTCTCCAGAGTAGCCCCCACCATGCTGCAATTCCCCAAGTTATAGCTGCTTTATTTGAATGTATTTAAGTTAACTGACAATTAAATGCTACTGAATTATGGAATTCCCTATGCTGTGTTTTATTGGGGATTTTATCTTTGTGTTCTATGCTATTTTTAACTTTTTCATACTATTCTGCATTTAGGACCATGGAGATTCTCAATCATCCAGGTCATGGTTGTCCCAAAGGTGGGTTTTTTTTTCCCCAAAAGGTTTTTTTCTTTGAAAATGTTTTACTTCTCATCCAATAAAAGCTTCTTGGATGAGAAGTAAAACATTTTCAAAAACAAGAAAGTTCAGTTGCCTTTTGGAAAAAGCACCTTTTGGATATTCCTGGGTGTAACTATTATTATTGTAATTCTGTTATTTTCTTCTTCTTTTTTTAACATAGTAAGCCAATTAGAATCCTTTGAGATTGGAACATGCTATAAGAACCTTAAAAATCTATCTATCTATCTATCTATCTATCTATCTATCTATCTATCTATCTATCTATCATCTATCGGTTTCTTTGTTGCTCTAGTCACAACTGCAGTTTGTGTGCTTTTCTCTGTCTTTTCTATAAAGTTTATATACCAAAATTATAGTAGTCAACTGGTAATTTCTTATATCACTATCTTTCAAATCACCTGACTTTCTTAACTCACTGTCAAACTTATCCTGATATTTAACTCACAAATTCTCTTCCCTGCAATTTATTAAACTGTACTGATATTTTGTTTGTGGGACTGTAATGTTTTACAACATTGGGATCACTCATGTTTTGCTAGCAATGTTAAGGTATACAAAAAAAGAAAACTAAAGTAAGAAAAGAGTGAAGAAAGAAAATCTGAGTGATCGATAGATTTACCTTTGCATCACAGTTCATTAGGAAGTTTCAACATTTTAAGATGGAAATATTGTCATATTTCCCTTTACTCCATGTTGTTTATGTTCTTATTTTCAGTAGTTTCTCAAGCAAAGAGACATAATTTTAAAATGTTGCTCTTACCATTGATGCAGTGAAAAAGGGTTTACTTTATTTGTAGTTATAATTTTTAATCCTTCGCTTAATCCTAATTCATTATCATTCCCATTTTCCAAAACATTGTTATTCCTACTTTTTAGTATATAACCCACTGGTCAATCACATTACATGAAAGAAATCACAGTCACATAGAAAATGCTATTAACCTCACTGCCCCTTAAAAAAGTACATTTTCAAGTTTTCCATAACATTAAGTAAGATATAATTTTATATTTTCTGCAAGTTTATATTTTAACTTAAATTTTACAATGAAATATAACAGCTTCATTTTGCTAATGTAGACAATGTTATTTGGTAATCATTACTCAAGAAATATATAATATTATATTTGTCATTTGGGAAAACAATAAAATATGCATTTATTTTGCTAATGTTAAAGGAATAAGAATCTCCTGCTTCAGATTATAAATTTATTTATTTATTCATTTTTATTTGATTTATTAATTTTGTCAAGCATGTATAAGATAACAGATATAGGTATAAACATGATTATGAATACAGGAAATGGGTACAAATAAATGGACAGGGATAATAAATAAATGGACAGTAGGACAGGGATGGTAGGTACCTAGGTGCGTTTATGCACGCCCCTTACAGACCTCTTAGGAATGGGGTGAGGTCCATGATAGACACTTTAAGCTTGAAGTTATGGGAGTTTGGGGATGAAACCACAGAGTCAGGTAATGCATTCCAGGCATTGACCACTCTGTTGCTGAATTTTCCACTGCCATTGACCACTGCTGTTGTTGTATTTTCTGCAATCGAGTTTGGAGCGGTTTACCTTAAGTTTGTATCTATTGTCTGTTCATGTATTATTGCGGTTGAAGCTGAAGTCATAGGACGTTGTAGCAGATAATTTTGTGCACTATGCTTAGGTCAGACCAAAGACAATATAGTTCTAAATTGTCTAAGCCCAAAATTTCAAGCCTGGTGGTATAAGATATTCTGTTGTGAGCAGAGGAGTGGAGGACTCTTCTTGTGAAATATCTCTGGAGTCGCTCTATTTTGTTAATGTCCAGTATGCAGTGCGGGTTCCAGACAGATGAACTGTATTCGAGAATTGGTCTAGCAAAGGTTTTGTATGGAGAAGAAGCTTCTCAAGACTAGGTTAACAACTCTTAAAGCCTTTTTGGCAATGCTGTTACAGTGAGCTCTGGCACTTAGATCATTAGAGATGAGTACTCCAAGGTTCTTGACAGAGTGAGGGTTGTCTACGAGGTTGTATCTGCCCAGCTTGTATTTGATGTTCTGATTTTTTTCCCCCTTAAATTGTGAGAAATTCCATATGGAAGTATATATGGATTAGCTAAACTGTATTTTCCAGATCCTAATATAGTGACTGATTGTTTGCAATCAACTGTAGGATATTGAAATATTCAAATACCAGGAGAAATATTATGCTCAAATACCAGGAGAAACTTTTATTAGATAGGACAAAGAAATATGGCCATCTCATATTTGTTCTACTATTCCTATTTCTCCTGGACAGAGATTGAAATCTAGATGGGTTTGTTGTTGTTGACCTTATTTATTGATGAAAAGGAACACTCTTCCTGACATCTCTGCTCGTGGAGCTTCATTGGGATTTGAGTCATTGGGATAGGAAACACACACACAAAAAGAAATATGAGACAGACTGGAGAAAATTAGTGGGTGGAAATAACAAACAAACAGCAAAATAATCAGAAGACAGAGAGGAGGAAAGTACATGGTAGAGGAGAAACAGACAAAATCCAAAGAAGTCAGAACAGATAAAATAGAAAGAAGGAAATATAAGGAAACGGAATCTATAATAAGAGTAAATAAGAAGGAAATTTAAATATATTTGGAAGGATAGAAGCAGAATAGAATTAGAAAATTAGAAAAAGATCAAGCCAAATGCATTCTGACAGAGAATTGGAAAAGCATTCTCTAATTCTTGCAAAAAGACCACATTTGATACAAAATCTACTTCTTTGAAAATTCTGTCCTATATAAATTCACGACTCTTGAGTTTCATGAGGAGAGCCAAATAACACATAGATTTGGGACCTAGATTAAAATTTCACCTTTCTCAAGAAAACAAATAGTAAAAAAAAAATTATCCCGAAATCTGGATACTCTCAAATTATTTTCTAAAATATCAGTTTTATCCCTAAGGAAGCAGCATTATAACTGAGATCTAAATAAATAAATCTAAATAAATCTCTGCCACTACCCTGGCAATATTCTTCAGTAACTATTATAGAGAATAATGACATTCTGTGTCATGAATTAGAATTTAAAATCCACAGGTAAATATGGTAGGTATTCCAGCACTATAAAAATACTTTAAAATATTGCAGTTTTCAAATTATGTGCATGAATGACTCCAACTTTCAAACTGGTTCATATTGAAAATATATATAATCCATTATATAATCCACTGTATTATAATCCACTATATTTTCAACAAAACCCAGGCTACATTTCTTGTGTGAAGACCTTATCAAATTAATAAAACAATGAAAGAGAAATATGTTTTGTTAAAACAGATCCTAAATGAGGGTACCTCAGAGTCTGGCCCAATAATAGGTATCTATATTTAAATAGGATAAACAATATTATTTTTTCAGTTCCATAGGTAAAAGGATGGATTTTTAATAAAAATTTAATGTTGAAATTGTTTTAGGATATGCTTATTTATAGCAATAATAACGGTATCCTGAGGTTAAAAGGTAAAAATATACTTGATATTATATACTTCGATTTAAAACAAATAAAAGTTTTAAGCTTACATTGCCTCTTTAACTGACTCTATCCATCCTGCTGCTAACATTTTCTTCTCTTTCCTTCCACTCTTCTCTAGAGATCTAGACCTTCACAATATGTCCAAAATAGGATAACCTGGTTATTCAACCTCCAGTAAAAACTGTGGGATTTGTTTGATTTTTCATTTGTTGGTTTTTTTTCCTAGACTATCCATGGTGTTCTCAGGCATCTTCTCCAACACAAAGTTTGAAACTGTCAAAACCTTTTATATCCTGTTTCTTCAAATTTGAATTTACACTTTCATAGAATATTACAGGGAATACAATTGCTTACTTTGTTCTGATCCTTGTAGGTGCTAATACATCACAGCATCTCAATATTCTTACTAAGTATTCATTGCTGGTTTATCAAGTGGTAGTCTGTGGTATGTTGACAGCTTGTTCCTTTCCTGTTGATAAAAGGTAAAGTTTTTTACTTTCCATTCATGTCCCACTAGAGTGCTGCTTATCTCCGTTTCTTAGCCGAGAGACCCAGCATTGTCTGAAGACATTTTCCACTGAAGTGGTACCTATTTACCTACTTGCATTTGCATACTTTCGAACTGTTAGATTTGCAGGAGCTGGGGCAAGTAATGGGAGCTCAATCCATCATGCAGCATTCGGGTCTTGAAGCCAGGCAGTTTAGTTTTCTAGCTAACAATCTTTAACCGCCGAGCCATTGCACCCCTTTCCTGTTGATAGCTCATTCTAAAAGGCAGGAACTATAGCTCTATGATATCTTCATTGTCAATGTTAAGACTGGTTACAGTACCTGTTATCATTAATTCAATGTTATTTATATTTAACTTTAGTCCCATTGTTTTCATTGTGATGATCCTTGATTTTATTACTAGAGTTGTGGATCCTTCACTGGAAACACAGATTCTAATATTGACCAAGAATTAGTCTGTCTTTCATTTCTAAACATTAACCAATATATTTTGAGAAAAATATTTCATATAATTGATATTTTTCCAGCATCAAATTAATTTATTTTCCCCCTGTTATTATTAGAAAAGCTTAGATTAGCTGTACTTCTACTTTTTTACCTCAACATTAGAGGGTAGTTACTATAGACAGTTTACCTTATTTTTTTGTTTACAGTTTACCTTATGTTTCTTGAAATTTGTTCAAAAAGTTTTTTGTAGTAGCTAAACTTGTATTCAGTTTTGTTTTCCTCTCCAGAAAGTCTTTGAAGAAGTTATTCAAACCTTCACTATATCAATCTTAATCTTGTATTCCTTTTGCTGAATTTGCTCAGTTTATGAAATTAATGTTATGAAATGAGTGCAATGTTTTATTGCAAACTGAGATAATTTTCATTTCACTCTTTGTCTCCAGTCTGTCAAGTTTCTATAAAACTATATTGATGGTATGACTCTATAAATGACTATACAGAAGAGATTATTTTAAATTAATCTCACATAAAGGTGAGTATAGAATTACAGCCTAAATGAATTCTCAGAAGTATAGAGGTAACAGAAAAGAGACCAGAAATAAAACATAATTCCTAAGAACAAAGTGATGTCATCACTAATTTAACAACTGACAGAATTTCATTAAGCAAGAAAAGAGGCATAAACATGAAGGTTTTATTGAGAAAGGAGTATGCATTGCTAGACTGTTTTGTTATTGAATAAGAATGCCAAAATGAAAAAAAAAGTTATGATGAAATAATAATGATAATCCAGGAAGGATGTAAACCTTACATATCACAAAACAATATTCTAAAGAATATTATCATCTGTCCACACTATGTGAAGTCACAGCTACCAGTTGTTTAGCTGCTGTTCCCCTTCGTTTACATCCAGTTCCCAAGAACGTAGAATATTTTAATGTATTGGTGTACTATATATGTCAATTCAAGCAATGTCGCCTTTTGTACTTGACAGATGGAAATTTTTGTCAATGCTCAGATTTTCTAAATGCTGCCAAGATTTTTTGGCATACGGTATATCAATAACCACTATGACCAGTTTATGCCATCTTTATGATTTTCAGATCTTGGTGCTTTTGATTTTTGCCAATTCCCTGATGACTATTTTTTGTAAGGTGAGAATGTGTACTGTATTATATTCTATTTCTGAATATAAACTGAACAATTTTATATAGTAATGTTTTCTGAGAACTCTTGTTTCTTATTCTACACTTGCCATAATATATCTTATAAATCAACGCATTAAGTAGTAAAGAAAGTAGATATTTTAATTCTACTCTCATTTTTAAGCAATGTACCTTTATTCTATAATATCTACAGTTATATAATACAGTTGAATTTTGCAGATACTTTGGGGGAAAATCATTACATAATCTGTGCATAAATGCATAGATAGAGCTAGAAAACATTATAAACAATATGTCTCAAATTTTTAAAACACCAACTGCATACATTTATATTCCATATATTTTTACTTTGTATGTTAGTTTTCTTCTCCCTTCTCTTGTTTAGTTGTCTATAATTTGTGCATTTTATAAATAAAAAGAGAGACAAAACTAAATAATAAAGAAATAAAAAATAGATTATAAATCTAGAAAGAATAAGCACAGAGGAAACTACATACTATGTGGTTAGCTTTCACATTTGAACTTACTGATACCCTCCAGTACTACTCTTATCAAATGGTGCAAAACAACAACCTTATGATTCTATTTATCTCTCTGTCTCTCTCTCCCTCTCTCCCTCCTTCCCCCCCTCTCTCTCCCCCTCTCCATCCATCCAGAGCTCAGGCAATGAACAAAGACCACCCCCTCCTGATACTAGAGCACAAAGAGAAGAGAAAAGGTGAGAACAACATAGACTGAGCTGGCTACGAGGGAAGAGAGTGCCCCACCCCCCTTCACAAGGCACACCTGGGGACTGAGATGCAAGGAGATGCCAGTGGGAGGGACATTTGTCAGGAACAAGCATTGAATCTGTTGAGCCTCGTATGCACTTGCCAACATTTGGAGATTACTGTGTTCTGTTTTGTGGGGCTTGCCAGTTTGTCTGTTTCGCTGAACTTCTGTCTCTGGTTACTGTTTTGCTAACCTTGCTTACTGGACTACTCGCAGCCAGAGGCTGTTGAAGGGGCATGTGAGAGCTCCATTCCAGGACTTGTACTAAACATGGGGACATTTGGGGGCAAAGTTGGAAGAATAAAGGGGAATTAGACCTGTTATCTAGCTGTGTTGCTTTTGAACCACGCCCCGGGTCATCACAGTGTGTGTGTGTGTGTGTGTGTGTGTGTGTGTGTGTGTGTGTACACACACATGTTTAGATTTCCTTACACACACACAGACCACTTGAGATAGCTCAGTAAATTTAATCCTTCATTATGAAAACTTTTCATGAACACTAAAATACTCAAACTGCAGATATAGTATACAGTTATATACATTAGAATATATTTATTAGGTTCCATCTGGCTTCACCTACTTCATCATCTGAAAAATAAAATACAAGGTGATAAGTTTGGAAAATACTGTTATCCTCATAATTTTTGCTTGGGGTATGTGTGCATATTTATATTATATCTATCTATCTATCTATCTATCTATCTATCTATCTATCTATCATCTATCTAAAAAGGTTATCTTAACTTAATTAGAGAAGGATTGCATTTCAGCTTCCATGGTCTCACTATGAAGTCTCTTCTTTACTGCTACTATATTCCTGGCATTCATTATTCATATAAATTAATATCCTGACAATGCTGGAGTCTCATTATGCACAGCTAGTCTGCTTACACTGCTCCCAGTAAACAATAGCTTACAGTGAAACTCCACCAAGATGCTTGGAAATATTTATTGCCCTTTTATACTTGACCTACTGAAGGGTGAGCAAAGCAAACCACCACATCCCCATCCCCCTTCCCCTCCATTCTGCATTCATCATTGAGCACTGCTAGATGATTTTATGGCATCTTTCTGAAGAATTCTTTAAAATTACCAATATCATAAATGCGATTAGGGGATGTATAATATTCCATGTAAGCTCTGCTTTGAAGTACTATTCATTATAAAAGTAGGCTGGAAAAAGCGGAAGCAGTATTGTTTTGCAAGTCACCAGTGCCAGGGCTTTGTTAGAAGTGTTTCAAATAGTGGTCAGCTAGTTTGTCATTTCTCCATTGCCAGACTGGGCCACCTATAGTTCTTGCACTCCCAGCCAGTCACAAATCCATCTCTTTCACTTCTGTTTCCAAAGTTATATGCTTCCTAAGCTGTAATGCTTCCTATGCTTTTTTTTATTTTATTAATTTTATTTCTATTTATTCTTTGCTTTTCAGCTTCCTAAGCTGTAATGTAAACATATTGGAATAAAACTACAGCATTGCAGTGGATGCTTATATATTACTTTAATGGTGAATTATTTCTTGCTACAGAGTTACTATGGGTTTACAGTAGAACATAGGACTAAAGGAACCACCTATTCCCTTTGTTTTGATCATTGTAGCATCAAAGCAACAGTGATTATAATAATGGGGAGGAGGGTTTCAGTGCAGTGGCGAACTGGTAGTGATAAAAGCTAATGGTTCGGGAGAATTGTTAGTAAAAACAAAAGTTACCGGTTCGTCTGAACTGGTATTTCCAATGATCAGCTGTGCCACGCAATTTATATTAGCTAGAAAGCAGGAAATCCCCCACTGTTCTACTTATCTTGTTAAGCCTCCTTTTTCCATGTGCAGCGTGCATTTGGCGCACATTTCACATATGCATGCATGCAACGTGCTTTTGGCATGCACTGTGCATGCGCGGGCAGCGAACCAGTGGCAATCCATGGAGGATTTTACCACTGTTTCAGTAGTAATAAAAAAATATAGGAAGAAGGAAGGGAGGTATTCTTATCCATAGCCCAAAGTCCTTTTCATATATTGTAAAACCTATATGGCTGGTTTAATATGCTATCTAGCAGTCATTAAGCTGTAAAACAAAAAAAAATCCAGTCTAATATTTACTCATTCACTAGCTAACCCTATCCACCACAAACACAAAGTTAGCAAATAATGCTTGCCATATTTACAATGCATTAAGCAGCTCATAAAAGAAACAGTACACATACAACTATATTGTTCTACTCCAGAAAAGTCTGGAAAAGATTTAATCAAACATTGCATACTGATTTTTTGAAGTGAAATTACAATTTGGTTACTTTCCTTCATTAAATCTTAGAATCACGTTGACTCTGTTTCATTTGTATGTGAAGTACATTTAGCTAATTTCAAAATGTATGAGACTGAAGGAGAATCCTTTACATTTCAAAACACTTGTAGTATATGCTACTCATTGTTCACTGAGACACTGATAAATTCCCACAGTGAATCTCAGGTGCCCTATTGTTATCTTGAACTGTCTTCTGGCTTGTCAATCTTCTGTTTCCAGATGGTATCAGTCATTCACAATGGCGAAACCTTGCTTTGAGGGACTTACACTCTGTTCTGGTAATAGGTGCTTTATCTTCCTTGGGATTATTTGAACACAGCTCATGTGGATTTTCACAAAAGAAGCATCTTTGATTATCTGACCATTTATCTTTCATCTGCATCATATTGGAGACTGAATTGCCAGCTGTGGGTAATTCTTTCAGAACAGATACTGTTCCTTCTGCTTTCTTAGGGAATAGCAAGCAAGCATTGTGTTGGATCTGAAAAGATGGAACATGCACACAGAGAGAAAAATTATGCAGCTCACATAACTGAAGGGCTTGTAATTCTACAAAACCAATTATGCTTGTTACAAAATAGAGTTGGAAGGGACCTTGGAAGTCTTCTAGTCAACCCCAAGCTCAAGCAGGAGACCCTACATCATTTCAGGCAACTTTTTAAAAAGTTTTTGTGACTGAAAAAAAATTGTGATCATTGCCACATTGCATAAATCCAAGTAAAAATCAGAAAAATGCAAGAGAAAGTTAAAGCAGTATTGTGTCATGCCTTCACTGGGAAAAGGTACCCTTTAAAAAAACGAAATACCAATGCTACCAATATGCAACTTGGAAAGATCTTTTTACTCTATTAAAGTGGAAACTTTCTGCATGAATGGGCAAGCCTTATTTTAAGTATCAGGAGAACAAAAAGAATCTCAGAAGTGCTGATTTTAACATTAAATTTTCACTATGAAAATTTGTAATCCTCTGAATATTAGAATGAAAAACATATTTTAGATCCTTTCTAAGTTCAGAGATTTAACAACCTTCACTGAGGCTAAAAACCTGATTCTACTATATAAAAGATAGCATATTGTTATCTACTATGTGTTGTGAATTTTATACGAAAATGTAGATTTGCTTATATTCCCATTATACTCAGTGAGTGAGAAAATAAGATGAGTGAATGGGAAAGATGAGAAGATTTACCACATATTAAAACTGTCTTCTCTGTTTGGGCACACCTAAATTTTATTGGTTTATAATCCCATAATTCTGAACCAGTACAATATTGTTCCCTCCCCTTGGGTTACACATAAATATGAAAAACTTTATTACAACAGAAATAGACAATATTTAAATAAGACAATATACAAATATAGAACACACAAATGCCAAATTAAAGCCTGTTGGAGTCTACAAGTAAACAGTCCATGCAGGTAACTCCTAGATTCCACCAAAACTATTCAAATGATACAGTTTTCCAGCACTCATTCATGCATTCAGTGCAAATGATTGTGAGTGAAAAGTTGGTGTTTGTATCTTAATTATATGAGGTGGTTTTTTAATATATATCTTTGTTTCTCTATTTTTTATTTTGTTGCACTTCTCCTCTCTCTTTCCCTTTACTCTTTTTTCCCTCTAAAAACCATGAATAAGCCATAGTTTAATAAAGCATGTAAAACCAGCTAATACAAGATATCCTTTTTCATAGAGTCTATCAGAATTATTAAAAAGGTTAGTTGCATAGTCATCCAGATATTTAGATAAATTTGGCACTTTTATCCACCTATCAAGTCCTTCCCAAGAACCTAGGATAGGCAGATCCTATCCTATTGTTGTTTGATGGTATAAAGATATTGTTGCAAGATGTAAGCTTGCAAGTAAAGATGCCTTTTGTAATTGACTGATGCTGATTTTATCAATGCCAGTGATATTCAAGTGATGCTCCAGATGTTTTGAGATTGCATGAGGCACATATTACTATTGGTAATATTTTTGCTTTCTTTCGCCACAGTCATTCTACTGTTATTTGGAGATATTTCTACTTTGTGCAAATGGAAATATCATTGTGATTCATTGTATAGTCAGCCAGATATTTATACTGGATTTATACTGGATTTTATTCACTTATTGAGTCTTTCCCAAGCACCTGTTGGAAAATGGGGGGATGCTGTTTCATTATTCTTATTCTTATTTGGTCCATTTTGCATTAAGCATTCAGAGCAAACAAATATAGATGTTATATTATTTCATGCCCTCATGTATGGGAATTATCATGACTTTCAGCATCCACCATACCCTTTTGAAGACGAGGGCATTTACAGTGTATAATCTTCTTAGATGACTTCCCTATAAATGTGCATTTGAATATCACAGTATAATGTAATACATTGCACTAACTATTATAGAACACCATAGAATAACAACCATGACTAAAGAATCCCAGGATTGAAACTGATCACTTGCTGCTTCCTGCTGAACAGTGCAACTGAAAATACCATGGAGGATATATACTGTATAAAAACAGCCGATATCACTGCTTCTTAGGATGCAGTTGCAGATAAACACTAGCACTGAGTTTGAGGGGATTTGCTTCTGTGGCATCATATATAGGAATATAGTCTCTTTTGAAATCTATTTCAATACCTCCCTTTGCAGACTCTTGGACACTCCTTTGCTTTAACATTTTGTTATCTACTTCTGTAAGTGAAATATCAAAGTCAGCAGTGTGGGTGTTGAATTTTTCAACTTGTGGCTTTCAAGAGAGCACATAGAGAGAAAGACAGAGATGAGATTATGAAATATTATTCTGGGAAATTGCGTTGCAACAGTTGCAATTCATTCCTTTTCATGCATGCATTGACACAAGAGAGAGAATCAAAGGAAGACATAAAGCAGAATCTAGTTAATTAATGGTAAAAGAAACATAATAGAATAACTGGCATTATTTCTTATGTCTATACTACAGCAACAAAGCAAGCCTTTGCACAGTTAATGAGCATTGTTACTATATTTTTCCTATCAAAATTCAACAATGTGACTTATTTCTGGCTTCTATTGTCCTTAATAGCCTTGTTCCATATAGCACTAATTCTTTTACTGACCTTTCATTAAAATACTTTAAAGATGCTACCAAATTAATTTGCAGACAATCCACAGTTGACTTCTGATTTTGTTGGACTGTCTATTACATGTTGTACAAACTATGTATGCATTAGAGAAGACATTTGATCGCCTTTGATATAAAAAAATTTATCAAACAATTTGTTTGCCTTAACCCAGTCTATTCATAGATATTTAGTGCTGAAGATTAGGGTGGAACTGGATTTTATTAAGAATGATATGGTTGTTATATCAAATTTCATTTTTTGAATCTTGATAGCAATAGCACTTAGGCTTATGTACCACTTCATGATGCTTTACAGCATTCTCTAAGTGGTTTACAGTATCAGCCTATTGGCCCCAACAATCATTTTATAAATCTTGGAAGGATGGAAGTCTGAGCCGGTAAGGATGAAACCCCTGGCAGTCAGCAGAATTAACCTGCAATACTGTGCCACCATGGTTCCTTATTTAATTGGAAATTGTGTGTACAAATTACAGGAACTTTTATATTACTATTTTAGTCATTGATGGAAAGCAGAAACCAAGTTAAAAAATAGGTAAAATATCCTGAGGATTGTTTTTTTTTTCAATTAAATATTAGTCAATATATACTGTATCATATATATCGCTATTTCTCAATTATCCTATTCATAATAATAGCCAATTTTTCTGAAACATGTATGATAGTATATGAACCAGCCAAGAAAGTGAAACATCTGTTGATATTTTCAATTGAATTAAATTAAATTTAGATGGAATAGATTCCTTTTATCTTGTGTTTATTTTTCATTTTATCACTCAGTGGGTGAAACCTGAACCACTACTCAAAGGAGACCTTGAAATGTATAATGCTACCTTATTGTAAAGACATTAAAATCTCAGTCCTCTGAAACTAGATTTATTGTTCCCTCCTACTTATGAAGCCTCTCAAAAGTATCTATAAAAACCATTGTCAACCTTTTTAACTCAGATCCTTTAACTCCAAGTTCTTGTCTTTTAACCTTGAATTCTGCATCAATATAATACTTTGACTCATTACATCTATTTTAAAATCATGCTTCCTTTTTATTAGATAATCAGGTTACCTGAAAATTTCACAGGTTGGAGACAAGAAGTAAGTTAAAAACAACTGCATTTCCTAGTCTGTTGCTCCTTAAAACTGAATATTATTATAATACTGGACAACCATTTTTTTTTTCAAATGTTTTGCATCCTGAAAAACTTTTGGTGATTATGATAGGCTCCTTCAAACTAAACACGAATGTAATTTCAGAATGATTGTATCACATAGGAATCTTGAGAAATATGACATTAACTTTTAATGACTATCATGTATTTAATCACATAATGTTGAGCAGAAGGATATGAATAATGACAACAGAAAAACATCAAGATACATCTAATCATGAACATAGATCTAGCATATCTGAACTTCATTATAGTTTATAATATTAAAATCTCCATTTTAAATGTTTTGTAACTATTAAGTGTAAATATTAATGTCCAAGCATCTGTAATTTGCAATGTGTCACACAAATTATTTCTTAATAATTTCTCACTACAATTTTCCAATCCTATCGTCTCTCAGGTCATCTTTAAAGTTCTCCTCTTGTTTAATGTATGCTTCTACAGGAGCCTCAGTTCAATACTTTAAAATTAAATTGAAAGTGTAGGAAGAAGTGTCTTCAGGGTTTACTTTTAGTCTCTCGTGGAATATAAAGGAGTCCTAATAATAAGCAGATGCTGACCTTGTGTGTCTGCTTCAGGAGACAAGCTTTCATGAACTTTCCCACAAAAAGAAGTATACTTCCCAAAGTACATTCTGCATCCAGGTTTAAGAGTTCTGCTAGCATTAGAAACATAAATGGATTATCCTCCTTAGTCAAATCTACTTGAATACTGCTGTAAAATATTAAATTGGCAAATCCCTCCCCTTTTGCAAATCCTATCCCAAAGTTAACAGGATTTTTTTTTAATAGTAGAAACTTGTATTTTTTAATTGATCTCAAAAGACTTTTACATAATAAATGAAAAAGAATTGGAAATTTCAATGTGTATTGTAAATAAGTAAGATAGAATTATACCCATAACATATAGTTTATACAAGGAATGATTTGGTTTGGACTGTGTCATAAAGCCTACACAATGTTTCAGAGCACTTTCTTGCTAACCGTGATGCTGTTTGACTCTTCTTTTTCTAGTGTCATGTCCATCTTCGGATGTGGGCGATCATGTTGACAATCCTATTTTTGTCAACAGCCATATGAAAAAGTGCTGTTTGAATATGCTGTATACTGGATTTCAGTTATGGTGCTTAGATTCTAAAAATCATGTTACCCATTTTAATCTCACTATGGAAAATGGTAGTTAGAGGAAAAAATAATAGAATCAAGGAATATCTTTTCCTAAAAGAGTCACCTCCTAAAATTTCATGTTTAAATATTAAAATATTCTGTTGGGAAATTCTGCAGAAAGCTGTCATGGCCGAAAATGGAGCACAGGGAGTCGCCTGGGGACCTGAGCTCTGTTTTTTTTTTTTAATTGAAAAAGTTTTCAAATACAAGTTTTTCCCCCTTTCCCCCCCTTCCCTAACCCCCCCTCACCACCCATCCCCCCCTGTGACTTCTTCACAACAATAGGCTATTTCATAACTAATTACATACATAATATCTTTCCTTTCCCTTACTCCCTCCTCAGAATACTGACCCTTAGCATATTATTCTTATAACTCCCATTTTTACAATAATCTGCCCTTTTTCTCCTCCCCTAAACTTATAATGTATTATTACAATTTAACATTTAATCTTTTATATATATTAATATAACAATTTAAAGCGGTCTTCTCCCTACATCCACATTTAACATTTATTCAGTTCTATCCAATTCCACCACTCCCCTAAATATATGACTTAAAGATCCTTTTTCTTAGACTAATCAATCAGTAAACTAACCTATCTCAACCCTTCAATTCCTACAAAATCATGCAATACAATTCTAAATATAATCCACTGCCCACTTTACTAAGATATACACATATCTATATATGCATTCCATTTTATAAAAAGAAAAAAGACAATAACTTTAAATTTATAATCCATATAATATCTTCTTTGGTGTCTTTCCGCTGGATTATTAAATCCATCACCCATAATAGGGTAAAGTAACATGCTGGTGCAACAGTTTGTTCAAAATCTTCAATCATCTTCTGCCCCCATCAGTAGTAAATATCCTCGTATATATATAAAAGTAAAAACAACCACCCGAGTGACATTATAATTATATCCATATAGTTATAGTTGTGGTATTCATCAGGATTGTTGATTCCCATCATCCTAATGAGTAACATCCAGATCTTCTGCATGCCCCAGGGTGACTCTCTTGCCTTATAACTCAAAATAATTATAATATATTTACCAGTAAAAGAGATCCAGAGTAGATGATTCAGATCCAACAAGGTAAGGCTCTTTTCACATCCCAATATCACGGCATTACAGAGATCTGCCACAATCCTCAGGATAGTATTAAACAGTTGTTTGCCTCCACTATCTTTTCAGATATTCATTCATTTTTTAAAGTCTCTGGCTTCACTGTTGCTTGGTTTAGAAACTGCTGTTTCTATGAGATCTATTTCTTTTCTTTTTCTTTTGCGGGTTGAATTTCCATCCTCGTTTCGTGCCTACCAATTGTGTGTCAGCTGGTCGATTTTCATTCTGCTTTATAAGTTGTTCTTGTTGGGTTAGTTTTATCATCTCATCTTTCTTCTCCATCACTTGTATATCAACTGGTTGATTTGCGCACTTGTCTGTGACTTGATGGTTCATCACATTGGAGTCGGATGACACTGCTCTCTTATTTATAGACAGTCCAGCTGGGGTATCCAGGGAGTCCAAAGACAATTTATCCACCACAGCCTCTGTAATTTGATATTTTCCTTTTGTTTCCAACTCCTTTTGCTTATCCTGTATTATGCCTAAAGATGTTAAGTTCATTTTTAAAATTTTTTGATAAAATTCTTCTGCTTTTTCAACAGTGTTCAGTTGATATCTTACTCCTTGATGTCTCAATATTAAACCAACTGGGGCATCCCACCTAAATAGGATACTTCTTTTTTTTAACTCAGTCACTAGAAAGCCAAATTTCTTCCTCTCCATTAGCATCTTAGTCGGGAGCTCCTTAAAAATCCAAATCTTTCTTCCATGAAATTGCAAAGTAGAATTAAAAGAGTTCTGCACAATATTATTCCTAATTTCTTTATCTGTAAAATAGATCACCACATCTCTAGGCAATTGCCTTTGCTTTGCCAACCAGGAGTTTATTCTGTAAATTCTATCAATCCTGCAAAACACTTCATCAGGTTGAACCTTTAAAATCCCAGCCAGAATTTCAGAAGATATTTTCCTTAAGTCATCTCTATTATTTTCCTGCAGACCTCTCAGTCTAATTGCGTATTCTGTAAAATTATATTGAATCATTAAAACTTCTCTTTCAATCCTCTGTTGCACATTTTCTCCATTACCAGTCTTTTGGTCAACCTCCATTTTAGGTTTGTCTTCTGAGCTATTATCCTGAATGTTTACCAAATCCTTTTTAATTTTTTGAATCTTGTCATCCAAATTCTCCTCAGTTTCCTTCATTTTAGACTCTAATAATTTAGTCTTTGCATCCACCCGAATCAGAAAGTCTGATAAACCATTAGCTGTATTCAAAATCTTTCGATTCAAAAAGTCAAACTTTGATTTCACCAATTCACCAATTTCTTTAATTTCCTGCTTAAATTTTTCGAGTTGCTGGTTCACAATCTCATCCCTTCTTACAATCTCTTCAAGAAGAAATTCTATTATATTAAAATCAGGTTTCTGACACTGGAGAGTTACAATTTGTTGGTGTAATTTATTAATGGGGGAAGTTCCCCCCCCCGTTTGTCTAGCTGTGTGAGTCCCGATGCCATTTCCCACACAGACAAGATTTAGTAAAAAAGAGAGAAAAAATAGAAAACGGAAGGACTTTCCCTTAAAAAAACAAGAAAAAAAACTTCTTTCCAATCAAAAACAATATCAAGTCTCCAGAGAAAAAAAAAAGAGAAGAAAACACAGGAGCGAAGTTTTGTCTACAAATGTAGCCAGTGATATTTATTCCGCTACATTGTAGTAATAAAGAACGGAAGCCTCTTCAGCCTCTTCTCCAGCCACGGCAGATGCCATTTTAAAAGGCTCTTTTTCCCCCTTTCCTCTCCTCTTTTCTCTTAAGTAATTTTTTAAAGAATAAGTAAAATACTTGCGATTCAGTATTAAGGTCCAGCTCACATTTTCTTTGAGTATTCTGTTAAATTCACAGGCTTGCTCTTGACGCCTGGCTCTGCATTAGCAGAGGTCTCCCAAAGCCCGGAGCAGCGGCAGGGGATATGGGACTTCTCATCCGCTCCGTCCCAAAAGTAAAAAAAAACTTTTGGGACTCTGCAGAGAGTTCTACCCACCCCTGCCGGCTCTATCTCCGTTTCCTCATGGAAATGGAGTTTTTTCGAGCTGCCATTCCGCTGTGAAGGCGGCTCTAACAGGCAGTGGAAGCTGACGATCCCAAAGGAATGTCTGGCGGCGGCCAGCAGCAAACCGGAAGCCCCTGAGCTCTGTTTTTGCTGGCAGAGGCACTGTCGGCCAGTCCTTTGCTGTTTCCAGGTCAGCCCCACAGATCATATCTAAGTACTTGTCTACGGATCTTGTCTGGGGGCCTTGTGTTTGATCCCCTGGAATAGGGAATCAAAATGTGTTCCAGCTTTTCTTTTATTGCTAGGTCCATACAGGCTATATCTCAAGATTAGCACTTGGATGCTCATTCACCTATTCTGTTTCAGCAGCATCACATTCTTAGTCAATCAGAAATGAATGTGTAGAATTCCAGAACTTTGTCCTTTATCCCCTCACAATTTTTTAGAAAAAAACTAGGAAGATTGTAGACCTTGAGTATTGTGGCCCACCAGTAGCCAGCAGAGCTGGCAGCAGAGTCAGACAGTGAGGAGATTGGGGAGGAACATGGGCCAGTCCTGGAGTCTGGGGAAGGCTCGGATGAGGGCTCTGAGTCGGAGGCAAAGAGAGGACCAAGGCCATCTGGTAGTTCTTTGCTGCCTCCAGAGTCTCCAAAGTCTGACATCAGTGAGGCAGAAGAACAGCATAAGCCCATTCCCAGTGTGCGCATCGGCAGAGCTGCCAGAAGACAGGAACATTTAAGAAAACAGGGTTGACTTGGGAGTAAGGCTTGGAGATGATTGGCCCCTTCCATTAGACATACTGTAAAAGAGAATCAAACAGGAAAAGAGCTTTTGCAGGAAGCAATTATTTCATCTGGTCAGTTCATCTGCTCTGGAAAAGCTCTGTTTGACTCTGTGCTGAATTTGGCCTTGCCCTGCATTTGGCAATTAGTTCTCTGGAGCATTCCAAAGGAGATAAGGTGAGTGTTTGTAAACACTCTCCTGATAAATTGTTTAAGAAGCCTTTCAAACTGGGAATGACAATAATTCACAGCCGTTTGAATTAAAGAGGTTTGCCGGGACTAAGTTTGTGCTGTTTACTTTCTAAGGAAGCCTAGGTCAGAATGAAGCCCCAGTGTTTCCTTCCCTCCTTCCCAGAAAGATGGATATAGCTTCCATTCCATACATGGACTCTAAAAGGCTAAGCTTCTGTTTCTCTCAACCAAAGGACCATATGTGTGGGATAAGAATGGACATTTCTGAAAACTTCAGTGCTACAGTTTATTAGATCAGAAGATGACATTATTATTCTGATGTTTTTAGTGCTATAGTTATTCCATTATTATTCTGGTGTTTTTAGTCCTATAGTTATTCCATTTTGAGACCTTTTGTGGCCATAATCAATGCTGCTTATGCTGTCAATTTACTATCTAGACAGTCCAGCAGAATTCTTGGGAAAAGTAATCTAAACTAATCTCTTCAACCTTCTCTTTTGCCTCCAGGGAATAGTTCTGTATTCAAATTGATCCAATGAGGATCATCCTCATACTTTCATCCCCATCCTTTTGAAAATAATGAGGCTTTGTAGTTTTCTGTTTTTTTTTTTTACCTGCATTTTTATACTTCTGCCCAATTTTTCCAACTGAAATAATTAGAATGTATTTTATATCAATTACAAGATCAATTACTTGGAATACTTAGATTATATATTAGTAAAACTTTTTTAATTATAACAGATTCTTGCATTGCTGGACTTAGATTCCCAAATACATTTGGGTCATTGTTAAAACTCCTTCAATAAATATAGATTTAGGAAATGGTTAAAATCTGAACTGTGTTCTGAATATATTTGGTAACAAAGATACTATAGATTTCACAAATACACTTTTTTCAAGCAGCTGCAATTTCATTTTTCTCAGTGAACTGATGAAACTCAACATATTGTTTTGCCTCAATCACTATGATTTTGTTTAAATAATCACCTAAATAACAAAGGTTACACTGAATTTATGATCCATCCGGGCTTTGTTTATTTATACAATTTATATAGTGATCCATTGTTGAGAAATGACTCTGGACAGAATGAAAAGAATTAAAACAAACATATTACCCCAAAGGTTTTAAACAAGCAAAATATCCAAATAATGTATAATTATCAATCCCCCCCCAAAAAAAAATAAATTAACCAATAAAGCTTGCTTAATTTCCTGTTCCCAATGCTTAAGGGAACAAGTATGTAGTACCTTACAAAAGGGTAACACATCAGAGACATCTGGATCTCTGGGTGGATGTTGTTCCAAAGGGCAGGCATTGCGACAGGGAAGGTATGATTCCTGGGTTTAACAAACTGACAACGCTTGACAGAGAGGACCTGGAACATATTCATCCTGCTGGTTCTGATGGGCTGAGCATAGACAATCAGAGAGAACCAGTCCAACAAGCAGTCTAGTCCTGTACCATCTAGGGCAGGGGTAGGCAACTTTAAACACTCAAAGGGCCACAAAGGTCCTAACTGGAAGCCCCCCATTCAGTTCTGGACCCGGCTGGAAATCCAGTTCCCCCACCATAGAATCTCCTCCTAGTGTGGCAACCTTTTTCCTCTACCTGTCCTAACTGAAAGTCCTATCAATTGTGGAGCCAACCAGCGACAGGAAGTCACAGCAGAGAAATGACAAAGCCACATATGGCTCCAGAGCCACAGGTTGCTGATCCCTGATCATTATATTTATCTCACTGTATTTTTAGTGATGAAGAAAATAAACTTATGATATTTTGAGAGGCTTTGCTTCTTCCTCCTAAAAATGAGAGCACTGAGGTTTAAGAAAAAGGAATCCCGCCAAGTGTGAGATCATCAAGGTTAAGGTGTATTTGTTTGTACCTGGAAACAATGTCACCATCTCAATGTTTTGAATTAAAGATGAGAAAAATCATCCTATTCTACACAGGTGTCAACTGTACATGGAAATATGAAGTTCTATGAAATAAAAAGTCTCAGGAAGTCCAGTTGCCTCTGGAAAACACACCTTTGGAACTCTACCATTATCCAATTCTTCTTTGTCAAATCTCTGGTAAAACACCAAGGTGCAATTCAAGGTATTGGTTGTCACTTATAAAGACCTTTATGTCATAGGACTTTTTTTAAGGGACTGATCTTCCGTAGTGGTTTCAGCCTGTCGAACGGGATCATGCAGAATGGGAACACTTCATTATCTGCCTTTAATCATAAGTTTTAATACTCTCCATGTTGCTCAATTCTGCATCAATTATTAAAGCATTTACCAAAAAGCTCTTTTCATTGCGCTTATTCTGTAAAATAACCGAATCTACTTCCATTGGTCATGATGTTAATGAATGTAACTGAAGACTAACCAATTGGAAAAGAATGATTTGAAAATATAAAAGCTAATCTCTCTGTCTCTCTTTTCTTTTTTAACCTCTAAGTGCAAATCTAGAGCTTTGTTGTCTGCATGTAATCTGGATAAGGATACTTTATAAAAATCAGGCGATTTGATTGTAACAGATGAAATGCTAATCTTCAACATTTGAAGAATCATTGTGTTGGCATTCTTCCTACTGTTCTTGTAGCTGTAAAGGTATTATAAAGTACAATCTATATTGGCTGGTAGGCATTGATACCTTAAAGACACCACTGCTACCTTAAAGACCATTGATACCTTAGACACTCTGTAGTTAACAGAGTATTCTGGATTTAAAACTAAATTATTTGTTATACCCAGACAATTTATGTCTTAATGACATTGCCTGGCAAGTTACCTAATTCCTGACCTACTGCTTAAATCAAAATAGTCTTATCTAGGGAAATATTTAAGTTGGGCAAGTATAAGTAAGACTAAAATCTAGGAATAAAAGAGTAGCTACCATACATAATGAAAACATCGGATGTTAATTTATGCAACTCCCACATTTCAAAGGTAAGTTATGTTCACATATATATATATATATATATATGTAGGTCTTTGGTTATTCGGGTCTTCTCCGACGTAAAATTGGAAGTGTCTTGGCGACGTTTCGACGAAGTCTCATTCGTCATCTTCAGGCTGGTGTTCTCGGCTTCGTGCTTCCAGGAGCAATGTGAGATCGCAGCTGTCTCTTCCTTTTAACTGCTAGTGGGGGTGTGAGCTGACTGGGTGGGAACTTGGCTGTGTTCTGATTGGGTGGAGGTGTGTTCTGATTGGTTAGGGGTTTGGCTGTGCTCTGATTGGCTGGGGGTGTGTTCTGTTTGGGTGGGGGCTTGGTTGTGCTCAGCTTAGTCTGAGTTGCAGAGGGATTTGAGCTGGTGAGGGATTTCATATACTCCTTGATTTTCTAACTCAAAAAGGAAAAAACTTCTTCCCTGATCCAACACCTTAAAGCCACAGGACATGATATTGACTTTAAAAAGACCAGAACTATTGCCAAAACCGAACACTTTAACAACAGAATAATCAGAGAAGCCATCGAGATAGAAAAACGTCCACACAGCATGAACAAACGAGACGATACCTCCCGCCTACCAGCCATTTGGAAACCCGCCCTTATTAACAAACGAGTCCCTAACACGATGAATGACACCAGACCCACACACACGAGAGCCACACAGGATGTCACCACCACACATCCACGCAGAAAGCAGACTCAAACCCACACTGATAATGAACCACGACCAAGGACCAGAAGCCAGACCTCAGCTGCATCATCAGCCACTTTAAACCCCTCCAATCCATACATGAAGCAGACTGACACCCACCATGAAGAGCTCGCACGGCCACAAACACGAAGCCAAACAACAACAACGCAGCTCACCAGCTCAAATCCCCCTGCAACTCAGACTAAGCTGAGCACAACCAAGCCCCCACCCAAACAGAACACACCCCCAGCCAATCAGAGCACAACCAATCCCCCATCCAATCAGAGCACAGTCAAACCCCTAACCAATCAGAACACACCTCCACCCAATCAGAACACAGCCAAGTTCCCACCCAGTCAGCTCACACCCCCACTAGCAGTTAAAAGGAAGAGACAGCTGCGATCTCACATTGCTCCTGGAAGCACGAAGCCAAGAACACCAGCCTGAAGATGACGAATAAGACTTCGTCAAAATGTCGCCAAGACACTTTCAATTTTACGAGAAGACTCAATTTTATGAGAAGACCCGAATAACCAAAGACCTACATACAAACACCCGCGAAAACCTGAGAATATATATATATATATATATATATATATATATATATATATATATATATATGTGTGTGTGTGTGTGTGTGTGTGTGTGTGTGTGTGTGTGTGTGTGTGTGTTTTAAGAATTTCCGAATATGAATGAAACCATGACATGGCAGATGTTAATTTATGTTATAGCAGTATTTATAATGATTTCTAGAAAAAAATATTAAAAATCTGGTGGGCAAATATATTATTTTCAAAGGCATTACTATTATATACTGTGATGCTATTTGTGTGACTGATCCACAAATCTTCCATATATTGCCTTATATATATTGTCGATTGTAGATTCTATATAAATGTTTGTCAGATCCATTTCCGCCTCTGCCTCTGACTTTTCTCTCTTAATAGTCTCCAGATGCAGCTAGGCTGTTACATTCTAGGAGCTTGGAAATAGTCTCATGAGTATGTTTTGTCTTGAAGCAATTTTCATTATTTGGGTTGACATCAACTATAAAAATTCTTGCATAAGTATTATCCTGCCCAAGTTGTCTATACTCTGATCCATCAATCTGAGATCACTGTAATTGATATCATGTGAGGCTGCTGTTGAACATCGGCTCAAAGTATGAAATATTTCAAATGCTATATAAATATTTTAAACACTAATACAGTGAACATGTAGTACGTTAAGATTTACTTGCTTATTTTCAAGTGCAATTTATAGTACAATATTCTTAAATTCTAAGGCTGCATTCCTATACATATTAACTTGAACATTCATTTAATCAGTGGTGAAATCTAAAATTTGTTACTACCAATTTGGTGGACTTGGTTTAGTGGAGGGGTGGTAATATGACTGGGTGGGCGTGGCCAATTTTTTTTTTTTTTTTACTTTTAAAAGCATTTTTTCTACAACCTCTTTGGGGAAGAGGTTGTAAAAAAAATGCTTTCAAAAGGCTCTGGTAATCCCAGCTGAGTTGCCTGATCGGCAAAGGCTATTTTTCTTTTAAAAGCCTCTGCTGATCAGGCAACTCAGCTGGGATCATCAGAGGCATTTAAAAGAAAAAAAGCCTCTGCCGATTAGCAACTCAGCTTGGATTGTCAGAGGCTTTTAAAAGAAAATCTCAGCTTTTCAGGCAACTCAGCTTGGATTGTCAGAGGCTCTTAAAAGCATTTTTTCTACAACCTCTGAAGAGGTTGTAGAAAAAAATGCTTTAAAAAGCCTTTGACGATCACAACTGAGCCGTGCGATCATCAGAGGCTTTATTTTTTACTTTTAAAAGCATTTTTTCGGCTGAAGAGGTTGTAGAAAAAATGCTTTTAAAAAACTAAAAGAAAAAGCCTCTGATAACTGTGCGGCTCATCTGGGCATGGTGGTGGGCAGGGATTTTTGCTACTGGTTCTCCGAAACACCCGCCTCCATCACTAACGGATCGAACGATCCGGTCTGAACCGGGAGCATTTCACCCCTGCATTTAGTTAATTCAATGGGGAAGATTTCTGAATAAATTAGATACAATAGATAGGGGGAGGGTGTAATAGGCGTGCTTCAAGTCAATATTGACTCCTGTCTCCCTGGACAAACCCCTGCAGTTTTTTGACATGGTTTCTGAAGTGATTTGCCATTGCCTGCTTCATAGGGCTGAGAGACAAAGAGTTGGACAGTCAATAAATACTACATAGGTAAAAATGTCTTATGGAAATTTATCTGAGTTATTTACCCAGATGAATTTCCTTTTTTAATTTTAGTTTTTCTAGCATAGAAGAGAATATAGCTAGAAATATGAAATAATACCTGATCTGTGAGTTGCATTGGTTGTTGGTCTGCTTCTGGTCCTATTGAAGGCAGTGGTCATCACCTATGGCATAGGACCTGCAGCACTGGCTTTGCCCCTATCCCACCAACCCTTCTCACTCATTCAGGCAAACCCTGTCAGTCAAGGAATTTCATCTGGTGGGGTCCAGGAAGAGACCCTTCTCTGTTGCTGCCCGCAGAGGTGAGAAGTCCCTTCCCTCTTGGCCTTTTGAAAAGGGACCTAAGGTTGGCTCTGTGGCTTTGCATAAGAGGCACAGAGAAGCATGCAGCTGTGAGGCTGGCTAGTCCTAAAAGAGCCCTCACCACCTGTAATAACCAGTGTTAAATGGCTATCTTGGAATTTTTACCCTTTTAAAGTTTACTACATCATTATTCTATAATTTTGACTTTTTAAATCCAACTTTAATTTTAATATTAATTTTATACATTTGTTATTTGATGGCAACAGGTGGTTTAAAAATATGAAATATAAATAAATGAATGTAAATAAGTAAATGTAATGATATACATTGAAAAACCCACTCTTTAATAAAACTTCAAGACAATTTGTTATTTTGTTTGCACTGAATGAAATTTCATTTTACATACTTATCAGGGGTGAAATGCTACCAGTTTGAACCAGTTCAGGTAAACTGGTAGTAAAAACTGCTACTGGTTCAGGTGAACCAGTATTTCTAACGATCAGATGGACAATGATCAGCTATGACGCAAGATTTATATTCAAATTCACATAATCTGTAGCAGACTTCAAAGGGTTTCACCACTGCTACTTATGCAAAAAAGGATGTTTTGTTGGTTGATTTCTTTAACATTTATTCAAATGTTTCTTTAATTTATCCTTAAAACAAGGATTTTTCCACATTCTTATGCTAATGTTATTGCAGTGTGAACATTTATCAGGTGATGGCCTAGATGACTACACTTTTAATATATCTACAGAAAATCTATTTTCAATTCTCAGCTGCCATTGTTTACATGATTTTTAATTAGGTACTGAGAAAAAATCTTTTACACTGCAATTTTCTTATTCTACTGAAAGGAGATGGAGAAACAACTTCTGTTTAGTTTAGCAGAAACTAAACTAGCAGAAGAATCTTACTTTTTATTGATTTCCCTCAATAATATGCATGGAAAACTTTCATTTAAATAAATGAATGGCCTTGTAAGTAAGGCCATTCTCTAATCTGAAACCCCCTTATCCTCAACAAAGTTTGCAAATTATAACTTTTTAATGTAGCAGAAATAGGAAAAATAGCATATATATAAAACAGTCACATTCATTATATTTATTTTATTATACATTAATGTATATCAATGAAATTAATTTAGCTTTTCTCTTGATCTCATTTTTGTTTTGGCCCTGTTCCCCTGCATATGGTCCCTGATAGGCCACCAGAGAAAAAGATTGGCATTTGACTTAAAAAAGTACTGAAATATAAAGTAACGTTACTGTAATGTATAATATAATGTATAACCCTGCAGTTGTTGCTGGATTACAATTTGCAGTATGGTTTATGATTATCCATGCAGATTAGGACAAAGAAATGCCTATTTCTGTCTAGAGAGAAGCTAATGTGAAGTCTTTGATTCTGAACTTGATTGCTCACTTGCAGACATTTCATTCCCCAACTAGGTAACATCAATGCAAGCAGTTGTGGGATTTGCAGTCCTTTGCTTGATTTGCACTCATGATGTTGGGGAATGAAACATCTGCAAACAAACAACCAAACTCAGGGAGCATCAAAGACTCCACAACTCAACCCTGAGCTACACATATTCTCTTCTATTAGAAGTTAATATGTACCAGTATTAGTTCATGAGTTAATATAATGTATGTTAGAAGTTTCTTCTTCTGGATACTTAAGAAATTGTTTCATTTTTTTCTTCTTGCTTATGCTTTTGGGCTTGAAGAGAGGAGATAGTGTTTCTGTGTATGATTGTTTTCTGCTATACATATTTTCATTATTCTTATTATGAGACTGTAGCCTTACTGCTACCCATACCCTCCAACTGAAAAATTAAATTGTCATCATTAAGACTTCCATATTTGCTATGGAAAACTAAAATATGTATTGCATTTACTAATCTAATTTTCTCATAATTCTATAAATTACACTAGCCTTTGGTGAAATGTAGATATGAAATTGCTTCTTCTTTATTATTCTAAATGCTACAACAGACTGCCTCTCAGTGGGTCAAAGTCCCTCTCAAGGTACACCAGATAGAAATTCTGTTATATTCGAACAGAATATATATATTACCAACAGAATATATATTACCAGAATATATAATACCAAGTGTTTTTAGTTAAATTATTTGTAACCGAAAAGTTGTGGGAAATGAATAAATATGGTGGAAACTGGAAGACAGAAGTTCAGGAAACACAATTCTCAGGCAAATAAAGTCAAATAAAGCTAAATAGATCCTGCAAGAAATCAAGAAGGTTGTTAATAGATGACATAGAGACTTAAGGAAATCAGATTTAAGGATTGGCAATAGATTGTTCAAAAGGCAGGATTGAAGGCATATTAGGAAAAGGGAAAAGGAAAAGAAAGAATCAGACCTTGAGGGAATCAGAAAGATGAATATAAGCAGCTCAAGGGAATAAAGGGAGATAAGAGCAGGAGTGAAATGCTCTTAGTTTGGACCAGATCGGGTGATGTGGTAGCGATTGTGGCAGGTGGTTCAAAAAACCGGTAGTGATGGCGGCATGAGGCTCCGCCCACCCACCCAGATTTCATTTCTTCCTGGTTTTAACCAGGAAGTAATGTGTTTTTTTTTAATTGAAAAAGTTTTTCAAATACAGATTTTTCCTCCTTTTTTTATCCCCCCTCCTCCCTAACCACTCCTCACCCTCCCCTTCCCCTGTGACTTCTTCATAATAAAACCCAAATTCATAACAGATTATATCATACTTTACCATCCACTTACTCCATCTCTATATACTGACCCTTTCTTTCTAGTAAAATTATCATATCCCCCTTATACTATACTATACTATACATTTCAAAGTGACATTCTATTATAACATTATCTAATAACTCCTAATTTAACATAATAATATTATTATATCTCCCAATTTAGCAATTTCCGCTCATAATCTACCCTTTTACTACCCCCCATACATATATCTCTTAAGTCAAATCTTTTATGTATATTAATATAACATTTCAAAACAACCTTCCACTATAAGACTATATAGTAAATCCTAATTTAACATTTATTCAGTTCAGCTACCCATTTCCTTCCCCCCCATCGTTATATCTCTTAGCTCAAATCTTTTACATATATTCACATCTAAACATAATATCCCTTTTCTTTAAACGAAACAATCAATAACCTAACCTATCTCCACCCACTTTGCTACAAAACTACCATAATTATTCTTAATATCTTTATTCTTCTGCCCACTCCACTAGAAAAATATTCCCTTATGTAAATAAAATCCTAAAAAAAAACCTTTAAGCTTGTAATCCATATAATATCTTCTGTAATGTCTTTCAGCTAGATGATAAACTCTATCGCCCATATTAGGGTAATATCACATCCAAATTCCAACAGTATTTTCCGTATCTTCAGTTACCATCTGCCCCCATCAGTAACAAATATCTTCATATTGGAAAAAAAAAACACAACAACCACCCGACTGACTTTATATTTATATTCCATATAATGTCTATAGAGGTGTCTTTTATCCAGACACCTATTAATTCCAACCACCATAATAGGGTAACAACCAGATCCTCTGTGTGCCCCAATCCAGTAAATCTCTTGTCATATAACTCAGCATAAACGTAATATATTTATCAAGAAATCCAAAAAACGAAAAAGATATTTCCAATCCATTTGATTTAAGGCCCTTTTCACATCCCAAAAGTTCAGTACTGCAGAGATCTGTCACTCTCCTCAGGATAAAATAAACCAAAACTTTGCCCATTATCTTTTCATATATTCAGTCCTCTCATAAATAACTGGCATTACACTGTTGTTTAGTTTAAAAGTTTTTGTTTTTGTGAGACCTATTTCTTCTTTTCTTGACTTTTTGTGGGTTGGATCTCCATCCTGAATTCCTTTCTGTAGATTGTGTATCGACTATTTGGTTTTCATGCTGATCTATAACTTGATCTTGTTGGTTTTGCTTTTGTGGCTTAAATCTTTCTGGTTCTATAAATTGTATATCAACTAATTGACTTCCATGCTGGTTTGTGGCTTGATAAATCATTACATTAGAATCTGGAACCACCTCTCTTATATTAAGTAGTCCAGCTGAGACCTCTGAGAGAGAATCCAAAAGCGGCTCATCTGTGGCGACCTCTGTGACTTGTTGTTTCTTCATTACTTCCATCTCCTTCTGCTTTTCTTGAGTTTCTGTCTCTTGTTGATTTTGCTTTTTAAGGACCTTGTAGTAAAATTCTTCCGCTTTTTCAACAGTATTTAACTGTTTACTCCTTGTTATCTCAATATTATACCCATTGGGACATCCCACCTGAATAAAATATTCTGTTTTCTTAGCTCAGTCACCAAAAGTCCAAATTTCTTTCTATCTCTTAACATCTTAGGCAGCAATTCTTTATATATCCAAATTTTTTCCCCATACAGTTGTAGAGTAGAATTAAAGGATTTTTGCAAAATATCATTTCTTATTTCTTTATCTGTAAAGTAAATCACCACATCTCTAGGCAGTTGCCTTTGCTTTGCAATCCAAGAATTTACTCTATAAGCCTTATCAATTTTACAGGATACCTCTTTAAGATGAACCTTTAAGATCCCAGCCAGAACTTGAGCAGATATTTTTCTTAGATCATCACTGTTATTTTCCTGTAAGCCTCTGATTCTGATCGCAAATTCTGTAAGCCTGTATTGCATCATTACAACTTCTCTTTCAATTCCTTGCTTTATGTCTTCTGCATTGTAAGTCTCGTGACCAGCTTCCTCTTTGGACTTTATTTCTAAACTATTGTCTTGAATATTTATTAAGTCCTTTTCAATTCTTAGTATTTTATTGTCCAAATTATAAATCTTATCATCAATTTCCTCCATTTTAGACTCTAGTAATTTAATGTTTATATCCAACTTTATAACAACTTCTGAAAAACCATTAGTCACTGTTACAATCTTTCGTTGCAAGTTATCATACTTTAGTTGTATCATTTCTTTAATTTCCTGCCTTAATTTTTCAAATTTCTGGTTCAGAGTCTCATGATATTTTGCCATTTCCTCCTGAAAATATTCAGGAGGAATATTCAGGAAGTAATGTGTTTTTTAACTCTGCACATGCACAGAAGGTTTTGCGGATGCACAGAGGGTCTGCACATTCATGTGACATGCACGCACATGCGAGCAAAGCAAGCATATGCGTGCGGTGCGTGCACTTCTGAACCAGTAAGTAAGTTAAGTAGATTTCAGCCCTGGATAAGACACAACATAAGGGAGAGTTAGAAAGATCACTTGGAAGTAAAAGGTAAAATGGAGAAAGTGCATGTCTTATCTACTGTTACAGTTCACATACAAATGTGTAATTCCACATCTCTCCTCCTGTAGGTACAAAGAGAGAGGACAGATTAGACCAGGGGTCTCTAACCTTGGCAACTTTAAGACTTGTGGACTTCAACTCCCAGAATTCTTCAGCCAGCAAAAGTAAAAAAAAAAAAAAAAAAAAAAAAAGCCAGCAAAGCCAGCTGAGGAATTCTGGAAGTTAAAGTCCACAAGCCTTAAAGTTGCCAAGGTTGGAGACCCCTGGCTTAGATGATGCCCTCAAACCATTGGCACTTATTTTATGGGGGAAAGAGCCTGGCAACTATAAGTATCTTGTGGGTACTAAATCTGCCAGGAAAAAAATAGAATCAAGACAAAAAGGATCAGGGAGTTTTACACATTTGAAATAAAGCATATTATTTTTGTTTTCTGGAGAGAGAAAAATCCTGAATAGAAAGATTTAAAAATACTTCTGTTGATAATAACTAGAGTTATTACAAGATTCTGCCTGACTAATAGCAGCTTACCATTTCTGTCTTCTACTGGGAAATTCTTTGACACCAAAATGATTTAAAATTATTCTTCCATACAGTTTGTATCAGCAGTTTAAAGCAAAAGTGCCGTCAGTATACAGATCTGAAATTCCATAGGATTTCGAAGCTCTTGGCAGTTCATTTCAATTGAAAGCAAAATCCTCCTAGAAATTTTTTTTCTCCTTTTTTTTTTTTTAAAAAAAAATACAAAGCTGAAAGAGAGATCTCAGCAACTGTATTGTCTTCACTTTCAAATCCAATTTATCTCCTGGGTTGCTAAGATGAGACTTTTTTTATCTTTTAACACATGGCCAGTGTGTGAACTGGTGAAGAGACTGTTTTCTTAACTGATAAGTTAGAGACATCCTTGTAGCCTATGAACATCTCTCAGACTCTGAACAAATCATTAATTACAGTGATCTATGCATTGGTGAAAAAATACTTCTGCTTTTAGAAGATGCACCTTAGCACTCTTCTCACATTTCCAAAACAATGAATCTGAGAAATAGTCTGTCATATGATGACTACAGGTAATCCTATGACCATAATTGGGGCCAACAACTCAGTTGTTAAGAGAAGTGGTCACTAAGGAAAACCATGACTGTACTAAAGATCTTACTTCAGCCTTCCTTTGTTTTACAGACCTGCAAAGGCCTGCAAGTTTGAGAATGAGTAAAGTTACTTTTTCATCCCTATTGTAATTATGAATGGTATTAACTGAGGTAGTCATTAAATGAGGACTACCTGTTCAGAGAGACTAATAAAATTGATTTACTTAAGCTCAAAAACTACAAAATTGCTATTACATAGCCATTCATAGATGCTGCTGCCATGGTGTCAGAATATTCATGACTGGGAAGACAAGGTAACAAGGTCAGCCAATGAATAGGCATAGCAACTAAGTCAGCCAATTGGGAGCTGAGACAGACTGGAGCCAGTCTGTAGCTTCTGAGTCTGTGCAGAGAAAGATAAACTGAAACCAGTGTGTGTGTGAACTTGTCTGCTGATCTGAGCTGAAATGAAACTGTTCTCTGCTGTTGGTATTGTGTGTGTGTGTGTGTGTGTGTGTGTGTGTGTGTGTGTGTGTGTGTTTCCTCTAGCCAGGTTCTCCCTACGTAACCAAGGTTTTTCTGCAGCCCTAGCTCAGTAGAATCACATCTACTCGATTCTGGGCTTTTTTCTTTTCTGGTAGCCAGCAAGTTCTTCCTGCTAGGTGGGATATAGATATAGATATAGATAGATATAGATATAGATATAGATATAGATATAGATATAGATATAGATATAGATATAGATATAGATACATACATACATATATATATCCCTAGATAGATAGATAGATAGATAGATAGATAGATAGATAGATAGATAGAGATATAATATATAGATATAGATATAATATATTCTTGTATATAAAAAAAATTAATGAATCCTGCTGAATCAGTTTATCTGTGTGTGCTTCTGGGTTGTTTTTTTACAACAAACTCTGACAGGTTATGGGCCCAGAGCACACAGAAGACTGAATTGTAATTAAACTGAAAAACTACCTGTATGAGAACAAGGCAGAGAAGGCTTGCAGGATGGCTATTGAATTTAAGGAGAGCTCTGTGCCTCGTTTGGGACATAAGAACTATATTATTTGGGATGCAAAGATGGAATGTTTCCTGAAGGCTAAGGACCTCTGGGTAAGATTATTAATCCACCCCAGGTTTGGGCAGCTGCAGAGCAGAGGCAGCATGATAAAGCAATGGCTTTCATCATATTGAGTTTGGAAGATGAACAATTTATCAATGTAGCTAATTTAAATACTGCAAAAGAGGTCTGGCTGAAGTTAAGAAGTGTGCATGTTAGTTTGTCTGCATGCAATATTGTACAATTGTTAAGAAAATTATACAAGCCTGTTTGCAACCAGGAGAAACTGTGGAACAGCATTTTGTACAAATGAAAGTCAGTTTGGGAGGAGCAAAGTGTGTGCTGATCATTGTAGATGACTACAGCAGGTTTGGATTCTGCTATTTACTAAAGAGTAAAACAGAGGTGCTACAGAAATCTAAGCAATGGGTAAGCTTCATAGAAAGGAGATATAAACAACAGGTATGTCATCTGTAGACTAACAGAGGCTCAGAATTCATGTCAATAAGTTTTCAACAGTGGTTGGGACAGTTAGGTATAAAACACAGACGCACAAATCCATACACAGCTGCTGAGAATGGTGTTGTTGAGAGGTGAAATGGTATCTTACAAACCATGAAGGACTCACTGCTGGAGGATTCTGGGCTGAGCAGGTCATATTGGGGGAAAGCCATGATGACTGCTAATTATTTAATTAATAGGCTGTGGAGTTCATCAATTAATGATACTCCATATGCAGTACTATATGGGAAAAAGCCATCTCTGGCACATTTAAGAGTTTTTGGGAGTAATACATGGGTGCATATTCTAAAAGCAGCTAGAAGAAAGGGACAACCAAAGGCTAGAAAGCTCAGGTTTATGGCTATGAGCCAGGCTCTAAAAGCTATCGCTTTCGTGATGGGAGCAAAAGAAAAGTCATTTCCAGGTCTGCTAGCTTTGCAGAGCAAAATTGGAACAGAATTGATGCAAATTTATGGAATGATCTACTTAGTGACAGTGATTCACTTAGTGATGGTAACTCACTTAGTGATGGCAACTCACTTAGTCATGGTAACTCACTTAGTCATGGTCTCAGCATTCAGGGAGGAGAAGCTGAAAAAGTCATGAAGCAACAGAGGATTGAAACACAGAAGCAGTCAATGCCACACAGTCAGAACAATGGAACAAGGGAATTCTACCTGACAGGTATTCTGCTAGTAAAGTAAAAGTGTGTAATGTATGGTATGAACCAAGAAACTACAAGGAAGTTTTGGCATTACCTAAAATTGAACAAATAAAATGGAAAGAAGCCATGGACAAATAAATGAAATCCATGGATGAACATAAGTGTTCACGTCTATGACTTTGCCACAGGGTAGCAAAGCTGTAGGATGCAAGTGGGTATACAAGAAGAAAGTATTGCCCAATAATGAGGTACACTATAAAGCCAGGTTAGTGGCACAAGGTTTTTCACAGATTAAAAATATGCACTATGATGAGGTATTTGCACCAACTATAAATAGTAAAAGCATAAGGCTGGCACTAGCGTTGGCAGCAGCACGTGGCCATAAAATTTGGCATTTTGACATAACCATTGGATTCCTCAATGCAGAATTGGAGGAAGAAATTTACATGGTTCAAGCTCTAGGGTATGAAAGTAAAATGCCTAACACTGTGTATAAATTGAACAAGGCCATTTATGGGCTGAACCAGTCAGCCAGGAATTGGAATATATGTTTAGATAATGCATTGAAGGGTCTTGCGTTCAAGAGTTGCAAGGCTGATGGTTGCATATACACTGGAAAGTTAAAAGGTGGAGATTGTCAACTATTAGTATGTGTGGATGATCTTTGCTTCGTTGCAAAGGATGTATCACAGGTAAAAGAATTTGCTAATAAGTTGGAGAAGAAATTTGAACTAAAGAATTTGGGAGAAATACAAAATTATCTTGGTGTAGAGATACAAAAAACTGAGAAAGGTGGTTATGTTCTCAGCCAAAAAAGAAAAATTGAACAATTGTTGCAGAGATATAACATGAAAGATTGTAATATTGTTCCAACACCTATGAGCACAGATTTTCATAACAGTTTGGGTGAAGACGAAAGTGGAGCCTGTGATCAAGAGATATATCAGTCAGCAATAGGGAGCCTGTTATATCTGTCACAGTGGTCCAGACCAGACATAGCTTGTGCAGTAAGCATCTTGAGTTGCTTTACTGCTGCACCAAAGCAACTGCATTGGATGGGTGTAAAAAGGATTCTCAGGTATTTGAAGGGAACTGTGAATTTGGGTCTTCAAATACAGGTCTCAGAAGAATTAAAATTGAAATGCTATGTTGATAGTGATTATGCAAATGATGTACCAGAGAGTCCAATTCTGGGATTGTGGTATTGTTTGGAGGGGTTTTAATAGGTTGGAAGTCCAGGAAGTAAACAACTGCAGAGATAGAATTTATTGCTTTGTCTGAACTCTGTTCAGAAGTAACCTGTATGTACAGCTGTTACAGGATTGAAATATAAAGTTTAGTTTAGTTTAGTTTATTCATACTTATATGCCGCCCTTCTCCCGAAGGACTCAGGGCAGCTCACAACAATAAAACAACAGAACAATAAAAATTAGCACAAAAATAATCCAATTAAAATCCCCAACAGGTTAAAACTAACAACTCCCAGCAGATCAAGAGATTTGTTGGAAAAGCCATGTCTTCAGGTCACCGCAGAAAGAGCAGAGGTTGGGGGCCATCCGGAGTCCAGTGGGTAATTTGTTCCAAAGGGTAGGTGTGCCCACAGAGATGGCACCCAGAGGAGGGCAGTCCTATGTGAGCGCACTGGGCAGTGGGAGGCCGGTAAGACGTGGTCCTGCAAGTACCCCGGGCTCATGCCATGAAGGCTTTATAGGTAAGTACCAGCCTCTTGAAGCAGATCCGGAGGACCACCAGTAGCCAGTGCAGCTCGCGCAGGAGAGGTGTAACATGGGAGTAACGGGAGGCTCCCGTAACAACCCATGCAGCCGCATTCTGGACCAGCTGGAGCATCCGGGTGCACCACAAGGGCGGCCCCATGTAGAGGGCATTGCAGTAGTCCAGACAGAAGATGAAGGTAAATGAAGCTGTAACGGTATATGAAGATAATGCTGCTTGCATAAAAATGGCAACAGGTGACAGAGTAAAGAATAGAAGCAACCATGTGGACATTAAATACTGTAATGTCAGAAAAGCCGTCAAATGTAAATTGATTAGCTTGCTTCACTGTTCTTCAGAGAACAATTTGGCAGACATAATGACCAAGCCATTGGGTGGAGTGCACCATGGGAAGAATATTAAGTTAATTGGATTTATGTCTATTCCAGTCATGAAGGGAGAAATTTTGGAATCACTTGTGGTTGAAGACTACCTGTATTAGATATGCATTTTTTTAAAAAAGTTATATGAGCATTTTTTTTTTTTTAGTTTGTCAAACATACATAAAATAACAGGTATAAGTATAAACATGATTATGAATAGAGGAAATGGATACGAATAAATGGGGACAGTAGGACAGGAATGATATGCACAGTGGTGCACTTATGCATGCCCCTCACAGACCTTTTAGGAATGGGGTGAGATTCACGGTAGACAGTTTAAGGTTAAAGTTTTGGGGGTTTGAGGATGTAACAACAGAGTCAGGTAGTGCATTCCAGGCATTACCACTCTGTTGCTGAAGTCGTATTTTCTGCAATCAAGTTTGGAGCAGTTTACCTTGAGTTTGTATCTATTGTTTGCCCATGTATTATTGCGGTTAAAGCTGGAGAAGTCATTGACAGGTAGGATGTTTTAGCAGACAATTTTGTGTACTACGCTTAGGTCAGACCATAGGCAGTTCTAGGTTGTCCAAGCTCAAAATTTCAAGCCATAAGATATTCTATTGTGAGCAGAAGAATGGAGTACTCTTCTCATGAAATACCCCTCTCCCTCTCCCTCCCTCCCTCCCTCCCTCCCCCTCTCTCTCTCTCTCTCTCTCTCTCTCTCTCTCTGTATATATATATATATATATATATATATATATATATATATATGTGTGTGTGTGTGTGTGTGTGTGTGTGTGTGTGTGTGTGTGTGTTTTTCTTCTAGCCAGGTTTTCCCTACGTAGCCAAGGTATTTTTGTAGCTCCAGCTCAGTAGAATCTCATCTACAGTAGATGAGATTCTACTGAGCTGGAGCTACAAAAAAAACCTTGGCTACGTAGGGAAAACCTGGCTAGAAGAAAAACACACATAGACCCTACGAAGAAGTAAGAAAATTTATATATATACATACATACATATATATATATATATATATATATATATATATATATATATATATATATATATATATATATATGTCAAATAGCTGAGAGTATATCTATCTATCTTTAACTCTGTAATCCATTTCCTTCCTTCCTTCCTTCCTTTCTTCCTTCCTCCCTCCCTCCCTCCCTCCCTCCCTCCCTCCCTTCCTCCCTTCCACAGCCTAATACTATTAGATGTATATGATAGATTATCCCAAGAAAATTACTAGATTATATATAGTAGCATCCCAGGAAGTCAAGGAGGTCTTCTTGATGAAGAAAAAGTAGGGCATCCTAATTGGCCACTGACACTTTTATGATACTTTCAAAAGTTGAACATAACAGTGGATTTGATGCAGCTTGTATTCATGGTCTGGTTTTGTTTGCATGTACTTTTGTATTTGCATGGTTGCATTTATAACATTTATATTACAATCTCAAGTCATTTTACCACAATATCAGAATCAGAAATTAATTTATGGATGCTATTGGAATATAATTATAAAAAAAAATAAGGGGTGACCTAAACCCAATTACTTTATGGGTACTCTGGAGAGGAAAATCAGAACAGAATGCATAGGTATTTTCAGATGGGACTTCTTTTAAGCACAAAACAAGTATAGGAAGCTTTGTTTAAGTAGAGGTCATATAATTAAGTTGGTTTTTGTATATATAATCTGGCTCATAAAAGCTTTGGAAAAGTTAATGTATTCAGCCCAAATAATAAATGGAAATACACATATAAAGTTCTGGAGCTGATATCCTCATTAGGAGGATGACTGCACTTTGTCTTGGTAGGACACTTTACAAGGAAGTATTATTTTACTTACATAGAGACTCAGGCAATATGTGATTTGCTTTGGAATGGAACTTTCAGAGCCTTTTAACTGGCATGTTTGCAAGACATTTCTTTTAGTTTTGCCAATTGTACCATTGTAAAGTATATATGTATGGTTGTGAAGGTTGGACCATAAGAAAGGCTTGCGTCAAAGAATTGTGCTGGAGAAGACACCTGCGAATCCCTTGGACTGCAAGGCGATCACACCAGTCAGTCCTAGAGGAGATCAACCCTGACTGCGCTTTAGAAGGCCAGATCTGAAGATGAAATTGAAATACTTTGGCCACTTAATGAGAAGGAAGGACTCACTGGAGAAGACCCTAATGCTGGGAACGATTGAGAGCAAAAAAAGAAGGGGATAGCAGAGAATGAAGTGGCTGGATGGAGTCACTGAAGCAGTCGGCGTGAGCTTAACTAGTCTCTGGGGATGGTAGAGGACAGGAAGGCCTGGAGGAAAGTTGTCCATGGGGTCGTGATGGGTCAGACATGACTTCGCAACTAACAACAACAAAGTATATATAGATTTCACCCATTTAATAAAATTTTTATCCAAATTCCATTTGGATACAACATTCCAGAAAAGTTTTCTCTGCATCAAGAAATATTAACACAACTTGTTTTTCATTGTGTTTTTATAAATAGTCTACAATAATTTAAGAATATTTATAATGTTGATCAACTGTCTTTTAAGCAAAAAGTCAATTTGATCTTATGCATACATAACATTCATATACTGTATATATAATAATGAGTATCTTTGTGCATGTCCAGATTTCTGGTATTCTTCCACTATCCAGAATGGAATTCATCATTTTTTGAAACAGTTCATCCTCAAACCATTAATAATATAAGGCTGACAATCCATCTGGGCCAATAGCTTTTATAACCTCGCAGACGCCTCTTATTGTTATAGGTCCATTCATCATCTGCTTTTGTTTATCCATTATCTATTGTGATTTTTTATTCTTTAAGTATCCATTTAACTTTTGTCAGAGAAATTACTTCTCCTTTATAAAGTTTTATATAAAACTGGTGGAATATTCATTGCATATTTTCATTCACCATTACCATAGCATTATCATTTTATAATTATAGTTATCACTTTCTTCTCACCTTCTTTTCTCAGTTGGTATGCTAGTCATTAGCAGAATTTGCTAATTGAAAATTCTTCAGTTTTGCAAAATTCATTTTTATTTCAATTTCTTTAATTATTCACATAAAAAACTGGTTGTGTGGAAGTTTAATTTGCTGTGAAATGCTTTTCCTTCCTGAAGAGCTCTCTAATTCTTCTTCTTCGACTTTTATCTCCATTTTTAAAATATCATTTTTTCTTTGTCCTTTCCATTTATTATTGCGCTGCATAAATTGTCCCATGCCAGTATCACATACTGTATTTATATCTGTGCTTCTGTTTAAATTAATCTCAAATAATTCTTTCAGCTTCTTTTTACAACACTCAATTATTGATTTTTTTTTGTAGCAAAGTTTCATTTAATCTCCATCTGTAACTTCTACCTTTCCTCTTAAATATTAAAGTCACCGGATTATTATCTCAAATAGTGTTTCAGTGCTTTCTCCCCTTAGTTAGTTATGTAGTGACTTTCTTAGGAATCCAATACATATCTATTCTTGAAAAAGATATGTGCCTTTCAAAATCAGCTGGCCGGCACGCATGTGCATGCTGGTTTTTGGCACTGCTGCATACACGAAGGGATCACGCTCTGGAAAAGCCGAACTTCCAGGTTCTGGCATTCATGCACACCTGAAAATCAGCTGGCTGGCGTGCTTTGCACACTAGTTTTCGGCATTGCCCTGCACACAAAGCACAGCTGATCATCGCATGTGCACCAGAAACCCAGAAGACAAACAGACAAGGCTGCTGTGTGCTGGACGACATGGCTACATGTGCCACTTTGGGCACGCATGCCCTAGGTTCACCATCACAGCCTTATAGAATCTTTATTGATAGAAGACTTTTTAGCAGATTTCCTTATATCCTTATCTGGAATTACTGTCCTCATAGAAATGAGAGCAGACGTTCCGTATCATAATCAGTATCTTTCAACATTCAGTAAACATAGGATCATAATGCTTCAACTGAAGTTGCCCCTGATTAATAGAAATAAAGTTTAAAATTATTTGACTCAGCAAGACAATAAACAAAAGAATGCCAAACTGGTTTTGCTTGGAACATAGCGAACTGAAGAATTTGAAGAATCTCAGTTCTTTTCCTTCAGGTTTTACAGTGTGTAGATTACAATCTTTTAGACAGAAAGATATTAAAATTTGTGATAATTGGGTGTTATCTATTTTTCAATAGATAAAAAAATATGTAGCATAGGATTGAACTATGGAATCCTTGAAGCTGTCTGAGCTTGGTTGCTTGCTTGCAGACATTTCATTATCTATCTATGGGTTTATCAGTGCCAGACCCCATTGGACATTGGACAATGGGCACTTGACTAATACATAAATTGTTAACTCAGTTCTTAAAACATATTATGGGAGAGTTGTATATTGTCTTCATAATAAATAGCTAACCAGTTTAAGAAGAGGTTAAAAAAAATAATGTGAAACATGTTATAGAGATAACAAGGAAACTGCAAATACACCATGATAAGGATGGAGATTCTGCAATTACATCATAAAAAGGGTGGGGTATTTTATTCCTTTCGGTGTATGAGACTACATCTCAAATATTCTATTTAAATTGGATTAACTTAATTTGCTCTTCTGCCAACCTAGCAGTTCGAAAGCACATTCTTCCGGGTGCGCTTCAAGGTTTTGGTTACCACCTTTAGAGCGCTCCATGGCATCGGACCGGGGTATTTACGAGACCGCCTTCTGCTTCCAATAGCCTCTCACTGACCAGTACGCTCCCATAGAGAGGGGCTTCTCAGGGTGCCGTCGGCCAAACAGTGTCAACTGGTGGCCCCCAGGGGGAGACCCTTCTCTGTGGGGGCACCTACCATCTGTAACGAGCTCCCCCCAGAGATACGGAGGATCCCAGACTTGCGCACATTTCGTCGTGCTCTCAAAACTTTTTTATTTCAGCAGGCTGGTCTGGCCTAACTCTCCTCTTTTAAATTTTTAATTCGTGATTTTATAAATTGGTTTTTTAATCTGTTTCAGCCAAAATATTTAATAATTTTAAGGGATTTTTTAATATTTGTATTATCTGTATTTTATCTTGGCTGTTCACCGCCCTGAGTCCTTCGGGAGTAGGGCGGTATAGAAATTTGATAAATAAATAAATAAATAAATAAATAAATAAATAAATAAATAAATAAATAAATAAATAAATAATGCAAGTAGAAAAATAGGGACCACATTTGGTGGGAAGGTAACAGTGTTCCATGCGCCTCTGGTATTTAGTCATGCCGGCCACATTACCACAGAGATATCTTCGGACAGTGCTGGCTCTTCGGCTTTGAAACAGAGATGAGCACCGCCCGCTGGAGTCAGGAACAACTAGCACATATGTACAAGAAGAACCTTTACCTTTACCTTAACTTAACTTGCTAAAATTCAAATGTCATTACTTAATTAGATCTTGGCTGCATCTCTCTTAAGGCCCAACTAATACTGTGTCATCTCAAATTTTGAGGATAAGATTTTTTCTGCTGGATAGGTTCATCACCAAGGAAACAAATTGATTCTAATGCTATGGTTTTTTTTTTTTTGTTACCCACCATGTGATATATTTTTGGAATTTTCATTAAGCGGTCCTCACTCAGGAGCAATTCATTTTCCTAACTTTTGTTTTCTTGTATTTTCTGCTTCTAACTACTAGAAATTAAGTAGTGCATACTTCTATTATCAGCAAGTACTGCAGGCCCAATTGGCAAAAAGAAAGCTCAGAACAGTATTGGTTGGAAACAGCCAGATGAAGAGACCTTCATCTTGCAGTGGATAGACAATGGCTAAAATGAAGATGATGACTTCTATTTAGGAAGTACTTTTTGCAGCTGAGAAGGTGGGCTTGAGTTATTTTTCCTTGACAAAATAGAAAAAAAAAACATATTCAGTTTTACTGTTTCAAGAAGTAATTTTCTGTCTACAGTTCTCCAACTTGGACCTTTACATTTTCTTCCAGAGATTATCCTGAAGGAGGACATACAGTAACATTAAGTTGACCATGCTAGACAGTGCTGCATAGGAGAGAGAGAGAGAGAGTAGGATAAAAATGATATAACTGATTGGAAGAAATAAAAATCACATCAAGAAACACACACACACACACACACACACACTATTCCATATATACTCCTTTAAGTCAGCAGTATTCTCAGTAAGAAGAAAGTCTATCTTTGCTATTTAAATGCAAAGGATTACTTTCATACTTTGTGAGATGCAAAGAACTTTTTTTTTTTGTAATTTTGTTTTCAACCACTTTGTTACTAAAGAGGCAATCTATTTGTGTAATTAATCAGTCAAAATATCCCCAAGGATTCTTTCTTCTTTTTTCATCCCCAGAAGATACCTTTTGTTGTTCACAATGTAATGAAAATATTTCATCAAGGTTTTCTGCTGTGATTGATGGTCTTTGTTGAATTTAGTTGAAGGTATTGTTGTCTAAGTAGTGCCTTGAGCTCTTTATTCACTTTCATGGGGCTATGGAACATCACTTTAATTCTTTACTAGTAACAGGTGTTTCCTCTATAGGAATCCATTAGCTCCATGTTTTTCAACAATACAAATCTGATTTTGATTTTAAGCATGAATAGGAAGGGGGAAAAATCCCCATGACATATTAAATAATTTACAAGCAAACTTCAAAAAGTATAAAAGAGAAGTATTCAAAGACTAAAGACTAAATTCATAGCCTTTTCCCCTCTAGCTCTATTAGATTTCTATAGCTATTGTTTTAGATACAAAGTAAGTCTCATAGATATAAAAATTTGTAATGATCAATTGAAACTTTTTTGTAAAGCCAGAGAAAAAAATGCTAGTCATTGATTCCTAAAAACTCATCCAGAATTTTCAAGATATTCAGTTTTTTCTTGTGTAAAAAATAGAGAAACTATGGTGAATAGAATTTGATCAAGAGACAAAATAAATAAAATACATTAAAACCATTATTTTTCATCTGAAAAAATGAGGTAAGCTTCAAGTATGTGATACTGTTTCACAAATATTTTTAAAAATTATTTCCCATATATTGTTGTATTTGATTTCAGCTGCTGTGCTGATTTCTGTAGGGATTGGACATTTTTGTAACATGACATTCTGCCATTTAATGCTTTTTTTAAAAAAAAAATGTTGATTATGAAAGCAATAATCAACTCAAAGAGCAGGTAGTGGTCATGGCCAGGAAAGCCTTTGCGCAACTGCCGATTGTGCCCCAGTTATGTCCTTTCCTGGACCAACAGTCCCTACTCACAGTCACTCATGCCCTAGTCACTTCCTGTCTTGACTATTGCAACATGCTCTACATGGAGTTGCCTTTGAAGACCATCCGGAAGGTCCAGTTGATGCAAAAAGCAGCGGTCCACCTGGTTTTGTGCAGACCCAGGTGTGCACATATATCCCCTGTCCTGCAGGGATACATTGGTAGCTGATTTGCTTCTGGATGCAATTCAAGGTGTTGGTTGTCACCTTTAAAACCTTTCATGGCTTGGTACCAGGTTATCTGAGGGACCGTCTCTTGCTGATCACATCTACCTGACCCATCAGAACGGAGAGGCAGGGGATGTTGCGGGTCCCATCCCTAAGGGAGATACACCTGATGGGTCCCAGAAGAATGGCCTTCTCCATGATGGCTCCCTCTCTCTGGAACATCATTCCTCCAGAGATTAGAATGGCCCTCTCTCTAATACTCTTCCGTAAGGCACCAAAACCTGGTTCTGCCAGTGGACCTGGGTAACCCAGAGCAGGATGGAGCCCATTAAATGGTTCATGTGATCTGCTGTCGCTGGGGCAGGGGATGGGAGATGCGGGGTGATTTTGTTGTATTGTACTATATTAATTTGATTATTTTTGTTAGTTTTATTGTTTTAAATGTGGTTTTATATTCTGTAAGACATCTTTAATTGCCATGGGCGAGTAGATGGCAATATAAATTCAATAAATAAATAAATAATATTTTGTAATGCTATCAATGATAAAAAAGCTAAAAAAACTAAACAGGAAATTCTAGAATATCATACAACGTTTCACAAATTAATAGAAGAACATTTAATACCCATCTCTACTGCATACTAAAGATCATATAGTGATTTGTGTTCTTTCAGTATCATACACTGAGATATATTCAATTTAAAATTGAACCTGGCATAGGACCCGGGTACCTTCGAGACCGACTTCTGCCACCAGTAGCCTCCCACCGGCCAGTCCGCTCCCACAGAGAGGGTCTCCTCAGGGTGCCATCGGCCAAGTTATGTCAGCTGGCGACACCCAGGGGGAGGGCCTTCTCTGTGGGAGCCCCAGCCCTGTGGAATGAACTGCCCCGGAAATACGTAAGATCTCCGACCTCCGGGTGTTTTGTTGCGCATTGAAGACCCTGTTCTTCCGCCAGGCCAGGCTATCAACATAATGATTTTAAATTGGGGTATATTAAATTTTTGGGGTTTTGAACCGGCCAAATCTATTTAATTATTTTAATTTTTAATCAGTGTTGTGTCTTGTGTTTTTAAATTGGCTGTACACTGCCCTGAGTCCTTCGGGAGTAGGGCGGTATAGAAATAAAATTATTATTATTATTATTATTATTATTATTATTATTATTATTATTATTATTATTATTATTATTATTATTATTTACAAGTTAAATAGTCTACATTTTGGAACTAGGATACTTAATTGCAGCACACAAAGAACTAAACCTGATGTATTTAAGCTGCTCTGCAACTTAAGTCATAAGATATATTCTTTTGGAGGGTAAAGTCCATTGATTTCAACTTAGCTCAGATGAATGGTTTGGCCTGTAAAGATTTAAGGGGATATATAAAGCTACAGGCTGAAATCTAGGAAGGAAACAGAAACAAATGGAGGTGAACTAGAATCAATTTATGAGAGTTAGAATTTAACTCCATATATTTGATTAAAGGCCTGATCAGTCTTTAGCAATAAAGAATAATATGCAATTTCCAGTTCAGATATATTCCTCAATGGGATATATTTTCATCCCTTTCATTTGAACAGCTAGAAAGTTAAAATAGAATTTCTCTAAAGCTACAGGAAAGTAATGTTCAATTAAGAGTTCAATATGAGTTATATCAATGAATCTCAATGCATTTAAATCTTTTATAGCGATGAATACCATCTGCCTTTTAACATGAGTGTTACCTTTAGGCAAGCTCATAAAGAAAGATGCTTGCCTTGTAGCTTCATTTTCCCAGTGATGTTAGTACTTCTGTAAAGGATGACCTTTCAAAAAGAATCTAATGGATACTTCTTGCATTGCATTCTTTGATCTACTGTATTTCCACTTCCTTCTTAATTTGATGTATTAGCATTTATTTATACTTACAGTGAGGAATTTAGAGAAAAAAAGTGTTTGTGTATGCACCATTATAAAAATCTAAGCAAGATACCTCTTCTTTAGATGACTTTTGGGAGAAAAACAGGTCATTTATCAATTATTAGTTTCCTAGTATTTGAGTGAGATAAATACATTATTAATCTCAATATGTATCTTTGTCCTGTTGTAAAATGATCATGCTTTGTGTGTGCAGTATAATATAAGATAGACATATTTTTTTCTCTACTGAGCGGTACAGCTTGCTCACTCATGGTATGAAGAAAAAGATAGAGACACAGAAACATACGAAGATTTTTTTTTAAAAAAAAAAACATATTTTGTGTTATGCAACATGGAATGCTACCACATTTTGAAGATAAACCTTTCTTGTGGCCAGTAATTTTACCAACCAATGGCAGGCTGAATTAATCTGAATCGGGATCAAACTCTTGGACTGAGTTTGTCTGCAATACTGCAGTCTAACCACTATGCTATCGGGATTCTCTTATATATGTGGCTGCTAAGAATTAAGAATGAGTTGATACATAATTGATCAGTCATGGTAGGATTCAACCTAAGAACATAATATTAATCCTGCTGGATTAAAGGCTTATCTACTTCAGTGGACTCAGTAAACCCACTAAGTTCAAAAGCAGGACATGACATGATAGATATCTTATATGGTCAATCTCTAGGACAGAGGTGTCAAACTCAAGGCCCGGGGTGCTTAGATCTGGCCCATAGGGCCATCCTGTAAACAGCATGCAGCCCTCCCGAGCTCTGTTTTCGTTGGCAGAGGATTGCAGGAGGCAGTCTCAGCCAAAAACAGAGCTCGGAGCCCGTTTTTGCTGGCAGAGTATTCAGGCCACCAAAGGCACCTTCCAACCCGAGTTACGTTGAACTGGCTACATCCATCCAAGCCATGCCCACCACGGTCAAACAAAGTCAAACACAACCCTGATGTGGCCTCAATTAATTGAGTTTGACATCCCTGCTCTAGGGACCAACATTTAAGCTATAATGTTTTTAAATATGGAATAATTTTGATAATTGCTTAACGCATTGTAAGCCGCCCTGAGTCTCTGGAAAAGGGCGGCATATAAATCAAATTTTAAAAAAATAGTCATTGTTAGATTATATCATGGAATGTTCAGCTAAAGTAAAATATTTTCTACTCTGGAGACTTCAGGGAAACATTTGTGTTATTTTATTGGCATGATGCTTACGAGGCTTTCCGCTGCCTTTTTCTGAGGCACTTCTTTATAAATCGAAATATAAAAATGAAGAGAAAAATGATTAGTATTTTGCTTCTCAAAGTAAAATAAAAATACATGGTCTTCAAACTGTACATGAAAAGGGTTAGTCTGTGTTCTGGAGTATTTTACTTTATAAAATTGTGAAAGCGCATTAGTTCTGCTATATTATGTCATACAATTGCAATTTAATTTAATTTAATTCAATAGTACACTTGTTTTAAAATGACATTAAAAGGTAACATATTTTCTGCAAAAAATTGCTCACTACTGCAATTTTGTATATATAATTTTGTGTATATACACACACACACATACATGCATATAAGGGCATCTCTGTTTATGTAAAATGCTGAATAATTATTTACTTAATTATGATTAATTAAACAAATGATTTCTTGAATTGACATATTAAATCATAATTTATTTTTGGGAAATCACAAAAATCTGAATTCATACAAAGTATGCTAAACCAAGTACGTTGTATGAAACTAGTTTTTCATTTATTTAGAACTAATTTATAACACCAACTTCAATTTCAATGCAGCATATGAATTTTGCAGCAATGCAGTACCATACATTTTCATCTTCCTTCACCAGCATCCACAACAAACCTCAATACTATCAACTGGCTTTCATTATGAATAGTGAAGTAAATAACATTATGATCTGTATTTATATTATTATGAAAACATGATTTAAGATTTAATCAATTTCAAGTTATTTTTAAATGATTGAATTGTTGTGTTTATTGTTGTCTTACTATCATGAGTTAAGGTGCCTTAACTAACATAATAGTTTGTAGGGTTGCCAGGTGTCCACTATTTGAGCGGACAGTCCACTTTTTTCACATTATGTTCACTATTTTTTTTCACAAAATAGTGGACATTTTTTTTTATTCAAAAGCTTTATGATGGGCTTCCGGTTTGCTGCTGGCCGCCGCCAGACGTTCCTTTGGGATCGTCAGCTTCCACTGTCTGTTAGAGCCGCCTTCACAGCGGAATGGCGGCTCGAAAAAACTCCGTTTCCATGAGGAAACGGAGATAGAGCCGGCAGGGGTGGGTAGAACTCTCTGCAGAGTCCCAAAAGTTTTTTTTTACTTTTGGGACGGAGCGGATGAGAAGCCCCATATCCCCTGCCGCTGCTCCGGGCTTTGGGGGACCTCTGCTAATGCAGAGCCAGGCGTCAAGAGCAAGCCTGCGAATTTAACAGAATACTCAAAGAAAATGTGAACTGGACCTTTAATACTGAATTGCAAGTATTTTACTTATTCTTTAAAAAATTACTTAAGAGAAAAGAGGAGAGGAAAGGGGGAAAAAGAGCCTTTTAAAATGGCGTCTGCCGCGGCTGGAGAAGAGGCTGAAAGGGAAAGTCCTTCCGTTTTTTATTACTACAATGTAGCGGAATAAATATCACTGGCTACATTTGTAGACAAAACTTCGCTCCTGTGTCTTCTTCTCTTTTTTTTTTTTTTTTTCTGGAGACTTGATATTGTTTTTGATCGGAAAGAAGTTTTTTTTTTCTTGTTTTTTTAAGGGAAAGTCCTTCCGTTTTCTATTTTTTCTCTCTTTTTTACTAAATCTTGTCTGTGTGGGAAATGGCATCGGGACTCACACAGCTAGACAAACGGGGGGGGGAACTTCCCCTATTAATAAATTACACCAACAAATTGTAACTCTCCAGTGTCAGAAACCTGATTTTAATATAATAGAATTTCTTCTTGAAGAGATTGTAAGAAGGGATGAGATTGTGAACCAGCAACTCGAAAAATTTAAGCAGGAAATTAAAGAAATTGGTGAATTGGTGAAATCAAAGTTTGACTTTTTGAATCGAAAGATTTTAAATACAGCTAATGGTTTATCAGACTTTCTGATTCGGGTGGATGCAAAGACTAAATTATTAGAGTCTAAAATGAAGGAAACTGAGGAGAATTTGGATGACAAGATTCAAAAAATTAAAAAGTATTTGGTAAACATTCAGGATAATAGCTCAGAAGACAAACCTAAAATGGAGGTTGACCAAAAGACTGGTAATGGAGAAAATGTGCAACAGAGGATTGAAAGAGAAGTTTTAATGATTCAATATAATTTTACAGAATACGCAATTAGACTGAGAGGTCTGCAGGAAAATAATAGAGATGACTTAAGGAAAACATCTTCTGAAATTCTGGCTGGGATTTTAAAGGTTCAACCTGATGAAGTGTTTTGCAGGATTGATAGAAATTACAGAATAAACTCCTGGTTGGCAAAGCAAAGGCAATTGCCTAGAGATGTGGTGATCTATTTTACAGATAAAGAAATTAGGAATAATATTGTGCAGAACTCTTTTAATTCTACTTTGCAATTTCATGGAAGAAAGATTTGGATTTTTAAGGAACTCCCAACTAAGATGCTAATGGAGAGGAAGAAATTTGGCTTTCTAGTGACTGAGTTAAAAAAAAGAAGTATCCTATTTAGGTGGGATGCCCCAGTTGGTTTAATATTGAGACATCAAGGAGTAAGATATCAACTGAACACTGTTGAAAAAGCGGAAGAAATTTTACCCTATTATGGGTGATGGATTTAATAATCCAGCGGAAAGACACCAAAGAAGATATTATATGGATTATAAATTTAAAGTTATTGTCTTTTTTCTTTTTATAAAATGGAATGCATATATAGATATGTGTATATCTTAGTAAAGTGGGCAGTGGATTATATTTAGAATTGTATTGCATGATTTTGTAGGAATTGAAGGGTTGAAATAGGTTAGTTTACTGATTGATTAGTCTAAGAAAAAGGATCTTTAAGTCATATATTTAGGGGAGTGGAGGAATTGGATAGAATTGAATAAATGTTAAATGTGGATGTAGGGAGAAGGCCGCTTCAAATTGTTATATTAATATATATAAAAGATTAAATGTTAAATTGTAATAATACATTATAAGTTTAGGGGAGGAGAAAAAGGGCAGATTATTGTAAAAATGGGAGTTATAAGAATAATATGCTAAGGGTCAATATTCTGAGGAGGGAGTAAGGGAAAGGAAAGATATTATGTATGTAATTAGTTATGAAATAGCCTATTGTTGTGAAGAAGTCACGGGGGGGATGGGTGGTGAGGGGGTGTTAGGGAAGAGGGGGGGAAGGGGGAAAAACTTGTATTTGAAAACTTTTTCAATAAAAAAAAAGCTTTATGATGAAATGGTACATAGTCTAAAGCTGTACAGTTTAAGAGAATAAGGATAGGAGAATTGCGTTTTGTCTTTTTTTTCATAAGTTAGAATGAGACAAAGATCGAATCCTCATTGCAATAATCACATTTTACAGAACAGCGCAAAAAATGCATTAAAGCAGTTATCTTTTGATATCAAAAATGTAGTGCTGAAGGTTTTTGCCGAATTCTCGAATTTTCAACGAGAAGAGTTGAAATCATTTTTTGAGTTTTGCGAGTCAGAATTCCATGAAGTTTTGTGCCATGTTCCAACACATATATATAATTTAATTGTAATTTTTTTTATTTTTTTACTACTTCACCCCCCTCCTTGTCCCCTATTTTTTGGAAGCAGACCTGGCAACCCTAATAGTTTGTGTTAGTTAAAGCATTAGGCTACAAATAGAGAGATGGTGACTTCTAGCCCTACTTTAGGCACCAAGTCAGCTATGTGACTTTTGGCCAGTCACACACACTCAGTTATAGGAAGGACGAGTTAATACTAATTTGAAGGAACAAGAAAGACATAAATAAATGAAGAAAGAAAGAAAGAAAGAAAGAAAGAAAGAAAGAAAGAAAGAAAGAAAGAAAGAAAGAAAGAAATCCTATTGATTTGATAGATATCAAAAGTAGAAAGTCAAAAATATAATAAAGTGGTTGGAGAAAAAGAATGACTTTCAGAAATATTTATGCTGGATTCAGGTTTTTTTCCCCCCAAGCTTGGGATTGTCTTTGAATTCTTTTTCCTCTCTCTAATTATACATCCTAATATTTTTCATCTGAAAAATATGAACTTGAAGACATTGAAGTGAGCCTTCAATCAAACTACTGATTCCTGATGACTTCATGGAAACATAAATGTAATTTTCTTGGCAGTAATAGTGAAGTCATTTGGCAAACTGTCTTCTCATTCTCCTGGTATATCATATAGCTCCTGGAGATCTCTTTTCCAAGTTCAAACGTGACCCAAGCCTCTTTAGTGCAGAGAAGGTTAGACCATTGCTGCCATCTCCTGAGACATCTGAGCAAAAGCACAGCAGTAATCCATCTTTCATTTACAAATGAAATCTATCTCCACCCACTCATTCAGTAATAGCAACACTGCATGAATTGAGTGACAGGTTGAATGAGTCACTTTTTTCCTAAGGCAAAATGCATACTTTAGAGAACACTTGTTTTTCTCTAGAGGAAAACCTTGGCATTCCTAAGATTGGCACTCCTGGATAATTGGATACTGTTTGCCTGTTAATTGGTATCATTAATCACCACCTCTGATAGCAGCACATTCTATAGTTTAACTCCACTTTAGTAAAGTAGAAAGATATGGAAAGCAGCAATAAAGCAATATAAGGATCGATTTCTCCTGTATATTCTAAATTAAGGTTTCTATTAGATGCAGCAAAGATGTGTCCAATAATCACCAAGATTCTTCCCCTGGTCAAAGCAACTTCTACATATGGATCAGAAGTCACATCTTGTCTTTATCAAGCTGTTCCTAAAATTTGTCATAAAACTCCTAAAATCAGAGTACATGACAAATGTAAGAAATGTAAGATTTTTTAATTAATACATCATGGGATGTAAATAAGCCAGTAAACATATTGCTAGTGGAAGATATTTTGATAAATGTCTTTAGTAATCTATTAATTTTTAAATTCATTGGATATTAGAACCCCATCTTGATTTTACCTCCTTATTCAGTGCATTTCTATGATGCATTTATTAAATTAGAGTCGCTTTTAATTATTCAGAGCCTTGCAAACATAATTATTAATGAAAAGATATCTATTCTGTGTACAATGGTTAAAATGTTGGATTGCCACCAAAACCCAGATTACAGTCCATCTTCAGTCATGAAAACTTACTAGATAACATTAACTTGTTAATTTACTCATTGTTAGTCCTATCTATTTTATAGGGTTGATGTGGGAGAAAATGGAAATAGAGAATGCTACATTTGTTTTCTTGAGCTCCTAAAGGAAAGCCAGGATATAAATCTAAGAAACAGATTAAAAGTAGTTAACATATATTTTCTTAAATTTTATCTGTATAACTAAACATCATTTATCAACCACAATTGGACTGGCAATGCAATTGCTAAGGAGAAAACCATGTGATTGTGATATACTTATGACATCACTTTCTGTGGGAATATTAAGTAAATTACCATGATTACTGAGCAAAATGCTCTTACTGTGACTTATTATTTTACTTCCATATTCTCTATTTACTTGGCTTATGCAATAGTTTGTGGGGAATATCATGGGAGAATGGGCCAAGAAACACTTTCTAGGGAATGATCAGGTAAGAGTCAGCATAGCCCATGCTGGAAAATGGGAGAATAGTCTTAGAAGAAATTCTTCTTAGTCTCTTAGGCTATGATGGAGATGAGGAAGAATTGTACTTTCAAACGTGCTACATTCTGTAAATATAGCTTTATAATGAGTCAGAGCTACCTAGTAAAGCTGACAGGTTGTTGTTTGCAGATAGCAATTATGTGACCATGGGATGCAGCAGTGGTCTTAATGCAGTAGTGGGCTCCTGCTGGTTCACACCGGTTCTCCTGAACCATATGTTAATTTTCTGAGCAGTTCGGAGAACCGGTTGTTGGAAGAAATCTTTTCCCACTTTACAGGCTAATCATGCAAGGAATGCAGGAAGGAAAGATTCTAGTGTGCCTGTATTTCTAGCCTAATCCTTATCTTAATTGCTGCCCCTGCTGCTTTAAGTTTTTTCAGAAACTGCCTCTGGGTTAAGCTTTGTTACATTGTAACAGCCTTAATAGTTCTTGGCAGTGCACCCAGACTTTCTGTCAGTAGCTGAGTTTCTCTGGAGTTCTCCCCCCCTCCCCAAGTTTTTTGTCATACTTTTATTCCTGGGGCTTGAACAACTATTTACAGAAAGGTTGTCATAGCCATAGAATAAATGGCTGAGAGGCAGGATGCAAGCTTGGCATTCTGTCTGATTTTTTTTACTGCCTTTCTGAGACATGTGATTTTTCCTTAAATCTGGATGATTACCTTGGGATATCTTGTGAGGTGAGTGAGACCAGCTGGTATCTTTAAGTGGTATAGAGGGATCTAATGATTGCTTCTCCTGGGTGCTTTGTCAGTTCACTGAGCACAGGAGTCTCTTGTCTATGGGGATTCTTGAGTCATTCAGGTCACGGTTGTCCCAAAGGTGCTTTTTTCAAGACGCAACTGGACTTGCTTGGTTTCCAGAAAGTCCAGTTGCCTCTTGAAAAAGCACCTTTGGGACAGGAGTCTCTTGCATTGCTTCAGAGTGGCCAAGCTACATGATTGCTCACTGATAATAAGTGGATCCTCCTTCCAATTTGTTATAGTTTGCTGTCATGATAATATGGCATAGTAACATGGCACCAATTGTAGGAAGTTAGCACTCACCCCTCTCCTAGAAGAATGAAATATTTTGAGAAATATTAAAAAGGAAGAATATATTTCCCTGGATGAGAAATGAAGAAACATGTTTTCTTAGAGGGAGAAAGCTGCCCCCACCTTCCTTGATAGCCCACAGCAGATGTCAGATAAAGAGATAGATAGCTATATTCATAGGCAAAAATTCCCTGCAACAAGGTCTGAACAAAGACAGAATGGGATTAGCCCTCACTCAAGATGTTAATTTGTCTCTTTAGCTCGGCATTTTGTAGCCCAAATATGCCCACCCACTTTTTGGAGAGCTTAAATGACCTCTCTGCTAAATGGTTTCACTTTATGAGCAGGAGTTAGCTGTATTTTAACCATTTTAATTCTTCAATGTGCTCTGGCACCCTGCCTGATTTGTAACTCTGGGTTGCAGGTATTGCTGAGGAAAAGGGAGGTTTTTCAGACAGAATGGTTTAGCTCTCCATGGCAGCTGTGACTCATTGAATGTCAATGTGTTTTCCCCCCTTTCTAATCTAATGATTGGTATTTAGGGCAGCTTTTTGCAAGCAAAGAAGCTTTTTGTATTATTGTACAGTTAATCCTTACAACAGTTCATTTAGTGACCATTCAAAGTTACAATGGCACTGAAAAAAGTGACTTGTGACTTTTTACACTTATGACCATTGCAGCATCCCCATGGTCATGAGAGGCCGGGCAAAGCTAAGAGTCCCTTGACTCTGGCATAGAAATGGGAAGCAAAGATTTTGATAAAATTTGGATGGGTACAGATAACAAATTATTAGCTAATATATATATAACTATTTAGTAGAATATGACCTGATGGAAGAAGTGGTTAAAGGCCCAATGCTAGCATGGGCAAAAAACATTGGGAAAAATATAAATCTGGAAGAATGGGATCAAATATGGAACAACAATATAAAACTTACCAAGGCAACCACTTACAAGGAGAACCAGTATAAGATGATTTATAGGTGGCACCTAGCACCAGCTAGAATTGCTAAGATTTACCCTAACTCAAACCCAAAGTGTTGGAAGTGTGCACACCAGCAAGGTACTTTTTACCATTGCTGGTGGACCTGCTCTCAAGCAAAAAAGTATTGGAAGATGATTTGCAATTGGCTTTCAGAAATAATAGGTGAAACCTTTGAATTAGATCCTAAAATACTTCTCCTGGGAATCCTTAAGACAGAAATGGTAAAAAAGAAGAAATACTTGGCAGTGCATATAATAACAGCAGCAAGAATCGCTTTCGCTCAACAATGGAAAGAGAAAAAAATACCAACTAAGGAACAAGTAATCGGCAAAATAATGGAATGTGCCGAGATGAATAAATTAACATTAGAAATTAATGACAGAGAAGATTCGGATTATTACAGTGTATGGGACAAGTGGTACGGGTGGTTAGAGAAGAGGAAATTGAAATAAAAAGGAAAGAGACCAGAGCAAGAAATAGTAAAATGAAATAGTAAGAGAAGATGTATTGTGGATGGTAGGAAATATAATAAGGCAAGGAAAGGTTACATGGATAAGCAAAAGACAAAAATTTATGGATTTACTAATTTATTGTTAAAGATTATTATATATATACACTAAAAATAATATGAGAACACAATTTTCTTTTTTTCTTTTTATTTTTTGCTATGTAACTGGTCTGCAAAGATTATCTACATATGTACAATATGTAATTTGTATTTATTTCTTTTTCCATACTATGTAACCGGATGGATAAAAATTGTATTATTATAATTTCTTACAATAAAACACTTTAAAAAAAAAAAAGAGTCCCTTGACTCTGAGATCAAGTTGGCCACACCCACTCAGTCACATGATTACCTAGCCATGCCTACCCAGCTGGTCATTAGGGCAGAGAACCTGTTGTTAAATTATTTGAAGCCCACCACTGTTTTAATGTGCTGAAATGCTAAATGGGGATCATTTAATCATAGGCTGTAGTGATGGTCCTAAGGATTAATTGCTAAAATGTCTTTTTTACACCATGATAATTTCGAACAATCACTAAACTAGGCGTAAAGCAAAGATGACAAATATTTGTTTATATATTGACTGAATTTATTCTATATGATTCACAAAAACTGAGGCCTAAAATTGTTATTGGGATTCTTCTTCTCTGAGAAAGAAAATCAGATTTTGTAACTGACAAGTACTCTCACGGATCATTGTGCAATAACAAACATGATGTTATCTTAAGTTATATGTTCAATATAACGATCACAGAGAGGAAATAAATGTAGTGTGAAAGATATACTCTTGATTCATCAGTGTACATACATAGAACACTTAATGAGTGAATCAAGTGGCCATTTCCCATAAAGACAATCTATCATACTATTCCTTCTTAAATATCAACTCATCTGTAACATTGAGTCTGCTTTCCTTACTTTATATATTTTTCAAGCAGGAGTGGATTCATTTCATTTCTGCAACTCATTTTTAGTATGCCTAAAAATGGAAATGTTTGTGTATATATTTTTTCTGAGATAGCACGTGCGATTTCTTTAAATATTCTTACATATACTTGTTTATGGCCACATTGTATGGGTTTTTGTTACCTTTTACTTTTCTAATGCATGCATTTTTCAAATTTGGAACTATCTTACAAAATTCTGAAATGACAAAATGAATAATTGTACTCTGACTCACATTAATACACAAACTGCAAATTAGATAACTTCATATTAAAATGATAATCAAAAAAATTTGCTCAATCTCTACTTATAGTTATTTGAAATCATAAAATAAAACAAAAGAATTGTGTTTTCTGTCCTATCCTCTCTCGGATGTCACTATTTAACCATTATGCCCCCTTGTGTCTTCAAAGGTTTTTTTAAGAAAGAATTCAAAATGTATTTCTCAGATCTTTTACCTTTAATAATAATTTTTGTATCAAGGTCATAACGTATGACTTCCTTATAAATTTATATTTAAAACCAGTCTTATATAAGTTTACCAGATCTAGTCTGTAAATTCCACATATTCATCATATGACACAAAAGAGATACAAAACAAAAACAATATCAGCTACAATTCTTTGTTGCTGCTACAGATTGTCTGGATTTTCCATTCATAGATCTCATAGGTACTCATGTGGCTTTCTAAGACCCATTTTCTAGCTTGGTTGTCACAATATTTACACAGATACCAAAAGAAGAAAATATGTTAGCTAGCATTGATGACGTTGCCTAGCTTGGTAATGAAATGCTTGTAAGAAAGCAATCAAGCTCAGAGACCCTCAAGAACCCCACCATATAGACAATTTAATAATAATAATAATAATAATAATAATAATAATAATAATAATAATAATAATAATAATAATCTGCCAACTTTGCAACAACAAAGTTGAAACTGTTTCACACTTAATATGTGAGTAAAATCACGCAAACTGATTACAAAGCTAGACATGATAGAGTTGCTAAATTAGTCCACTTGTCATTATGTAAAAAATATGACATACCTGTTTCCGAAAAGTCTTGGGAGCACAAAGTGGAAAAAGTTATTGAAAATGAGACAGTAAAGATCTTGTGGGACTTTCCTATACAGATGGATCATCATTTGGAACAGAACATGCCAGATATCACGGTTGTTGAGGGCCAAAGCATACAGTTTATTGATATCGCTGTACCAGGAGACACGAGAGTCAAAGAAAAAGAACTGGAAAAAATCACGACCTGGTCATCGAAAGTACATGGCTATGGATGAAACATGTAACAGTGTACCCATTGTCATTGGGGCACTTGGTACCATGTCCAAGAATTTTACAAAACACATCAAGAAATTGCAGCTTCCTGCAATAACACCGGCAGAACTGCAAAAAACTGCACTACTCAAAACATTATATATTTTAACCTGTATCAACCATTAGTACCAGTCAATCATATTTGTGACACATTTTTAAATGTTTAGTTGACTGAATTTCATGATTAATGAATAAAACAGACAATAATAATAATGTGAAGTCAATATCACACGAGGAATCTTCCACGGGGACTCACTTTTGCCACTACTATCAACATCACAATAATTTCACTGACAATAATCCTACAAAACACAAAACTGGGATACCAAATCTCAAGCCAACATGGCAAGATAAATCATCTACTATACATGGATGACTTAAAAATGTATGTGAAAAGCCCCACTGAACTTAAAACAATACTCAACACAGTTCAATTGCTTAGCAGTGGCGGTTGACAACCCCAGGCTTATGGTCATGGGGGATTTTAACCTGCCATCAGTCGGTGAGACGTCTGAGATGGCTTGGGAATTCATGGCTTCCATGACAGCTATGGACCTGACCCAGTTAATTTATGGCCCTACTCACAGAGGGGGACACTGGTTTTTGTCTCTGGACAGTGGTTGAGTGATCTTGAGATAGGGGATATAGCGATTGAACCCTTGTCATGGTCAGATCACTCCCTTCTTCGCCTGGACCTTTGAACTGCCACACACCCCCGCAGGGAGACAGAACTGATTAGGTGGTTCCGCCCCAGGCGCCTGATGGATCCTGATAGGTTCCAGATGGAGCTTGGGCCATTTCCTGAGGTTCTGGCACACGACTCAGCTGAGGACTTAGTAGCCGCCTGGGATAGGGCGGCTGCTGGGGCTTTGGATCGAGTCGTGCCTTTGTGGCCTCTGACCCGGTGCCGGTCTCACCTGGCTCCTTGGTATACTGAGGAGCTGAGGAAGATGAAGCGCCGGAAAAGACGCCTAGAGAGCAGTTGGAGGGCTAGTCGTTCTGAATCCGACCGGACACTGGTAAGATCTCATATTAAGAATTACCTAGTGGCGATAAAAGTAGAGAAGAGAAACTACTTTTCTGCTCTTATTGCGTCATCAGATAATCGCCCAGCCACCCTGTTTAGGGTGACCCGCTCCCTGCTCCACCAGGGGGCAAGGGAGGACCCCTTGGAGGGTAGAGCTGAGGATTTTGTACAATATCTGTATGACAAAATCGCTCAGATTCGGGAACAGCTGGACTCTGACTGGGTAGATCCAGGGGAGATGACAGGGGCAAGTCCTGAGAATATTATATGGGAAGAGTTTGATTCTGTGACTCCCAAAAGCATGGACAGGATACTGAGCAGACTAAGTGCAGCCACATGTTTATTGGACCCGTGTCCCTCCTGGTTGGTACTGGCCTCCCGGGAGGTGATGCGAGCCTGGCTCCAGGGGATTATAAATGCTTCTTTGAGTGAGGGTGTCTTTCCCGCCGCCTTGAAAGAGGCAATGGTGAGGCCCCTCCTCAAGAAGCCTTCCCTGGACCCGGCTGTGTTAGCAAATTATCGTCCTTTCTCCAACCTTCGCTTTGTTGCGAAGGTTGTTGAGAGTGTGGTTGCACGACAGCTGCCTCAGTACCTGGATGAATCGACTTATCTAGATCCGTTCCAGTCGGGCTTCAGGCCCGGGTACAGCACAGAGACGGCATTGGTCGCATTGGTTGATGATCTCTGGAGGGCTCGGGACAGGGGTTGCTCCTCTGTCCTGGTCCTATTAGACCTCTCAGCGGCTTTTGATACCATCGACCATGGTATCATGTTGCACCGGTTGGAAGGGTTGGGGGTGGGGGCACTGTTTTACAGTGGTTCTCCTCCTTTCTCTCCGACCGGTCGCAGTCTGTGTTGACAGGGGGGCAGAGGTTGACCTCGAGGCCCCTTGTATGTGGGGTGCCGCAAGGATCGGTCCTCTCGCCCCTTCTGTTCAACATTTATGTGAAGCCGCTGGGTGAGATCATCCGTGGTTTTGGGGTGAAGTACCATCAGTACACTGATGACACCCAGCTGTACATCTCCACCCCAGACCACCCCAATGATGCCCTCGAGGTGATGTCCCGGTGCCTGGAGGCCGTACGGATCTGGATGGGGAGGAACAGACTCAGGCTCAACCCATCCAAGACCGAGTGGCTGTGGTTTCTGACGTCCCGATATAGTCAGTTGGCGCCATCTCTGACTATTGGGGGCGAGTCGTTGGCCCCCACAGATGGGGTTCGCAACTTGGGCGTCCTCCTGGACTCGCGGCTGTCTTTAGAAGAGCATATGGTGGCCGTGGCCAGGAGGACTTTTTATCAGGTTCGCCTGATTCACCAGTTGCGTCCCTTTCTGGATCGGGACTCGTTACGCACGGTCACTCATGCCCTTGTCACCTCACGCCTGGATTATTGTAATGCTCTCTACATGAGGCTCCTCTTGAGGAACACCCGGAGGTTCCAACTGGTCCAGAATGCGGCCGCACGGGTGGTGACGGGAGCGATGTGGCGCTCTCATGTGACCCCCCTCCTGCGCGAGCTACACTGGCTCCTGGTGGTCTTCCGGGTGCGCTTCAAGGTTTTGGTTACTACCTTTAGAGCGCTCCATGGCTCAGGACCAGGGTACTTACGAGACCGCCTCCTGCCACCAGTAGCCTCTCACCGACCAGTTCGCTCCCATAGAGAGGGGCTCCTCGGGGTGCCGTCAGCCAAACAATGTCAACTGGCGGCCCCCAGGGGGAGAGCCTTCTCTGTGGGGGCACCTGCCATCTGGAACGAGCTTCCCCCAGAGATACGGAGGATCCAAGACTTACGCATCTTCCACCGCGCCCTAAAAACGTTTTTATTCCAACAGGCTGGTCTGGCCTAACTCTCCCTTTTAAATTGGCTTTTAAATTGGCTTTTAAATGTCTTTTAGATAAATTGGATGCTTTTAATTTTTTGAGCCTAAATTATTTAATCTGTTTTTAATAGTTTTTAACTTTTGTATGTCTCTGTATTTTATTTTGGCTGTTCACCGCCCTGAGTCCTTCGGGAGTAGGGCGGTATACAAATATGATAAATAAATAAAATAAATAAATAAATAGCAGTTACATCAAAATGAACTTTGGACTTGAAAAATGTGCTATATTATCTATGCAGCAATGAAAAATGGAAAAAATAGAAGGAATAGAACTGGGAAATGGAAGCATAGTGAAAGCATTAGCAAAAGATAATGGTTACAAATACCTAGGCATATTGGAAGCAGATAAAATCTTAAATGGAAAAGTCAAAGAGTCAATGCTGGATAACAGATTAAATGTGAGGGTGGGAGTCAACAGGCTCAGACTTAACCCAGACAAGACAGAGTGGCTGTGGGTATTGCCTCCTAAAGACTATGTTGCTTGTCCATCCTTGGTTATGGAGAGGGAGAAATTGTCCCCCTCAGAACGGGCTCGCAATTTGGGTGTCCTCCTAGACTCACAGTAAGATTAGAGCAACATCTGACAGCTGTGGCTAGGGGGACCTTTGCACAGGTTCGCCTAGTGCACCAATTGCGACCCTACTTGGATCAGAAGGCGCTCCTCACAGTCACTCATGCCCTTGTCACCTCACGGTTAGATTATTGCAACACGCTCTACATGGGGCTACCCTTGAAAAGTGTTCGGAGATTGCAGCTGGTCCAGAACGCAGCCGTGTGATCAGTTGTGGGTGCACCTAGATATACCCACATTACACCAATTCTCCATGAGCTGCACTGGCTCCCTATTGGTCTCGGGCACAATTCAAGGTGTTGGTTATTACCTTTAAAGCCCTACCTGGTTCAGGGCCAGGTTATCTTAGAGACCCCTTCTACCACATAGCTCCCAGCAACCGGAAAGATCCCACAGAGTTGGTCTCCTCCGGGTCCTGTCAGCTAAACAATGCCTTCTCTGTGGCTCCCCAGCTCTCTCAGTTATCTCCTGAGGTCTGGACCATCCCCACCCTACTGGTTTCCAAAAAGCTGTGAAGACCTGCCTTTTCCAGCAGGCCTGGGGCCGTTGATCTCACTTTACGATCTGGTGAGATCCAGCCATGAATGGTGTGAATGCATTCTAAGGTTTTTAATGTTTTTTAATCTTTTAAATGTTTTTAGAATATGTTTTTTTTAAAAAAATGTATTGTGAGCCGCCCTGAGTCTCCAGAGAGGGGCGACATATAAATTAATTAATTAATTAATTAATTAATTAATTAATTAAATAGAAAAACAAAGCTTTACATGGGTAGCACTTGAAAAACATTGAAGGAAAATGTGATAATAACTTGGCATGGGCATGTATCCAAAAAGTCATGGAAACATAAAGTGGAAAAAGTTGTCAAAAATGAGAAGGTGGAGATCGTGTGGGGCTTTCAAATACAGACAGATTGTCATTTGGAACACAACATGCCAGATATCACAGTTGTCGAAAACTGAAGTGTACAATTTATTGATATCGCTGTACCAGGAGACACCAAAGTCGAAGAAAAAGAACTGGAAAAAATCACAAAATATTGAGACCTGGCCATTGAAACTATGCGATTATGGATGAAACATGTAACAGTGATACCCATTGTCATTGGGGCACTCGGTATCTTGTCAAAGAATTTTACAAAATACATCAATAAATTGCAGCTTCAGCGCCAGTCAATAATATTTGTGATTTTTTAAAAAAATCATGAGACAGGATTTTTTTTTAAAAAATGTGATACAGAAAATAAATATTTGAATTCTCCAAGATGGTTTATTCCTCATACATGCTGGAGTACACAATTATCAACTGAAAGATCATATACCTAACTAAGGGACCAAAGCTGCCATAATAATGATGACAAATCAGCATTTCACTGAAATAATAAGCAAATCACAGTTCATAATGACTTAGGCAGCAATTGAGTTCCAGTTGTATTAATAAGATTTCTGGCTTTGATGTCTGTAAATTTGTGTGTTTTTTAAAGACAGGAAATGCAATAGATGAATTTATCGTATAAGTATTCTTTGTGGATCATTATAACTTTCCTCTGTTGTGTTCTATAACGCCTTTATGTCCATCTGCTAATTTTATTTGAAAGGTAAACTTTCTGGAATGCGCAATTAAAAGCTTCACAGGTAAAAAAAGGAAGTGATTTGCTTCATTGTGTACGATCCTCATATATTCTCACAGACAAATAACTAAAAGAAACTAAAAAGACCCTTCATACCTTTTTCAAAGCTTTCAACCATGCACCAAACTTCTGAGAGTTCACATTACTGTTTCTGAATGCAACAACATTTTGCCATGATGATACTTTCAGTGGAATCAACTTATAGGGCATAATAGGAAATGTGATCTTCATAGGTTGCATCGGCCTTGTGCAGTCATCCATAGGCACAGTGTGATATATTATATCCAAGCACACGGAGAGCTAACACAAACTTACTTTTAATTTATTCAGCAGCTGGTTCTTTGAGGCAATGGAAGAAAACCTGCTCTGTCTTGTTGAGCCAAATGGAATCTGAAACTTAATTTGCCTGCCAAAAGGAAGGAAAGAAGGAAGGAAGGAAGGAAGGAAGGAAGGAAGGAAGGAAGGAAGGAAGGAAGGAAGGAAGGAAGAAAGGAAGGAAGGAAGGAAGGAGAAAGAAAGAAAGAAAGAAAGAAAGAAAGAAAGAAAGAAAGAAAGAAAGAAAGAAAGAACATCCCTACTTTAGGCATAGTGAGTCAGTAGCTGATCCTGACTATGAATGGTCATGAATGACCTACCATGTTTCCCTGAAAATAAGACCTTGTCTTATATTTTTTTGAACCTCAAAATAAGTGCTTGACCTTATTTTCAGGGAGGTCTTATTATTTTGGGGTGCGTGGAGCAAGATGGGACTCCTCTTGCCATCTTACTTGATTTCTAGCTCTACATTTAAATATTTTTTGGGAGGGCTTATTTTCGGGGGAGGCTTGTTTTAGCGCATGCCTCAAAAGCCCAATTAGGCTTATTATCAGGGGATGTCTTATTTTTGGGGAAACAGGATAAACAATTCTCTGGATTCCCTCAGCATTATGTTTCTGTAGTTTTCTACACTTTGTTTTCCTGATCTTCTGTTTATGCTGATGAACATACATTCATGTGTGATCTGTTCCAGCTGCCATTTGTACTTATATATGAGTGCACCTATACCATATTGGCAAAGTACTGGACTAGAATACTGCAGCTTTTTAATTTCAAAGCCAATGTATTTCTGAGTCTGTTTCCCAGTCCTAAACTAGAAGATCAGATGATAATTTTTCAAGTTATTTTGCTTTTTAATTGAATTGCAGAAGATCACAGTTACTTGTTTAAAGAAAGTACATTTCTACAATACATTATCAGTATATTTTCAACTCTGGAATCATAATGTGTGATAGTTTCTCACCATCAATTCAGAATTTATGTATATCATATAAACATAATAACTGCACTTGGCAATAGTTCAGTACAACACATCTAGTAAATCCAGATTAGACAAAAAAATGACTTACACAGGTAAGTGAATTTTTATTTCTTAACACCCAATATTATAAAATTAAATATATGTATGGATAGTGAAGAGTGATGGATTGCCTTTCAGATGTTCTAAAAAGTTTTAGGCAATCGTGAAAAACATTAGGGACTGACGTTCAGCAACATGTTGCTTTAGTTTCATTTGAGCAAGATTACCTCAGTATGTATTAGGGTTGTTTTCAGCAAACTAAACCGGAATGATGGCAACCTTGTTGGTATTTGGATTTGTCTGCCTTGAGTTCCTCATTCTACAGAATCATGCTAACTGTAAGCTCAAAATGAAATGTTACAGGTTTAAAGCCATAAATAAACTAAAACTGGAGTATGAGAAAGTCTTATCCCATATGAACTTTGCCTGCCAGTTAATTTGTTCTGTTATTATTAAAGATCAATTTCCATGTAGCAACACATTCCAAAGTTATTTTATGAGCCAGATACCTATCTTTCTTTAGATAGTGGCATTCTGATAGCTTTTTTGTTATTATCATCTGCCTTGTTGATATATTTTCTGAAGAAGGTTTGAAGGTCAGTTTAGAAATTTCCTACATTCTGAAAGCTTGCATTCTTCACTTTAGTATTTTTTTCCACTGTTGTTTCTATTTGCAGCTACAGTCTTTGTTGATGTCAATTTCTTCAGTTAGATAAGGGGGATTTTGTATTTGTATTAGATTTAAATATATTATTTGAATTCAAAGCTATTATTAAAGCAAGAATCATGAACATTATGCTATGTGACAGTGCTACAATAGCAGTATGCAACATGTTAATTTTTCCAAGGGTGAAACTCACTTGACATTTCAGTATTTGTTTATTTAGACAATTAATTATATACCACCATTTAAAAAATTCAAGGTGTTTTATAAAACATGTAATGCTACAAAGGCCTGCTAAACCAACATAAACACCTACTGTATTTTTTGGAGTAGAAGACGCACTTTCCCCCTTCCCCTAAAAGAGGCTGAGAATTTGGGTGCATCTTATACTCTTAATGTAGCTTTTTCAAAACTTTTTTTCAGCCCTAAAGAGGAGTTAGCGAGTAAAGCGATGTCCATGCTTTGCCTGCTCCCTCCGACTCTCAGATGTGGTTTAGAAGCTTTTTTTCAGCCCTTACGAGGCCTAGCAAGTAAAGCGATCTTCCAAGCTTCGCCTGCTTTTCTCATTGCTTCTCTCTCCAAAGATCAGCTGTACTTTAGAAGCTGTTTTTTATTCCCAAGCAGGGGATAAAAAGTGTGTGCATGCTCAAAACCAGCAAACTAATGTGCTGAAGCTGACCAGATTAAGGATGCTAGCCAGATGAATACATGGTAGGCAGATTCTCCCCCCCCCCATTTCCTTCCCAAAAACTAAGCTGGATCTTATACTCCTGTGCGTCTTATACTCCGAAAAATATGGTAAGTAAAAGAAAACAAATATAATTGTTCTATTCAATGTTCCATATAACATCCATCCTGTTCTATGGATGGTCCAGCATTATCTTTATGTGCTTGACTTTTGCTAGAGTAAGATGGTCTTCATAGCTTCCTTAAAGTTTAGATACTTTATGCACTGCAGGGGCATACAGTTCTACAAAGTTGATACAGCCAACATGAAAGCTAACCTTTGGACTTCCACTTCCTTTCTTTCACATTCAAACTGCTATACCTACAGAATCCTATATTCTTTCCACATGTTCTTGATCTTCTGCTAGCCACTTAGTAGTCCTTTGACCTTTGCAGTCTTTAATAGTTTCTTGCTGTGCTAAAAATCTGGATCACATAATTTTCACCATGGCAAAAATGACCTGAGTATGTCCCTTCTTCCAGATGTTGACACTGCTCCTCCTGCTGCCTATTTTTGTCTTTCCTGGGTTCATGATGCAAATTAGATTCAGCTTTTTAACTTCATCTGTATTATTGTTGGCTTTGGCTGGCCTTCACTGATCACCTACTTTGATGGTGTCATCGGCTAGCCACTTGTTGTTCTCTTTGGTTTTTGGTGTGGCACTTATTTTCCACCAATATCAATGATATTATCTTGGATTTCTTGCCACTGTTCATTTGGATCTTTCCCTTCTAGATTCAGTGGTTCAAACCTATTCTTAACTTCTATGGCATACATATATAAGATGCTGTTCACACTGAATTTTGGGGAGTAGTACCTTTTTTTTTTCTCTGTGCAGTTTAGCTTCAGTTTAGACACTAACAGCTGATGGTCTGAGTTACAATCAGTAACTACAATCAGAAAGTGTCTTAACAAATGCAACCGAATCTTTTCAGCATTGTTGCCATAAAATGTTGTATATCTAATTTCGATGCTTTCCATTTGGTGCTGTCAAGTAAATGTTGCTTATGTTGAAAAATCATGCCTTCATTATGATAAGATGATTTTTCCTGCAAGAATTGCACTAGGCAATCTCTAGCTTCATTCCTTTCACTTAGCTCAAACTTGCCTACTATTCTTGCAATTTCTCCTTCTCCTAACCTCTAATACACAAAAGAGCCTTTTTTTTTTAATTTGCTTAATAGCACATTGAAGCTCAACTGTAAAACAATTCAATTTCATCATAATTTGAGTCCCAGTTGGAGCATAGATTTGTAGTTTGGTGATGTTGAGTGATTTGCCTCAAATTTGGATAAATGTTATGTGATCACTGTATATTCTGTGATTCTTAACACATTTAGCCACTTGGTTGCTTACGCAGAATGAAACTCCTTTTTGTCTGATGACATCATTATCATAAAAATAAACCATAAACACATCTGATTTGAACTGACCACTGTCTGTCCAGTGTAACTCAATAATGTCAAGAATGTCTATGTTCAATCTAATCATTTAGATTTTCTCAAGGGACATGCCTCTAACATTCCATGTTCCATTTTGATATAACCTTTTATAGCATAAGCAATCTCTTTCATCATGAGCATTATGAATTGTTGGACTCCTTGGAGGCTTTCTTCCAATGATGTCATAAAATCCCTGACTACTAAAAGGTAGCCCTTGCTTTTCTCCAGTAGCTTACAGGCTACCATCCAGCCTGGAAGGTCCATTGTTGGTATCCATATATGAGTCATTTTGAATTGTTGTCATAAAATGTTCTGATGAGATTTTTTTACAGGATAGTTCATCACTGCTTTCCTAACCCTTCACATTTATCCAGCCTTGGGACTGGCATAAGATTGATAAATCATAGAAGAAGAACACATAATGGACAAAATCCAGCCAGGACCATCATTTTTACAAGTACAGGGATGCCAAGCCATATTGAGGTTTTTATACAATATTCACACTTCACACTGGCAGAAAAATATCTGAAACCAATGTAGTATCCAAAGTACTAGTTATAATGTTAAACTACATAATTAGAATTTTGACAATTACATATAAAGCAATAAATTCCTTCAGAAGTTGTTACATGTCAAGTACATGCAAAACTCAACCATGCAGTAATGCAACAATTCAGGAGTCTACATCTCAATTATAAGTCCTAATTTGTAAAAGTAGGAATATTATTTATTTCTATACAATAAGGAGATCAGGGAGGAAAAGACTATATTTTATTTATTTTGTGAGCAACTAAGGAGATACCATTCAAAATGTGGGAATAAGATTGTTAACACTTGACCAAATGGACTTTGGATACGGGTACTTAAGAAGGCTTATATTTCTCCCTAATTTATTTGTTAAAAATTGTTTTATGATATTAATACAGCTATAGGCATGATTTTAGTTTTGAAATATAAAAGCAGTCAGTACAGCTATCCTTCTCAGGAATGCAGCTGTAGATGTTGTTTATGCACCCTGTAGTTTCCACAAAGTGATTCTTATTTGAATTCATATTAAATGAAAAACTAATTAGACAGCTCAGTGAATTCTCTCTGCAGCATTAAATGTATTTTCTTGCAAGTGTTTACAAAATGTTTATCTAGCTCCGTGGAGGCTTTTGACCTGCATCTGAAAATATGAAACTTATAGTTCTTTTTTAAAAATAAAAATAAAGGTAATTTAAAAATATCTTGAGTGATCTATTTTATCAAAACTGAAACAGTGAAATATTTCAAACCCTTTTTTCCCTTCCTTATTTCTGCTTCTTACGGTACATTGAGCACTGCAATTCGATTATCTGTTTGAAAAAGGCCGCCTTTTCCATCTGTTTTCCATGAACCATGCAAACAGTATTTTTATTCCTTCAACATCACATCACCATTCTGCAGTCTTCTTTTTTAAACACCCTGATTTTGACATCCTTGATTAGCAAAGAACTGCCAGATGAATAAGTGCCAGTTAAGTTTGCAGCTAATTCTGGATTGGGCAAAGAAATAGGAATTTATTTTAAGTTGTGAATTAATTACAGGGAATAAAGGGTAAAACATTTTGATTAGTAAAAGAAGTGGATAAGATATCAAATTCCATCATGGGGTATTAGGAGGATGTAAAGCATAACTACTAGTATGTTATAAATAGAGCAAGTTGCAGTACTCCTTATAATAGTATATGTTCATATGCTAATCTTACAATTTTCTCTTTTTCATGAACACTCAAATTCAGAAAAGTGCCCTCCAGAACTTTTATCTTAAATCTTATGATGATGTTACAAAGTTCAATGCAAATATAGACAAAACAGAATTAGTGAACAAGGCGCAATACTGTTGGTATGGAGTGATCAAGTGTCCTTTTGTCTTTTGTGTCGCAGCTCTGTTCAAAGATTTCTCTGAATTGCATATCACAACCAAAAGAAAGAAATGAAGCTGTGCACACAGCCCTATCCCCACCTCTCTACAGCTTCCAGTAGAAACTCTGAAAGGGAGCTATAATTACATTAGCTTGAATGTGAATACAACTCTGCATGTACCAGGACCTGATTACAGCAAGGGTCCTGAATCATATTGAGAGCTGTACTTACGTTGATGTCAGTACAAAGACAGCTTCTCTTTATACCTTCTATCTGAAACAAATGACGAGTTATGTGAACACTCCTGTTTTGTCCCCACATTAAACTTCTACCCTTTTAGATGAGAAACGAAGAAGTATGCAAGCAGCTGATGACTAACAAACATACTGTAATCACTATTTCTACTGAAACAGACACAGTGACACAGACACAAATATAGATATCATGTCAGGGTGTAAAACTTGGATTATAGAAAAAGAAAGCAAAATTAAAAGTATAAAAGTTGGTTTCTATTTCCTATCCCCCCCACCCCCAATATTGAGTTGCTTTACTTTATGGAATTAAGAAATATGAAACTGGTGTTTGAAGCTTCCATCACTACTCATCTTTGATAGATAATAGGAAAATTAGGGGTTTTGTTCAGCCTTTATTTATAAAGAAAAAAAAACCTGACCTGAATGAAGAATATTTTATTGCATTGCTGGACTAATAGTTATTCCTATTTAAAAATATTTTGAAAAAAAATCATTATATGATAAATACTATTCAGATAATGTTTCAGTTGAAAACTCAACCAGTAGAAACAATATTATGTATTTGGGCTTTTAAAGAAGTACTTATTTATAACATTCTAATTATAATTTTAAGTATAATTTAAGTAGAGGATTACAAAAATAAAAAATGCAAAGGCAACAAACCCAATTAAAATTGTATATAAAAACATCATTCAAATGGCAGAGATTTGAAGCTAAGAACAACAAAAATAAGAGTATCAGTGACCCCAAACACTATGAACCATGTCACTCAAAGGGGGGGGGGGATGTTATCTGCAAGACTCTTTCCCAAGGACATTACCCATTCTACCCATTAAGAGCTATGGTGGTGCAGTGGTTAGAATGCAGTATTACAGACTACCTCTTCCCACAGCCAGGAGTTCGATCCTGAGTGGCTCATGGCTGACTCAGCCTTCCATCCCTCCAAGGTCGGCAAACTGAAGACACAGATTGTTGGGGGCAATATGCTGACATTGGTAAACCACTCAGAGAGTGTGATAAAGCACTATGGAGTGGTACAGTATATAAGTCTAAGTCAAGTAATATAACAACTGGTTCTCTGCCCTAATGATTTCTTCCAACAACCAGTTTGCCAAACTGCCCAGAAAGTTAACAACCGGTTCTCCCGAAGTGGTGCAAACTGGCTGAATCCCACCACTGGTCTATGTGCTATTGCTAGGCTGTGCATGTTTTATTGCCTTCCCTTAAATATTGCTACCTTATGGGAGCTAGGAAACATACCTTCTCCATGGCAGCTCTTCCTCTATGGGACAATCTTCCTCCTGAAACTTGGCAGGCCTCTGTCCTCTTAGCCTTCCATAAAATTTTGAAGACCTGGCTTTTTTCTTAACTCTGAGATAAGTTGAGATGGCCTCATATTGGAAGGTTAACTTAATACTAGGTTTTTGTTTATAATATTTATTGTTTAAATAGTTTTAATATTTTATGTCATTTTATTATTGATATTGTCTTAATTTTTGGCTGCCCAGAATTTGGTATAAAATATGTGATTAAACAAATGCTTTAAATAAATGAATTTGCATATGGGCTGTTAGTCTTTTGGCTTGGACCTCCTGTTTTTTTTTTTATCTTTTTAAAAAAACTCTTTTTTTGCCCCATTTTTATGGGAGTAAATGACTATTTACTGCCATTTTAATTTGGGAAAGTATTAAAAAATTATAATAGAAGATTCTTGGCATATAATAGTTAAAAAAACCTTGAAATCATAGAAGTCCCCAAAAATGTACAATTAGTCACAGATATTATGTGATTTCATCCACTTAGCAACATTTCTCCAAAAATGCCAAATGCATTGATTAATCCCCAAAAAGCTTATTCTTGCCATATAAACTGCTGTAGGGAAAAACAAGGAGTTTTTTCACAACCTTTCTAGAAATTTAAACAGTCTGATCTAGATTAGATTACTGATACAAAAACAAATAAATACTCAGATGCAAATTCAATTTATCCTCTCATCCTGTCTTGGGATAGGGTAACAAAGAGTAATAAACCAGTTCTATACCTGGAAATCAACATGGAATCAGCCCTTCAAACATGGTATTTTGTATTTCAAAATTTCTCTCTAGGTACAAGTTGGAAAGTCAATTCATAGACACACAGACTCTTGCACTTGCAACAGAACTAAATCATGATTATAGGAAAATTATTGATTACTTTGATGGAGCAGATTCACATAGCAAAGAAAGCCAGTTACATCCCTATTGCATGTGCTTTGAAATTGTTAAACTGGACATGGTGAAGACAAGAATTATTTAATGTGCACAATGTGGAGCAAGGAAGATTAATCAGTTAATAAAAATGTAAATTGCTAGATAAATGTTATTAATATTAGCCCTTGTGGGCAATAAAGAATACTGAAGAAAAAAATTGAAAAATCCTACTTTTCCGACTTTGCTGGTTTTGATTAAAACTGGAAGTTCTCATCTCAGCAAATTTGAAACCATGATTTAATGAAAGTCTGTAAATAGTATTTAGTGCATAAATCTGGAAAGACTAACTTACTATTGATATCCATTATTGATCTAGAAACACAAATCCAATGGGAAGAAGAATCAAGTCTTTATCTATCATTCCCCATCACTTATGCAAGAGTTTGTTCACATTATGGAAAGTGATTGTATTTTCAGAATAGGATATGTAATATGTCTTTTTCTTATTTTAATTTGTCAATGCTCAAGTTAAATCAGCTAGACAAAGTGTGATTCTAAAAGAATTATATCTGAGGAGGATTGTATTTGGAGGACTAGATGGTACAAATGAATAAGAATGAAGTGATATGGATAATTAAGATGATTAGGAAAGGAGATGACATATGCATTCCAATTACCAATTTTTTTTACCTTTCCTTTTCCCCCTTTTTCCTTCCTTCCTTCCTTCCTTCCTTCCTTCCTTCCTTCCTTCCTTCCTTCCTTCTTTCCTTCCCTCCCTCCCTCATCCATCCATCCATCCATCCATCCATCCATCATCCCCTTTCTCATAATTAGTACATAGAAATTATATTGGAGGAACTCTCCCACATGATTGCAAAATGTGTTTTGCTAGGCACAGATCAGGAACATACTAATTAAGAAAACAAAATATTTTGAAATTGGAGAGAAAGCCATGTGCACTGATGTCTAAAGGTACCTTAATTGGAAAATCTGTCAGATTATCAAGTCTTCAAAATAATGGAGAAGGTGGTTGGTAGATTAGGTTCTGTAGTGGCTCAACTATAGAGCACTTCTATCTTTACTGCTTCAAAGTGAGCCTGGATAGCTCAACAGACTAAGCACTGTAATTTAACACCAGCTGTCTGCAATTAAAGTAAGATCGAATCTTGCCAGGCTCAAGGTTGACTCAGCCTTCCATCCTTTCTAAGGTAGGTAAATTGAGGACCCAGTTGTGGGGGCAATAAGCTGACTTTGTATAAAAATATACAAAAGTATGAAGGCTATTGCTTAACGCACTGTAAGCCGCCCTGAGTCTCCGGAGAAGAGCAGCATATAAATCAAATTAAAAAAAAAAGTAGGATATGTTCTGTGATATGCTAGTGAATTTCTAGGCTAGAAGAACATTGATAGGAATAATCTTTTGTGTTTCATTTTCAGCAATCAGTTGTTTTCTTCCCTAGAAAATGGCCTGAACAATCTCTACATGTATTGAAGTATTGAAAGAATAAAAAAATTCTGCTACACCTTACACTAAGCATATACTAGTTGTGTGTGATTTTTTTCTTCCTAATACTTTTGATATCTCATTGGTAGGTTAGTTTAAATTTGTCTCTGTGACTTAAGTTTACAAATATTTTTTTTTATTCAGAATATTATCTTGTCTCTATCTAATATATGAAAAAAAGGAAACAGCAGTGATATTGATTCTCATATATTGTACATGTAAACTTCAGTATAAATGTAACCTGGTTTCATTTCAAGGATGGTGATTGCTGTTCCTTTTTTTTTCCTCCTAGGTGTAACACTTGATAATTCTTTCCACTTGTTTGCCGACTGCTTTACTTTTCTCTAATGAACCACTAAGAGTATTCGTCAGTATTTAGCCAAGTGTTTAACCTCTTTTAAGTGAGCTTGTGCAAATAGATACATAGTAAATATTTAAAATCCCATGAATGAGCTTTAGTCTAATCCCTATCAACAGACTCCAGATATAAAGATGGGAGCATTATACACTGTAGTTTCCTAAGGAGTTTTCCCTTAATCCTAAAAATAATTATATATCCAACAGCTAATGATTAAAAAGGGAAAAAAAAGAAGAGGAAAAGAAAATGTTTTAAGTTGCAGTGATTTACTGTATTCAAAGATGACATTTATTTTTAATGTGGAAAACATAGGATAAGTATTTTTAGAGAGACATTATTTTTTATTTTAAATAAACTGACTTACAGTTTATGTCTCTAGTAGATACCTCTGTCATTCATGAAATAGGGCATACTCCTGATTTTAAATTTTGCTTATGTGGAGTTGATAATTTAACAGTGAATTAGTTACATTTGGCTCTCTAGTTAGCTTTTAGCTAACTTTTAATATGAATTTCTACATCGATTGTGTACTGGTCTACTTTAGGCATGGGAATGATTAGAGACTGTAGATTAGAGATGTCAGATAGGAATTTGTTTGCTTCATCTGCTGTCTCAGTTGTAAAAAATAAGAAATTAGATCATATTGATATTTATAAACATCTTTACTCTCAGCTGTAGCCAAAATAGCTCCCAGGTGTACAGAAGAACAACATTATACTTCATATGAATGAGAATTAGGTTAATTTTCAATTTTCTCACCTTTGAGATCATCAAGTTGCAATAGATACTAAATCCAGGGCCATGTAAAATTCTGTAGAAGTAAGATAGCTAATTCAGTACACTTCTGCTTTATGGAATGTCGCAAATTAAGTAATCCATTTTCATACCTAATAGTAATATTTCTTGTGTCAATCCAGGGGAAAAAAACTTTTCTCTCTCCACGCTGATCACAATTTTAGAAAGCTAGTATGTCTTCCATAGAGAACCTCCTAGTCCAGATAATATTATCTTGTGGTATCGCAAGGGTACCAAGAAACATAGAATAGCATAGAGTCTAACAACATTGAAACAAATTATAATTCTGTATATTATATTTTTAAATGAAACATTAAGCATGATAATGCATGGTATTTCTCTCTTATTGCATTGACATAGTGTCAGCAAGTGACCTTATGATTGCTTCTTCCCCAGCCCCAAATCAGAAAAGGTCTGGTAGCATCTTTTCAAGCTAACAATGTCATTATAAGATGCATCTGTTGAAGTGAAATGCAGCTCTGTCTAACTCTTTTTTCTGATGTTTGGCTACCCTAAACTAATATGGCCCTCCTGCCACAAATATATTGCACTTACATTCTGTCTTCATCTTGAGAACAGAAGGCGGTAATTACATGTGCTTCCTTTTAGTTTCATGGATGAATAAAATCTAGATTTTTTAAAATCTTAATCCAACATTCTACCCATACTATATCATACCCAGGAAGAACTATATGTAGGGAGACCTTTTTGTTAGCAACTTTGGTGTCTTTGCAAAACTTGGGCTTGGATATATATTATGTATAAGAAGATTATAGATATTTTTTTCTTCTGTCAGAAACACATTCATTTTCAAAATTACTTCAAAATGACTAGGGATCATAAACTGATTGGCAGCAAATTTAAAACTTGCAAGAACAGACCCAAAGTCAATGTGGTCACACCATATCTGTTCTCTTCTTCCACTTCAACAAAGTGTTATTTACTGAAGTGGCAATATGACATCTGCTTCATCATTAAACATTGATGAGGGGCCTTGATTCTAACATTAGTACAGGCTAATGCTTGAAACAACTGTGATAAAAAAGAGCTATGTTAATTAGTGCAAGGAAATAGAAATGATTGAACAAACTGAACCTAGATCTTTATTGGTATGAAATACGGCTTTGTTGATCTATTAATTTCTTTTGCTCATCTTCTTCTTACTGTCCAGCATTTAAAATGAGGCTATATATTTTATTTTTACTTTGTTTTCTTTTGAAAGAAGTATGTTCACTTGTTAACAGTAACAGAGAAAATCTTGAAGCAAAATAATGATTGTGGACATAAATTAGATATATCTATTGGTCTCCAATTGTCTTAACACCTATTTGAACAAACTTATTGGAACTAATAATTTCAAGGCAAATTATTGTTAAAATGGTGTTATTCTAAAGCAGTCATCTTCTGCAATACATCTGTAAGTTTTTCTGGGTCACAGGAGACTGTCTCCCTCTTTTGACACACAAGTGACTAGGTCTTAGTTGTCTAACACAGCACTCAGCTGTTAGCAGGTTTGCTAAATGGTTTTCTTTATAGGATCTTATTCCAGTCCCTTGGCTGTCAGAGTTATTTGTTTCTCTCTTGTGAAATGGTCCAGCCATGTCAAACTTAGTTACTTTCCACATGTTGGAGCACATATGACCTCTATAGTTTCTTCTCCTATGATAGTTGAAGATCAATTTACTGATCTGTCAAACCATTTCATTGTATTTTGTGGTTATGAGTCCAAAATGACTTTGTATAAATATACAAAAGTATGAAGGCTATTGCTTAATGCATTGTAAACTGCCCTGAGTTTCCGGAGAAGGGCGGCATATAAATCAATTTTTTTAAAAAAAAAAATGTGTACTACTATTGTGTTACTAGTACTATTAGTAATACTACTATGTGTATTACTATTGTTATGATGATCAGTCTTTAGGATTCTTCAATTCTTTTTATTAAGAGGAATACAATTTTGAAATGCTATTTATTTAAATTAAAATTCTGTTATTCCCCATCCCTACCATCAACCCCATTCATCTATTTGACATTCTATTTCAATCTGCTTTAATCTGCAACTTGAAATAGTTTTCAGTGAAATTTTAATGTTGTACGATGGGGGTTCCTGCATTTGCCTGCTTTAGGTAGCTGAAGGATATGTATAGGTGTTATGTCTTTATGAAACACCACCTCCTCAGTCTCTTAAGAATCACATAAAACTTCAATAAAGATATTGGGAACATGTTCCATAGGATGTTTCCTTCAACCTACCAGAAAATGTAGATTTCAAGAAAAAGTAATGAGATGTGTAAGCAAAATAATAACAAAGATAGAACTTTCTGCTATCTTAAAAGAATAAAGTAGATGAAATACATTTTAAAGCAGCCCATGACTAAGATTACAGTGCACAATAAGTAAAATAGTAACATCAAAATTGCTAACAACAATAACAACAACAACAGGTAGGCATGGCATGTTACAAGTACACCTGACAATTGAAAAAAGGGAGGTGTGCATTTTAAGAATATCCAAGACAGTGAACAAGATTCAATGAAAGTAGTACACCATGAAGGCTTACTGAATACTAAACAGATCAAACTGGTCCATATGAAAAACAAAATAATGTATAGAAAACATACATGGGAAAATATGATCAGCGCATAAAAACAAATCTAGCAGTAGCTAGATAACAACAAGACCTGGCAATGGCCAAGAACAGAAAAATCAAATAGACAGAGGAATTAATTTTTGCTGTACAAAACCAAGCCATAAGAACAAATGCTTACAAAGCCAGAATTAAGAAGACAACAACAGACATCTTCCTTGCCACCTTGCAAGGAAGCTGAAAAAACAATGGACTACCTAGTTAGCTGATGCAAGAAGATCACATACTGACTACAAAAAATAATATGATAAAGTAGCAGCAATGGTATATTGAAATATCTGCCAATAGTAGAGACGGAATAATATCTTCTTGACACAGAACTACAGTAAGGACATTGAGATTCATTCAGACTGGAGAAGTGTGGCCTGATAATAGTAAATACAGGGAAGACTGATAGGGTGGAACTACCAGTGGGTCACACAACCCCAAGCGAAATCAAGCATTTTTTTCAGATGACAAGAATAATCACATAATGTTTCAGTGCACATACTTGTTTGTCTTATTTCAACTTTATATCACAACAGAAATCTATGGAGAAAACTCACCAGTTTATTTTTACTAGATTTGGGTAATGTTCATAGTATGCTCATTCTGCAATCCTACAGTTACGCTGTCAGAAATTCGGTTAAGCTCAATGGGAATTTCTCCCTGGAAGTAGAAAACAGAATTAGATTAGGGTTACAGTCTTGCATGTTTGAGAACGATTGAAAGATATTTTTAATTTCATTGTAATTAACTCATGAAATAATTTATAATTTCTTTGTAATTATATAAGGAAGAAGAAAATGGTAACTTTCATGCTAATTTCTCCTGAATGATTTATTGTGAAACAGCAAGCAATCACATCATTGAGTTTACAAGTTATTGTATATTCCATTATGCTTAGAAGCCAATACAAATTCAGTCAGGGATTATTCCAGTGCTTTAATTTCCTGTGTCCTAAATAAAATTCATTATTCCACTATGTGTATAGTTTTCATTAATATCAACAATATATTGTCACTCATGATGCATATCATTAACAAATATGTCACTAAGATAAGGAGCAGAATAGGCTAATATGTTATTTTTTAATTTATTAGTATATTTTGCATGAGTGAAGAATCAGATGAAGACCACAGATTTTGAATATAATATCAGAGAAGGGCTACCTTAAAACTGAAAATTGGACTGAGTTCATAAACTTTCCTCACAAGAATTCATTCTAATATATATCAAGCGTGTGTTAACCCAGCTACTGTTAAATATCTAGAAGCTAGATTCATTAAATTTCTGTTGAAAATCACTCAAATTCATACTGCACTAGTAGTTTTGATCACAATCTACTTTTGTCCTATCTCTGCCTTAAGATACTCATATCCTTTGCTTCGATTCTCAGGAAAAAGCACTGTCACACACAGAGAAATGACTAGCCAGTATAATTAACATAGAGTTATCTGGCCAGGATTTCATGTAAACTAAAGAAAATATTAGGGAAAGTTGGTATTGGAATAATCCTAGCCAATATAGGCAAGAAAGACATTGTGAAAGTCAACATTCAAAATATCTGGAAGGTACTAGGTTTGTCTTGTGCATTGATGGCTAACCTTTTCAGCACCAAGTGCCAAAACTGGAGTATGTGTGTGCGCCGGAACCCAGATGAGAGCAGCTGACCAGTGCACATGCGCATGGCGGCCAGCTGCTCTTCTGGATTCTGGCCCATGCATGTGTGCCAGACAGTTGGTCCATCGCACATGCACACCAGCCAGCTGCTCTCTTCCAGGTTCCAGCGCGCCGGTCAGATGGTCTTCAGGCAAAGACCAGGTGGCCAGCACATGTGCACAACGGAACCTGGAAGAGCAGCTGGTCACCACGCGCATGCCCCCAGACCAGCTGGCCAGCATTCATGCCATAGGTTCACCATCATGGGTCTAGTGTAATGAGAATCATTGCTGGAAATGTATTTATATTTTATTCTTTAGATTTTCTGAAATTTTATAACTTTTCTGCAATTGAAACCAGGCCAGTTTTATTGGATGCTAGGAACACATTGCCTATAGTAATATTTTATATTTTATTCATTTTAGATTTGTCACCATTCTGAGATTTTGAGGTTTAAACTAGCATCTAGTCCATCAAAGTTGATGTTTGATTCAATGCTGAATTCAACATACAAAAGGAGCTGATTTCATTTCTGTTTTAATGAAAACCTAAGTGGAGTACTGATTCCAGTTCTGTTTAACAGTGTTTGACAGCTAGTGAACCCATGGATGAATCAAAGTTGACATTTTAGAGCAAAATAGTAGAGCTCTTGACTAAGCCAATAAATAGCTGCAGCTGGGACACATCATGAGGTTGTAGTGAAAGATATATCTGTGTGGTTCTTTCAGCAAACTTTAGATAGTTAGGTTTGTTTGTTTGCTCGCTTGCTTTAAATTGAAGACAGGTGATACGGCATAAACCATTTTTTAAAGTTACTTTGTCAAAGAAAGGTTCAAAGTAATTGTTTCAAAGTAGGTTTTATGCTGGGCACCCTGGAAATTAAGCTCTATGGGCCCTGTCCAGATCCTGTCTGTTAGACTTTTTTTTCTCTTGTGTAGCAGTTTTCTTGATAAGCATTTGAAAGTTACTTTGCATGAATAGTACATTACTTCTAGAATGATTTGTTTGCCTTAGATTTGTTAAGAATAATATAGGATAAACCTGAATTTGTGAAATATGTTGAATTTAAAGAAAAGGAAATTATGCATATTTTTTTAAAAATATTATTTTTTGGAAGTTTTGGAAAGTTGCCAAGTATACATTGGGGCAGGTTACCTTAGAAACTTCCAAGAAAGAATAAAAAGAAATGTCTAGAATTTTATTCGTCCTGTGAATTGATGATACTTCATTCCTAATTCATCAATCTTTTCCTGAAAGGTAGATATTTATGATGAGAATAGTAACAACAACAAACTGTCCAACAGTTCTAACATCCCACCACCAGTATACAATATCAATCTTGTTCCTAAGATTACTATCCAGTAAATTGCTAGAGGTTTTTCAGTTACAAAGTCTGCAATGTTGTACAGGTAACTTTCAACTAATGGTAGGATTATTATATTTTACAATCTCATATAAAACAGAGAACACAAGAAACAGGCATCCACCAAAGCCCTTGGGAATTGAATATACTAATTTAAAACCCATATGCTGTTGGAACAGTACCTGCCTAAGGGCCCTTGAAACATTTTAAAAGTATTTTTAAAGATTTTTTTTTTACAAAAACTTTTTTAAAATAAGTATCCATATTTAAATTTTACAAACTAAAAAGAAAATAATTGCATACTGTAATTTTGGTGCCAACACACATTTGCATGTGTCAATGTATTATGTAGCATATGAAATTCTTGTGGTTTTTTTTTTCTTTTTCTTTTTCAAACAGTGTTTCCTACTGAGAAAAATAATTGTGTTTGAAAAAGCAGAGGAAACCTGTTAATAATACCTATATGTTCTATAAAATGTTTTTATTTCCTTCATGGTACATTATGCTTCATCAGTTCTCTTAATCCTAACTTCACTTCACGTAGCCATCCTGAAACAGTTCACTGAACAGTAATTTATCTCTTGGCTGGGCATAACAACCACAACTACAGGTTATTTTGGGAGCAGGGATTTGCATTGCATAAACTGTATTTTGAAAATCATTTTGAAATGAGATTAATTTGTGATAGGGAAAGTATTTCTCTATTTTTAGAAGCAGTCTCTAAGCTTCTTGAAGCTGATTCTTGAATACTTTTTTTGTTATCAGACAGATTCCTTATTTGCAGATTATGTGGGAAAGATGCCACATGAAAAAGAAGCCTCTCTGTTTTGATAGCTATTTAAAACTGGCCATAGAAATATAACGATAGATTTCCTTTCAGACAAATCTTTCAGTTATGCTCCAGATGACTTGTATTTGCTTTCAATGAGGCTGAGTGCTTTAGCATAAGAACGTATATTTCCTGCATGCTGAAAATATGGTAACAATTAAACCAGCAGGAAATAGGATACTATGTCATGTGCTAGAAAACTATTGTTGTTTTCACTGCCAAATCATTACAAAATCTTTATTATTTCAATATGATTCTATTGCAATCTATTGCCATTGTAGAGATGTGTTAGACATTAGCAGATAAGATATGTGTTTGGATTATGACTTGTAAAGGTAAAGATAAAGGTTTGCCCTGTCCAGTCATTTCCAACTCTAGGGAGTGGTCTCATCTCCATTTATTAGCTTAGCAAGCCAGCATTGTCCAAAGACCATTTCCATGGTCATGTGGCCAGTATGACTACACACCGAGGTGCACAGAATGCTGTTACCTCCCCACCAAAGGGGTACCTATTTATCTATTTACATTTGCAAGTTTTCGAATTTCTAGGTGCGTAATAATAGGAACTTACTCCATCACATGGCACTCAGGTCTTATACTCAGGCTTTCAGTTTCTAGTTGACAAGCTCAGTATCTTTATCTGCTGAGCCACCACTCTTTCATGGGACTTGTATATATATAAAAAAATATTGTGTTGCCCTGCTCACTCGCACACACACCTAATTGTGGTTTAGTGAGTTTATTAATATTCCGCAGCGTTTTCCTTCACCAAAACTCAGACCTGTCCGAATTAAGTCCAGCCACAAGCAGGCCAAGGTTAGTTCACACAGCAATGGCCCAATACTCCACAAAGCAACTAAAAGTTGCTCAAATAAAATAATCCCACTAAACAAACTTAAATCCACACACAAGAGAAATCACAAGGCCGAAAAACTCCAGATTCTTCAAGGTACAGATCAATTCCAAACATTGTGTCAATCCAGAGTTAAGCAGGAAACACTATCATTAAAAACACACAGCTAGAAAAAACACACATTGTTCCCAGGAACACCTCTATCTGTCCGTTGTGATAAATAGCCAGCTTTCCGGTGCAGCCCATCAAGATGGGCAGGGCTTTCTCCTCTCGACTGGTCTGGCCTCCTCCACTGCTCCTGCCTTTTCTCTGCCCTATGTGTGTTCAGATCAGGTGCAGAAGGCAATTCCTCTTCTTCCCTGGATATCTGCCACTGCAAGCTTTTCCTAGCTGAAGCATCTTCCAAATTTCTTCCGGACAGTCTTTCAGAGCCATCAATCAATTCACTTCCTGACATGCCAGGAATGGGCTCATCTTCTCCTGAGCTGACATCTGAGGAGGAATCTGGAGAGTCATCCAAGGAAGACATCACAATTATTCAGAGTAAATATTTGGGGCTGCATATACAGTAAATGGGAATAAACACACTCTCTATTCTTTCTTAAAGTACATCCATGTAACTTTGAAACAAACAAAAAAAGAATTTTGTCCTTAGCTGAATATTTTTTTTAGGCTTAGGCAGAATTCTGAAATAAGAATTGTATGCTTTATTGAACTGCAAAGGTGGGTTCTATGGTTATGTAAGAACTGGAACATTTTTCCTGATTTATGTTGAAAGCATAAACATAAAAATGAAAGCATAAAAATCAGATAAAAGCACAACAAAACTCTTAAAATTAGTGGGGAAAATTTTTTGAGCATTTGTCTTCTTTATCTTTCATTATTAATTAATTAATTATTATTTATGCTATCCTGCATAAACTAAGAACTACTGTCTAATTTGTCGAAGTCAATAGTTAGGAACTGCTCATATCAGTCTGCAATCAATTTGGATTCATATCATAGTGATCTTATTCAGAATATTTAGATCCTGTTGAGGATTTTAAATGATACCATATCTAAATGGTACAATAATACCAAAATGGACCACAATGAGGTGAATGTATATACTTATTTATATACTTCAGATAGTCCTTGGCTTACCACCACAATTGGAACTTCCATTGCAAGTATGTAGTTGTTAATCAAACTGAGTCTCTATAAAACAGATAGTAATAAATAAGTACATTGTGTGTGAGAGTAAAAGGTATTCATATATGTACTTTTGAGCATGTTAGAGCTTAAAAACATTTTCTGGTACAGCATTTTATTCTAAAATTATATTAATTTCAAGAAGATTATATGCGCTCAGGCAATAGCCTAAGAAAACTTTGTGAAAACATAGTTATCTTGTGACTAATATTCACTGTTGTCCTCTTCTTCACATCATAGTCTATGATAAGTGGCATATCAAAAATCTCTTCATGGTTAGCTCCTACTGAATAATTCAAATAAAGAAACTTAAGTTGAGTCTTGAAGTATTGGTTGTTTCGTTTACATTTATTAGTGTGGCTCTAAATTTCAGGGGTATTGCACTGCTTTAAACCTGTTGGAATTCAAACAGCTGAGTGTCATTAGCCTCTACAATTTCTAACAAATTTTCTACTTCAGGCAGACAACACTGTTTCATATTTAATTTTCCTCTAGGAAGAAAACGCAATCACTGAGATGAAGAGAAGTTGGGTTGAAAAGTAAAAGATCTGAAGAGCAAAATGTATTAGAAAGTCAACATATTTTCAGTTAGATTGTTGTGATCCGGCAGCGGCCTGCAGAGCTGGCAGCAGAGTTGGACAGTGAGGAGGTTGGGGAGGAACATGGGCCAGTCCTGGAGTCTGGGGAAGGCTCGGACGAGAGCTCAGTATTGCAGGCAGAGAAAGGACCATCTGGGAGCTACATGCTGCTGCCTCCGGAGCCTCCACAGTTGGACCTCAGTAAGACAGAGGAACAGGGGGAGTTTGTTCCCAGTGCGCGCATGCACAGAGCTGCCAGAAGACAAGAACAGTTAAAACAAAAGGGATGACTCAGGAATAGGGCTTGGAGATTATTGGCCCCTCCCATAAGACTTAAAAGAGGAGCAAAGGCACGTGGGTCTTTGCAGGAAGCAACGTTGTTAATTCTGTTCAGTTTAAAGTCTGAAGCTCTGTTTGATTCTGGACTTTGTGTGGCTTGGCCAATTAGGTCTTTGGCAGCATGTCAAGGGAGATATAGGTGGATGAGTATCAGCTTTATACCGAAGGACTCTTTACAACTATTTGGGACTCATCCATGAATGAACAGAATTCACAGCTGTTGAAATAAAAGAGGTTTTTGGGACTACTCGTGTGTTTTACTGGCTCAGGAAGCCTAGGTCAGAACATAGCTAAAGAAATTCCAGGACTGTGTGTTATTATCTAAACTGTGATGGGGAATTGATAGATGCTGCCTTACTCTATTTTATGTAACATCTGGCCTTAGATCTTCTGAGGCGAATGGGAATAAGAGTAAAGTTGTATCTATAATGTTATAATCACCTAGCAACTTTTCTTCCTTTCTTTTCTTTTTCCCTTCTCTCTTTCCCTTTTTCTTTTCCTTTTCCTTCCCTTCCCTGCCCTCTTCCCTTTCTTCCAAACACTTTAAAAGAAAGGCCCCTTTTTTTCCAATATATGTAATTAATCTTGGTGACTCCAAAATCAATAGGCATAATGTCCAATGAAGTGAAACACAATGGAATAGATTCACCAGATATGAAAAACATATCACAAGCCTGCAAAAAAGTAAGAGATTCATGGCTATCTTGTTACATTTTTTTTTACTTTTAGCTTATAGTAAATTGTTCATACCACAACCAGTTTGATTTGCAAAACATTCCCAACAAAACATACATCCAAAACACTTATGTTTTCCTCTGCCCTCAATACTTAAAAATTAGAAAAGATTTCAGGCGCAAACTACCACTGACTCACTAAGGGTGAAATGTAAACTAGGACACAAAAGACATGAATCAGTCTATCTGATAAGAAAATAAAGTAAAGAAGAAACATTCAGAAATCTACACTCAATGATGATGTGATGAAGATGATGATGATGATGACGACGATAGTTCCAGTTCCACTAAATATGTGTTTCTAATTTTCTTCTGATTGTCTTAATCATTCATTAATGATTTGAATTTGGTTATCATTCATTAATTATTCATTCAGTTTGGTGCAGCAGTGCCTCAGAGAGAAAGTCCATTCAGAGACTGTAAGGACAGCCAAGAAGATTATAGGAAGCTCACTTCCTGTTACTCAGCACACTACTTATAAGCGCTATGTGCTTAGAGCATTGTGAGACCCCACATACCCACTTCACAGTCTGTTTCTGATGCTCCCCTCTGGGTGGAGGTTTCAAAGTATTTCTAGCAGGAATACCAGATTCTGTAACAGCTTTGTTCCCTAGGCTATCCATCTGGCAAACATACAAGATTCGTTTTTCTTGCCATGTACATGTATAGACTTGTTTCTCCATGTCATATAATATATGTGGATATATGCATAATTTTGTATTTATGCATTTGTCATGTTTATGTAATGTATGGTGGAGGTGGAGAACCTTTCAGAGCTGTATGCAATAAAATTTCATTTAATGTATGCTGATTAGTGTACAAAGTGACAATAAAGTTATTCTAAGTCTAAATCTAAGTCTAAGTCAATTCAAATCTTACTAAGGGTTTAAGAATTGTAAAGGTAGCATATAATTATAGATTGCTGTTGTTTATAAATTGGATGGTTTAAATTGTTCTAAACTTAGGCAATCTATGATTGACTATTATATGGAAACCAGTGTAATATTTTTTCAATCCAATCATGCCTATGTTGCTTAGAGGGTAATTATTTTATGATATTGGGCTGCATCCACCTGTACAGTCAGCTCTTTGATCTTTATTTCAGCAAATGATATTTACTGTTTTTGACATTTTCTTGTTTTTTGAGTAGCGAAAACTGTCAATTTCTGCTATAAATTTACTTTTCTTAAGCAGCTATCTTGTGCAATTTAATCGATGTATTAAATTTGTTTGCTGCCCATAGAGTCACAAGAATTTTGTTTTAATAACTCGCCATACATTTATTTGGTTTTCTTATTTTCATTTCAGGCTACATTTTCTGTAGTCATGCTTAGATCTGATTCTTGAAATTACTCTTCTTTCAGTGATTCTTCCAATAAAGTTTATTTCCTTAACTTGATGTGATCATTAATTCATTAATAATGATTCCAAAAGGATACTATGGTCAATCGTCTCTAGAACTACTGAGAGGTCAAGGAGACTGAGAATAGATGCACTACTGGCATCTCATTTTGATAAATACTTTCAACAGTTCTTAGTCTATTTTTTATAATATTGGGCTGTCAGGCCATCACTACATTTGAACCTGGCATCTTTTCAATTTTCCTTTTTTAAAAAAAAAATGATTCTTTAATCTCTTGAATTGAATTTGGATAATGCAATTAAGCCAGCAAAATCTTGGTGCATCAGCTCAGAAAACAAAAGGAAAGAACGATGATGAAAAACAAAGAAGTAAACTGAGATGAGAAATCACAGAAGAATCCACATCAAATTTTAATGAAGCATTTCCCAACTTTAACATTACATGGTTTTAAAAATATTTTTTCTTCTTTACAGATATAATCTATTGATATCATTATGTGGTGGAGGGATGTCCCCCTCCAGACTTACACCTCGGAGTACATTTTATTACTTTTTACCATACGTCTTGCCATAATTCTACTGTAACTACTTTTTCAAAGTTTTGCTTCCACTTTATTCTATAGTTTTTAATTTTTTACTTCTCTATGTCATACTTTAATAGCACCTTATAGATATGTCCTAACAATTGTGTTGGGTTTTCCAACATATCTGAAGCCCTCACAATATCTATTAAGGAAACAGAGATCCTCCCAAATGGCAAATGCAGATCCCAACCTAATAGTTTCATGGTTTCAAAGAAAATCCTTACCATTTAAATAAAGGATAAATGATGGGCTGTTACTCCAAAAAGGAGTAATTAAAATGCGAATAAAAAATAAATGTAACTCCAATTATGTCAGAGATAACCATATTTGAGATAAGTAAAATGTACATGAGAAGAATTCTGATAAGGTTTGCCACAAATCAGGAAAAATAATATAATAGACAAAAATTAAAACTGGAATAAAAAGAATGAAAAGTGAAAATGAATTTAGAAAATTCAAATCTCCCAATGTTGTTGAATTATGAAAGGTACTTTAAATCTTTCCATGAAATTCTGGTAATTATCCAGAAATGGTTCATTCCACATATTCAGGGCACACAGCATTTGGCTACTCTTTCTTTCAGCAGACTCATAAGAAGACAACCCTGGAGCAATTGGTAGGAAACTTTGCTGATCGATCACCCATAATCAATTGACATTGATTATGTCAGTTGATTATGAAAGAAATTAATGTTGAGCTCTCTTAAAGGTCTCTGTCAAATTTGTATAATAACAAAATAATATTGGTTCATCTACAAGCACCTGAGCTGCTCCTGGATGAGAAAGTCTTTTTGAATTAGTTTGTACTATGAGATTGTGCTAATTTATCATTTGCATACACTTGCTCTTAATATTGTAACAATAATTCAGTTGTTCTATAGACTGAAAGATGCCCTAAGGATCTGACACCATCTTTATAATCTAAAACAATTTTGATGCTTCTCTGATTAGAGAGTAATGGTACTGATGTCATCCCTTCAAGATAGGCCAAGCCAGAAAACAGATAAGGATTATTGGAATTCTAATAATAACAGACTGTCTTGAAAGACTTCCAATTTCACCTTGTTCTTTCTAATGCCAAAAACAATCAAGGGAAGATTATCTTGATCCAATCTGGGTCACTTACCAGGCCAGAGGTTTACTATTCTGAGCTTTTGGACTTGTACTGGAGCCCATCCTCAAGAAACTTCTCTCTAACAGTGCTTTGGTGTATAGCATTTATGTGGTGCCTGGTTGTGTGTGGCTTTTTATTTGTTGATTATGTTTCATTTGTTGATGGCTGCCTATTAAGTTGTTGGCTGTTGGTTCCTTGTGGTGTTAAGTCTATTGCCACCAATTGCTACTGCCACTGCCATTTACCATTCACCACCACTGCTGTTTGTGCCCGCCGCCATTTGCTGCCTATTGCTGCCACTATTGCAGCGGCAGTGAACTGTGGCAGCGATCCCTGCCACGTAGAACAGCTGATCGCCAGTATTCTGGGAGGCTGATCCAACCTCCGATCAGCTGCTCGGCAGCAAAGGCTCCAGCGTTCCCCAGCAGCAAATGGCAGTGATAGGTGGTGGCAATGAATGCCACTGCAGCACCAAGTCCCCTGTCCCCCACCGCAATATTTGCTCTATAAGATACACAGACATTTCCACCCACTGTTTTGGGGTGGGGAGTGCATCTTATAGTGCGAAAAATACAGTACTTCTTGGAAGATGAATGCTTTATGGAAGAGAATTCACGGAAGACTTAAACCCTACTCTTAACATCACATGCAAAGACGCTGAAATACTCATCCAAAACCAAAACTGCAGGAGATCCCTTGCTACCCAATGGATTTAACGCTTTAAAAATGCAGTTGCTTTATAATTCTATGTCTTGGTTGTCCAGCAGAAGGAACCAACTCATTAGTGTATTTGTCATTTAATCTCCTACATATATATCACAAGGTTGTTTTTTTTCAATTTGGATGATAGCCAATTTATAAATTTCTTTTTTAATATTCACTGTTGAAGCAAATTGTGGAACACACTTAGTTAGGGCACTCAGTTGAGACTTTTCTGCTTTGGGTGATCAGTGTGAAACACAATTATTGTTAGTGCAGCTTTGAATGTGAGCCCCCTTAGTAGACTAGGAAAGTATCTTTTCAGGAAAACTAGAATTATATTTATTGACAATGGCTATATTTACAGAATATCGCAAGTATGAATGTGCTGTCTTTTTGCTGTTTTCTAGCTGAACACTTTATGCTTAACTTTTTAAAGAGTTCATTGTGTGTTAGCTAAACATAAAATATATAAATTACAAAAATGGAATCTATGTCCTGCAAAAGAATAATGAGAGAAAAAAAACCTAAATAAAACAGTCTTTTGAAAGGGCTGTAGTCATTGATTGATTGCCTTTCCTCCCTAGCATCTAAGACATAAATGCTAGCAGAAATGTGTGTACAATATATTAGAAAACAAAAGTAAACTAAATTAAATGAACTTGGATAAGGTAACTTCTATCAGAATGCAGTTGGAATACAATTAAACAGAAATAAGTAGAAGATTTTTTAATAAAAGATACTTGTAAGGACAATTAAAATACTTGCTATAATGAGACAATTTAAAATCTTACAATATGTAATAGAAGTGGTCTTAAGCAAGAAAAGATAAATTACACAAATATCAACAAGTTATTCCATGAGGAAGTAGGATGGTATGTTTACTATAAGCCTTTTTATTTGCTAATGAATCATATGTGTGATTCTAATGGTACTTGTTGGTCTCTTAGAGAAATTCTAGAGAAAATAACATTCAACCATGAGTCATATATGCTAGATAATAACATGTTTTGTTTACTTGTCACTATGCAAAGATAATTAATGCATTAAGCACAAGTGGAGCATTGGCACATTAAAATAGGGACAAAAGTGTACTGTTTCTTTTATCCTTCAAATGTCTACTGCCTTGGCATCTGTATATTGAGTATGGAAGTCTGAAAAGGGAACATATGTTTATAACATCTGGCAGGGAAATGATGGATAATTCATTCCAGGGGTTAAAGACTACAAGTTTTCATCCAGAAACATAATCCAGTCTCTTGGTGGGGGCTTTGGGAATGATCCAACCTTTATAATCAACATACAATGTTTTTACAAATGAGCTTCAAGGATATAATCTTGCAACTTCAGACAAGCAGCCATATTAAAGATATTTCTGGTGTTTATAAGAATATTGTCCATAAAACTAAGTTTAAGAGAGCTATGATTCTCATTCCCATAGGTAAAAGCAGCCATGAAGAAACCAAACCAGATAGTACAATAATTTCTTCTACTTTTCCCCCATATATATTCCTGATCTGAATCTGTCAAACTATCTTATAGGGAAAACATTCAAGTGCAGTACTGGTATCTCTACGCTTTGTTCTGGTGGTAAAATAATTGCTCTCGTAGACAGGAGGGAATAGAACAATTTGTATCAGAAAAATAACACGCAGAAAAGATTTTTATAAAATCCCACAACTCTGTCACAGTGAGACAGTTATCGTTTTATGTATCTTTTGTAACAATAGCAGTAACAAAAGACAATTATGGAAAGAAACTGGCAAATTAAAACAATCCTCTAGGAACAACATATATACTTCTATGAAAATATATTTGCCCCATTTCAGATTTTCTGAATTTTTATATCCTTTGCACTAAATATTATAATAGCATCATGTGGGTCGTACTACTATTTAAAAAAGAAATCTGACAGGAAAACAAAAATAAGCACTAAAATTTGTTTCATTATTTCAGAAACAAAGTAATATAATATGCACCATGTCATGTGAAAAAGTCATCACACTCTTACATTTGGTAATGAGTGGCACCATCTTTAGCTTCTATAAATACAACCAGACATGTCCTGCAGTTGGTGATCAAACTTTCTTATTATTGTATATAAATTTGGGACCATTTTCCATAGCAAACTTTGTGAGTTCTAACACGAACTGCATATGTCATGTTTTGAATGGTCTGCCACAACACTTCTATGAATTTTAGATCCGGCCTTTGACTTAGTCATTTCAAAGCACTAACTTGCTTTCACTTCATCTATTTGTTTCTACACCTTCTGTGTGCTTGGGGACATCATCTTGTTATATGGCCCACTTGGGTTTCACTTTCAGCTGCAAAACAGATGGTCTGATATTTTCTACAGAATTCTCTGACACAGAACAAAATTCATGTCTCTTCACTGACAGCAAATCTTCCAGATCGTGAGACATCAGCACATTACCGCATTATGCAACTACCCCTCCATGCTTGAACATCAAGATTCTACATTGTGGAATACAGTATTTGGTTTCTACCAGGCATTGTGAAATCCATGCAGCATTAAAAGTTTAAGTTTTAATGTATCTCTCTATAGAGTATTGTTCCAGAAGTATGGAAGAGTTTCCCAGGTAATTTTTGGCAAAGTTCAGTTTAATCTCTGCCATATTCTGTGCCTTTCTGATGGTGGAGTCCTAAACACTTACTTATGACAAGATGGGAATGGGTTGCAGAACTACCTGTCTTTGTGCTTTCCTGGCCAATTTTATGTTGTGCTCTTGAAGTGATTTTGACAGGATAGCCTACCTTACGATATTTGCTATTGTTAAAAACTTTTCCATTTGAAAATTATCCTTGTTTGGAACTTTTTCCAAATTGGTAGAGTACAATGACTTTAGGAAAGAGATCTTCAAAACTATCTCTTCAGTGAGGAATGAGATGATTCAATATTCTGTATGGTGAGAAGTAAATTGTGATAAACCATGATTAGCTCTCCTGCTAGAAGAACCCTTGCACAACTTCAGTTGATATGCTTGTTGCAACCTTTCCTAGATCGGGAGTCCCTGCCCTCAGTCATTCAAGCCCTGATCATCTCATGACTGGGATTATTGCAATGTGCTCTACATGGGGTTATTCTTCAAGAACATTTGTATGCTTCAAATAGGTCCGAATAAGACAGCAGGGGCAGTTTTTGAGGTCCCTAGGATGATTCATATTACACCACAGTTCTGCAAGCTTCATTGACCGCTGTTCTGCTTCTGGATGCAATGCAAGATTATTATCTTTAAAACCCTGTATGGCATGAATCCAGGCTACTTGAGAAACTGCTTCACCACACTGGGACTGGCCTGCCCTACCTTCATCGATAGAGAAGGCATGCTGCTTCCCCATTGATCAAGGAATTCTGGTGGGAGGGTCCAGGAGGAGAACCTTCTCTGCCATGGCTCTGCCTTTGAAACCTCTTACCCCCAGGAGGAGATTTTGATCCATCCTTTTGTCCTTCTGCAGGAACCTAAAGACCTAGCTCTGCCAGAAGGCCTGGGTCCCCAAGGTGAAGGAACATCACATTGGAGATGATAGTTGAATGGCAATCCTACCTCCCCTCCCCTCATACAGCCTATCCTGTTTGCTCCCTCCTGGTCTTTTAATTATATTTTATCTTGATTGGGATTTCTATTTTTATCCTTTTAAAAATATTTATTAGAATTTTAAAATTTTATATTAATGCTGGAAGCTGCACAGAGTCTTTTGCTATAAGATGGGTGGCAAATAAATAAGTAAGTAAGTAAGTAAGTAAGTAAGTAAGTAAGTAAGTAAGTAAGATTTATTATAGGAAAAAGGTAGCCCAAATCAGTTATGACTACTTCATAAAATATTCATACAACCGATCTTATGTTTCTCTTTAATTGAATCAATTAAGTAATGGGTTGTGCCTATTGCCACATAATATGTTGAATGACTTTACATTAAATAAATGAAGCCACCATCAAAATATCAGCATTATTTGTTCACTTTGAATCCCAATGATGCTCTAGTAAAACTCAAAATTCAAAATGGAGTGAATGCTTTTTCATAGAATTGTCAAGGCCTACTGACATAAAACAATAACAAATACTATTTAATGTTTTAGTAAAATACATTGGAAGCAGCTTTCTAAGGCAATATGAAGGCCAGAAATACCATATTTTTTTCCCTTCAAACTAATGCGAGATTTTTGTTTTGAAAACCCACTTGAAATCACATTCTAATACAAAAAAAATTATCCAGTAGGAACATAGCAACAATAAACTAGAAACACTGCTAAAGAAATTATGAAGCACTTGTACAATGAGATATTAAAAAACACCAAAGCCTCATTCCCAGAGGAAGAAAACTTTCAGGAAATTGAACAATAGCTTTTAGCATGATATTAATTTTAATTTCACAAACTCAGGATCGGTTATTACAGAATGGTAAAAAAAATATAGATAGGATACTGATTTATACATTATGTTGCTGAAAGGATATAAAATAATTTATAATCTTTTAAAAATCTTTTAAAAATCAACATTTTTTAGAAGAGATTTTGAATGCAATGCCTATTATTGTCATTTCCCATTGAACTAAATTCCTAAAACCTTAAAATTATTGCATCAGGTAATTGCACAAGCTACAGTTCACAGAGATCCACTTATATTCAGGTATAGTGTTTATGATGGGGCTCTGCTGTCAATACAACAGTGTGCTGTTAAACAAATAAAGAAATCCCCAAGAGGCATTAACTGCCAGTGGAGAGGCTTTTATAAGCAAACAGTTGCTGAAAAACAGAAATGTTACAGCTGCTGTCTCAAGTGCTTTACCTAGGGCTATTCTTGTAAGTCTTTATTTTTGACATCTCCAGGTTCCTGCTTTCAAAGTAACTAACATACTGATTCTAAGAGATCCTTCACAGTAGAAGGCGCTACAATGGGATGTATCATCAGCTGATCCTGTAGAATGCAATTTGCAGCAACAGTGACAATCAATATACTCATGTGAATAATTCGTGGTGAGTTATAAAACATTGTGGAAGGCATATCCTTCTGCCAGAAAAGCGGTTGCTTAGAAAAACAGCTTGGAGCAAATGGTAGACTCTGGAACCCACTGTTACTATTCACACACATATTAGCAAAGCCTTTGTCAGGCAACTTTAACTGAAAAAGTGAAAAAAAAATGTGGGGACAGAGGAAAAGTAGTAAGAAAAACTTAGCAAACAGCCTGAACCTATGAAATGATATCATTCTTATGAATCTATTTTTCATCTTACTACTTTAGGATATACACAAACTAGTGAACTGGTGACAAATAATCTAGCATACTCTGATAATACAAAACATGGATATTACTGCAGAAAACCTGTCCATTGTAAACATGAAAGGATGATGCTCCCTTTTTATTAATTAAATAATTGATTTAGATCATGGATATCAAACTCACAGCCCGCCGGCCAGATGCATCACATGCTGGCTACCCCCACCCCCGGTTTAGTGAAAGGGGGAAAAGTTACGATACGTCACGTGATGACATGATACTGTGAGTTTTACAACCCTGATTTAGATAGTAAATCAACAACAGATATTCACTTACTCTATCTTCTTTCTGCTCCTATTTTAGAATCTAGACATGGTGGCGGAGAAATTGAAACTGAAATTGCCAAAGGTGTGAAAAAATATGGAATGTATTCGCTATGTACTAAGTTCCAATAAATCCTGACACTAGTTCGTAGCTCAGAAAAATAGTTAAATATATTAATAATGGAGCAATAGAAAAGAAGATAACTTTTCCAACAGTCATCAGAATCTATTTGTCTTAGGCTTACCGGTATAGTCTCTTCATCCCTAAAGACATAATTAAAACAATTATTTTTTGCAATGATCAAATTAAACATAACAGTATGTCAGGCCAGCAATAGAACTTCATTGAACTAAGGTGCTCTGAGCGTTTATTTTGATTCCTAAATGTCACCAAAGTAACAATACTTCCAAGATTTTCTCAATACTTGACCACCTGTAAAAGAAGTACATCAATTGGAATAAATATCAGCTTTGTGAAGCTGGAAAAGTGAGAGGACGGTATGGGTTGAACTGAATCAACACCCTTGAATTGATTTTAGATTAAAAATATCTCTAAGAGGAAAAATAAAAGAGCCTCCACCTAAAAACCTAAAGAAGAAAATGGATTCGTGGATTACAATATATTTCATGCAAATATTATTTTCTTTTTTTGTCATAAAAAAAAAGAACAACTGCTATTGCTCTCACAGCCAGATGGCATTGGTTTGATTATCTTGCTGATTTGTGAATTAAATGAATGAATAATGGAAAGAAGCATCACCACTGTGCAGAAAGCAATATACTAGAAAGTCTGGCTTTGGTGAATGAATCAAATGTTTATTCAGAAACATTACTAAATCCAATAGAAAAAAATACTGTATATGTAGCTCAGGGTTGAACTGTCGAGTCCTTAGTTCTACCTGAGCTTGGTTGCTTACTTGTAGATATTTTATTACCCGATGAGGTAACATCATTAATGCTAGCAAATGTCTAGAAGCAAACCACCAAGCTCATAGAGCAGCAAGGAGCGCACATTACCAAACGTAAAATATAATACAATGTTTATTAACATGAGCTATAGAAAGATGGGATGCGATGGCTCAGTGGTTAAAATGTTGAGCTTGTCAATCAAAATGTTGGCAGTTCAGCGGTTCGAATCCCTAGTGCCACGTAATGGGGTGAGCGTCCATTACTTGTCCCAGCTTCTGCAAACCTAGTAGTTCGAAAGCACATAAAAAATGCAAGTAGAAAAATAGGGACCACCTTTGGTGGGAAGGTAACAGCATTCCGTGTGCCTTTGGCATTTAGTCATGCCGGCCACATGATCACGGAGATATCTTTGGACAGCGCTGGCTCTTCGGCTTTGAAACGGAGATTAGCACTGCCCCCAAGAGTCAGAACAATTAGCACATATGTGTGAGGGGAACCTTTACCTTTACCTTTATAGGAAATAATTGGGTTAATTAGGTTTGTACTGCATATACTATATTAAAGAGGCTTTTTATATTTGCAATATGTTTCTATGTATATGTCTGTACACATCACTAAAACATACCTTATAAAACAGTGATGTTTATGCTCCACGCTACATATTATAGAACAATTTTTACTTCTGAAGGACCTTTTTAAATTTTGACATGTTCCTGAACACTATTATGCATACTTAACTCCCATGATGATCAATGGGACATAAATACATAAAACTATATTTGCACATTTTAAAAATCAGCATACAGAACTTGTGCATAAACAACCATTTACTTGAGGGGATATGTTTGAAATGTGCATTTATTATGCAGTTTGTATTTGAAATATTGGCTTGGGTCACTAAGCAAGATATTCAAATACCATGAAGTGTAAAAAATTATTTAGAAAGTGCTGGCTTTGCTTGCACAGGTTTTAGCACAAATGCCAATGAGGTTTATTTCTATCTGCAAGTCTTATCAGTCTATACTGAGTAAGCAGGGAATATTTCAGCTTCTAATATCCTGGAGATTTAGTAAATAAAAGGGCAACACAAACATGAAAACAGTTTTTAAAAATACAGTGGAATCTAAGTTGGTACACTATTATGAAAATGATGCGCTATTATGAAAAAAGTAGAAAATATATACTTGATGATGTGGTTTAATGAAATACATATTAGATTTTAGACCATGATAAAATGCTCACATAAACGAACGAATGAATATGAAACAATTACAAGTATAAAATGAATTTGCATTCAAACATATATGAAAAGAGATAATAAGGTTACATTCAGTCACAGACCTGCATAAACCAAAGTCTATGTTCATATGGAGCATTATGCTTGAATGTAAGTCCTTTTTAACTTACATTTAACTTACATTTGTCAAAAAGTGGGAAAGGGCGACAAAAGAAAGTTGGAAGGAGCAGATTCCCTTATCAAGGGTGTCAAACTGGCAGCCTGCAGGCCAGATGCCTCACATGCAAGCCACACCTACCCCAGGTTCGCGAATGGGAAAAACGTCACAAAACATCATGTGATGGTAACATGATGCGGAGAGTTTGACACTTGTGCCTTAAGCTAAAGATTATACTGCCAACAAACCTTTTTCTTTGAGGTTTTCAGAGCATCTTCTGATAAAACTGATGATGCAATTTCTCACTCTTACTCAACTTTGTAGTAGGAAATACAGAAAGTATTTTTATTTATTTATTTATTAGATTTTTATACCGCCCCCTCTCCCGAAGGACTCGGGGCGGTGAACAGCCAAAATTAAAAAACATACAATATTAACATTAAAATACGTTTAAAACAGAATTAAATCCAAAATGGCTCCCATTTTTGGTAGAATGCTCCTAAATTAACATATTTTCCTCAAAATCTGGATAGCCCTGACCCTGTTGACTTCTGTAAGGCCTTAAAAACTTGGCTGTTTCCCCAAACTATGAGCCAGGGTAGCAGTCTAGTTTATATGACTTGCATTTTTTCCCCTCAGACCTCATTGGTATTGCATTGGTTATTATTTTCACTATTTTATTTTTCTTTGTTACTATTAACACGTTAACTGTTGTTAGTCATTCAGTCACTTATGAGATGGTCAGCCATAAACATAAATGAATGAAATAAATGCAACATAAATCTTATTATAAATAAGTGGTAGACTTGTGCCACTCAGTGTAGTGGGTGGGGCCAGTATTCAAATATAGTACTTTTTCCTAGTTTTACTTAGTTTAAATCCCATACATGAAGCACATGAACATAAGATTTCTGAAAAATTCATACTAGAACTGCAAGTGGATAACAGCTGCTTCATTCTCCTTTTTCCTCTCTGAAATGATTGCTCATGTCCTTGCTGTCCTCAAGTATTTTCACATAAAATGATTGAACAAACTGATCTGATCCTAATGAATCCTATCTTACTTTAGCCTTCCTATTTGTCACTGTAGCATTATTTTTATTTTTATTTTTAAAAAGGAATTTTAGCTGAAAGACCAAACATATTTGTGTCAAACAATCAAATAATAATAATGATAATAATAATAATAACAACAACAACAACAACATTATTGTCATTGTACGTATATACACAGTATACCCATACAACAAAATTCACTTAACACCCAAAGACCAGGTCCAACACACGTAACAATCATCCAACACACGTAACAATTCTCAAGCATACTCCCACCCACCATAATTCCCCACCCCTAAATCACCCAAACATCCACAGAACAGACCAAGTAATGCTGTCCAACTGCTCACTGATGGGGGCCCTTTAGTTCATTGTTGAGTGCAATTATAGCTCTGGGATAAAAACTATTCAGAAAACGTGTGGTCCAAGTTTTAATTGTTCTGTATCTTCTGCCAGAAGGCAACAGTCCAAAAAGATAGTAAACAATGCACTAAATTGTATTTTAAAATCTATAAACCATTCTGTTATAATACTATGTGACAGATTTTTACCAAATTATTCCATACCGTAAATAATTGTATCTTGGCAATTGTGATTTTAAAGATAAGCTGGATGCACGGACAGATTGATGGATGTTATAAAGATAATATTATGTTACAGCTCTAAAACTCTGCTTTACCTGCTGTAGTTGATCAATTAAAGCAACTTTAATTTGTGATATCTATTCATCTATCTATATCTATCTATCTATCTATCTATCTATCTATCTATCTATCTATCTATCTATCTATCTATCTCATAATGTAATGCTAGCCTTCTACTGAGGCTTTCTGTTTGGATTCATTATTAAAATTGGCTACAGTTTCCAGAAATATCTGCACTGGAAGGAGTCATGTTATACAATGGCATGGAATACATTTAGCAGGTATAAATATAGTAGGAATAAAAATAAAAAAGTGTTCTACTTGTAACAGATGTGAAATGGAATGAATACAAGGATGTTAATCTGAGATTTTTCCAACCTGGTACCATCCATTTATGATGGGACTAAAGCTCTCAGTATTACTCAGTAGGGCAGTACTCTTGAAAACTGTAATCCAAAGATCTGGCTGACATCATCCACCTATTATATTCCTATTATATTCAAAGCCTTGTACTGGTATTTTTTTTCTTCTCAAAAGATGTGAACAGCTTTAAGGTTTGGCTTTATTCTTTCTTTACTTATTTATTTATTTTATCTATTTTTCAAAAGGATATCACATAACCTATTAACAGACACCTTGTTTTCCTCCACACAACATGTAGTTGTTGTGTTTAATTACTTAATTCCATTGACCTACATTATAACTTTTTGGTATGTGTGAATGAGCATTATGCTCAAGTTACCTGTAGTCTGGGCAAATTGCATAATACAAGGAAAGTAAATAACATTAAAAAAATAAAGTATATCAGCAAAGATTTCTAAGTAGCAAGTTTATAAAGTCATATATTGTATTTGTCTTAGTTGTTCTAGGTATGGCACAACTAGCCCAACCTTTGTGGAAACTAACCAAAGAAGATCTGAAAGGATGTTTTCCTCTACACCTGTGACAGCATTTGTGGCACTTAATAACACTAAATTTTAGAAAAAAATGTTTTTGATTTTAAATGAATGCACTTTTGCCTTTTAATATAAATTTGAAATTTACATCAATATCAATACTTAACAAGTACTTAACAAAATAAATCATAAACTAAATAAGTTCTGAAATACAATTATGAAATAAATCACAGTCAAATGAAGGATACCCTATGAAATGACTCATTGCATAGAGCAATAGCAATAGCACTTAGACTTATATACCAGTGGTGGGTTGCCCCCGGTTTGGACCAGTTCTATAGAACCGGTAGTAAAACTGGCAGGAGGCTCTGCCCACTGACCCTGACGTCACCAGAAGCAATCTGCACAAACAGATCCCATTGCGAACCGGTAGTAAAGGTAAGTAGAACCCACCCCTGTTATATAGCACTTTACAATGCTTTACAGTCCTCTTTAAGCAGTTTACAGAGTCAGAATATTGCGCCCAAGAATTTGGGTCCTCGTTTTACCACCTCAAAAGACTGGAAGGCTCAGTCAACCTTGAGCCTGGTGAGATTTGAACTGCCAAATTGCAGGCAGCCAGCAGGCAGCAGAATAGTCTGCAGTACTGCACTACTGCGCCACCGTAGTTCATATCAAATATGTTTGATGGTGTAAAACAGGATATTTCCTTAACATGTCACATGCTACAGGGCACATAGCTTAATTGGATGAGTGATGCATTTAAAACCCTTGTGCATTTACAAATTGATTTTACAGTATTATGTTTGGAAAGTAAAAATGAAATAAAGCATTAAAGTATACTGAAATAAATGAAGCATGGTAATGAACAAATTAATGTAAGGGACTAAAATTCATGCTGAGCATGTTTGCAGCTGATGGCCAGGTATCAAAAAAAAAGTAATTTGTATTATTTGACCATTACATATTTGGACCAATTTCAAATCTCAGTTGAAGGGATGTGAGTAAAATAGAAAATATATGTTTTGAGCTTGAAACAAAACTTACCATTTGTACCATATCATTAAAATGTTCTCGTGTTGGCTTCATTACAACAGAGCAAAATGAAAAGCAGTGAAAATAGTTTCATTTAAAAAAGGCTTAATGTTTCTCCTATAGGGAACAGTAGAAACACAGACAAAATCCTGTTACTCTCTTCTTTACTGCCCAGGATCATCAGAATATATAGGAAAGTAATTGATAGTTAATCCTACAGGTGGACCAGCTAAGCAGGTGTGTGTGTGTGTGTGTGTGTGTGTGTGTGTGTGTGTGTGGAAGGAAGGAAGGAAGGAAGGAAGGAAGGAAGGAAGGAAGGAAGGAAGGAAGGAAGGAAGGAAGGAAGGAAGAAGAGTAAAAAAGGGGAAATAATTTTGGCTACAAAAATTTACAGAGATGTTAATTGGAACCCCTGAAAATCAACAAATATACAGCACTACTCTTGTTAAGTTTGCAGGTGAAGCTCTATCTCTGAAATTCAGAACAATGGAAGGCTCACCAATTTATATAGACTCCAAACCATAATTAGTCACATTTGTTTTCAATAGCATCATCTTACTTTATGTTGTCAAAGATATGGAAGATAAGTTTATCTTAATTTGTGCTTGAAATGCTTTGCCTCTTTCTGTTAACAGTCTCTTTTGTAAATCCAACAAAAATAAATTATTCCAATTGTTCTCTGATTGTCATCATTATTTCCTCCTGAATTTTTAAAATCTCATCCAGTTTTCTATCTGGTGACAAATACTTATTTAGAATATCATTTGTATTTTTCCACAGGTAAATTTTGCCACGTATCTTTTGTAACATTTTCATCTGGGAACAAACTGTTCTCAAAAAGACGCAACCTAGTTGACATGATTGATGCAATTCCCAGTTCCTCAAAGATGTCTCTAAATGCTATTATAAGGTCTTACTATGTCTCCATCTCAAAATATTTTTTCTTTCCCATAAGCATAATCTTATTCTTTAAAACGTAAGTTCAAAATCTTAATATTCAAAATCAAAAAGTGCAATGCTTTTTGAGCCCTTCATGTGGTCGCGTTCAGCCATCCCAGAATCCTGTCCATGTCCTGAGGAGCCACAGGATCAAACTCTTCCCAGATAACACTCTCAAGACATGCCTCAATCATCCCATCCGGACTTACCCAGTCAGAGGCCAGGCCTTCCCGAATCTGAGCGATCTTATCATACAGATACTGCACAAAATCCTCAGCTCAACCCTGCAAGGGATCATCCCACACTCCCAGATGGAGGAGGGAGCGGGTCACTCTAAACAGGGCAGCTGGGCGATTATCTGATGATGCAATAAGGGTAGCAAAATAGCTAGATTTTGCCGCTTTTATCATCACTAGTTAGGTCTTAATATGAGACCTCACCAGTGTTCAGTCGGATTCGGAAAGGCTGGTCCTCCAACCGCTCTCCAGGCATCTTTTCCGGTGCTTCATCTCCCTCAGCTCCTCGGAGAACCAAGGAGCTATGTGAGTTTGGTGCCGGGTCAGAGGCCGCAAAGGCACAACGCGGTCCAAAGCCCCAGCGGCCGCACTGTCCCAGGCGGCCATCAGGTCTTCAGCTGAGTCATGAGCCAGAGTCTCAGGAAATGGCCCAAGCTCCATCTGGAACCTATCAGGATCCATCAGGTGCCTGGGGCGGAACCACCTAGTCAGTCCCACCTCCCTGCGGCGGGGTGTAGGGGTTAGAAAGTCAAGTCGAAAGAGCGAGTGGTCAGACCATGACAAGGGTTTGATGACTATATCCCCTGTATCAAGGCTACTCGACTACTGACCAGAGATAAAAACTAAGTCCAGAGTGTGCCCGCCCGTGTGAGTAGGGCCATGAATTAACTGAGTCAGGTCCATGGCCGTCATGGAAGCTATGAACTCCCGAGCCACCTCAGACGTTTCACCGATGGATGGCATATTGAAATCCCCCATGACCAAAAGTCTGGGGTATCAACCGCCACCTCAGCTATGACGTTGAGCAGCTCAGGGAGGGCCATTGCCACGTGGCAGGGAGCCAAGTACGTGATCAACAAGCCCATCTGCACTCCACGGCCCAACTTCACAAGAAGTCCAGCTATCTGTGGAACAATGGTCTCCCTCGGATCAAGATCTTCCTTTATAATAACTGCCACCACCACCCCGCCCCTGCCCTGAGCTCTCGGCTGGTGGAATGCGCGGAAACCTGGTGGGCACATATATACGAGGGGAACTCCCCCCTCCTGGCCCAACCAGGTCTCCGTAATACCTGCCAGGTCCGCTCCCCCCTCCTGAATAAGATTGCAAATGAGGGGGGCTTTATTTACCACGGACCTGGCATTGCACAACAACAGCCGAAGGCTTGGGCCCTGAGAGTCTGAACAGCCTGGGGAACGAGAAGGGCTATGGGGACCGGGGCGTGCCACCGCTTAGAGACGATTTATAAAAATAAATCTTCATATTCTTAGATTGAAGGCATTCTCCCAGTATTTCTAATCTTGTGATTTTGCAGGTGTCTAACTTATCTGAAGCAATTAATAGGCAATTCCCAAAAATAATTAGCAAAGGAAGTAAATGAATTTAGTATGCATTAAATGGCTCCATTTGTAGATGGAGCAAAAATTTCCCCACATTCCAATTATCCCACCACCACAGAGATTACTGTTTTGCAGTCTCTTTAAGAGGAAGAGGAAGAGCCACAAAGAGAAACAGCTTGGGCAAGCACACATCTCTCTTTTATGCAGAGAACACTGTAGGGACATCTACAATGTCTCCCTTGTTAATGCTGCAAACATTTTTTATTTTATTTATTTCTTTATCTATTCTGTCAAGCATAATATTAGATAACAATTATAACTATAAACATAATTATGAATACATGAAATGAATACAAATAAATGGGAACGTTAGGACAGGGACGGTAGGCACTCTGGTGCGCTTATGCACGCCCCTTAAAAACCTCTTAGGAATGGGATGAGGTCGACAGTAGACAGTCTAAGGTTAAAGTTTGGCAGGTTAAAGATTGGGAGTTTTGGGGAAGAAACCACAGAGTCAGGTAGTGCATTCCAAGCATTGATGACTCTTTTACTGAAGTCGTATTTTCTGCAATCAAGTTTGAAGCAGTTTACCATAAGTTTGTATCTATTGTGTGCTCATGTATTGTTGTGGTTGAAGCTGAAGTCGTCATTGAAAGGTAGGACATTGTAGCAGATAATTTTATGTATTACGCTTAGGGCGGACCAAAGACGGCAAAGTTCTAAAATGTCTAAGCCCAAAATTTCAAGTTTGGTGGCATAAGATATTCTGTTGCGAGTAGAGAAGTGGAGGACTCTTCTCGTGAAATATCTCAGCACTCGTTCAATTGTATTAATGTCCAATATGCATTATTATATTATATATATATTAATATAATATAATAATATATAATATAATTATTATATATTATATTGAATCTGCTTATTTGTAATCTGTCTTCAATCTGCCATATATCCTTGGGAGCTCACAAACTTTTTTTGAAAAAAACAAAAAGCACAGAACAAAGAAATTAATGAATCATAAACACAGCATTGCTCAGTAGCACATTTCTTTCTACACTTGAAATACTAAAGTAATAGAAAGACACCCAAATAGAAGTCAAAGTAAGAAGTCTTTATATTTTTGTACTATCAGGATAGTACAAAATATGTTTATAATAGTATAGTAACAATGGAGATGGCAGCCAAAAAATTTAAATAATAATAGTCCAAACATCAGGCTCATTGTACAACCTACCATAAAAATAAAAGAGAACTATTCAGCTGTAATAGTTAAGGCAGGGCTGTCAAACTCACAGTCCACTGGCCGGATGCATCACACGCTGGCTATGGCCACGCTTCATTTAGCAAAGGGGGAAAAAGTCACAATACATCTCGTGACAATGCCATGACAACACGAGTTTGACACCTCTAAGTTCAGGCATTGGCCTATAAACTGGGAGACTGTGAATTTTAGTCTTGCCTTGGTCACAACGCCAGTTTGGGCCAGTCACTTTCTCTCAGCCCTAGGAAGGAGGCAATGGCAAACTACTTTTGAAAATGTTGGCAAGAAATCAGCAGGTATTTGTACAGGTAGTCTGTAAGAATTGGACACAATTGAATTGAAGGGAAAAAAAATAGAAAACTAACCAGATTAGATTTTGTAAGTGAACTCTCCATAACAAAAAGCAGACAAAAGAAAATGTAAAATGCAATGATGGATACCAAAAATCAACCAGCAAATCAACCAGCACATTTCCCACAACTCCAAAAGAGTTGTTCAGTTTCACTCAACCAAACAAAGTACAACATTAGCAAAAATAAATAAAAAGTTGACAATTTGCTGAATATAGCCACACTGCTGAGCCATACTGCTCAGTTGCACATGCTCCATTGTCCCACTGACAATCTGCCTTTGAAGATAAAGATTGACTGCATTTATAAGGAGTGCATGCATTTGTGTGCACACAAAGCAAACTAAGCTCAGAAGAACAGTCATACTATTAACAGTATTAAAATTGTTTTCATTTACATTTTACCTGCTTTTCTTCTGAAGATTGTGTACACATATAAACTGAAAAATACTGAATAAGAATTCCAACTTTCCTATAATTATTCTCACCAAAGAAGCAGCAGTCTTTTATTTTGCAGAGAATTAGGCAATAGGATGATAGTGGGAGAGTAATCACCTCCTGATTGGTTCCTCCCTGTGTCACCTTTTCCTTCCAAATGGATGCCTGCTGCTTTGTTCCAAAACTCCAAAATGTCACTCCCTGATCATTCTAATCAGCCAATGTCAACAGCATCAGAAGCAAAGTATAGACTTCCTGTTGTACTGGCCCAAAAATGAAAATTAAATAGCTAACATTTCAATTTCACATAAAAATGGATTCAAAATATCAAAACAGGGAATACAGCAGGTGAAATTGCTTGAAATGCATTCAGTCAGTACTTCATAACATCTTCTGTGATAAAAATAAAAGTTTTCAAACATTTGCTGTAGTTAGCTAAAAATCTTACTATCTTTGTTTTGAATATTTCTATTTTTCTACATAGAAAAGAACTAATCTGGCTCAAAAATATTCTTAGACCTTTTCTTTATAAGTATTTTCTGGATGATGTTTAAATCATTATCTTTTTTTAGCATCTTTGGCTACAGGAAATAGTTGGAAGCTTTATATTAAAAAAGTAGACGCTGCAAAATACTGAATAAAAGAGGGGCCATTTTTTTCATCTGCCAAATCACTCTTTTCTTATTTTAAACATTTAAAAAGATATAAGGATCCATTTTTTATGTAGTGGTTAAGGAATTAGTAGAAACTGGGAGACTGGGAGTTATAGTTCCATTTTAGTGATTACATCAGCTAGGTGACTTTGGGCCAGTCATTCTGTTCAGTCATAGGAAAAAAAGCAATAGCAAATTACTGCCAAAAAACTTTGTAAAGAAAACTGCAGGGATTTGTTGAAGCTTTGCCAATAGCCAATACTGAATTGAAGACAGGAAAATACTTGAATATAAATAATAAGTATGTATTCAAGTTTGCACAATTATCATGTTTAACATTGTACGAAACGTAGGTTCTACCAGCTTCTGTTTGCTTAAAATGTCATTGAAACATGAGAAATGTCTAACTTTTGCATTGGAGGATGGCTAAAATCTCCACTTTACATAATTATATATTGCTATTCTAAAAAGAAGAAGAAAAAGAAGAGTCTAATTTATTCAAAGTATTTTAGAAATATGGAAGCACATGTCCAGGCAATAGGATCAGCCAAGAATTTTCTTAGATGATACCACAGAGTGTATGGTAAACTGGCATGAAGATACTACATTCATGTCAGAAGTCCTTTAATAGAATAGAATTTTATTTATGACTCTTCTTTCTCTCTCTCGCTCTCTTCCTCCCTCCCTCTCTCTCTTTCTCTTTCTCTTTCTCTCTCTCTCTCCCTCCCTCTCTCTCTTTCTCTTTCTCTCTCTCTCTCTCTCTGACTCTTTCTTGTAACTAATAGTTTACTGGCAAATCTGGATAGAATATTCCTCAAATTTTCAATATAATAAAAAAAATTAACAATCTTATCAGAAAAATTCTATAATCTTTTTTTATCTGGATAAAATTTAGCAAAATGCATCTGTTATGGATAATCCCTGTATTTTATACAGAGAAAGAGAGGGAGGGAAGGAGGGAGAGAAGAGGAGCTGTTTGCAATTCTAAGCACAAAGTTCAGTAATGAAGGTAGCATAGATAGTCCTCGAGAAATGACAGGCCACTTAATGACTGCTCAAAATTACAATCAACTTCCCCAAACTACATACAAACCGGTTTCAAAATTACAACAGATAACAGATGCAGTACAGGAGAGGCTTCCAAAAATATTTTCCTTTCTTAGCTCTTAGCCCTCCCCGCACCCCTTAACTCCCTCATCCAAAGCCATATTTGTTCAATAAAAAAAAAACAGAAAAAGCTTGGAAGGGCAAATTTGCTGATCTTTCCTTTCCTGGTCCAATTGGATGTTAAAATAAACTCTCCTTCTGTTCCCCACTCTCTATCTCTTTTAAAAACTTTATCTTTATCCCATGCTAAAAAATAGAGGAACCAAGCAAACAAGCAAAAAATCATTTAAAAAAATGTGTAGATTTTTTCCTAGAATTGGAGGGGGAAAAAAAACATCTCCAAAGCTTAAGTTGACCAGAAACTTCTGCTAAAAAATGAATGATGCTTGGTTTTTGTAAGCTTTAGCTATTTTCTTCTGATTTCTTGCAGAGGGCTGCTACAGTCTAGCCTTTAAGTTCAGTCAGTCAGAGAGACAGCTAAAGTTAGCAAAGACCCATCTTATCCGAAGCAGTTCATCAAGATCATTCAACTCATCCTCAAGCTGCCTTTTATGCAAGGGCTGTCTTCCCATAGCCTAGAGAGGCAAGAGAGCTTTGTAGCCCTACTGGCCAGCTGATCAGGGGCATTGTTTGATGCAAAAAGCTCCAAAAGGCTAGGGAACTGATTCTCTATTTGCCCCAGAAAGGCAGAGCACCTGGGCAGGAGGAAGGGCAGCGGCAGAATTAGGAAAAGTTGGTGCATGCAGCATTTTTATTCCTCATTGTTTCTTGCTGGCACAACAGTCAACTATGCCATGTGCGACATGCAAGGCACCCAAGGGTGGGAAACAGAGCATGGGTAAGTAACGAGGGAGGCTAGTCCCTACATTAGGTCTTCCATGATCTCTTCCTCCCCCACTTAATGACCCTTGGATCCGTTTAAAGAATACACTGGGGAGAGAGCAGGGGATAGCTGGTCATTACTTGAGGCAATTCATTTAACATTGTCCTGATGCCAGATCCTAATGGGCAGGCTCCATTAGGGTCATAACTAGAGGACTATCTATAAGAAATAAATTTGTCTCTTTTTGGGATGTGATCTGTAAAATGTGTGCAGGTGTGGAAGTGATTAACAAAAATGAAAATAAATATTTCCAAGAGGGGCTTGTTGTGGAAGCTATAGTTAATGGTTTTACATTCTTTCAATATAGATACAATTTCCAATCAGGTATCCATAGAAAATTTACAATCTGTAGACAATACCAATCATAGTCTCTTTTGTCAACATTTACATTTATATTGTCTCTTAACAGTGAAGCAGATGATCAAGTATTGTAGTCTGTATAAACAGATAGATTTTATCTAATATATAAATGGCTATATCTTACATTTAGGCATTTAAAGTAATTTACAACTTACTTTATAAGCTACTTCAGCCTAGTCATCTGCAGAAAGCAGAGTTTTACATTTCAGAACTTACATAGTCTCCTGTCCTGAATTAATAACAATATCTAACAGCTAAAAAAAGCTGCAGAACTTAGCAAATATTTGAGGACAAGTTGTGGATCTTGTGAGCTTCTCCAATAAATTTTCCTATATGCTTATCAGTGTCTATAACCGAATCTGCATATGTAAATAACAAATGGCTCTACTTGATGAAGATACAATATTTCCTCTCCTGTTATGTTGTGAGTGTCTTCTGGTAAGAGTAGTACTGTGCTAGCCACTGAATTTTAGTGAATGACTCATACAATAATCTAATAACAACATAATTCTTGTTATTGAAACATCAAGTGACAATGTAATTCCCACATCATTGACAGTGTGCAGTTAAAAAGACTTTTCCTTAGTCTATTTAATTTATTATTGCTAAAGAGAATTGCTTCTGTGTTTGGGCTTGTAAATTTCTTGGCTAGAAATCAATATTTCTTGTGTATAACTACTATTATTCTGTATAACTATAGTATAACTCCTTTTAGAAAATGCTGTGTGTATTCAGCCTCAGGGATTTCTTTGGTTAGTACTATTCAATTGGGAAAAAAATTATTTGTATATGGCTTCCCTCCTCCCCCTCCCTTTTTAAAGATAGTTTTTGAGAGGAACACAAACAGCTAAACATCCTATTCCTGTGATACTGATGAACAAGCTCAACAAATTAAATAAAATTCAATTTAAATTCAGAGAAGGAACATGTTGTTTCACCTCTTCATTTTAGTTATTTATATATTGATAAAATTGCAAAATGCCATTGTGCAGGGTTTTTTCCCCCCTTTCTCTGGTACTGGTATGAAATAGATGCTCAAGTAAATAATTACTAAAATGGAAAGAGGAAAAATAAATTTCTCTCTGTGATGAATGTAAGCTCTAGTGGTTTATATTTATTTTAGTCACATTATCCTACTTCCACAATATAATACCTTAAATATCTAATTGAGGAAAGAAACCCAAGAATATATAAAACAAAATGTATTCATTTTTTAAAAGATAGTAATAGAAAAGATAAATTCCTTTTATTAACTCATCATCACTGCACTGATTTTTTAAAGTCCATTAATTCTCTTGGGTTCAAAGTATTAATCATGTGGCCTGCCCTTGAAAACAATGAAGGGCAAACCACATGATTAATTAAAATGAAGTTGTCCTAATAGAGCCTCTTTCAACTTTATTTTTAGAAATAATTTGTCTTTATGATTCATCAAATACATAGAGAAACAAACAAATTAAGAACAGTATATATTCATACAAAATATAGAGACCAGTAGAGAATATAGTTTATTTTAATTTTAAAAATTAGTTCCATCCAAACTAGAAAACTAGCTAGGTATAGAGTTAAGGCACCAGGCTTGTAGCCAGGAGACTTTGAGTTCTAATCCCACTTTAGGCATGAAAGCCAACTGGATGACCTTGGGCTCAATCCACCTCACAGGGTTGCTGTTGTAGGGAAAATAAGACGAAGATGGAATGTTAGGCATTTTTGCTGCCATAAATTTTTTTTCCTAAAGATAATAAAAAGGCAGGATATAAATATTCGAATCAATCAATCAAACAAACAAACAAAAAATCCTTTCCCACGGTGATGGCCTTTTATTCTACATATAAAGTAGATACTTTAGTGCAATGATGGCTAACTTTTTTGCCATCACGTGCCAAAAGCAGGGGGAGCGAGGGGGAATGTGGGGAGAGTGCACACATGCCCACACCCATAATTCAATGCCCCCGTGTATGTGTGCATGATCCCCTCTCCCACGGTTCCCCCGCTTTTGGCACGCAATGGCAAAAAAGTTACCGGTAGCCCCGTTTTTCGCCCTCCCTAGGCTCCAGAGTTAGTTTAGTTTAGTTTATTTATACTTATATGCCACCCTTCTCCCAAAGGACTCGGGGCAGCTCACAAAGATAAAACAATAAAACAGTAAAATTATGACTAAAATACTCAGTTAAAATCCCCAAAGGATTAAAGTTAACAGGCTCCCATCAGATCAGCAAATTTGTTGAAAAAGCCATGTCTTCAGGTCACCGCAGAAAGAACAGAGGTCGGGGGCTATCCAGAGGCCAGTGGGTAAACCATTTCAGAGGGTTGGTGTGCCCACAGAGAATGCCCTCATTCTGGGCATCATGAGCTGACATTGTCTGGCCGATGGCACCTGGAGGAGGGCAGTCCTATGTGAGCGCACTGGGCGGTTGGAGGCAGGCAGAAGGTGATCCTGTAAGTACCCTGGGCCCATGCCATGAAAGGCTTTATAGGTAAGTACCAGCACCAGCGGATCCAAAGGGCCACCGGTAACCTCGGTAACCAGAGGCAGGCTTGGAACCTGGGGAGGGTGAAAACGGCCTCCCCCACCCTCCTGGAGGCCCTCCGGAAGCCAGAAATGGCTATTTTTCAACTTCAAGTGGGCCCATAAGGCCCGAAAATCAGCTGGCCGGCGCACACATGCCTGCTGGAGCTGAGCTAGGGCAACACTTGTGTGCCCACAGATACGGCTCCGCGTGCCACATGCCATAGGTTTGTCATCACAGCTTTGTGGATCCACTAAAGTGGATACATTGGAAAACCCAATGGTAGATTCCCTTGGATTTTATGTACTAATCACTTTACTTTTATGGGCAGGTCTTTAAAGACATACAGTTTTAATTGCTATGCTCTTTTCATGAGCTTACTCTGTCTGCTCCTCTTGCTTGACATCTTCCTATGTGGCACCAGCAAACAGGAAGGAAGGGACCACAATTGCCATTTTCCTTTATCTTTGGTTCTTGTACTTTTTAATTGATTTCACCTGGCTAGAAGACAACATTGCAAGTCCATCATTTCAATGAACTTTTTTTAAAAAACAAAAGTGTGGAGGAGCCAGTTATGCAAAAAGAGGCAGCTTTTCTCCAACAGTGCATAGTAGCCAACTGCAGTACAGTTATTTCCCTACTGTTATACATGTAAGTGAATCACACACTTATAATTCATAAAACAATACCATTTATGTACAGCAATGGCAAAAGATGGCCAGAATGTGCCTTCCTGGAAGTTTGATAGAGAATTACTTTGTACATTTCTGACATCAATATTGGTCAGTGATCCTATTTAGGCTAGTGGAAAGCAATACTAATCCTCATGGCTACATCATGCTCTTAAGAGATTTAACAATGATGTGTTCATTTTATGTTTATACAGTACAAAGGTAAAGGTAAATTTATCAACCCTTTTGAACATTCTGTAGCAATATGACCAAAAATCAGTTCTCCACAAATGTCCTAACTAGATAAAGATGGCCCAGTTAAACAAATGAATCAGATTCTAGCTCTTCCTATAAACTCTGATTGTTTTTCTTAGAATTGGATATTTTTTAAAAAAACCCTACCTGATTGAAAATGAAAAGCTTGCATATACCTTTGCCACATACAAATACAGTATATAGCTTGGATGATTTTCTTCAATAAACGAATTACCATATTATGGTTATTGAAGTAAGGCATAAAATCAGTGGTGGGTTTCAAATATTTTACTACAAGTTCTGTAGGTGTGGCTTGGTGGGCATGATGTGACTTGGTGGGCATGGTGTGGCTTGGTGGGCATGGCTTGATAGGCATGGCAGGGGAAGGATACTGTAAAATCTCCATTCCCAACCAAATCCAGGGGAAGGTTACTGCAAAATCCCCAATTCCTCTCAATCAGCTGGGACTTGGGAGGCAGAAAATAGATGGGGATGGGGCCAGTCAGAATTTTTACTACAGGTTCTCCAAACTACTCAAAATTTCCACTACCGGTTCTCCAGAACTGGTCAGAACCTGCTGAAACCCGCCTCTGCATAAAATCCTTCCAAAGTTGATAGACTCATGGTCCAAGGATATTCATTTTAACACTGTAATTCACCTAAATTCTAAATGATTGAAATGTTTTGAAGGTCAATTTAGATTTCTCTGTTCTAAATTTATTTCATGTTGGTATATAATTAGTAGTAAAATGCTTAAATATTTGAAGTTTTATATACTATTTTAAAATATAAAAAAGGAAGGATCTCATTCATGTATTTTTTAATGCATTTATGGATATACTCCCAAAGTGTTTCAGCAACACTATTTCTTTAGTTTTACATACACACACACACCAATTTATTCCAGATATGTGATTGTGTTGGGGTTTTGTTTTGTTTTTGCCACCATACCCTATTTTCAACATTATGACAATGTTATTGAAATTTCATACATGCAAGAAATATTGAGCGCAATATTTAGGCTCAAGCATATAAACTGTGGAACAAAAGAGTTGTTCTAACCACTTTACTGGATGTCGCTTCAGTGTGCTTCTCACCAAAGATCTTCACATCAAATGTTCTATTGCAAATAAATGCCTTGTTCCCTGTTGAGATGGGGAATGATATTCATAATGGACAAGCATGGCTATGAAATCAATTGTCGGTGGATAAGCTCACTTATCAGTGATCCTATTTCATTCTGCCTATCAAACCTTTAGCTTTATCCTCTGCCTCAGTTTTCATGCATTTTGGTATAGCTATTATAGAGGAATGAACTAGTTATAGCTTATGGTAATATGGCTGTCTTAGTTCAAGCAAGTGAAAAAGATACCTTATCTTTCTCAATGGAAAACAGAAGGAAATCTTTATTCCCCTACACCATGAACAGATGTGGCAGGCACTGGTATGGAATAAATTTCTTTTTTCTTTTGTATTGTCTTATCAACCTTGAATTGGTTTCTAGCAGATGATCTGACTGTCATTCTGGAGCACATCTTTTTATTGATGAAAAGAAGAGAAAATCATTAGTATTAATGCTGGAGAAGGTGCATGTAATAAAAGAAGCAGAATGAAAAACACAAATAGAATATTAAATTCAGCAACTGGTAAGAATGCAAGTATAGTTGAAAGTCAGATTTCAGAGAGAATTCAAGATGCCGGCTTAAAACTATGGTTTTAGAAGTGGCTGTGATTGATTCAGTCAGGTGAGACACATATCCAGGATTTTTTGTCTTTGATTCTCCAGTGTTTTGATTATGTTTTCTCAAAAAGTTTATTTTATTTTTTTTTAAAAGTGCATTTTTATAGGCACAATGACCCAATGCTACCTTTCTGATCTGCATGGTCAATCTGAAGATATTGTTGCAAACCCTTGGAGTATGTAATATGGAAACATCAGGTTTCTGTTGTCGCCTCTCCAAGTGTGAGTAATACCATTTTGGGGGAATGGAAGAGACATACTAAGAAAATGTCCTGTTCTAGTTCATGCAAGTAGCACTCAAGAAGGAATTAGTATGTTTATTTCACAACTAAACCCCATAAAGCATTTACCAAAACCCCAAGTCAATTTTCCAGTTTGTAGGAGGTCAAGAGTCATGACCTTGGTGACTGGACATCTTCCAGCAAGGGCACCAGAAGCTCATCAACCAAGCATGGCTAGCAGAGGCAATTTTACAGAGGCAACAATGAGGCAGCCAGTAGGCTACAAAGTAATGAGGCTCGAATGCAAAATGGAAAAAGACAACTGATAGCGACCAAACCAGAAGGGATGCCATCAGTTTGGGCTTCAATGTTCCAAGGGACAATGAAGCAAAGAACAGGTCTCCCCAAGAAAGTCCAAATCCAAACACAAGTCCCAGGGACAAGCTCAAGGCAACAACATCATCCTTGAACAAAATCTGCAGCACAGGGACAAGGCACTGAGATGAAAAAAAGAAGCAAGGCAAGTAGCAGAAGATACCAAAGATGAATGCTTGTCTATGACAACCACCCGATTCCCTCTGCCTGCTTAAATCAATTGCAACTGGTGCTTCTTATTAGGAAGGACAAGGCTACTGCCTTATGAATAGCCTCACCAAACTCTTCTGTGCCTTTTGGCATTCAGCTCTGCAGATTGGGCAGGGGAAGCAACTGTTTCTCTTCAGAGTCAACCCATTGCCACTACGCCTCCTCAGCCGACCTCATCATGGATTGCTCTTCTGAGCTGGCTGGCAGCAGTCATGCATCTCCATCTCCTACTTGTTTCAGTGGCTGCTCATCTGGTAGATCATTCACCCCTCTTCCCAACATTCCCAGAAGTACATCCCATTCAGTCACTGAGCTCTCTGAAACTTCTGATGCCTCAAGTCACTCTTTCTGATGGCTGGACATGACTCATTTTCCTCTTAGGGACCAGCCACCAGTGCAGCCATTAAGAAAATAGGTAAAAAGTCAAAACCATGTTTTTCCCATTACACTTTAATCAATATAAATATATTTATTTATATATTTGTATGCTAATATATTTATATATTGATTTTAAAAAGGCTAATGTAAAAATTGGATATGCAAATACATACAGAAATCCATTTATTAATCCATGAACTGTAAAAAAGAATCTAACTGAATATTGTTAATTTGAAACAAATAGAATAGACATATGAGGGTATACATAATTAGGTGATAATGCATTTATCTTAGAATTATAAGTACTAAATTATTATAGATAGTAACTTGCACCAAACAGTTTTTCTATTTCTAATGGTGACATACCCATTTTCTCTTACATCAAATTGGGCTAGTTGTATTAGAATTTTTGTAACATAAAGTAAGTAATTTAATCTATATATTTGTTCAGTTTTTATTGTGTTTTTATCAAAAGTTTCTCAAGATAAAATGAAATACACAGTCATAACAAATTTAATGGCTCTCTCCTCATGAGGCATCTTAACACTTTTCTTGCTTTTCTACTCACACTGTGAATAAACAGTATTCTTTTAACCTTTTATTTCTAGCATTACAAACTTTTTTAAAAAATATGTGTTAATACATTGTACAACACTTATCATTTGGTGCAATTGTTTGTACAGGAGATAAAAGGACACACAAGCAAAAATCTAATTAATACATTTAGATACACCACCTAAACTACTGTACATCTAATATACAAAACATTATTTTTCTTTGTTTTACCACTCAAGTGTCTATGTCACCCCCAAAAAAATCCTTAATATGTATGACAGGATAATTCTAGTTGCTGAGAAGCCTTCTTCAAAACTGGTGCACAAGCTAAGTTACTTATTGGATAATCTACTTCTACTTCTACTTTTTGCCTATTGTGCGTGCTTTGTCCTTATGCTATTGTAGATTTATGTAAGTACTCTTCATTATATTTAATTTGATGTTGACATGCAGCTTTTACATTATGTTTTTTTTTTAATTTATGTACTTTCTAAGTTACCTAGGCAAAATAGTTTGATGTAGTAATTAAGGCATCAGGCTAGAAACTGGGTTACCATGAGTTCTAGCCTGCCTTGGACGTAAAATTTGGCTGAGTGACTTTGGGCTGGTTGTTCTCTTAGTGAGACCTAGTCTATCATATCAGGCTTTGGTGACAAGCTGGTTGGTCAAATCATGTCATAACCAATGGACTATCTAGCAATAGAAAGCCATTCTAAAAAATCTTGCCACAGAAACTGCAAGCATTTGTCCAGGCTGTCTGAGAATTGAACAGGATTGAACAGAAGGAAAAAAAGAAGCAAGGCTGAATTACTTGCTAAAAATGGAAAACAAATACGTGTTTATTTACAGTATTGTGATGAATTAATGAATTGCAGAGTGTTTTGATCTTGTAAAGTTCAAGAAAGTTGAAAGGATTCTTTGCAACTTTGGACTTGACTCATGTGTCTCCTAACTCAGCCAGAAAGCTATGAATTGCTAAATCTGGGAGATAATCAGTATTTCTTTGGGGGAACTACAACTTCTATCTAACCCTCTTAAAGAAGCCTTCAATGGATCCAACTGAATTTGATAACATTCATCCAAACTCAAAGTTTTGTTTTAATGGAAAGTATCACTACTCTCTTACTGACTTCCCATTTGGGGGAATAGATTGTTGAGAAGATAGTGGCAATGCTTAAAAAGATATTGTAGAAGAGGATTGTCTGGATAATCTCCAGTATGGATTCAAGCCTGATCCTAAGACATGAAAAGCATTGATCACTATACTGATCAATTTTGTTAAGATTTACATGGGGGAATGCACACTTTTTTGGTTGTTTTAGATGTGTCAAACTGGCGGCCAGCAAACAAGATGTGTCATGCGCAGGTCACGACCATCTGCGAAGGCAAAAAAAAGTTATGCTATGTCACGTGACATCAACATGATTTGAGGCAGTGGTGAAATGTAAAATTTGTTACTACCAGTTCTGTGGATGTGGCATGGTGGGGAGGGGGTAATGTAACTGGGTGGGCATGGCCAACTTTTTTTTTTTACTTTTAAAACCATTTTTTCTACAACCTCTTCGACTGAAGAGGTTATAAAAAATTGCTTTTAAAAGCCTCTGCCGATTCCAGTTGAGTTGCCTGATCGGCAGAATCTTTTTTTTTTCTTTTAAAAACATTTTTATACAACCTCTTCGGCCAAAGAGGTTGTAAAAAAAATGCTTTTAAAAGCCTCTGACGATCCCAGCTGAGCTGCACGATCATCAGAGGCTTTTATTTTTACTTTTAAAATCATTTTTTTTGGCTGAAGAGGATGTAGAAAAAATGCTTTTAAAAATTAAAAAAAAAGCCTCTGATGATTGTGCTGCTCAGCTGGGCATGGGGGGAAGGGCAGGGAATTTTTGCTACCAGTTCTCCGAACCACCCACCGCCATCGCTACCGGATCAGGCAATCCAGTCCGAACCGGGAGCATTTCACCCCTGATTTGAAGGGTTTGACACCCATGTTTTAGATGTTTTGAGAATTTTATGGATATTTGTTGCTCTGCCCATATTGGTTAATATAATTACATAAGGCTTGTGGAGAGGTTATCTATTAGTTCAGGGTGAAGCATCAGCAGATGATGACATTAATTATGTATTACCACCCCAGGTGATATATAATTAGCCATAGATGTTTTGGAAGTCATGAACCAGTTTCTAGAGCTTGTGATGATATGAATTTGGCAAAAGAAACCTAAATTAATTCCATAGCATAGCAAGATGCAGCTGCTTATTATCATCAAACATCTGAATAATCTGGGCAGTCCTCATAGTTACTTTGGATCGATTAGGTTACAGCCAGAACATTTAATATCTGAACTCTTAGCTCCTGCTTAAGTAGTAGTTCAAATTCAGGCTTGACAGCGTGCAGCTTCAGCTAGTATTCTTGTTATGACTCTATCTAAACCAAAATGTCCTTGCATCTGTAATTTACGTCCTGATCACAACTCATTTGGACAACTGCAATATATTTTATATGGGACTGCCTTACAAGCAAAGAATATGGGTAAGCCAGGAGGAGAGGAAGGAAGATTTCTGATGCTCCCTGTCAGCTTCACACAAAGAAACTCAGTGGGGAAGCTGGCAGGAAGTCAGAAGTCATTCCTGCTGCCATTGCTTTTTTGACCCCCGTGGACTTCCTGTTACTCTGTTTAGGTAACAAAATATCTTTGAAATGATCCAATGTGGCAAGGTTTGTCTAGCTATAACTAAATGTAGCTTAATGTGGTACACAAGTGAACTTTCTGTATTGCATGTGTAAAACACACTGTGCATCATACCTCTTTCCCAGATATTTCATGAGCAATATAAACTAAGGTAAAACTATAAGAGTTTTCATGTGACCAGAATCTTTTGCTATCTGATTCTGAATTGTTGGCTACTTCTACGCATATAGATGAGCTTTCAAAACAACTTTGAACTGCCTATGATCATCTCTCTGAAAAGGCTATGTAATTGACACCTTATTGAGGATGATATTTTAGATTATGATGCTGTTCCTATAATGAGTTCAATTACTATGTTAGTATAATGCCTTATATAGAACTCTTAGTCAATCATAAATGAAGTATACTTAACAACTCTAGACACAGCCACAGAAATCAAACTTAAACTTGAAATTGTGTACTTTTTTTTTAACAAGAATATAAAGACTTGGGAAATCTTGAGGTGAGACATGACGAACTTCTGTGGTTTACATTTAAACAACTGTAATATTTTTGACCACAATTATTCATCTCATGCCAAACAAATAATAAAATCCCATTGCTGTTATGTTTAGTAGTAATGCCTTGCAGTTTTTTTAACCGTGCTCTTTCATTTGCAGACTTCAAAGAATTATTTGGGTAAGCCCTGCTACCACTCCATGTATAGATTTGTCATTGAATGACATAGCTGAAGAATTTCTTGATTGCATACAAGGACAGTGTAAGATTTAGTAATAGCACTGCAGCATTCTGGAGTACCATCCTGCTCACAATCTTGAAAGCAAACAGAGAAAAATATTTAATGGAAAGAAGAAGGGAACGAGTATCATATGACTTTGGCTTAGCATTGTGTGATTGCCACCCCATCAGAACATCCCACACAGCTGGAATACTGATTAATAAATAAGAGGCACAGACAGGAATATATTACAATCACTCTACAGAGTTAGTAAGATGAGATGAAATTGATGGAATAACTTTAAACAAGAGGGAAATTTGAAGGAAATTACAATTTGCTTATGGATATCCCACCAGCACAAAAAGAGGCACAACTTGTTTGATAAATAATTCATAGAAGAATATTTGTTCAGCCCTAACTGATTTTTCTTTTATTTCTGTCAGGAAAATAGAAGCACTTGCTATTAGCATAGAACTGAAAATGTGTTTTGATTAAATTACCTCTCATTATGCATTCTACAGTTGACTGTGTCCCTAAGATGGAAATGACACTGTTTTCCCTGTTCTGCAGCTGTCTTTCTATTGCTGTGTTGTTTCTACCAAAATGTACTTCTGTTTCTTGTCTTTATTCAGCTACAAATCAATCAAAAAATTTTCTTTGTGGTGAATGTCCTATCTATTAGATGGGAGTATATTATATAATTTCTTCTGGAAGCACTGAACAACTCTGTTCTGGTTTGCATTGGTAAATCTTAGAAAAGTAGCAGCAGTCACATAACATAGTTTCCCATTATTTTCGTTCATATAATATATGGACAGTTTTGTGCTTAGGATAATGTGGGCAGAACAAAGCTAAAAGTAAGTGCAAAATTTTATTGCCTGGGAAAAGGACTTCTATCCATTAGCAAAAGGAATGAATGGAGTGTTTGATCAATGAACTATTTGATTTAGAAATTTGATTTGTATGTGAACATATACACAAATGAAATTTACAGACAGAATGAGCAGTATTACAACAAATGAATTTAATTTGATATCTCCAGATATATTTAGAAGGCTGCTATGCATGTTTAAAATTATTTTTATAATTTTAGTATCAAATCAGAAACTCAAACTGAAAATGGCAAATCCAATTTAAATTTTATTGATGATAGATTTTGCTTGATGTAGATATCCTTATTTTAAAAATATGAGCAAGCCTGGCTTATTTTTAGATATTAATAGCTTAGGTACATACCATAAAAGGATTTCAAGGTTCACTCAGAAGCAAACTGGCAGCCACTTCAGATCATAGAAAAGTGATGCAACAGAACTGTTCTGCAACAGCTGAAGCTTCCAGATACATTTTAACAGTATCCCCACAACAGTATCTCCACATAACAGCACATTGCAGTAGTCTTGACAGCTTGACTGTCTCAGGAATTCTGGGAGTTGAAGTCCACAGATTGTAAAAGGACCATAGTTGCCCACCCCTGCAGTAGTCCAAGCATGAGATGACCAGGGTTTGAGTGATTGAATGCAGGAACTCCTGATTCAAGAAAGAGCATAACTGGAACACAACACAAAGTTTTGCAAAGGCTTTCCTAGCCATGACTGCCACCTGCTTATTGAGCAGAAGTTGCAAGTCTAGGAGAACTCCGACATTGTGCACATGTCTGTCTTGGGTAGTGCAACTCCATCCAGAATTAAAGATGTTACATTCCTGGAGCCAGAAGCTCCACATGCCCAAAGCTATTTGATTTTACCAGGATTCAGCCAAAGTCTGTTGTCTCCCATCCAGACCTTCACAGCCCCCAGGCACCATGAAAGGGCAGCCACATCATCACTTCGGTTGCCAGGATGGAGATGTAAAGTTGAGTATCATCAGCATATTTATGGTACCTCATTCTATGGTGGAAAATGATCTCACCCAGTGATGTCATTACAACACCCTCCTTTTAAAACCCAGATTTTGGACAAGAGGCCACACATCATTTTTTAAACATAACTTGTAAAATAAATTATACTGATTTGGTTCACATATAATGCTTGGCTATGAACCATGATTATAAATCAAACCATAATAAGGCTAATTCTTAGTATGATATGTCAAACTAGCCAAGAGAACCTATGGCTATTTTCCAAAATTCTTCCTCAGACATTGTCATCCATCCTTTTCAAGGTATTTTCATTGTTTTCTACTAGACAGACAGTTTGGTCTAGTACAGGGGTGTCCAATACAAGGCCTGCGGGCCAGATGCAGCCCACAATGTCAGATCTAGCCCGCAGGGCCATCCTGGAAAATGTAAAGGGCTGGCCCGCATGGCTTCGGCCCAGTCTACCCAATGCAAAGAGGAAACATTGGGCCAGCGTGGCTTCGGTCCGGTCTATCCAATGCAAAAAGGAAACATTGGGCCAGCGTGTCTTTGGCCTGGTCTACCCAATGCAAAGAGAAAACATGCCAGCAGTTTGGGAAGTGGCATCAAGCTGACCATGCCCACCCAGTTGGCCATGCCCACCTGGCTCCCTGAGGTCAACCACAGCCCTGATGCAGCCCTAAATGAAATTGAGTTTGACACCCCTGGTCTAGTGGTTAAGGCACCAGGCTAGAAACCAGGAAACTGTAAGTTCCAACCCCACTTTATGCATGAAAGCCAGCTGGGTGACTTTGAACCATTCACTCTTTCTGAGCCCAACTCACCTCACAGTGTTGTTGTTGTTGTTATGGAGAAAATAGGAAGAAAAGGTTGTGCTGGATATGTTTGCTGCCCTGAGTTATTTGTAAAAATAATAACAGAAGGATACATATAAAATGAAATATTTTCCTGATTAACGAAATCCAATGATTTATAAGGTTTTAATGAATCTTCAAGTATTCAGAATCTATTTAATGTCTAATATTCAACCAGAGAAAGAACCTATGTATGGATTACACTTCACAAAGTTGAGTACAAATAGTGAACAAATATTCAGAATGCCTTTTTTATATGATGTAAGTTATCTTACCAATATTATAAATCCAAATTGGCCAGACTACGTGATGTATTGTATAAGTAGTCTTATGTATTTCATGGCAATTATTATGCCACAATACTGAAAATAATTACTCATTGATAGTTTAAGATACATAGGACAAGTATTTATATTACTGGCAAACAAGTATCTAAATTATTTTAGGGAGAAAATTGCATTGAATATTGCTCAATAGATTTTGGATGAAAAATACATAAGCAAATAATGGGTCTCTTGCTTGTATTATCAGAAGATTTAAATACACCTATTCTCTTTATAATATTTTTATTCTGTATTTTTACTGTTCAAAAAAATCCAGGGGCATGATACTATTATTTAAGAGCATTTAACAAAATTTTACTTTAGACCATCTAATTGGAACCATGAAACATAAAGTCCACCTCCAGTTGACCTTATGGATATGTCCATGTAGCTATTTTGGCAACAATATGGAAGTCCTTTCCATTGCTTCCTTTTAGTTTGTTTGTTGACTTCCCAATTTAAATACAGCTCTGCTGGGCTCCTGTCCAAGTACTATCCCGGTGAATTAGATGCTGCAGAACAGCTGAAAATCTTTATAACATTAAAAACAAAAACAAAAAAAATCCACCAAACAGACGGCACAGCAGCACAAATGTAATCAAATTCCTGGATGAACAAATACATTTTTAGTTGACACACAGCCTCAATGGAGGAGGACAGAATAATGAAAGCAGCATAGTGTACAAATATTATTATGATGAAAACAGCAGACTCTTGTGGAGGCCCACCTTAGCCTGGGTTACTAGCAAAATGTCACAAGCATCAGACTTATTTGTAACTGAATAAGGAGAACATTCTATGGTGATAAAATTAAGGGAACCCTGCAAGGATTTTAAGAGGGCATTCTATATTAGGTCAAATACATATAACATCAGATATTTAGTACTAACCTAAAAGTCTTACTGTGTTACTTTAAACATATATATATGTAACAGCCATTGCAGCAGCTATTAATACACAGCTTCTCTGAGTTCAAGACAGCATACATAGGATCCCCTTCCTACATTTTTTCCTTGTGAGTACCTAAATCTAGTATCTTTTGCAGAATAAGCTCTACCACTGAGTAATATATAATTAGATATGGCATGCTTTTGAAAGCCTATGAGGAAAGAAAGGTCTGAGAACACTTCTACTGTAAATTTGGAACCTATTTCTCAAATGAGAAGGAACTTTTAAAAGAGTAAAATGCTCTTCAGTTCATCTATCATTCTTACATAGTGTGTTTAAGTTTTCTGCCTGGCTTACATGCTAGTTTCTTTTTTAGCTGTCTATACACATTGCAATTTATGATAGCTAGATATAGTAGATAGTAGCTAAAGTATCATAGGCTGTCCAGGGAACAGTAAGAGATTACAATTAAAACTCCATCCCTTTTGTATGTCTGACTACATCATTCATACATACAAAATGGGCAGGGCTTTAATCATGAAGTCACTTCTACCATCTTGCCAGGGTTTTACCCCCTACCTCCATCCTACAGATTTTCATGGAAAGGCTTCATTGATTACGTTAATACATTACATATTACATGACCACCATGTAATATGTACATTTGTGATCTATAGTTGCTTTCATACTATTCAAGCTTGAACAGAGAGAAAGCCGATCGTACAAGATGAGTGACAGAGAAAGCTACAGATCCTGTAGCATTAGGCATTGTTTAAATGACACTGACAGTTTAAGTCATAATGTACTATTTGTTAACTGTTGTGCTTAAGGAGCCTGTTTCTAGTTTCATAATTAAAAGGTGTTGATGGTCTTTGGCTGAAAGAGAGACTCATTAAGAAGCAGTTCACTAAGGTACTTAAAGCGAAGTGAGAAGATAAACACCTCCAGAAATTTAAGTCTTTTCAATCTATCTTTTTTTCAAAGTTAGATGCTTGACTGCAGTCCAATGATGACTAACTCATATACAGGAATTTAAATAAAATTCTTTAAGCAAAACATTTAAAAAAGCATGAAGAAAGTTAGCACATAAAATAATTTAACCAGATGTTGCTACTTGTGAAAATAAATAGTTCAATAGGAAATTCACATAAAAATAATAAAACTGTGCTGAAAAGTGTAGATTGTGGAAAATCTTGTGATCAATATTATCGTAATACCAAGTGTTAAAATTATGTATTGTTGCTAATTAACAAGAATGCCAGCTCCATATCAGTAGGCTTTAGAAAAGCTGTTAAGATTCATCTGTATTTTTGAAAAAAGGTGTCAGGTTCCAGGCTAAGGAGGATAAAGGACAGAAACAAACCTGGTCTGTTGCTGCCTTTTATTTCTGGCACTCACTGACAATACAAAAGAAACTATTGTTAGGGCTATCGGCCCATGCTTTCCACTGCCTTTTATACTTTAGTCACCGCTCACCCATTACCCAATCACGTGCGCAACCCCCTCTCATGTGATCCAGAAATATTTACAATATTCAATAGCCAGCATCTGCCTGGCCTATCCCATGTCCCTCAGGCTGCTTGGCCATGCCCGCTGGGAAAAGGAGCCAGCCGCTGCGCTGGTCATCAGTCTATGACAGTCAAGGGAAGATGCAGAGTTAGAATTGCTGCCAGGAAAGTCGGAGTAAAATGCAAGGAGATTGGAGGTGTTTCCTCCTGCCTTTGGCAGTCTCCTTGCTGACATCATCGCTGCGCGACCACCTCTTAGCTGTTTGGCAGCCACGCGACTCCCCCATGGAAAGGCAGACCTTTGGAAACAGTGTGGAGCCCTGCCGTTGCTCCCACAGGTATCAGGCAGTGCAGCACCATAGTGTGCATCCCCCTTGGCTCCTTGTAGAGCTGAGTGGTCACTGCCCCCCCACACACACAAATGGCAGTTCTGGGTTGGCCAGCATGCCGGAAATGACAAAAGGCAGATTTGCAGGAGTGTCTTTTGTATTTTTTTTTACATTTTGCATTTTTATTTTTATTTGCTCTGTATATTAAGGGTTCTTCTCTCTCTCTCTCTCTCCCCCACTCCCTCCCTCCCTCCCTCCCGCCCTCTTCATGGTTTTTTAATATTATGATGAGATTGTTGGTCATCTATACAGCTAGAGGGATTTAAATTGTTTAAAAGAAAAAGACTTACTAAAAGATGAGGTGGAGTTGTATTATATATAAGAAATAACTACATCTCTACAGAAATAGAGCAGAACAATAATGAAAATGGTCTTGAATGCATTTGGGTCAATATAAAAGAAAAAAATGACATTGTTCTAGGTGTTATACTGCAGGCTACTCAACCAAACAGAGGAAATAGATGATATTTTTTCCTATCCAGTTAACTAAGATATGTAGCAAGTACACCACAATTGTAATGGATGACTTTAACTATCCTGACATCAACTAGAAAAAAACTCTGCACCTAGTGGAAGATCAGATTGAGAAACCTAGCAGAAAATGTTGTGTCCAAAACAGTAGAAAAGGAAACTAGAGGATCAGCCATACTGGACTTAAAACTCACCAACAGAATGAAAAGATGGAACGTGTTGAAGTTATAGGAACCTTGAGGGGACTGATCATCCAATATTGAAATTCAACATTATGCAAGCACTAGGAATAGAACAAAGTCAAACTGGAGTCTTGAATTTTAAGAGAGCTAATTTTAATAAAGTTAGAGAAAGCTTGGGAAGGATTCCATTGAGGAAAATCCTCAAGGAGAAACCAACACAAGAAGCTTGGGAAATTTTGAAAGTGAGATTATAAAAGCTCAGTCTAGCACAATTCCAATGAAGAAGAAAAATAAGAGATCTCTCATACAATACCTGTACAAAGAACTCTCTGATAAACAGAAAGGCAAAAAGGACAAATAGAAAAAGTGGAAAGAGGGGCACATAACTAAAGCAGAATATCAGCAAATGTCCCATACCTGCAAAGATGAAGTCAGGAAAGCTAAAGCTCAAAATGAACAAATGTCAAAAATAAAAAATGCTCCCTTTCAACTTGTAAAAAACACGAAAAAAGTCAAGGAAATGATGATCAATAAATGGGAGAAAATGGAAAGCAGGTGACAAGCAGTAGGGAGAAAGCAGAACTGCTTAATTCATTTTTTTTGCTTCTGTCTTTACATAAAAGGAAAAGAAAATCCAATCTATCAAAAATATTGTAAAATGCAGATTAGGAATGCAAGTCAAAATAATGATTAGATTCACATCACATGCTATCAGAAACAAAACAAACCATGCCACATTATTCCTATGTGATACATGAGCCCATTAATGTTGTTACACAAAAAAGCAATTTCAAAAGTTTAACTAGATAATTCATTAGTAGACTAATACTTTATAAACATTTTGAAGGCTGTGAAGACCAGACTTTTCCCTCAAACATTGGGCCAGAATACTTTTTCAGGCAATAGAGGTGAAAATTGTATTGGCAGCTGGAATTTTCACTTGATATATTATGGTTTTATTAAGTTGGGTTTTATTTTAATGTGGGATTATTTACAGAAATAAAATTGAATAAAATTGATAAAAAAGAAAGAAAAGAAATACACATTGAACACCAAAAGCGAATAATGTTAAGTAAAGGTATCTCTATTAAACTACATCTATAACATGTACTGTGGATAAATAATGTGATTATTAAATATATTAATCGATATTTAGTGGAATGCTTTTCTCTCTGTCCTGTTCTTGTAAAAATCCCTCATAGTCTCTATTCTATTTCTAAATTTAAACATCTATTCCTGTTATCATTTCTGATCAGAGTGAGATTCTTTGCATTTGGTAAGAGTCAAAAGTAAAGTATTAGTCTTCAATCATCATTAAAGAATCATTTCATAATCAATGAAACTATATTAATCATCACACATTCATTTGATACTTATGAGTTTGTCACAGTTTTTTTCTTGGAGCTCACTTATAATATGCAGTAGCTAATGAGCATATAATAAGCATATAAGCTGTCTTTAAATCAGCATAGTCAAAGTACATTTTTCTTATTTGCACTTTTTATACCCAATAGATTTAGAATATGTAAGACAGTTAACAAACCCAACAATATAATACAGACAATTGTTATGAATATATTACAGATAATGTTTGAGAAATTATAGGTCACTTAATGACCAGAGTTACGATGGGCACCCCAAAATTACATAGAAACCTGTTTGAAATTTATGACAGCAGCAGTGTCTCTAAGGTCATTCACCCTTACCACAGACCATCAGGATGCCACAGCACCTTTCACCCCCACCCCAAGTAACCTGTCCTGATGCATTTGGGCCTGTTCCCCGTGCCTCCTGGAAGCAGTTTATAGGTGCAATTCCTGGTGGAAATGGTGGAAACTTTTGCAGCTTTCTGCCCCATTAGCTGGCTGCCAATCAGAATGCTGGCTGGAGGCTGCAAGCCTCTCGTGATTCTTGCCAAGGTTTTAGAAAGCCATTCCCTCCCTGCATGCAAAGATGGCACCTTCAGGACAAACTTCCCAAACCTTTTCCCTTGCTTTAACTCCCTCCCTCCCCAGAAACCAGAGTTCTTCAATAAAGAAAGCAAAAACTGAGAGGGATAAAATAGTTGATCTTTCTTCTCTTCCCCCCTCCCCCTAAAATTAGGTGTGAAAATTAAACTCACCATCTCTGCTCTGCAATCTCTATTTGTTTTTAAAAAACCTCACCCTGACTCTAGGCTGAAGGATAAAGGAATATTACAAGGAAAAGGGTGTCAACTTATTTTCCAAAGCACCAGAAGGCAAGCCAAGAAACAATGGACAGAAACTAATCAATGAGATCAGCAACCTTGAATTAAGGAGAAACTTCCTAACAGTGAGAACAATTATCTAGTGGAATAGTTTGCCTTCAGAAGTTGTAAGTGCTTCATCACTGGAGGTTTTTAAGAACAAACTAGAAAGCTACCCATCTGAAATGGTAAAGGCTCTCCTGCTTGAACAGAGGGTTGGACTAGAAGATCTTCAAGGTCTCTTCCAGCTGCACTCTGATTGGAAGAAGAAGGAAAGAAAATCTTTTTACAGCTTTTTCCTGGAGAAAAAACTGGAGAAAAAAAAATCATCACCAAAAGTTTAGCTGACTAGAGACTTGTGCAACAAAATGGAGGACACTGGAACTTTGCAATCTATCTGACTGTGGGTAGAGCCCAGATAGGACATAAAATCTAGAATGTGGAGTGCTTCTACGTGCTCTATACTCTTATGAACTTTTCACATGAAACAAAAAAATGAACTTATGATTCATGGTTCTAATGCTTATACAAAATAGATTATAAAAAGAAGAGAGTTATGCTGTAACCACAGAACAGGAGATAAATTTATAATTCTACTATAACTGCTGTAAAGAATATTGGAAACTACTTCTTTATATATATATATATATATATATATATATATATATATATATATATATATATATATATATATATATGTTTTCTCAGGTTTTCGCGGGTGTTTGTATGTAGGTCTTTGGTTATTCGGGTCTTCTCCCATGTAAAATTGGAAGTGTCTTGGCGACGTTTCGACGAAGTCTCATTCGTCATCTTCAGGCTGGTGTTCCCGGCTTCGTGCTTCCAGGAGCAATGTGAGATCGCAGCTGTCTCTTCCTTTTAACTGCTAGTGGGGGTGTGAGCTGATTGGGTGGGAACTTGGCTGTGTTCTGATTGGGTGGAGGTGTGTTCTGATTGGTTAGGGGCTCGGCTGTCCAATCAGAGCACAGCCGAGCCCCTAACCAATCAGAACACACCTCCACCCAATCAGAACACAGCCAAGTTCCCACCCAATCAGCTCACACGCCCACTAGCAGTTAAAAGGAAGAGACAGCTGCGATCTCACATTGCTCCTGGAAGCACGAAGCCGGGAACACCAGCCTGAAGATGACGAATGAGACTTCGTCGAAACGTCGCCAAGACACTTCCAATTTTACGTGGGAGAAGACCCGAATAACCAAAGACCTACATATATATATATATATATATATATATATATATATATATATATATATATATATATATATATATTATTTTTCTTTTTCATTTCTTAAGTTTTTAGCATTCTCTTTGATTTTTTTTCTTTTTCTTTTCTTTTTTTCTTACTTTATATTAATATAAATATTAATATATTAATATCAATTAGGTATATTAGTTTTTACTTTCTTTTTTAAAAAAATGTTTAATAAAACTGCATATATAAAATAAATCTGATCTGCATTCTGAGAAATGACCCTTTCTTTCTAAATGCATCAAAGTGAATTTTTTAATGTTCTAAAGAATAAGTTGCAGTTAATCTTTTACCTACGTGAAAAAGAAAATAAATATTATTCTCTTTTAGTTAACATTTGTGATATGACTTGAAGTTTTTAAAAAACTTCAAGACATAGTCACAACTCAGAGAAATTAGTATTATTTTAAATATTAAAATTATTTTACAGTATATCATATAGAACAGCAGTAAATGGACATCTTGTAATATTTCCACTGAAAAGCAAGATTTATCATTTCCCAGATTTCATTGCTATGTGTAATAAAGATATGTGCACATCACTATAAATATTGGTTGGAAAAAAAAAGGCTTCCATCTCCATAATTTTAATTTGACCAGAAAACTACCCTTGATATGACCTTTTGTGCAGAGGTGGGATTCAGACAGTTCACACTGGTTCAGGTGAATGGTTTGTTAACTCTTTGCCCAGTTGAAAGAACCAGTTAATCCCACCTCTGGCTGGCCCCACCTACCCCTCTTCTCCCTTCCCAGGAGTCTCCCCGTGTGCCCTACTTTGGCTTCCAGGGTGGTGCAGGAGGCCTTCCAGGCCCAAAATCTCTGCTCTAGGCTGAGTTGGGAATGAGGATTTTGCAATATCATTACTGTGGGGTGAGTTGGGAAAATTGGGATTTTGCATTACGATTGCTCATAAGTAAGTAGGAACCAGTAAAAGAGGAATGGAAAAATCCCTATCTGTAGATCAGCATTTTTCAGGCTTGGTAAGTTTAAGATGGGAGAACTTCATGCTGTCTGGGGAATTCTGGGAATTGAAGTCCATGCACCTTAAAGTTGCCAAAGTTGAGAAGCATGGGTCTACACTAGAGTTTAGATTTTTCCATTCCTGTTTTATTTAGAGTTTGGTGCAATTAAATAAATCAGTTGTGGTTTCGTTAACAAATAGTGATTAAAGTGATATGACCCATTACTGGACTTTTTATGACCAACTGAAATTAAAAGTTGATCTGTGCTTTGATAATTAAATAAGGAGTTATGGTAATAATGTAGAAAAATATTAATCTTAGAGTAAGATTTTTTTTTTACTTATATCTGTACCAAAGAAAGTTGGAAGTCATTCTTCTTTGGTTTTCCTTCTTTTCCTCTTTCTTTCTTACACTTTCACTCTTTTTCTTTCCTAAGCCTTTTTTTTTTCAAATCTGTTTTTTATTTGTTTATCCCTTAGCTTTGTATTTATTTATTTTTTTGATGTATGAAGGATCAAATATTCAGCCATTAATAATTCTACATTCCTTATTTACAGAAATCATATCAAAATTTAGAATGAAATCCACTGGAAGCCATCTCATATAACGCAGATTCTGAGTCCCTCTAACCAAAAAGTATTTATCCATAGAAGAGAATATTTGTAGGTTGAACTGTAGGTTCCTTGGTGCTCTCTGACCTTGATGGTTTTCTTGCAGATGTTTCATTACCAAACTAATATCATCAGTACTAGAAGAGAGTGGAGTTTGCTCTTATTTTCATATACTAGTGGCTTACCCTGTCAGTGTTGATCAGTTGCTTCACAAAAAGTGTTTTGATTGGTGTCGGGTCTCTAGAGTCTCAGACAGAGAAAGGCTATACTGCACCCCTCCCTCAAGTGTTCTTTAAAACACTTAGAGTTTCAATACAGAGTTTAAAATACAGAGTTTCCCAGTATTCCTTTAGGAACCTCCAACATGCAAACTGTGGTTACTCATCCTAAAATGGATCCTCTTTACCTGGAGCTTCAAAATTTGCTCTTTGCTGGGGAGGTGTGTAGCTAAAAGTCAGTCTACATTTAGTATATATCTGAGTTTAGCAATAGTTCTTCATAACAAAACAAAAGTGTATTTTCTGTGCAGTTCACACCCCTTGCTAGCTGGATCTGGATGTCACAAAGCAAAGCTCACATTTTGTAATTAAATCCCGTGCCCCATTTTGGCTGGTAGAGTGCTGCAGGAAACTGAGTGCTGTCATGCCCCCTGGGGTCAGGGCAGAAGCCAATGTCTGTGCATCTCTATATGGGAAGACAGATGATTTGAATGGTGACAATAAAAAGAAGCTAGCCACCTCCTGCATGGATGTCTTCGAAATGCTTGTAATAAATGATGGTAATCTACAGCCATTATTTTTAACATTCCATGTTTTCAATTCTGAGGTACCTGAAAACAGAAAGACCTAGAAATTCAACGTTACTTAATCAATTTATTAAGCATACACAATGAAAAAATATTATGCCAACAATATCCATCTTAGATATATTTGGTTATGGATATGCATATTATTTTTATTTATTTAAGCTCAGCATATATTTTTCCAAATATGGCTACAAAACCATACATTTGCAAAATAGTAGAGAAAAAAAGTGAAAATAGAGCAGTGGTGTTCTACTAGTTCAAAGGATAAATTGATGAAGACTATTTTTTATTAATACTCAATGCAATCTCCTAATATAAATAGTTATAAAACTTCCCAAAACTCCTTTTTTTTAACAAAAAGAATTTTTTTGTTCTTTGATATATGTACACATGTATGTGTATATGTGTGTGTATACACATGGTAAAAATGTGTGTGTATATAGACACACACAAACATATTTTTGTCGATACCATTATCAGCTTTATTGTTGCTTCATTATTGCTTACATGCTGCATAATGAGAGATACTCAGACTATAGTTATCAAGTTACAAGTGCTCTAATATGGCAAACTAAATGATTAAATGTAATTTATATCCAACAAATTTTGAACACTACTGAAGAGAACCTGGCAACACTCCATGCTGTAGCAGGGTTGGTATCTGAAAGCATCAGGGTATTATAAATATGTCCTGTGCATCTTGGGCATTGATGTAGTAATAGTCATGTAAGAACTAGTACAAATGTCTCTATAGGTGGCACTGAAGAAATATATACATGTCTTAGAGTTACAGGGCAGGTTCAGTGGTTAGACACTGAGCTTATCAGATGGAAAGCTTATAGCCTGGGTTTAAGACCTGGGTGCCACATAAAGGTGTGAGGCCCTGTTCCTGTCCCAGCTCCTGCCCATCTAAAAGTTCAAAAGTATGCAAATACAAGTAGATTAATAGGTACCACTTGGTGGGAAGGTAACAGTGTTCAGTGCACCTTTGGTATACAGCCAGACTGGCCACACAGACATGGAAAATGTCTTTGAACAGTGCTGGCTCCTTGGCCAAGAAATGGAGATGAGCACTATACCTAAAGTCAGACACAACTAGATAGGGAAATCTTTACCTTTTAGAGTTACAGGAGCATTGTCTCTCTGGGTAATTTTTTTCTGAATAGATCTTGTTAAAATGACAGTAGATAAATCCCTAGAAAACAAACTATCAATGGTTATCTTATTTTTAGGTATAGAAGTGGCATTGCCTGAGAGAAGCAAGACTGATAGAGAACTAGTTCTCTCATAGCCTACTTATATATTATTTATACATTTAATTTATACTTTCATTAAGAAATTTCATTAATAAAAAGGCTCAGGTGTATAACAGCATTTTAAATAAAAACAATTTTAAATAGAATAGAATAGAATTTTTTATTGGCCAAGTGTGATTGAACACACAAAGAATTTGTCTTGGTGCATATGTTCTCAGTATACATAAAAGAAAAGATATGTTCATCAAGAATTATAAGGTACAACACTTAATGATAGTTATAGGCAGTGGTGGGTTGCCCCTGGTTCGGACTGGTTCGCAAGAACTGGTAGTAATACTGGTGGGAGACTCCGCCCACTGCCCTGGATGTCGTCATAGGTGATCTGCGCATGCTCAGAAGCTTGGCGCGCCCATGAGCAAAGCGAGCGTGCATGTGAGAACCCGTTGCAAACTGGTAGTAAAGAACCCACCTCTGGTCATAGGGTACAAATAAGCAATCAGGAAACACATTAAAATACATTAATAAGATGTAGCACCCATCCATATTATTACCCAAATTGTTTATTGTTGTGATTGTGGTTACAGGTAGTCTTTGACTTACAACAGTTCATTTAGTGACCATTTGAAGTCAAAACGGCTCTGAAAAAAATGACTTATGATAGTTTTTCACATTTATGACCTTTGAAGGATCCCCATGGTCATGTGATCAAAATTCAGATGCTTGTTAACTTGACTCATAATTATGACAGTTGCAATGTCCCAGGTTCATGTGATCAGCTTTTGCAACCTTCTATCAAGCAATGTCAATGGGGAAGCCATATTCACTTAACAACTATGTTACCAGGTTAACAACTGCAGTGATTCATTTAATTGTGGCAAGAATTTTCAGAAAATGGGATAAAATTCAATTGTTGACAATTGTTTCACTTAGCAATAGAAAATTTGGACTCAATTGTGGTCATAATTCGAGGACTACCTGGATTGCCGCTGCTGCTGCTGCTGCTATTATTATTATTGTTCCTGTCAAGGAGCAAAGGCAGCTAACTTAATCTTATTTGATAAGAAATTGTTTAAATCTGGTATTAGTCCCATAAAAGTCCTTCTCTCCTTCCTCTACTAAGCATGCCTTCAAATTTGGGGAGTTATAAAGAAGGGTCTTTCCCAAAGATTTTGAAATCTAGATTTTTAAGAGATTTGTATTTGTGAGAGAAAATACTTTAGTTTGATCTTAAATTCTATAATGTCTTACAAATTTTAATCAGCACTTTGAATGAAATAGACTGGAACCTTATAGAACTGGTTTAACTCATTCTCTACAGTTGGGCCCAGTTAAAAAGTCTGTCCAGAATGTTTTAGATTAGCTGAAGCACTTCAGCCTGGATATTATTAAAGGATGTAATACTATGTTCAAAATTTGATACAGTTGGCATATCAAGCTATCAACATAACTTTATAAATGCAGGATGAGCTGATCTTCTGCATAGCAAAGGAGTGAGTAAACTGTTAAAGGGGAACAAGAAAAAAACATGTAGTTAAGGAGTAATTTCCATAAAATAATATATAGTCCTTGAGAAAGAAGAAAGCATGGAAAAGAAATAGAAATAAAGGTACCTCTGCCTTGATTTAGTTTAGTATAAATGGAACAGAGAAAACTTAAAGAGAGTTTCAAGATTCTATTACTATAATTAGTAGAGTAAAGAACTTTCTTGGACTCCCTTTGCTGTACTTCTTGACTTTGCTTACCTCTAAGGGCTGATATTCCCTGATAAATTACCAAGAGTTGTAATATGTGTAACATGAATGTTTCATTTCAGTTAGCAGATTCAAACACTGATGTAGACCTTCTTTGGATTTGTTTGCAAAAGAGTGGTAACATCTGTGGACTTCTTATAGACTGTCCATTGAAAAAGCTCTATACATCAGAGATTTATAGCTTCACTCAGCCATATATTTTGTGGCAATTTAAATTTTGTCCATATTAGTCCATATTAATGTTATATATTATTTGTCTGACAACTTCCAGTCTTCCAAATGGATGCTTACCAGATATCAGACTTCAGCTACAGAAATTGACATCTGCATTATTCCCTTTTACATCACATTTCTAAAATTTGTCTAACAGAATGTATTTATTATGCTACTTTGCATTAAATGGGAAGGTTGCAAAACTGGCTGTGAACATAAATTTCCTTTCTCTTCTTCCATACACAGATGATCAATACACATTCATATATAATTTTTTTTAATTGCAGGAATAAATGTTTTCAGCAATAAAACTCTATAAGAGCTCAGTTAATTTGGCCTCATGGAATAGGAAACAAGTAATAAATTGAAATAAATCAAAGCAATTGAAATTTGCATTCATGGTACATTACTCAATTCCCTATCACAAGCCATACAGAGAAAAATGTCCATAAAGTCTTTTAGAAATAGCAGAACACTCATCTTCAGGAGGAGCCTGAAGGAACGGAATCAAGACAGAATGCCTCCATAGAATTGATCAGAAAAGATATTGGGGAGAGGATGGAGAGCAGTTGGTGAGGGAGGATGTGAAAGGGAGGGGATTCTTATAAATCCTTGATGGAGTTAGGAGCATGATATGAAGTGCCTGGGGACACATCCTACTCTCTTTGAATGAAAGAGTGGTCACTGGGAAAGAATATGGGGATCCCTTTTTTGGCACTGGAAATCATGGAATAGGGCAGTGTTGGCACCAAAACCTTTTTGGCACCGAGTGCCGGAAACCGGAAGAGCAAGCTGGGAAGATGATCTTCTGGTTTCCAGGGCATGCATGTGCACCGGCCACGTGGTCTTCCATGCCTGGAGAGATGGCTCTGTGTGCCACTTCCAGCATGAGTGGGATAGGTTCGCCATCACGGGAATAGGGTGTGTAGTGAATTCAAGGGGAATCAAGGTAAGGAAAGAATGTCACAGTGATGACAGAAATAGGAGGGTATGACAGAAGGCTGGAAGTAGTCTGGCACATTGTCTTGTACAGTTGCATATTCTGGACCCAGACCTCAATCCAGATTCCTGGTCAATGGAATTTTGGAGGTCTGGCTTTTGATAGCTGCTACTGATCACCAGGTCAGACTGTAATAAAGTTTCCCTCATCTGCGATCGCAGCATTGGTGCAGGTCCTGTGAAGATGCTTGGAACTGGATCCCCAGGCTTCTGAATGTCTCTATCTGGAAACAGTTTGAATCTGTTGGACCTGAAAAATTGGACAGGATTCTTATGACTGGAGCTTGGCTACCTGTTCTTTAGATACATGTTCCTCCTGATTGGTGAAAGCTGCCTAGGGAGTGATATGGAGGTTGGTTCTAACACCGATGAATTCATCCTTGAGAGATATGGTTCTCCCTTGGCATATAAGGAGGGATTTTTGTATTCTCTTCTCAAGAAGACATTGTTGGATACCACCATATTGGACAACTTTTGACCAATACCCATCCTTCCATTTTTAGGGACAGTTTTGGAAAAGCAGCTTCAATGGACTCTCAATGAAGCAATTTATTCAGACCACTTTTAGTCTGGATTCAGGCCTGGACATGGGACAGAAATGTCGTTGGTCAAATTTTTGAATTTCTGGCAGAAGCACATCCATCCTAGCTATCCTTACTTCTTGTCTACTTTCAGTACCATCAACCATAACATCCTTCTGGAACAGCTTGGGGGTTGAAAGTGGAGTACATTGTACTGTGATTGGTAGCTTCAGGGTAACAGAAGAAGAATGCCATGGATTCTATTTGCTAAAGTGTTCCATCTGACAGGACCCAGGAGACATATTATCTTGCCTGCCCTCTCAAACATCATTCTCCTGAGGTAAAAATAGCTCCAACCTCATGGCTTTTTCGAAAGCTCTCAGAACATGACTTTTTAAAATCAGGCCTGGGGACCTTCTGACAACAGCGATCTCCCCAGTCGGTTGCACCACATATGATGTCTTAAATCATCCTTTCACAATATTGATTTTATTTATATTATTATTTGTATTAACTGATTTCTATATTCAATTGTAATGGTTGTCTTTGTTGTACAATACCCAGAGTGACTTTGTACGAGATGGCTGGCCATATAAATTTGATTAAATAAATGGAATGAACTTGTGATGAAGGAATTGTATTAATAATATTTCCAAGTAAAGGAATCTGGGGTTTAAACTTAAATCAAATTTAGTTTTCAACATGTTCATAATTGTGAAAGAATGCTGCCTCTGTCAAATACATACTTAACCTATACAAAATATTCTGCCTGCTTACACAAAATAGACATGACTTAAAAGAATGCATATTTAGCATCAAGAAAATCATTTTCCTGCTTGAAAAAAACCCACAAAAAGTAATGCCAACATTGCTCTGCCCCTTTTAAGACTACTGCACAACATTAAATCATCTTTTTAAAGTCTTTGAATAACAATCTGACAGAATATTGTATGGGGGTTATTAAAGATAAAACCTTTGAAAGAAGACTTTAGAAATATTTATTATTACTTTGAAAATACACAGTCATAGAGGCAAAGTGTAAAAATATAATTAAAGTGTGCAGATTTATCTGTATGACCTGGACACGCTTATTTTCTTGTCTCATTTCAGTATCACAAAGCCACCAGGAACAGATCCTGTGCTCTTTCTTGTTCTCAGGCAGCATTTGTGTGGCTGACAACAATTTGAAAATGACTCATGATCCCGGTACAAAATTGTAAGACAAGAAAATGAGAAAAATAAAACAGAGCTTGAAATACCGCAGAAATGCAGGATTATTTGTATTTATGTAAGTGTGGGAGCAAATGCAAATGAAAAATAGTAAATGTATTTATTTATTAGATCTGCATGCAACTTATCATGTTTAGATGTGATTAATTTACTTAATATTTTTTAAAAGCCTAGTTTTTAAATCTGCCATATATATTTATTTACTGTAATGGAATCTGTGCTGATTTGTAGGAGGGAGGGACTCTTCCCCATCGAACTAAGAGGCAAATCACCCTTGAATCTTTGGTGTATAGAAAGAGTCCCAAAAAAGGTTCTTTCCTAAAATCTTTATAGGATTTATCTAATAGTTACCAGAGTGTGCTTTAGTCTGGCACGATTCCTGCCTGTGGGTGAACAGCAATAAAGAAACTACTTGAGCAATTCATCATGTTGTTTCTGGTTCCTTGCGCCTGACATTTAGTACATTTTTACTATTTCTGCTCCTAACAATTTGACCTGATCAATGATTTAATATGATTGGGTAGTGAAGAGAGAGCCATTCTGCCAGTATGGCTAACTAGTGCAACATTTTGAATAAAAAACATGAAAAATAAACATAAAACAGAAATCCTTGACCATTTCTTCCATATAACAAAAGAGGGCAACATTTTCTTTTACAATCCCAATTCTAAGAATTTTAAGTGTTTTTACAGCAGAAAAGCCCATTGTGCCTATTTCTTAGAATGTACAAAACTTTCCTGAACCCAATGGGCAACTTTCAAGCTAGAACTGTACATACAAAACCCATATAGAAAATATATACTAATCTGTTTTAGTTGAATGAACAATGAATTACTATGAATGAAGAGGACTATTCCTAACTTCAGATGGTAGGACAGATTTTAAGAAGGCAAATCCTTACATGAAGACCAAAAGACTAAAACAGTATATGTTACTCTCTGCTTCATGAACTGCATTTGATTGCCAGTCTGTTTTGGAGTCCAATCCAAGATTCTGGTTTTGAACTTTAAAGCCCTTCATGGCATGAAGCTGGGTTATCTGAGAGACTGCCTATCCCTGATTACATCTGCCTGTCTATTGCATCTGGCAGAGAGGGCACATTGTGTGTCCCATCTGCAGGAAATTTCATTGGTGAGTCCCAGATGGAAGGCATTCTTTGCCATACATGCCATGTATGTGGGATTCCTCCCACCCTCCAGCAGTGAGATTAGTTCCATCCTTGTCAACATGCTTGCAAGCCCCTCAAGAGCTGTCTGTGTTATAAGGTCTGAGAGTTCCAGGGGACCGAGGTGATTTTGCAATGTTCCTTTGCTGTATTTAATATCATCCTCTTTTGTTTTTTGTGTTAAGATTTTTTAATTATGATGGTTTAATGTAATACGCATGCACACACACACACACACACACACACACACACACAAACAATAAATGCTGTATGCCATCTAAAGTCATCTTCATATGATAGTGGTAGTGATAAAAGTACAAGTGATACAAAAGCAGTCAACCTTAAAATAAATCAGCCTGACTGTTCTTTGGAAGGATAGAAACTGAAACGGAAGCTCAAATTCTTTGACCATCAAATGAGAAGAGAGGATTCATTGGAAGACCCTGATATTGGGAAAGATTGAGGGCAAAGGGGAAAGGGAATGGCTGAAGATGAGATGGTTAGGCAGTGTCACTGATGCAACGATCATGATTTTGGGCAAACTCCAAGACACAGTGGAAGACAGGGGGACATGGCTTGCTATGGTTCATAGGATCATGAAGAATTGTACAGTGACTGAACAACACAACTATGTGGATAATTCTTTTTAATGGTAAATTTTTCTAAAGGTAAAGGTAAAGGTTCCCTCGACTTCACTTTTAAGAATTTCAAGCTTCTTTTCCTTATCACATGCCATTACAAATTCATTCTTTCCTTTCTGTTATCTACAGACCTGCAAGCAGAAAAGCTTGGTAGACCAATACCTCTGCTAAATCCTAAAGAATTTTCACATGACCATCAGACCACGCCCACAAAATAAGCCACACCCACACCCACAGAACCGGTAGTAAAAATTTTTAGAACCCACCCTTGATCAGAGTACAAAGCATAGGGGCCACAGGATCGAGATATTTTATAACCTCCTTACTATTGTACGTTGTTCAGTCTAAAATATCTCGATCCTGTGGCCCCTATGCTTTGTACTCTGATCAAGGGTGGGTTCTAAAAATTTTTATTACCGGTTCTGTGGGTGTGGGTGTGGCTTATTTTGTGGGCGTGGTCTGATGGTCATATGACAAACTGGTGTTTGTCTCTGTTCCAGTGCCATAAATATGTTGTTTACTGCTTACATCATATAAGGAAAAATAAAATACAGCCATCACAGCAATGCCAACAGCTGCTGGGCTCTTATCATTATGAGCTGTAATTTAGAAGAAAAAAATTTGCCTTCCATGCAGAAAAGATCTGGTGCAGCCATTACCAAAAAATAGTCACTTAATGTCTTTGTCCTGAAGAATCGCCTATCATATTTACTTCTTGAGTCTCCTATGATCTCAGAATCCTTAATTTCTGCATCCTGCCTTGAAAAGAAATGACATTGTCTGCCAAAGTAAGCCCAAGTTTATTGTCGCATAAATAAAACAGACAGAATATAATCTGTAGAAATGATTTGTTTTCTGCTGGGCATGCGGAAGGAAAAATATGTTACAATAGATTATTGAACCTATTCCTTCCAAACCTCAGGTTTTATTCGTCCAGGCTTCCGAGACTCCCTTATTCATGATTTCCCCATTTTCAATTTCAAAACTATTTTGGAGCATAAGGCAAGGTTTTCAGTTTCAGTTATGGATACTATTCGGCATTCAGATTCCAGAACTGCTTGTTGGAGGTAGAATGCACTGTGTTAAAATCTCTTAATAGTCCATTTTAATTTTCTGTTTTTTGTCCTTTGCAGTTCTACAGTTATAGTATGGAGCTTGTGTCATAATGTTCTCCAAATTATATTTAATGAGCCACACAATATTTATATCACGAAGAAAGAATCCATATTTTGAGCCTCAGTGGCACAGTGGCACAGTAGTTAGAGTGCAGTACTGCAGGCTACTTCTGCTGCCTGCCAGCTGCCTGAAATTTCACAGTTCGAATCTCATCAGGCTCATGAGAGGTGGTGGGTGGAGAAGGACATATTCAGCGAAAGTCATGATTTGGCCAAATGTTTGTTCAAATCAGCATATGAAAATATGACCCAATGATAGCCCAATAAAAATGTTCCCAAACAATAGTTTATTATTTATCCTCAAAAATAAAATATGGTAATATGTTGCATATGACTACCATCTAGCTGCTGGCATTTTAAATGTATCCTATTCAACTTATTTCAAGATAATTTCAAATGATACATAAAATCAGTGACATTTGTATGCTTTATTTATTTTATTTTTTTTTTTGTATTATTGGGCTCACAATCAGACAGATGTTTAGATTGTTTAGAATTCTTCCGAAGGTTCTGGGATTGGCAGATGTTGTTTGATGGTGATAAAGGTTTTGTAACAGAATATAAGCTGTTCTAAGTAAAACTGTGTTTTACAATTGACTGGTGGTAATTTTGTTAATGCTAATGGTGTTCAAGTGGTGTTCCACTTGTTTTGATATTGCATCTACCGTAAGTATCTAGCATGGAAAATCAGAAGTCCAAGAAGTTCAAATGAATATAAAGCTTTATTGTAAGCTTATGCTCTCTACAAGAAGAGCACGTTCTCTAATAGGAAAAGCAAATTGGCAATTGATAAGTGTCAATGGAATTCAATGTGAACTGGATTTAGATTTCTTGGCATAAATGAAGCGGCGAGGTGGTTATAGTGCAGTACTGAAGCTACTGCAGCTGACTGCTAGTTCAGCAGATCAGCAGATCAAATCTCACCAGCTCAAGGTTGACTCAGCCTTCCATCCTTCCAAGGTGGGTAAAATGAGGACCCAGATTGTTGGGGGCAATATGTTGTTCATGTTGTCTTTGTTGTAAGAAGCCCAGAGTCCTCAGAGAGTGGGCGGCATAGAAATACGAATAATAAATAAATAAATGAAAACACAGTTGCTGGTTAATGCTGATAGATTGCAAGTTTTTCATGAAGACTCGTGAGTCATGAAGACTCATTTTTAGCACTACTTTTGTCATTACATTTCTTCCTCTGTCAACCATACTGAACAAGACAGGCCACTATTATCAAGCATCAAAAATATTTGCCAGGCTATCCCATCTCCTTTACATAGAAATCTGAAGCTGTATGGAAAATGTTGTAGCGCGGGAATAACAAGAGGCACAAGCAGGCTAGTAACAACAGCTCTTTAATTCAGGGTGAGACTTCAACAAAGGAACACAGGCAACAGCCCTCTTTATATACTTTTCAGGGGTGACCAAGAACCAATCAGAATTCACTGTACATTTGAATTTCCCGCACAAAATAGATACATACATAACACCCTTCCACTCCCAGAAGGCACTTATTCTATCTATTTACATATTTACATACAAAATCACGCAGGTGACCAGGGCGTGTCCTAATCCTGGTTGACCTGCGCAGTTCAGTTGTTGGCAAGGCGTCGAGCCGGTCGGAGGGACCGCCCGTCTCTCCCGGCTCCGCCAATGGAACCTCCTGGATTTCTCCGCAGGTGTGGTTATCCCTGGTTGGGAGTGTCAGCTCGCTGGGGCGGCGCTGGAACTCAGGGTTGCCAGATAGGTATTCCGGCTTACTCGGGCTTGAAGTAGCTGTGTCAGGAAAACCTTGAAAGTTAGGACATGGATTTTCATTTTGTAAACGTTTGCGCAATTGATCTATATGCCTCCTCCAGATTTTACCATGCCCTATGTCGACTGTATATGACTTTGGGCCGGTAATTCCTACAATGGTTCCTTCTACCCATAGGGGCCCATTGGTGTAACTTCTAGCAAAAACTGGTGCTCCTGCATAGAATTGTCTTAGTCCTCCCCCTTCCCCCTTGAAGCTATTGGGGGAGTAATTGGGATGCAGCCGGTCAAGAACTCATCTTAGCTTTCGGCCCATTAAAAGCTCAGCTGGGCTGCGGCCCGAGGTGGGGCACGGGGTGGCGTGCTGTACCGCTAAGAACTCATCTATTCTAGCCTGCCAGACCCCTGCATCAAGCCGGGACAGAACTTCTTTGGCCGTTCTTACAAATCTCTCTGCAAGGCCATTAGAAGCCAGATGAAAAGGAGCGGATAATGCATGTCTTATGCCTAATTCAGCTAGGTAGCCTTCAAATTGAGTTGTCGTGAATTGGGGCCCATTGTCGGATACCAGTGTGTCCGGCAATCCGTGTGTTGCGAATAGTTTTCTGAGTACTTTGATTACGGCCTCAGAAGTGGTAGATGGCATCAGGGCGATTTCGAGCCACTTAGAATATGCATCTACAATGATAAGGAAGTTCTGGCTGTGGAATGGGCCAGTGAAATCAATGTGAATCCTCCCCCATGGCCCTTTTGGTTTTTCCCATTTTCGAATGGGAGCTATGGGCGGATCTGGGCGGGACTCCTGGCAGGGCCTGCACTTCCCTACCCACTCAGTGACATCTTGGTCGAGATGTAGCCACCAAACATAACTACCAGCTAAGCCTTTCATGCAAACAATACCAGGGTGTCCTTCATGCAACATTTCCAGAACTCTATGCTGTAACCGCGAAGGAATGACCACCCTGTCTCCCCACAACAAGCAACCCCCCAACATTGACAGTTCATTTTTCTTGTTAAAGTACAATTGAAAGTCACCACCGTCCACCTTGGTAGGCCAACCCCTAGTTACCCAGCCCTTTACTGTGCGCAGCACAGAGTCTCTAGCAGAAACCTTTGCCACCTCGTTCGAAGAGATGGGGCCCGGGGAAACAATGTCTAGCAGCAAAACCAGGGCCTCTGGGGTCGGGTTGTCCAATAATTCGGGCAAGGGGCATCGGCTGAGGGCGTCAGCATGGTCTAAAGTTTTGTCCGGTCGGTGGAGCAGTCTGTACGAGTACGCGGCTAAGAAAATGGACCATCTGGTCATCCGGGGGGAAAGAGCAGCCGGTGTCGGTTTATCTCCAGCCAAAAGTCCCAAAAGAGGCTGGTGGTCCGTAATAAGTTCAAAATTGCGGCCAAACAAATACTCGTGAAATTTCTTGTCCCCAGCCACAGCTGCTAGTGCCTCCCTATCTAGCTGGCTATAGTTCCTTTCAGCACTAGACAAAGTGTGAGAACAATAGGCGATGGGTGCCTCTAACCCGTTCGGCAGTCTATGGCTTAAAACTGTGCCTACGCCAAAGGGGGAAGCATCACAGACCAATACTAGAGGTAGTTCAGAATTGTATTGGATGAGGAAACTGTCCTCAGACAAAAGTCTTTTTACGGCATTGAATGCGGCCACTTCTTGCTTGCCCCAAACCCATGGAACGTTTTTTCCAAGGAGCCTGTGCAGAGGCTCTGCAACAGTGGCTTTGTGTTTCAGAAACACCGTAAAGAAATTGAGAAGGCCCAGGAAGGCCTGCAGTTCAGATTTTGACTTGGGGGTGGGCGCGCTTTGGATGGCCCTAACTTTGCTTTCTGTGGGGTGAATGCCTGTGCTGTTGATTCTGTAGCCTAAGAATTCCACTGATGGAACCGCTATCTTGCATTTTGTTCGCTTAAGCTTAAGTCCCACTTCTCTGAACCTCGTTAGGACTTGTCTAACCCTCTGGCCTAACTGAATTTCATCTTGGCCACTGATCAAAATGTTGTCGAAATACGGGATGACTCCTGGGAGGCTTGTAGAAGGCGCTCCATAGTGCTTTGAAAAAGTCCTGGGGCAATGCTGACCCCAAACTGAAGCCTGGTGCATTTAAAGACACCTCTGTGAGTTACTATTGTCTGTGATTCTGCCGTAGCATCATCTACTGGCAGTTGCTGGTATGCCTGCGCAAGGTCTAGTTTTGCGAATAGCTTGCCAGGCCCCAGTGAATGTAGTAGATGGTGGACTATCGGAACCGGATAGGCGCTCTGCTGCAACACCTTGTTAATCAAACATTTATAGTCGGCGCAAATTCTAATTGAGCCATCCAATTTGACTGGTGTGACTATTGGGGTTTCCCACTTAGCGTGATCTACGGGAACTAGCACCCCTTGTTTAATGAGCTTGTCAAGCTCCGCATCAATTTTGGGCTTTAAAGCAAATGGAACTCGTCTTGCTTTCAGTCTGATTGGCACTACGTTGGGGTCTAAATTAAAGGATATAGGGGTACCCATGTACTTGCCTAGAGTCTCTTTGAAAACGTCCTGAAACTCGTGGAGCAGGGTTTCTTTAAGTGATGATCCGCTGATGCTGTGAACGCCCGTGAAGCCCATGCTGAGGGCCCTGAAAGATTTCATGCCCAGTAGACTTGGTAGGGGCTTGCTAACGACGGTCAGGGGCAGCTCTTTCTGGAACTCGCCATAGGTGACCTGGAACGTGCCCAAGCCTTCAACGGGAACTCGGTTTCCCTGGTAGTCGAGTAGGTGGATTTTATGACGGGACAGCTGGTTCTTCTGAAGTTTGGGCAGGAGTACCTTGAGTGTTGACCAGGACATGATCAATAACATAGACCCGGTGTCGATTTCCAATTTGCACGATTTGTCATAGATTTCTACTCTCGGTTGTGCTGGCTTGGCTGATTCTCATGCTGTAGGTCTCCCGCTTTTGAGGTTCGCACCGTTTTCTCGCGCCATCAACTTTGATTGGCTGTTTTGAATGAGCCGGTTCTGGTTGGTCGCGGCAGTCCCGTCGCTTTTGACTACGTGGAAATTGAGCTCTGCAAACTCGTGCTAGGTGGCCTTTCCTGTTGCAACGCCTGCAGATGGCTTCTCTGTATTTACACGAATGTCTCTCATGATCCCCGCCACAGCTGGAACAGTTCTTGTGGCGGCAGTTTTGTTCACTCGATTTCTTTTCTGTATGGAAAACGTCCTTGTCCGACTCTTCCTCTGTGCTGGTTTGCACCTCCTCTCTATGGACGGGAGCTGTTTTCGGCCCGCCTTTGCTTGAACTGGGTCGCTGCAGCACTTCTGAAGCTTTCGTTGATGCTTCGTGTGCTCGAGTTTCGTCTAGTGCACCAGCTAGCATTAGGTCTGGCTTGGCTAGGAGACGCCTTTGTAACCGGGTGTCTCAAACCCCACAAATCAGTTGTTCCAGCAATGCGTCGTCTAAGTCTCTATAGTCACAATGCGTTGTGGCTTTTCGAAGTGTGGCCACATAAGCACTGACCGGCTCCCCTTCTTTTTGAACTTGTTGCTGGAGTTCATAGCGCTGAACGAATTTAGATGGAACTGGAGCATAGTGGGCTCTCAGGTTGGCCTGTAGGACGTCCCATGGAACCGTCTGGACTGGGGTTGGTTCGCAGAGGGATTTGGCCATCTCGAATACGTCTGGTCCGCAGTGGCTTAAGAACAGAGCCCTTTTTCTGTTCGCAGAGAGCCCATGCATTTTGCTCGCTTCTAGGGAGCACTCGAACCTGGTCAGATACGAACCTCACTTCTCTCGGGTCGGATCGAAGGGTTTTGGCGGAACGTAGGCAGACATGCCGTGTCTCCGTGTTCACTAGTCACCCTGGCTGAAACTCCAAGCTCTTTTAGAATTGCCTCTTGTGGCCTCTATCCCACCTTGGTTGCCAATGTTGTAGCGCGGGAATAATGAGAGGCACAAGCAGGCTAGTAACAACAGCTCTTTAATTCAGGGTGAGACTTCAGCAAAGGAATACAGGCAACAGCCCTCTTTATATACTTTTCAGGGGTGACCAAGAACCAATCAGAATTCACTGTACATTTGAATTTCCCGCACAAAATAGATACGACATAACAGAAAAAAATAGAATTACTGCTCAACACTCTTCTAATTTACAGCCAAGATATTTTAATGGAGTTTGGACTGAACAAATGGACCATTCTTACCATTATCAGGGGCAAAATGGTGAAAACTGAAGGAATAAAGTGCCCTCTGGAAAGAACATCAATGGCATGACAAAATAGCAACAATAGTGCTTTGGAATATCTGCAAGAAATATCATTTACCTGCAATCAAGAACTGATAGGATCATAAAATGGACAAAGTAGCAGAAAATGAAGAAGCTAAAGTGCTCTGGGACAATCAACTTCCACACAATAATCGCATTACAGTTACCATGTACAAAAATAAAGTTCCATGACTTTTTTACCAACCCCAAAAGAAAAAGCTCTGGTATCAATTGTATATTGTTTAAAAATCTTCTGACTCAGTGTGTGTAGTTGAATCCAGATTTTTACTCATCCACCAAATATGATTCCCTTTTTGTAATTTACACTTCCAATATAAATCTGAAATGTCTTTATAAATTCTGGACAGTTCACTGACTAATGGTACCTCATTTTATAATTTTAAAAAGTCTATTTAAGATTATAATCTAATATAAATTTCAGTCCTTTCAAGAATTATGGAATTAATATTGATACTATTTGTGAAATCACTTGTTTTTAATTCAAGTCAACACAAAATTAATAAATAACTGATAACATTTAGACTTGTGTATCTAGCATTTTAATTTCTGTTAATGAGATAGCCATTTTGTATCTTATATATTAAAGGATTGCATTTAGAATGAATGGTTTTGCCTCATGGATGTCTTGTGAAATTTCTACAAATGGAATATTCAAGTTAGATTTATGAGTGCAATTTTCTTATGTAGAAATCTTTGTTCGTTTTATTATTTTCAGTACAATTTTCTTCATGATTACTTTGTAACAGAATCTTTGTGGCTGTCATCAATAGACATTTATGCTACAGTCGCTGGCTTCAATTGTCCCAGAGATATTATAGCTGAAAAAAGGAAGGGACTGAAAAATGGGTTGCTAAGATGATGTAAATTAAACTGAAATAGATGTGTGATAAAAATAATGCCCAGGATATAAAAGAATGTTCATCACAGTCTGAGATAACATTCAAGCTTTGCTTATGAATTGGGATATTCTTGGCTTTAAATCTACTTCAGCAATAAAATCATTAACTGATCTACAGAGCAGACAGATCTTCCCATGTTAAAAAAAGCCCTATATATTACTTAGACAATATTGATATTTAGTGTTATATTCATTATTAGATGAATCATAATAATTAGCATTTTTATTTTTCTGTTTTATGAAATGACTTCCAGAACTTCTAACATTACTGTAATGGTAGAAAACTTAAAAGCTTAACAACTACACACACACACACACACACACACACACACACAAACACACACCTGTGCACGCACACACAATGGGAAAAACAGGGAAATAAGGTAAATCAATGTTTTGAACATCTTATAATTTACAATTTGAATTGGGAACTTTTAGGAACAAAAATAAGTAGAGTTGATCTCCCACTACAGATAATATTTAGGCTCTCCATTCCATTTTCACCCCTCTGAGGAAATCAAAGTAAGAAACTCTGCTGGCCTTCTAGATGAGCCAACAACCACCCCGGACTTATTACATCTTCCTCTTTTTATTCAAATCCCAGCTTCTTATCTTTTCTAGGAATCCTTAATCTTTTAATCCTTTCTTGTTTAAACGAATATTGAGTTTATGCAATGGCATTTGTAAAATGCATTCCTGGATCAAGTTACCTCCTCTATTTTTTCTTTTTTGCTGTTTATTCTATTTGTCTTTCTTTCCATCACTCTGTGATGTCTTTCATGCTTCCTATTGTCTTTTGTTTATATTACTATAAAGTACAGTCTATTGCTACACAGATTATTTCTTGCTCTCTGTCTAATAAAGGGGATTAGGTCTGTATAAATATGTCAGATATTTCATGTATACATACCAATCAAAGTATTTGCTTTTGAGATAAGCAACATTATGTAAACCACAGAAAAGGAGTAAAAAATAAGCCAAAGAAATTAAAGAAGTAAGAAAGCAGGAATAAGAAAAGGAGATCTAGTTAAATTCAGTTAATATCATTCAAACTATTTTTATTTCTGCCAGGTCTATTTACCATATTATGCATTGTCATTTTTTCTCTAAATTTTTCCTTTCTCTCTTTTTGTTGCTCTGAGGATTGCATCCATTCCACCCAATTACAACTTTCTAAGTCCTCTTCTCAACCCATTCACTTTTCTTTATGTATTTCTTCTGCAGTTAGATCCTCATTATATGATCAAATTACTTTCTTTGAAACTGGTCATTCACTTTAATACTCAGTCCATATTCATTCAACACTAATTCATACTTTACCATGTTTCTACATCTTTTACCCACACTTCTTAAGTAACCCTTTCCTACCACACTCAATTTTAAGTTTCAATTTAAATACATAATTTTCATGTCTACATAAAAAAAGTACAGACATTATGATATCCATTTTTTCCCACTGGCATTTGTACTACCCATCTTTCAAGAATAATCTACCAATTGTCATGCCCCCATTGGAGCCTGAATCCACGGAGGAGGATGAGCTGGAGCTGGGACTGATGGAGGTCAAGGGGGCAGCCTCGTGGGCTTTGGAGGAATGTGGGGAGGAGCAGGACAAGGCAGCCCCAGGCCCGTGGGGCTTGGGACAGCTTGCCACCAGGGAGAAATAGGGGCAGAGAGAGGACAGGCAATGGAAATGAGGAGTGATGGAACTCAGGCAATGAGCAAGGATCGCCTCCTCCCCCAAGCACAAAGAGTGCAGAGGTGGGAAAGGCAGACTCAGGAGGAGAGTGCCCCACCTGTCTTCACAAGGCACACCTGGGGACTGAGATTTAAGGAGATGCTGTGGGGAGGGGCATTCGTCAGGAACAAATGCTGAATTCATGGAGTTTTGTGTGCCGTTGCCAATGTCTGGAGTTTGCAGGACTCGTTGCCTTATTCCTTGCTTTGTGGACTCATTGCCTTGTTCCTTTGCCTCGCTGGACTTCTTGCTTTGAAGCCATTGTGCTAACAGAGGCTGCTGTGTGTGTGAGAGAGAGAGCACTTTGCTCCAGAACTTGCCATAAATGTGGGAGTGTTTGGTGGAAAGTTGGAGCAATAAAGGGAAGTTCGAACTATCAGTTGGCTGTGTTGCCTTTGTGCCTTGTCCTGGGTCATCACACCAATGTACACAAATTCATTTACTTGCTTCTAGTTTTGTCACCATTTTGTATAATGTGAAATCATTGACTTCAGTTTCCTTGTCCATCACAACTTCCTGTGATGCATTCATTTTCAAATTTACATTTCTTATTGTGTTATGAAATCTATATAATATTTATTGTAAATCAGTTGGGCTCTTAACAGCAAATATGGAAGTGCTGCACATTCCTATCTTCAACTAATCAACACATTTAACATCAGCATGAGCATTTCTGTCAAATTTATTTGTAAATACACTGAAAAACTAAAGGGATATCACATTATTCTCCTTCCCACTAAATGTTGAACTATTTTATTTTCAAATATGCTTTAGTTTTATTAAAGACTATTTTATTGCATTTGTCATTCAAACTTCAACTCCATATTCACACAAAACATTTCATCATGGAGGCTTATGTTTACTTTACTAAATAGTTTCATTAAATCAACAAACAGGTAATAATTTCTTACATTCAAATTTCTTCAGACAACTGCTGAAAAGCAAAAACCTGTCTACTCAAACCCAGCCCATATTGTTTTGATTATTTTTATTATTTTCTTTCAGAATTTTGTTAAACACATTTCCAGAAACGTCAAGTAACTTATTGCCTTATAGATCTTGTATAATACATACATTTCTCTTTGTAGAGAACATCTAGACAAGAGTTCTTCCAATTTTCAGGTAAAAATGTACCTACACACAACACACACAACACACACACACACAAATGGAGGGGGTGTAGAGAGAGGAGAAAGAGAAAGATAGAGTAACAGAGACACTCCAAATGTCTATGGAGATTCCCAATCATTGAGGTCATCATTGTTCCAATAATGCTCTTCAAAAGGCAACTTGTTTTTTCCCCCTTTTGCTTCTCATCCAAGAAGCTTCTTCAGTTGTGCTTCATTCTTTTTTCTTCAAGGAGAAAAAAACCCCAAGAAAGTCCAGTTGCTCTTTGAACACCACTTTTGGGAGAGCCACTCCAAAGTGTCTTTCTTCAGCTATCCATAGTTGCACTGGTTTTTTTTTCTTTATTTCTTCCTTTCTTCCTTTCTTCCTTCTTTCCTTCCTTCCTTCCTTCCTTCCTTCCTTCCTTCATTCCTTCCTTCCGAGGTTTCTAGGTGGGTTGGACGTACAATTTATAACAATCATTTCAACTCTACTTTTCAATATACTATTATCATCCTAATCCAGATCTCCAAGATTCTCTTTTTAGCGCATGCTCACTTCAGTCTCAGCACAAATCTTTTTATCATTTTTTTTTTCAATTTCATGCAGTCTGCCAGAAGGTCTCTCTTTAGTTGTCTTCAATCACTTTGAAAACAAGTTTTTGGGTTCTTTTTTAATTCATACAAATAGCTTTGGGATTTCTGTCTCTTTTAATTTTAATCTTCTTTATCTCTTTGATTTCAAATCAAAGAATCAAATCTTTCTGTATCTTTACATATAATAAAATACTGGATATTTGTCCCATTTTTATTTTTGCTATTAACCTTTCTCTTACATTCATTTTTTTTTCTCATGGATCATCAGATTACATCACATATCTTTTTTCATACTCCTGTTTAGCATAACTCTAGATATATTATTCTAAGAACCTTCTAACTCTTCTTTTCTTATGGATAGTTTCAACTCATTCTGTTCAGATATTTATATATTTTTTCCAAATAAGACATGTGCATCAACTCCTGCTGTAAATCTATTTTCATTTCTGGAATCCTTCACTAAATGTCACGCTTTTTTCATGATAAGCAATTAAAATAATTACATTTGATTTTCTTTTTCCTTTTTCACATGTAGGAAAACACAAATAAAATTCTGTTTAAACCACAAAGGTTGAAGTTACCTTTTTCAAAAAATCATCAATTTCTCGATAATCTAATCACTTTTTCTGACTTGTCTTGTATTATTCCACACATCCATGTCTAACAAAATGTTTTCTTTGTATATGCTTAGACTATTGCATTTCCTTTTCTGAAATTCATCTCTGTTCAATTTTCATCATTCTTTGAAGCACATAGATAATCTTCACTTAATGACAACATTAAGGAATGGGAATGGCAATTCCCAACATTTGGGAATGGCAATTTGATTACTAAGCAATAAGGCAATTCAGTGAGATATCACATGATCATAACTTGTGGTTTACTGCTAGCATCTCCATTGACTCTGCTTGTCAAAAGCCATCTATGAAGTACATGACAACAGGATGTTGGGGTGGTTATAACCACTGACAGTTGTGAAATGTCTGAATCTCAATCACGTGACTGAGGTAACACTGTAAAAATCATAAATGTGAAATGCATTCACTAAACTTTTTTTAGCACTGTTATAACTTTGTATCAACTCTATTAATTTCCATTTTCATATGTATCCGTAATAACTTAGGTGACATCAATTATCTTTTTTTACATACAAGTTAGATATTTCATTCAATACTTATAAGATAGTCATGACTCTCACCTTGGTCACCACTTCTTTACCCTCCTACCATCGGGAAGAAGATATAGAAGCATATCCAGCTGCACAAACAGGCTGAAGAACAGTTTTTATCCGTGAGCTGTCAGACTCCTGAATGTGAAATAACATCATAACTACATAGTACGATGGACTTGCAGGACCGACACAACATGTAACATGTTCACACTGGTGCCATAGGAATGGGTATTTGTTAATATGATTTATTGGGTATGGGATTTTCTGTCTTCACTGTAAGTTGTATTGTGTTAGGGGGGCTGCACTGAGGAACTCCACCAATCTCATTGTATATATGTTGTGCAGTGACAATAAAAGTTATTTTTATTATGACCTCTCTATTCCATTTCTACAGTCTTCCTATTTGGTACCATATTAGAATCAATGTCTGTTTAAGGATATTTGCTATTATACTTTATCAATATACTTCAGTTCAAACTCACATGTTGAATTTGTAAAGCTGAGCAAGCCTGATCCCATAAATAGACCATGTTGAAAGTAGACATTGTGTCTTGATACTACTAATCAAAACATCAAGGAGACTGCTTTCCTTGCTTGGCTGTTTCACTTAAATATAAATGTCTTAGAATATATATGTGCTTAGAAAACAATGGAAAGTCAGCAAAGTAACAGCTATAAGGTATGCCATTATAGTGTTAGAGGTAGAGCTATCTTTTACAGATACTTTCTTGAAGGCTATATCAAAGTGACATATATCCTGAGAGTTTTTCATAAGTCTATAAATTAGATCATGAGGCCAGACTTGAACTGATGTAGCACTTATTGCATGTCATTCCAACTCATAGTTTCTCAGCTGCAGGGCCTATTTAAATAGAAGAGATCCAAATTCATTTGCATTTCATTTAGTAATAAATTACAGCCTTGTGCAATAGCCTGGGAGAGAGGAAGGAGGGAGAGATACATTTTTTTTTTCTTTCTTGAACAAATGTCTATTTTTCCACCAATGCTTCAGATTGCTAAGTGGTCTAAAAGGCAAAGAGCATATCTGATTTTTTTTCCAGAAAGGTCTTTTTAACTTCCCCATTGTCTAGCAAATTACTAATGACAATTTCCAGAAAATGTATCCCAGATTCTCTAACCTATTGCTATTTGTGTCTTGATCTTATGCCTTTTGCCAGACAGAATTCATCAATATAAAACAAATTCTTAAGAGGGTAATTATAATGGATGAATATTGCAGCTGTCTAGAATTGGTTAGGATTTATTTCATTTCAGGAAAAAAAAAGTCTCTGTACCCTCATATAGGACTCGTATTCTGCCAACAATCCAATATCCTTTATGACTCTAAATCCAGCAAATAATGAATTCATATGAATACATTGATATATGTAAAACTAGGTTGTGTATAAATTGGACAAATTAATGCAATGAAGGAAATCTTTTGGTTTGTAAAACAGAAAAACAACTACCTAAGGAGAAATTGTCCTTTGATAAAAGCTTAACTAAATTTACATTGGATCTTTGTTTAACAATGGCTTATCAAATAAAGAATACTTGTGCAGTTTACACAATGTTGTAAGTTATAAACCACTGTTTAAAATATAATCATTGGGTTCACACATATTATGCCAAACCAAAACCAAATCAATCAAATTTGAGCTTAAAGCATCTGTGAGGTGAAAGGAATTTACTCTCAAATAAATGGGATTAAAACTGTATTTGTAAGTCCCTTCCTCAATTTCAAATTAATATTATATTATAGGAGAAAATAACCTTTTCTAACCCTCTGGGTCAATGCCAGATTCAAGTTTGGGAAATGGTCATATTAGTTGCCTTAAATACCCTTTTGACTTTTTTTTTCTAGCTTAGAGTATAAATCATTATTACACAAATTTATTTAAGGAAAGGCTTTCTACTTTGCATGAACCTGTTTTGTAATTCTCCTAGAGTGAGGATAGGAGGGTATTTTGTCTTTTTTCCCCCTGTTATATATTTCCTTGATCTTCAAAGAAGATTGGAGGAAATTTTATTGTCTTTGGTGTGAAGCCTATCCCTAATACCATCCTTTAAAGCTGCTTCAGAGCTGCTAATTATCAAAGCAAAAACTGATCATAGATCCTAATTGCAGCTTCCCTGTGTTTGCTTATTTTTCCTTCTTTCTTTGGGTACCTGGAAAAATTATGCTATGAAAAGTAGAAGCATTTTTTTTAAAAAGAAACTACATTAACTTGCCAAATGTATTAAAATGAAAAGTGAATAGTCAGAATTGAGTGCAAAATAATTTTTATACCATATATACTGTCTATTTATTCATTTCTATTTTAATATTTAAAATTGGCTGACATTTTAACAAGAGACCTTATCGTCTGTTCTTTCATGTGGCAAATATACAAAATCATATATAAACTACTTTATTGTGTGAGCTAACATGCTTAGTGTTTAACATATGTGGAAGTATAGCAATTTTTAACTTGATAAACATCAATTAACACTTCATTTCTATGAGTGTCAAGTAAAATGATTTGACTTATAGCCAAGATTAATAAAGAACTATGCACTGTTATCTATTCCTCAATTCTTTGAATAGTGAAAAATCCAGGAACAGTGTCTATTCATGAATGTCGTCAAACAGGACCTAGGAAGCAGGCATTTTCAAAATTTGCCCCCATATTTTGGAAATCCCTGCCTATGGAAATCTAGCCTACTTACCTGGCTTTGCCATCTTGTCCAAGGGGAAGCATGTGTCATAAATGCTTCAGTTCTATTGCCAGAAACATGACTTTATAACCCTTACTGTTAGATCGGCGCAGGAATGGAAGACGTGACCAGCTCGTTACATGAGTAACTTTTTATTAAGAATAGAAACAGTAGCAAGACTGCCCGTGTGCTGCCGGAGCTCTCCTTATATTCGCTCCCGGCAGACGCACCGCCCCTTGCCAGGGATTCAAATCTCCCGCCCGATGGCTAGCAGCCAATCAGGGCGGATGTCCTTATAAGGACATAACACTCCTCCCCCCTTAGTCCGAACTGTCAATCTCATCCACAAAAGTCACGTAATTGCGCAGGTACGTAGGACGCCTCGGCACCCTAGCTGACCTGCGCAGTCCCACTTCCTCTCTGTCTCCGGCCTGGACGGACGGGGCTCTTTCGTCTCCTGGTTCCTTCTCCGGAACCGGGCTTGGTTCGGCTGTTGAGTGAGCGGGGTCACCCCCAGCGCCTCCGGCCGGACCACAGACCTTGGATGGCTGGTTCTGATGGTCTTCCTCCTGGCCTGTGGATCTATTGCCTCGTCTCGGTCGCTTGGTTCCGACTCGGGAAGAGCGTCTGAGCCTCGGTAAGTCCATTGCTTGCTCCTCCCTGGTTGCCCGGGCGCTGTGGTTCGGTCGCGGTCCGGCTTGCTGCCGTTCGGGTGGTGGTTCCGTTTGGTGCCCTTGGGCTCGGTCCGCCGTCTGCGGGTGGTGCTGGCTTGCGTTGTGCTGTCCGACCTCGCAGGGGTGGCGTTGGTCCCCTCGGTTGGGCTGGCGTAGGTCTCCCCCGTCTGGTTGGCGGTGGTCGACCTGGTCGGGATGTTGTTGCGGGGCTACCTCTGCGGGGCGGCGGAGGTCTCCCCTGCCGGGGTGGTGTAGGTCTACCTCGCCGGGTTGTTGTCGGCTTTCCCTTCCCCCTAGTCCCTGGTCTACCGTCAGGTGGTGCCTGGGGTCCTCCTGGTTGGGTTGTTGTTTCCCGGTTGTCTTCTGCGATGGGCGGGGGTCCCTCTCGCTGAGGAGTCGTGTGCCACCCTCGCCCATGGGTAATGGGGTGCCCGTCTTGGCTGGGTTCCGGTCTACTCGCCTGGAACTGCGGTCTCCCTGGCTGGGCTGGTGATGGCTGCCGTCACTGGTTGGGTGCGCTGCTCCTCCTCTGGGCATGTCCCGGTCTACTTGCGGGCTGGGTTGGTGTTCCCTGGCCCTGTTGTGCCGGGTGCCCACCTGGCTGGGTTGGTGTTGCCATCCCCTATGCGGTTGGCCCCGGTCTACCTCGCTGGACTGCCACCGTGACAGTACCTGGTAGTGGGCTGGGCCGTCGGGATGGCGCTGTTCTGCCTCGCAGGGGTGTGGTAGGCCTACCTCGTCGGGGTGTCGTAGGCCTACCTCGCCGGGGTGTTGTAGGCCTACCTCCTCTGGGTGTGGTAGGTCTACCTCACCAGGGTGTTGGAGGCCTACCTCGTCGGGGTGTTGTAGGCCTCCCTCATCCGGCTGGTTTTCGTGTGCCCCCCGCCACCTTTTTCGGAGTTGGTCGATGTGCCGTCTACAGACCTGTCCATCTTCCAACTCGACGGTGTAGGATTTGGGGCCGGTTGTGCTGGCAATCTTCCCCTTCAGCCACTTGGGAGAGCCGTTGAAATTCAGCGCGAAAACTGAATCTCCGTTGCTGAAGGCGCGAAGCGGGCGGCTGGCAGTTGCGGTCACTTCTGGGCTGTATTGGGGGTGCAGCCGGTCCAAGGGTGACCTCAACCTTCTGCCCATCAGCAGTTCGGCCGGGCTCTTGTGGGTGGTGGCATGTGGCGTGATGTGCTGGGTGAGGAGGAAGTTGTCTATGCGTTCTTGCCAGTCTCCCGGGCCCATCTTGGTGATGGCTTCTTTGGTCAGTCTGACCATGCGTTCTGCTTGTCCGTTTCTGGCCGGCCTGTAGGGGGCGGACAGGGCGGGGCGGATGCCCAGTCCTGCCAGGAAGGACTCCATGGTCAGGGATGTGAGCTGGGGGCCGTTGTCCGAGACCAGCACGTCCGGTAGTCCATGTGTGGCGAACAGACGGCGCAGGGCTCGGATCGTCGCTTCAGTTGTGGTAGATGCCATGGGCACCACCTCGAGCCACTTGGAGAAGGCATCTACCACGATGAGGAGGTGTCGCCCTTTCATCGGGCCCGCGAAGTCGATGTGTATCCTCGACCAGGGGTTGCTGGGGGTCTCCCACTTCGCGACTTCGGATTGCGGCGGCGCTGGGCGAACTTCTTGGCACGGGTCGCATCTGGAGACCCATTGCTCAATGTCTTTGTCCATGGAGGGCCACCAGACATAACTCCGTGCCAGGGCCTTCATGCGGACGATGCCCGGATGCCCTTTGTGCAGCGTTTCTAGCGTCCGCCGTTGCAGAGTGCTTGGGATCAGCACCCTGTCTCCCCATAGCAGACAGCCTTTTATGGTGGACAGCTCCTTCTGTTTCCTGGCGAACGGGCTGAATTTCTCCTCTGGCTTTTCCGATGGCCACCCTCTGAGGATCCAGGACTTCATTTGGCGGAGTGTGGGGTCCTTTTGGGTGTGGACGGCCACATCTGCGGATGACACAGGAAAGCTGGCGTCGTCATCTATATGGAGTAGATGGAGCGTGGGGGCTGGGTCTTCGACTGGATTCTTTGACGGGCACCTGCTGAGCGCGTCGGCATTTCCTATGGCTGTGCCTGGCTGGTGCACGAGCCTATAGGAGTAGCCAGCTAGGAAGATGGCCCATCTCATCATCCGTGGGGACATGAAGGTCGGGGTGGGTTGGTCGCCTGCGAGGAGTCCCAGGAGTGGCTTGTGGTCGGTGACTATGGTGAAGCGTCTTCCGTAGAGGTATTCGTGGAAGCGCTTCACTCCAGCCACGATGGCCAGAGCTTCTTTGTCCAGCTGGCTGTAGTTGCGCTCCGCGCCGGACATTGTCTTCGAGAAGTAGGCAATTGGGGCTTCCGTGCCGTTGGGCAGTTCATGGCTGAGGACTGCCCCCACCCCGTATGGAGACGCATCACAAGTCAGCTTGATGGGCAGCGTCTCGCTGTATTGGATGAGGACGCTTTTGGACGTCAATAGTCCTTTGATGGCCCGGAACGCCGCTTCCTCTTCCTGGCCCCACTTCCAGGAAGCTGATTTCCCCAGCAGGCGGTGGAGCGGCTCAGCAACTGTGGCTTTCTGTTTTAAGAAAATGGCATAGAAGTTGAGCAACCCAAGGAAAGCCTGAAGCTCCGTTTTGTTTTTTGGGCTTGGAGCTTCATGGATTGCTTCCACTTTTGATTTGGTGGGGTGGATGCCTGTGCTATCAATGAGGTAGCCCAGGAACTCGACTTCCTGTACACCTATAATGCACTTGTCCCGCCTGACCCTCAAGCCCTTGGCCTTGAATCGCTGCAGGACAAGCCTGAGCCTTTCAAGGAGTTGAGCTCTTGAGTCACCGGAGATGAGCACATCGTCGAAGTAAGGCACCACCCCTGGAACGCCTTGGAGAAGGCGTTCCATCATGGATTGGAAGATGCCGGGGGCAGCGCTGACTCCAAATTGGAGGCGGTTACATTTGAATGCCCCCCTGTGCGTGACAATTGTTTGAGCCTCCGCCGTTTTTTCGTCTACTGGCAGTTGCTGGTAAGCCTGGGCCAGGTCCAGTTTTGCGAAAATTGATCCAAATCCCAGGGAATGCAGCAGGTGTTGCACCACTGGGACTGGGTATGCGCTCTGTGCCAACGCCTTGTTGATGGTACAATGGTAGTCGGCGCAGATGCGCACAGACCCATCATGCTTCAGTGGGGTCACAATGGGAGTCTCCCATGAAGCATGATCGATCGGTTCCAGGACGCCCTGGGCGATCAGCTTATCCAGCTGCTCGTCTACTTTGGGCCGCAGGGCAAAGGGAACTCGGCGGGGCTTGAGCCTAATTGGGGTGATTCCCTTGTCCAGATTGAAAGAGATGGGCCTCCCCACAAATTTCCCCAGCTTACCATCGAAGACTTCCTTGAACTCTTCGATGAGGTTGTCGAGTTCGTCCCTGCGAATTTGATTGATGCCTTCGATTGAGAGCCCCAGCGGCTTGAACCACTCCACTCCTAGCAGGTTCGGTCGGCTGTCCTTCATGACGGTGATGGGGAGCTTGCCTTCGAACTCTTTGTAGGTGACTTGGATGTAGGCTCTTCCTAACACTCCGATGGGGTTTCCCCCAAAGTCGACGAGCTTGGAGTGTAGTGGCTTCAGCTCTCGCTTGGTGATGCTGGGATGCAGGCGCTTCAGCTGCTGCCAATCCATGATGGAGTAGACCGAGCCCGAGTCTACCTCCATGTTGCAGGGTGCTCCTTCCACGTGGATGGTCACGTGGAACTTGGTGGCGTTGTCCGCAGTTGTGTGTGCGATGGTCGTCTGGTGGACCGCTCCGCTCCGGGGAAACTCGTCGTCTCTGGGTCTGGAAGGGCCAGAGGACTGTTTGGATGATCTCTGGTACTCCTTCCGATTCTCGCGGGGACGGTGGCTGGAGGGCTCCGGGGCTGGTTCCTCGGCTCTGCACGCTTCGGCGATGTGACCCCTTCTGTTGCAGCGTCGGCAGGTCGCATCTCTCCACTTGCAGGTCGCCCTGGCATGGTCCCCTCTGCAGCTGGCGCAGCGCTCCCCCTTGTAGCTCCATTGGGCGGTTTCCCGCCTTGGGGGTCTGGATACTTTGTGTACGGTGGACTCCCCCTCCGACTCGGATCCAGCTGTGGAATCCTCTGTTGATGATTGCGCTGTGGAGCGAATCTTGTGGATTCCCTTTGCTCTTCTTACTGCGGCAGCTGCTTTCTCCGAGATTTTGGATGCGGTGGCTTCCTCCACCACATCCTTGAGCACGAGTTTCTTCCTGCTCAGGAATTTCTTCTGCAGGCCTCTGTCCCTCATGCCGAAAATCACGCGGTCAGCGATGGCATTGTCCACGTGGTCGAACTCACAGCTGGCTGCGATCTGGCGTAGGGCGGCCACGAATTCCTTGATAGTCTCACCTTCCATCTGGTCCCTCTGATGGAAGGTGAAACGGTTCGCCACTGGTGTTCCTGTTGGGGCATAGTGGTCTTCCAGGATTTGCAGCAGGTCTGCCCATGGCACTTCTTCGATGTCTCGTGGTGCTACGAGATCGATTGCCATGTCAAGGACCTCGGAGCCGCAGTTGGCCAGGAAAATGCCCTTTTTCCGGTCATCATCGGCATCCCTGATGTTGTTGCCTCTCAGGTATTGCCGGAATTTCACTACGTAGGATTTCCACTTGTCCTTCCCTGGGCGGAAAGGAGCAAGGGCTGGCAAAGTGACTTCAGCGGATGCCATGCCTTTGGAAATGCCTACTGTAGTTTCAGGTGCCGGAGTCTTGGTCTTGTTGGCTTGGTGCCGTGAGGTTCGTTTCTTCTCTCTAGTCCTTCGTCGCCAGTGTTAGATCGGCGCAGGAATGGAAGACGTGACCAGCTCGTTACATGAGTAACTTTTTATTAAGAATAGAAACAGTAGCAAGACTGCCCGTGTGCTGCCGGAGCTCTCCTTATATTCGCTCCCGGCAGACGCACCGCCCCTTGCCAGGGATTCAAATCTCCCGCCCGATGGCTAGCAGCCAATCGGGGCGGATGTCCTTATAAGGACATAACACTTACGGTGTTGCTTGGGATATTGTTATGGCTGATTGCATAGTCTGCCAAATGCTTAGCTTAGATCTGGCAATTTTACCTACCTATCAAGTCTCTTTGAAGGATTGGAATAGATAGGTTTTGCTGCTGAATAATATTAAAGGTATTTAGGGCCTAGAAGTAAAACTGCCTTTCAAAATTGATTGGTGATCTTCTCAATTCTAATGGTGCCCAAATAGTACTCCAGATATTTTGAGGATTGCAACCAAGGAGCATATTGCTATTGGTGATATCTTTTATTTTCTTTTATGACAATTGAAACCCTCCCCTTATGTTGCTGCAGGTGTACAATCCACTACAATTGTTCAGTCATTCAGATGTCTAGACTGTATTTGGCATTTATGTCCACCTATTAAGTCCTTCCAAAGGACCTGAGATAGACAGATATCATTGTTTCATAATAGTAAAGGTATTGCTGCAGGATGAAAGCTGTTCAAAATAGAGCTGCCTGTTGCAATTAACTGATGATAATTATGTGAATGTATATGGTGTTGAAGTGGTGCTACAGATGTTTTGTAATTGCACTCAAGTACTAATAGTACTTTGCTTTATTGTTATTATCATCATACACACTACAATGTGAAATCATAGCGGCCAGTTCTTTAACTGGAGTTGGCATTCATAAGTAGTGAGTTCTTCCCAAGAGCCTAGAATGTCACAATTATCTATGTAGTAGGTTTGCATATCTAAGCAGTATAGCCTTTTGTAATTGACAGAGGGAAATTTTGCCAATGTATAGATTTTCTAAGTGCCTTCCAAGACTTTTTAATATGGCACTGAATATGCTTCTAATCATATAGGCCCGTGATGGCGAACCTATGGCACATGTGCCACAGGTGGCACACAGAGCCATATCTGTGGGCACACGAGCATTGCTCTATCTGAACTCCAGCATGCATGCGTGCACTGGCCAGCTGATTTTCGGGTCTTCCGGGCCCACCGGAAGTCGGGAAATGGGCTGTTTCCATCCTCCGGAGGGCCTCTGGGGGGGTGGGGAAGATTGTTTTCACCCTCCCCAGGCCCCTAGAAAGCCTCTGGAGCCTGGGGAGTGCGAAAAACAGGTCTACCAGGCCCACCGGGCCATCGCATGCCAAAAGCGGTGGGAATGCGGAGGGGTGACATGCGCATATGCAGGGGGCGGGGTGCATTGAATTATGGGTGTGGGCACACGCATGCACAACCCCCCCGCTCTCCCCCCACTTTTGGCTCGTGATGGCAAAATTTTCACCATCACTGATATAGGCCATTAGCGCCAGTTTATGCCATAATCTTTCAACTTCAATTTTCAGATCATAATACTTTGTAATATTCTCCAATTCTTTGTCTTCTCTTCTACTATCCCCTGGAGTTGTCACATCAATTATCCACACTTTTTTTTCTTTATAGCCATAGTTAAATATTATGTGCCAATACTTCTTCAGTTTATATTTGGAAATCCAACAATATTTTAACCTGCTCATTTTCAATTACTTTTTCAACTGTTATGTCCTACAAACCTTTATTTCTGACACATGATAACTTTGATAGATGTTCCAGTAATCATTTTGATGTCTGTGTTATGTTATTGTTTATAATTAGTTTGCAGGAGGATAATAATAATAATAATAATAATAATAATAACAACAACAACAACAACAACAACAACAACAACAACAACAACATAGAATTATTATTTGGAAACTAGAATTAATATATTAAGGTAAGCAACAGAAAGAAGATACAGTTGACTTTGACAATGGATTTGCTAATTATCCCTTTTTGAAGTTTTCAAATTTCCTTCTACATTTGAACATCTACATTAGGAAGTATAATATTTTGTGACTCAAAAACTACACTTTTATTTTTAAAGAATGAACTTAAGAGGGCATCAGTTAAGTTAGTATTTTGGAAAGTGTGAAAATTTGTTTTGTTTTAAATTGGAAATTATCTCACTATCCCATAGTAGAAATCTGTCATATCCCTTCCAATATATCATGTTTATATCTTATACATTTAAAAAAGTAAAGAGCACAGTCAGGTTAGATAATGAGTGACCTGCCAAATGATTTGAACATAAATCATTCCTCATAATTTTCCATAATGACAGATCTGATAGAGTTTGTTAAGCAACGTCTGAAATGCTGTCAATTTTTCTTTTTAGTCTAAATAGATACTGAAAGTAATAGGTGTCAAGTCTGAAAGCCATCTTGTGCATTGGGCCTTCAGCCCTGCCACATTTACTGCTGTGGGAAACCTGGAGGGGGGATTGTATGGAGCAGAGGTCCATATATAGTCATAATAATATTCTTTTCTCAGAGAGTAAAGGACATCTTGCCTTGCACTGGAGGGGTGTGACTGGGAGACATCTCCAGTTGGGATGGTGCTTTGATTGTGATGGACTTGTGGGTGAATTGTGGGTGCTGGGCAGGGACTTGGACTTTCTTTTGGTGGGGAAAACCTGGAAGCTTTCAGATTCGGGTTTTCCCAGATGTGCCAATATGACATCTCTAATAAAATGGAACTTTGCGGAACTTCAAGCCTCAGAGTCTTCTTTCTTTCTTTCTTTCTTTCTTTCTTTCTTTCTTTCTTTCTTTCTTTCTTTCTTTATTAGTTTTTTATTATAATATATAATAGTACAATTCAATGTTTTTCGGTTCCGTGGTGTTAACACATATATATATACATTAATTACATATTATTTATATAGTATTACATCTTTGCATTGGTTATAGTTTAAAAGATAGTGCAAATGGTAATGCTCAATTCTATTTAGTCATTATTGAATTTTCCTTGTGCCCCTCATGCTATGCATTTTGTTTCTTTTCTCTATCCACTTATATCACATTTCCCTCACAGTGTAGTATTCCGTATTCTCTCTTTCGTTAATCTCAAGTGTTAGCTTATTCATTTCGACACACTCTAATATCTTACTAATTACATGTTCTTCCAGTGGTATTTTTTCCTCTTTCCAGTACTGAGCGTACGTTATTCTTGCCGCTGTTATTATGTGTATGATTAGATACCTCTTTTTCTTCTCATATTCTTTTTTCAGAGTTCCCAGGAGAAAAATTTCTGGTTCAAAATTTATGTTTTCTTCTATCATTTCTGAGATCCATTTCCAAATTGTTCTCCAAATTTTTTTTCGCTTTGGGGCATGTCCACCAACAGTGGTAAAAGGTGCCTTGATGGTGGTCACATTTCCAGCACTTTGGGCTCATATTAGGGTAGATTTTGGCAATCCTGGCGGGGGCTAGATGCCACCTATGTAGCATCTTATATTGATTTTCTTGTAGGCTACCGCCCTGGTCATTTTGAGATTACTGTTCCAAATTGCATCCCATTTGTTTAAATTTATGTTGTGCCCAATATTTTTTGCCCATGCTGTCATTGAATTTTTGGCTACTTTCATTGTCTTCTTTCATTGAGGGTGTTACTTGGAACCCTGACATTAACCCAAATCTCCTTTAAAATTCAACCAACTCCCCAGACTCCGGGGTGCTTTCCAGGGTCCTGGGCCCCGAACACTGACTCAACACTGGGCGGTGTGAAGACTTAGGGAAAATGGAGAACATTAGGCATTATTCAGAAAAAACATTTCATTGCAATCTGGATAATAAGATAATAAGCAAATCATTTCTCATGGAGTTTCATCTTTGGAACAAGTAATATCTATTCTAGCATCTGTATTTAGATAAAGTGTAAAGAACTGGAGTTTTCTAAAACAATGTGTTGGCTTCTGCCATTAAACAAGCTTATACATTCATAGTCTAGATATGAAAATAATTCATATATAATAATTCAACCAATTAAGTGCATGGATAATACTATCAAAAGTGGACCCATTAATTATTTTGCACAAAGTTTGCCCTTTTTGTCCAACGTAAAATCCAGATGAACATTGCTGGCAAATGTTAGCAAGGGTATCTTTAATATTGTGGTATATTTGCAGGGCAAATGATGCTTCTGTTTATGTAAAACAGCAGGCAAAATAAACATCGGGGGTTATTGCAGGACCTAATTCCCATGTGAACATCAATATCCTGTTGTTACACAGTGCTTGTGAGATTCTGTTTCAGGTTGTACAGTTGTCTGTATGCAAATATGGTCCAGCCATGCAATGCCTAAAGTCTCCTTGTTCAGTATGAGATGTAACTTATTAATATTTTACTTGACTAGGTTGTTACCTGTAGGTGACAACCAATGGTGTTCTGTTACACTAAAAGTTTTGCAATTGCTTTGGATAGATAGATAGATATATACAGATATATGTGAAAGAGACAGCTTTATTTTTCCTGCAGAAGTTTAGTTAAGCTAAGAAAATTAAGTATGGAGAATTGGGAAAGAGGGAGTTACCATGATTTTTATCCTTTTCTTGAAAAATTTAGCAAATTTAAAGTAAGAAAAAAAATGGGTTCTTATCTCAGGAATGGGAAATCAAAGGAGAAAAACGCCTTTCCTCCCTTCTTGGAGTGCAAAGAATAAAATGGTTATTTAGCACTAGAAATAATATATTCCGTGGACTTGCCAGTTATATCCTATATCCTGAATTTTACACATTTTACACATTTTGCCCTTCATCTATCAGTCAAAAACTATGAAATCTCTTCTCATTATTATATGCATAATAATATAATATTATTGTGGCCCCTATTACTACAAGGAATTACTTAAAAGAGAGAAGTTGATCAGCTATTATGCCTTAGTGAAAAATGATCTTCCAACAAATCAGCAACTGTTCAACTTTGGTTGAAAGATGATACCATTATGATCAACTTTCAATACTCCTTTAATTCCTAAGTCTTCTAAATTATATAACTTTTTTAGGCAGGCAAGCAGGCAGACAGAGAAATAACAAACCCAAGAGACAGTAAATAGAAAATACTGAAAAAGAATGATATTTAGAAAAATATCTAAATAAAACTAAAATTATGAAAATAATTAAAAGATACATTGAATAGTTATTTTCTTGAAAAAACATATTTTAGAATTCAGTGACTTGTTCAGTTAATTGATTTCTTTCCCGCAGAAAGAAAGATTGCTGAATTTGATATTTACTTATTTCCTGGTCCATTAAAAGAAGCTGCCAGACACTACTGATACAACTTTTTTCCCATTAAATCTACTATTTCTTTTTTTCAGAATAAGCGATACAAATGGACAGTCATATAAGATATGCTTGCATCCTTAACTATTATAGAGCTTGTTTGAGAAGGTCAGCTGTGGGTCTCAGTTTAATTTTATTCATTGTTACTATCAGATTTGGATAAAGAAGAGATCATGGAAAAGGTATCCCAAGGTACTCACTTTTCCATGAGCCCAAGAGCTTCTGCTTTCCAAAAGACATTTGTGTTCATCTTATAGAAATAAAGCTACAAGCTGTTTTGAGCCAAAAGAGATTTCATTGCAAAGTGCAAATTTTAAGTCCAATTAAGAATTGCAGTTTAGGTGGATGGGAGCAATAAATAAAGCTACAGAGTTTACCTTAACATACTTTTTCATTTGTCCCCAAGATACATAATTTTAAGAAGAAATCCTGCTCTTTGTGCTATTAATAACATTATTTTAGTACTTTGTGTTCATAGGTCAACCACTTCATCAAATAAACAATGATTTCTTATATCACAGAACCACTGAACTTAGAATCGATATTATCTCAGCCAGTATGGTCAGGACTCATACACATTCCAATCAAATATAAAATAGAATTATTTTATAAATAGGTATTACAATTTTATTCTTTTCTTGTTGACATTTATTCCAAATGCATTTTGAATGAGTTACTCTAAGTAATTAGTATTTTCATTCAGCTCTTGACATGAGACTGACTGTAATGCATTTGATCTATCAGTAAGCAAAAAATTTAAAGAATTGAAATCAATAAGAATCAGTAAGAAAGAACTGAAGTTCCTTTGTTGAATTATTGTAATATTTCAGAAAATGAGATAATTGATTCAAGAGTATAGGAAATATACTCCTATATGTTGCTTCTGTTAACCACAAATCCACTGATTTTTTTTTTAAAAAAACTCCAATGAGAATTTCAATCTTACATCATAACCAAGTGATATTTTGAGTACATGAAACATTCTTCCACTGTTTTGCATTTTAAAAAAATACATTTATTTTTACTGAATCATTTTACTACTTGCAGCATAAATATAGAAAATATGGGAAGGATCTTTTTTCATTTTTTTAGTAGTCTCTATCACTGTGTACTATTTATGATAACATCTGCTTAGATTAGACTTCACTTCTTTTCCCATTCATCCCCCATCATAATAAAATATTGACAGAAACAATTTCTGCAGGGAAAATGGAAAGTTAATAGATAAGATGAAGCTCAACACATTTTTCATTAAACTTCTATATACTCCCACAACTTCTGTTGTATTTATTTTGAAGATAATTCTTCGAGTATGGAAATGAACTTCTCCAATTGTTTCTCTCCTCCTTCAAAAGATTTCATCTGCCCTAGCACTGAATCACAAGCTGATGCCAGATGTTCAGAAGCTTCCCAAATGTTAGCGATTGTTTTATAGACTTGGCTTTCTTTGCTAATAATATTTAACAATGAGTCAGGTACACAGTTTAAATCTTACCTCAAAGTGAAATTTATTTGGTCATATATTCTTTAACTGATCCTAAGAAGTAACAGCCAAGAAAACAAACAAATTAATCTTTGAACAACTTAACCCAGAGTTTACACTCAAGGCACAAATTACCCATCTTAAGTTATACTTTGGACACATTTTTGTGATGTTCTAGTTCTCGTGCTGGGAGAAAACTGCATGCTGGAAGAGGTAGAAAAAAGGGAGAAGATAATGACCAGCAGGGAAGTGAGTTAAGTGACAACAGGAGAACTATTGGAAGACCTGAAGGACAGATTATCATGAGGAAAATCTATGTGGTTGTTAAGCATCAATATCAACTTAATGGTACATTAGTCAGTAAGAAGTCAAAGTGGTTTACAATATTTTAAAATAAAAATACAAACATGACATTAAAAACAGAACAATTACAATTAATCAACAACTTAAAGCTTGGCAAAAAATAAGCATATTTTCCATTTTCCTAAATAATGGGAGAATGGAAGCCACGTGCACATCTTTATGGAAAATATATTGTAGCCTTTGAGTTACATTGGAGAAGGTTCTCTCTTCTGTACAAGAAGTTTCTGACAGTGGGTGCATTTTCAAAATGGACTCTATCTAACAAAGCAAGTAGTTTCATAGCAGGAAGAGAGAGCAAGGACTATTGGCTCAGAAAGTATCACAATTAGCATACTAGCCACAGTTGTATAACTATTCTTGCCAGAGACAATCCCCCTACTTATCTATTGATAGTTGTGGATCAAAAAGCACTCTCAAACTGTGAACCTATTTGTTTTAAGACAATAGAGCTCCATGCCAAAAGTACTTATTACCAATTACCCCGATCTGGTTTTCTGAATAGCATCCCTGTTTTATCTTGATTTCAGATTACTGGATGAGAGTAAATAATGTTCAAGAGTAGAGATTGCTTTTAAAAATAAATAAATAAAAATAGAAAGCAGAAGTTGAGCTAAGTGTCATCAGTATAGTATCCTACTCCACAGTGCCACATGAACTCCAGCAGCAATGTCATGTAGCTATTAATCAGTATAAGAACAAAACATGATTCTGTGACACAACACTGGTCAATGATAAGTTTTCACAATACTCTACAGCATCATTTGCTGTAGATCCAATACTACTGTAAAAGTATCCCTTCAAGCCCAAATCTTATCAGGTGATCCAAAAATATTCTGTAGTTGATGAAAGCCACTGGGATATACAAAATTAGGCAGGAATGAATGCCAGCCAAGATAGTCGAAGTAGTTTGAACTTCATCCTAGATGAAAACTTGTGATAAAGAAGGAAGTTAATCTCTGCAAGAGATGTAAAGCCAGGATCAATAAATCCAGTGTACCAATATTGCACAAGGCAATGTAGTCTAGCAACTAGTGGAGGAGAAAAGATCTGAAACTTTTAAAAAAGACCCAAAGTTCCAAAAATGACCAATCAGAAACTGTGATAAAAAAAGGACCAATCATAAATCAACATTTCCAAAATTACCAATCAGGATCTGGCACAAATAAAGAAACAATCAGACATCAACCCTCACCAATGGGACAACTTTCAACAGCGAACTTGCTGCAGCCAACTCACCATGGCCAATTTGCTGCTGGATAAGTTGCCACAGCCAACTCGCCACGGGACAACTTGCTGTGGGACAATTTAACAATTCTATTTAATTATAAAATAAAATTTAAAAAAATATATTTTAATATTTGTCATTCACATTTCATTCTGTCTTTCCTTTTGTACCATTTCTTTAATTATTCTATTCTACCATGTCTTTGATATTAGTGTAACGTTTTTCCTGCAGCGAGCTGTCCTGTGGCAAGTTGGCTGGAGCAAGTTGCAGTAGCGAATTGTCATAGATCCCTCACCAAGTGGTACCAATTGGAAACTATCTCAGCTAAAAGCTAGTTAAAAGGACACTTGATTATAAAGACAGTTCAGTTGTCTGTTACCTGATCACTTTGCTTCTGAAGATTCCAGCCACAGTTGCCAGGAAAACATTAGGCAATCTACTCTCTGGACTCTAGTTTCTTAATCTGGAAGCCCAACAGATTCCAGTTGTAAAAGCCTATACCAATATATTAAATTACAATTCTCCTCTCTCCTCTTCCCAACCAAAATAGTGACATGCCAGCACACAAAGATTGAGTTGAGAAAAGCAATTATGATCAATACTGAAAGGAGGTGACCTACCTAATAGGTTCCATAGGTATTTATGGTAAAGGACACAAAAAGTGTCCATTTTTATTTATTTATTTGTCAAATTTAGATACCACCCAGGGGTGAAATCTAAACATTTTCGCTACTGGTTCTGTGGGCTGGGCTTAATTAGTGGGTGGGGCTTGGTGGTCAAGTGTCTGGGTAGGAGTGGCTTGTTGGTCAGGTGAGCGTGGCCAAGTCGGCGTCATTTCTTTGCCCTTTTCTAACCTACAAAACACAACACAACACAACTGGCTCACCCACAAACTGGCCCCTGCAACAAGCAGGAACCTCACACAACCACAAAAAGTCCAAAAAACCATCTTTCACACTTTACACACACACAACACAACACAACACAACTGGCTCACCCACAATGTAAAAGCAGCTGTGCTAGACCCAAAATGGCCCCTGCAACAAGCAGGAACCTCACACAGGCACAAAAAGTCCAAAAAACCAACTTTCACAGTTCACACACACAAAATTTCACATAGAGCTTTATGAGATTTTGTGCGTTTGTGTAGTTAGAGTGAAACACTACAGAAACACCCAAAATCTCAGAAAGCTGCACAAATATTATTTTATTTTATTTTATTTTTATTTTTACATATAAGCAACTAAATTTAAAACTTCCTAAACTTTTAAATGGCTAGGTCTAAAAAAACAACAACTAAAAAAAAACCCAATTAACTATTTTTTAAAAAAACTTACCTAACAAAGGGGAAAAAAACTTAACCAATTGAGGCAGACAGACAGGCAGGCAGATAGAGCTGCTCACCAATGAACTTGATTGCAGGCAGGAAGATTCAGTTGCTTGCTGATGCAGTGGATTGCAGGGATTACAGCAAGCGAAGCAAGGCAGGTATTGCGACCAGCAGTTTAGGATTTGGTCCAAAGAGCGAAGGTAAGCAAGCTGGAGGCTGGTGGGGGAGGGATTTTTGCTACCGGTTCTCTGAACTGCCCACCGCCATCTCTACCTACTCGCCCGAGCCGGTCTGAACCGGGAATATTTCACCCCTGATACCACCCATCTCTCTGCCTGGGCAGTGTACAGTTAAAAAATAAAAGCCTTAAAACCATATAAAATGAAGTGTGTCAATAAAAAGAGCCAGATACATTATAAGACAAAGCTTAATAAAAGTATGGAATTCCATTAGATAAATGATAAACCCAGCAATTTTATCTTTTGCCTCACCTCTAAATGATTTTCATGTTGTAGATGTAATAACAAGGATATAATTACATATGCAAACATGGAGTACCCAGACTGTATAAATAAAAATACATCAAGAAGGCAGGAATATAGCATTGCTTATGTACATACAAATTGATGGTATAACACTTGATCTCAGAGCATTAAGAAAAAATATCAGAATTTGAAATATTTATACAGAATTAAGACCACAAGTTAGGTTGCATATTCTACTTAGAAATGATATGGAGATGAATAAATAGTCCATGCATGATAAATGTAATACAAATTTTCAAAAAACCATTCCCAATACAACAATGGGGCTTACATAAAGAAATATATAAAATTTAGGCCAAACTGTGGTTTGTGAGAAAACTGCTATAAAATGTTTTACAACACAATCAATAATTGCTAAAATAGTCAAACATACTGTATAATAATGCTGAAAATGCCACAAATAAGAAAGAAAATTATACCATATGGTATATGGTAGACATGAAAAAAACCCTCAAAATTTCCAATACTTACTTTCTTTTCGACATACCCAACACCAAAAATAAAATAATTCAAATAAAATATTTTTTACTAGATATAATTCCAGAACATAGAAAAATACCCTATTTACTGTTGTAGAAACAAAGTGTACAACAGTGAAAAAATATGAGATTGACAATATCTGACTGGAAAATTAAACTTGGAGAATATGCAGCAATGGCAAAACTAATCATATACATACAAAATAGGTGTTCAGATATGAATGGTTTCTAGAATTTATACCCATAGATATATAAATTGGCTGGAAAAAAAAGAAGGGGGGAGGGAAAAAGTTAAATATTTATATGTGTGTGTGTGTATACTGTAACTTCTCCATTCAATATATTATCCATACACACACACACACACACACATACACACATACATACATACACACAGACACATCTGTCTAACCAGTGGTGGGATCCTATCAGTTTAACAACCGATTTGCTGAGCATGCATGCACAGTTTAGAAAAAAGTCACCTTCCACCTTGCAGCCAGTGAGGAAAACCGCTGAGGCATGGCAATCCAATCTGCTGCGCCAATCAGCTGAGCTTCAGAAATGGAAATTTAGGTGAGTATAATGCAGGAGTGGATGGATGAGCCCACTTCAAAATCAGAGTGAACCGGTTCACTCACAGCTGAAAGTCAGAGCTAATTAATTTTAACTATGATATTGTATATTTATGTTTTTAATCTTGGCTGTACACCGCCCTGAGTCCTTCGGGAGAAGGGCGGTATATAAATATATTATTATTATTATTATTATTATTATTATTATTATTATTATTATTATTATTATTATTATTACAGAGGAATTATTGAGTCTGTTATCTGCACTTCTATAACTGTTTGTTTTGGCTCTGCAACCAAACAAGACAGACACAGACTTCAATGGATAATTAGAAATACAGAAAAAATAATTGCTACCAACCTGTGTTCCATTAAGGACCTGTATACTGCACAAGTCAAAAAGAGGGCTGAGACAATATTTACAGACCCCTCACATCATGGACATAAATTGTTTCAACTTCTACCTTCAAAACGACGCTATAAGACACTGCACACCAGAACAAATAGACTCAAGGACATTTTTTTCCCACATGCCATCACTCTGCTAAACAATTCCCACAACGCTGCCAAATTATTTACTAAGACTGTATTACAGGGGTGAAATGCTACCGGTTCAGACCAGTTTGGCTGAACCGGTAATGATGATAGCAGGTGGTTCGGAGAACCGGTAACAATGGCAGCGCGAGGTTCCGTCCACCCACCCGGTTGTCATTACTTCCTGGAAGTAGCCTGTGCAGAGGGTCTGCAATACACGCGCAGCACGTATATTGTTCTGTTTGTTTCCTAGTATGATTTGATTGCTTATTAATAACCTATGACTATCACTAAGTGTTGTATCTTATGATTCTTGATGAATGTATTTTTTCTTTTTTCTTTTTTTCCTTTTATGTACACTGAAAGCATATGCACAAAAGATAAAATCCTTGTGTGTCTACTCACACTTGGCCAATAAAGAATTCTATTATATATATATATACATACATACATACATACACACACATACATATGACATACACACACACACACACACACACACACACACACACACACGACATTCTCCATTCTTGCTTACTCCTTGTCATGTGTTGCTATTGTTAGTGCTGGTAAAGGGTTTGGAATGAATTCTAGAAGCCTCTAACTTTACGACTGGCAAAATAATCCCAACTGACCTAATATGTACATATCTTAATTTATTTGATTTTACTAAGATCCCAAATATATGAATTAATTGTATGTAAAATAATACATGTGTGGCAATAGAAATAGCCATATGGCATGGTTTTGGCAAAATTCAGAATCCAAAGGGGAAGGTTGAAGATTAACTCACTTCTCCTCTATTCTGATCAGGTCAAATCACCAAGTATTCTTCTTTTTTTAATGTAGCATCTAACTATTCCTTTAAGGCAATATATAATTGAAGTCTAAATTACTCCAAAGGAAATGAAGTAAATATTAGAACCAGAGCTTGACTGAGTCAATGGCAGCACTGTTAGAAATGTAGAATTTTAATAACTTAGTTATGCTATTAAGTTTATTACAGAAATATGAAGAGAAAAATGACAGTTTTAAAAATATTACCTATCTGCCATCAACTCACCTTGCTGTTATATTCTGTTGTAAAATAAATGGCTTCTGTACCTTTTTATCTGTTATTGTTATCTTAGTTATCGAGAAAGTCATCCAAGAGTTATCAGCTTCAGGTAAACATTCGTAATTATTGTTCCTTAGCTCACTAATTTTAACATTTTCAATTTTGCCTTTGGTCTGCTTAGCTAATTTCTTTCCTCAAAATTTGTGTACCTATGAATATGAAATATTAAAATACATAACTGTGAGATTAATGTAAAATGGTCATTGTCTCATTGTCCCAAGTAAAACCAAGGTGACCTAAAAGGAAAAGACAGGACTCAAGTCGAATAGCTACAGTATAACAAGCTACTTTTCACGTTTGGCCTGATTTCTTTTCATTCTAATACTGGTCTTAAATTTATATTTATGGTCTCAGATTATATCATAAACTGTTTATGTAACAAGGATAGGTATCAATGTTGCTCTTTTTACCTCAGTCATATGCTAGGGATTGAGTTGGGTTTAATAGTCATTTTAATTCCCAAAGCTCTTCAATTTAGAGATTTTGGGGACATTATGTATAATTTAGGCAACTTCAAGTGTGAGCTCTCAACATCCATTTTATGTATCTTATAGACTAAATGTTTGAATACTTCTCTGAGAAATAGCTACAGGAAAATCCTTCTCGAAATTTGGCTTGGAAAAGTTGGCTTGAAACCCTTTTCTTCTAACATTCAGACCAAGTTCATATAATACAATTAGTATAACCATGGTTTGCCTATCATAATGGCTAGTCTCACTAAATCAACAACAAGCAAACCTCATAAGAGTTCACATCTCATGTGTGAATTCAGTCTTTTATGGTCATATTATCCAATTAGTTAAAAACGAAAAACCAAGATGCATCACATAAAAATTATATGTCAAAGATAAAGGATGCAATAAATTCTCTATACTGTTTATCTATTGAACATAGCATAAATTCTTTATCAGCTACAGTATCTTGATCAACAAGTGACTCCTGTACTTTTATGAGTGAGTTATTAGTGTATTATATTGACTTTGCTTTTAAAAGACACGCTGTACAGTCTGCACAGTTTATTTTATGCTAACCCAATATTGCACTTTTCAGCTATAAGTACCTTTGGTAACTTAAAAGCATTCATGAATCAATGGGACAAAGCAAGAACAACTTATGAAGGACTAATGCCATAATTTGCTTCTCTAGTAAGAGTATAGATGCAATATATGGCACCAGAGATATAAATTCCCAGATTGTCCCTTAATTCTCGGCTGTACTTCTCTTGCTGATACAGAGCTGTAGACACTGTGTCTGCTCCCTCGTAAGAGGTATAAATTCTCAATTCCACAGTGAATCATTAGGTCAGAGAGTATATATTCACAGGGTAGGATGAGCAACTTGACTGGCTCTCTGTAGCACTCAAGACATTTTTTAAAAAAAAAAGAAATCCTGTTTTTATTTTTTATAAAAAAACAAAATCAATTATCTTTATTTTAAAGCCTGATAGTATCTGAGGCAGCCATTACTAGAGCTTTATAAACTGTCAAGACACATTGAATATATCATTTAAAATTCTAATGGTTGCCAAATAGTTTGGCAAAGTCCCAGAATCTCTAAGCACACTGAACTATTTTATAGGAGTCACAGTAGGGAGAAACGGTCAAAGTAAATCTATTCAAGACATAGATTGCTTTCTATCTCTGTCCTTCCCCCTCCCATTTTTAATCACAGCTCACTTATTTATTGATGTAATTACTTGCTACAGATTACAGTAAATTAATTTTGGGCTCCAAATCCATTCTTGTACCCATGTAGCCTTTATGTTCCCCAGAAAGGTAAGATCTGTACTTAGATATTTTTTTTTTCAGACTATAATTTTGTGTGCACCATTCAAAGTCAATCCAGTTTAACTCTATAGGAGTTAATTGTAGGATTACAGTTAGTGTAGATGTAACTTTACTCTTCATTAATCATGAATTTCAGTTATTGTGGCATCATATCACTTAGACAGGCAGCAAAAAAAAAGAAATGTTCTGTGATGGGCTTTATGTATCCAACAATATAGTACCTCCCTCCATAACTGTATTGAGTTGGAAAGCATCCCTATTTAGGTTATTTATTAGAATCAGAGTAGGTAAAGCTTCAGTATCTACAAGGAACTTTTTTCCTGCATTTATAGTACCTTTAACAATCCATCCAGTATGGTCTGTGTTTTGTAATGAAGAATTCCTTTGCATAGAAATATGATGTATTGTTTAGAATCCTGTACAGGATTAAAAGCATGTACAGGTAGTCCTCAACGTGAAACATTACTGTTCAAAACTACTGTCAAGGTTCCAAGTAACACTCCCAATGAAATCAAACTCCGAGGATTGAGTTTCCTCAAAGCTAATTTTTATTAGAGACATCATATTGGCACATCTGAGAAAACCAGAATCTGAGAGCTTCTGGGTTTTCCTCACCCAAAAGAAAGTTCAAGTGCCCTTCACCCACATGTCCATCACACGAACCAATCAGATACCCTTCGGAACAGATGATACCTCCTCATTCTTCTCAGCACAGCTGCAGGGCACAAAGGCCTTGTCTTTCTAGAAAGAATGTTATTTTGACTAAATATCATCTTCACTACATACAATCCCCCCTCTCATTTTCCCACAGTAGAATTTATGGCAGCCCTGAAGGCTCAAAGCTGAAAAGATGGCTTCCAGGTCTGACAATCACAGTGATACCGAAAAAAGTGACATATGACTGTTTTTCACACTTATGACCATTGCAGCATCCCCAAGGTTACATGATCAAAATTTGGACTTTTGGCAACTGACACTGTGTTTAAGATGGTTGCAATATCTTGGAGTCATACGATTATCTTTTGCAAATATCTGACAAGGAAAGTCAATGGGGAAGCCATATTACTAACTTAACAACTGCAGTGATTCACTTAACAACTATGGTAAGAAAAGTTGTAAATGAGCGCAAAACTCATTTAACAACTGCCTTGTTTAGAAATGGAAATTTTTCATTCAGTTGAAGACTACCTGTAGTTCTGATACAAGAGACATGGGTATTCTTAGAAAAAAAAACAGTTAATGCACACTTTTTTATTCAGTATGTTTAATATGTAAAATAGGATAACCATAGTTGGATTTCAAACATTTGGAAATCTGCTCAGTGGCAGCAGATTAGGTGTTTTATGTAACTCTTTGTGCTATCCAACGAACAGCCAATGTTTTGCTGCCCAACTATGATAGGTATAAAGAGTCACATATGAGTTTAAGAGGGTTTCACACCCTGCCATTTGGATATTCTTCTCAGTTAAGAAATAGTGTCCTCTGTCAGGGTTCTAAGTATAACCTACCAATGAAACCAAACTCCGAGGCTTGAATTTCCTCAAAGCTAATTTTTATTAGAGACATCATATTGCACATCTGGGAAAACCTGAATCTGAGAGCTTCTGGGTTTTCCTCACCCAAAAGAAAGTTCAAGTCCTTGCCCATCACCCACATGTCCATCACACAAACAAATCAGGTACCCTCTGGAACAGAAGATACCTCCTCATTCTTTTCAGCACAGCTGCAGGGCAAAGCAGCCTTGACTTTCTAGAAAGAATGTTATTTTGACTACATATCATCTTTACTCCATAAAATCCCCCCCTCCCATTTCCCCACACTAGAATTTGTTGCAGGCCTAAAGGCTCAAAGGTAAAAGATGGCTTCAAGGTCTGACATCTTCATCACTATATAGAAGATCTCAGAAAAATATAGAAAAAATATCCATGCTATAACAAGGGGTGGATTCTAAAGCAAATGAATCCAGTTACTGAGATTTCTATAGACTTATCATTTTGTCAATAAATGGTGAAAAGAGAACTTGGGAGACTGTACTTCAAAGAGTTTCATACTAGCTGTTGATAAAATAATCTACATCCTAAACAGAAATATTAATTAAGTCAAAAAACAAAGATAAAACAAGTCTAGATTTACCAGGAAGAATTCTGCCAGGGGAACATTTATCTTAAAAGGATTGAGATAACCTCTGCCAACAGCTAGGAAAGTATAACCTTTACTGTTAAATAAATTGAGTTGTGTGTCCATATGGTGGCTGCTATAAGTAGATTTTCAGTAAAATTCTCTAAAGAAAAATTCCAAGGTCAATAAAATTCCAATATACCACAAGGAACTAAAGGTATTTCTTGGAGAAAATCTGATATAAGTAATAAAACCAATTGTTCCATTATATTTATGGCAGAGTCCCATTTCTCTCTCTTTCCCAACATTGCACTTGGACATGGCTATAACATGGCAGCTAACTAAGTACCTATTTTTCTTTCCTTTCAGTTTTCTCTTCCATTCAAATAAAGTTTCACCTTACATAGAAACTTTGCTCTGAATTCTACAACTCTTGTGCCTTTCTAATCTAAGCTTTCTAAGTCTCTTGTTTTGAATCATGTTTTCTTGCATAAATATTATAACTGAATCTTTCTGAAATGTTTAATTATCTGATTGTCAACTGAATGAATGCCAATTGTATAAGCTTGGTCCTATTCCCTAGCCCGGTATTCTCATACCTTAATAAATTGTAAAATGAAATTAAAGTATCACTTCAGGATCATTTAATTGTTTTCTACTCTCTCTTCACCCACGCATAGATGAATGCCTGGCTTTTGTTACAAAGATCTTTAAACACAGGGTGATCTCATGTGGAAATAATTCTTAAGAACTGGGGTGAGGAATGGTGCTTACCTTCAGTAGGAAGTCAGATGCTTCCATAACATAGTAATGAGTACAAGATTCATCTACTTGGTCATGTATTTTTCCTTTCAGTGCTTAATATTTCAATATCTGATTGCCAGATCCATCTGCTTGGTTCCTGCAGACAATATAATGGTCTTTACAATACCTTGACTTATAGTGAATGGAAAACCAGTGATGCTCATGTAAAACTGATGTAGTACAGTCATAATTCCCAACACCAATCAAACTCTTTCTGCAGTTGAAGTTTTTTGGAGAATCTTTAGAGGTAACTGAACTTTAAAAAACACTGTAAGAAAGAACTAGAACTTACTATGCCATGATATCATTATTGAATAATAACTACAATCTGTTCGCAAAGATTCTAGCTGATAGATTGAAAATAATTTTGCACCAATTTGGTCATGAGGAACAATATAGATTTTTAGCTAAAAGACAATTAAAGGATGTCAGAAATACATTGGACATTTTGAAGTACTTGAGAATCTTGAATTAATCTTAGATGCAAATAAAGCCTCTGACAATTTGAAGTGGGATTTTTTTGTTTAAGGTAAAATATAAATTTTGGAGAAAACTTTATAAAATGGATAAAATCAACCTACCATTCACAGAAAGCATAACTAATTGTCAAGCACCTAAATTTTGATCACATGATCATGGGGATGCTGCCAGGGTTGTAAGGGTAAAAAATGGTCATAAGTAACTTTTTTCAGTGCCATTGTAACTTTGAATGGTCACTAAACAACTATAAGTTGAGGACAACCTGTATTTCATGCTTCCATTTTAGTTTGGAAAATCATAGTAGTCCATAATTCAAAGTTCACATCATCTTGTAATTAATATTTAAGACTAATATTTCTATTCTTAGTATTGCCAGTAACCATTAAATATATCATTTAAACAGATACTATCAGTTGAGGTTACTTGTGCCATAACATTCAGAAGTCTCTTTTCTTTAATTGTTTGTCAGATTGCATATTATGAATTAATGGTGTATCAACATAACATTCTTGGAAATAATCTGTGAGTCTCCATCTGTTCATTTGACTTATGAAATAAATATTACGCTTCAAGTGAAATCAACCTATGATGAAATTGGATATTCTCTCTTGTCCTGCAAACTTTACAATAACAAAATCATTCAATTTATACAGTGCTCTATAATCAAAACTCAAAGGATAATATATATTGAAATATATAAAAGCTAGAACAGAGTAAAATAAATAAACAAATACAATTAAAAAGCAACAGTAAGAAACAAAAACTAAAATAGACAATTGGTTTTGCAGGCAACGAATAGTCAAAGTGCTTTTAAAAGATTGGGAAGAAAAAAATTCCTAAATATCAACTTTAAAATGTTAAGTAGAAACAAAACCTATAGCAAGGTTAAAGGCCTGAGAGAATGAAAAACAAACAAAACAAGAGGAAAAAAAAGGAAAGAAAAAACTTTATGCGGGTGTTGAAAACTCAACCATGTTGGTGTCTTCAGAGAGAGCTTTTCATAAATGCAGCAGAAACTGACCTGAAGCCAATCATGACTTTATTGGATAGAACTAGTAATTTTAAATGAAGTCATAAATAAACCACTGAATATGATATAATAGTATGTAGAAGGATAAGTAGGGAGCAGAACTTAGCACCAAAAGATTTAAGCAAAGGTCTGACCTGAAGGGACTTAAGCAAGCAGACCTTGAAGCAAATGAATCATTCTAGAAGCCAGAAAGATCAGAAGCAGCTTAAGGCCAAGAAAATTCATTAGGTTTGTTCCTGATTGTGACAAATTGACTAGAGTGCAAGTTAGAAATATCTAATTTTAAGGGGGGGAAAACTTATTGAAAGAATATGCTAAAATGGGGCCGATTCTTTTACAGAGATTAAATTTACGAGATTAAATTTGAATTCAAGAATATTCAATTAAGTCATATCACATTTCCTATTATAAATACCTTTTCATTTACGGCTGATGTTGTAATTGTTTATAGAGATTCTTAATCATCCAGGCTGCCATTGTCCCAAAAGTGCTTTTCAAAAGACAACTATACTATCTTTTTTTTTCTTTGAAAACATTTAGCTTCTAATCTAAAAGTTTCTTTATATTGTTAACGTGTCTCTAATGGACATGTCATGTCAATCCTACAATAATCAAGCTGTAGGGACAAGGTACAGATGATAAAATAACAATAGCATTTAGCAATAGTACTTAGACTTTTATACTGCTTCACAGTGCTTTACAGCTTTCTCTAAGTGGTTTACAGAGTCAGCATACTGCCCCAAACAATTTGGGTCATCATTTTACCAACCTTGGAAGGGTGGAAGACTGAGTCAACCTTGAGCCTGGTGAGATTTGAACTGCCAAATTGCAGGCAGCCGGCAGTCAGCAGAAGTAGCCTGTAGTACTGCATTCTAACTACTGCGCCACCATGGTTCTTAATAAAGTAAATATTGGTTTGGTGATAATGATGAAATGATTTTACCACAAGACTTTATTCTGAGAAATTATTTTTGTAAAGCAGCAAAGATTTGTATTTGTTTTAAACTCAAGTTACATAGAATTTCCAACTCACATTTTCTTGCAATGTGATATAATCAGTGATGGGTTGCTCCTGGTTCGGTCCGGTTCTTGTGAACCAGTAGTAATGGTGGTGGGAGGCAATAAAAATAAGATAATTGGGCAGTGTTTTATTTATTCTTGTATTTCAATGCAATGGGTTACAACAGCCTACAAAGTGTCCCTAAAAGGTTTCTTTTTTTTTTTTTATTGTTCCCCTGTCATTGTTAATGACAAATTCTGTTATTTAGAGTTCTGCAGTTTTGTATCCAACTTGAATTACACTATAGATTTTAAAACTCAGCAAAGACTTAGATGATGTTGCCATTTGAGATATGCTCAATCCTCTTTATTCACATGCTTAGAGCAGCTGAAAAACTTATATTTCATTTGGCATTTTGATAAATATGTTTATGGCTGTTCTAATTATGTAGCAAGTAGTAATATTGTTTTACTGGGTTTGTGGCTTTATTTCTTCTGCTTCATATTAACAGTTATTATACTTATTATTTATGTTGCTTAATAGATATTACCTTAAAAGATTAAGTTTTAACTTAAGGGTGATTTAAAAATATTGTAGATGATAAAAAATTCTATTTAGGGCACACTGTTTGTTCTTCCTACATTTCACTTCATGTTTTCCATGTGTAATAGAAGTGAAGAGTGGTGCTATCAATGTTTATTAGTTTCATTCTTGGATCAGAGAATATGTTATTACTGGCATGGAGAAGATATTTGCCATCTGGAGCTAGTAGCAGTTTGACATGGTATAACAGAGATGGGGAAATAAAGAACATGTTTGCTGATGGACTTGATATTCTACACTTATCTCTGTATCTCCTTCTGAGGACTGCAACACAGGAGATTGCAATAGTTCCAATCCACACACAAATTAACCAATCGCTCTTAAATATTCAGCCATCATGGATGTACAGATAGGGATGCACATTTTTATTTTATTTTTATTTATTTATCAAGAACATATTAGGTAATTTATGTAATTATAAGCATGAATTGAATACATAAAATAGATACATATAGAGGAAACATTAGGACAGGGACGGTAGGCATGCTGGTGCTCTTATGCATGTCCCTTACAGACCTCTTAGGAATGGGGTGAGGTCAACAGTAGACAGTCTTAGGTTAGCAGATGCACACACACACACACACACACACACACACACACCAATTCCCTTGGAGATGTCCAAATGTATGTTGGATGATGTTGCTGTTAGATGACGATATTGCATGAAAAGAGCTAATGTGATTCCAATCTTCGAGAAGGGGAAAAGTGTATATCCAGGAAACTATAGACCAATCAGCTTGACATCAATACTGGGAAAATCCTAGAAAAAGTAATCAAGCTGCAGATTTGTGAGCACCTAGAAATGAAAAAAAGTGAGCATGGGTTTGTTATAAACAGATGCCAGAAAAACCTTATAGCCTTCTTTGATAAAATGATTAAATTAGTGGATCAAGGAAATGTTTACTTGAAGTTAAGTAAGGCATTTGGCAAAGTGGACCACAGCTCACTTTTTCTAAGATAGAATAATGTGGGATAGATAGTACCATCACCAGATGGATTCAGTTGGCTGCCCAGCTGCATTCAGCATGTAGTCCTTAATGGAACTACATTTACATGGAGGGATGCATGCATTAGCATATCAGAAGGTTCTGTCTTGGACCCAGGGTTCTTCAACATCTTCAAAAATGATCTAGATGAGGGGATAGAAAGGCAACTTATCAATTTTGCAAATGACACCCATCTGGCCGGAACTGCCAATACTTTGTAAGAAAATGATTCACATCTTGAAGAACCTGAACTTTGGGCCCTATCCAACAAGATTCAGAAAAGGAAGGTTCTGCACTTAAGCAGAAAAAATGAATGCACAGATACATAATAAGCAGTACCTGCCTCAACTGTAGTAACTGTGAGAGGGATCTTGGTGTCCCAAGGGACCATCACTTAAGTATGAGCCAGAACTGTGCTGCAAAAGTAAATGCGGTCCTAGGCTACATCAATAAAGGGATAGCATCAAGAGCACAAGAAATGATAGTACCAATCTACTGCACTAGTGAGGCCCTATTTTGAATATTGCATCCAAGTCTGGTCACTAAAATACAAAAATAAATGCTGAGACTCTTGAAACAGTGCAGAGCAGCAACAAAGATGATAAAGGGCCTAGAGGCTAAAGCGTATAACAAACTGTAAAGGGAACTAGGCATGTGGAGCCTAATGAAGAGAAAGATTAAGGGTGACATGGTATCTATCTTCTAGTACTCAGTAACAGCGTGTAGGAGTTCAAGTTATTCTCCAAAAGACCTGAGGGCAGGACAAGAAGCAATGAATGTAAAACTCTCTTAAAGAGAAACTCAACCTGGAACTAAAGAGAAATTTCCTGACCATAAGAAAAAATAATCAATGGACTAGCTTGCCTCCTGGAGTTGTGGGTGCTCCATTGCTGGAGGTCTTCAAGAAAAGATCGGACGGATATTTGTCTAGGCTGTAATAATGTCTCCTGCTTGGATTATAAGACCTTCAACTCCCTTCCAGTCCTATGATTCTATGTTATAAGTAATTTGTAAAGGATTCTAGAACAGTATGGCATGAATAGCTACCAACAGACAATAATAATTAGGCACATTACCATTCAGCTGGAATTCACACCATCATCATGTGGCAAACAAAGCAGAGCTAACAGGATTCATTTTCTCCAGTCAATTGTGTGCTCGAACATTACAGTAAAATATCCTATGAACGCTTTTCAGTTAGATTTTTATGAGAAGTTTATTAATAATTTATATTTATTGTTGAAGCCTAGGTATTTTGTTTTAATTTTCAGCTTTTCTTCTTCTTCTTCTTCTTCAGTATTTGCAAGCATCAGTTAAACAGCATGTACATATTGCAAACTCATGGAGTGATATAGTAAGGACAGTCATTTGGAATCAAGTTGTCTAGCTGGCCAAAATGTTTTAACTTGCTTCAATCACTTCTTTAATTCTTCTTAATGACCCATCATAAAAACTATTTTAGAGCAACCAAATTATTCAACAGCCAACTTCATTAAACATGTACAGCAATAACAAAGTTCTCAGTGAAAAAAAGCAATAACAAAGTTTTCGGTGAAGATACTCAAAGGGATACTAAGCTTAACACATAAATTGCTAATCTTTCAAGCAGAAGAAAAACATCTGTCTGTATTGAAGTTATTCATTGTTACTCAGTAGGTCATATTTTCAGGTTCAGTTAAGTGGATAAAGTAGAAGAGAATGCTGTCAATTATAAAAAGTATTCAGTTTGTTAAATAGGAAACCTTTGGTAAAAGGTAAAACCTTTGGTAAGTACTCATGGGATTTTTATTTATTTTCACCCAATATTATTTTCAGTTCCTCAAGAATAGTATTTTATTGTATCATATGAACAAATCCAATAAACCATTCTCACATTATTTAGACTGGTATATGCAGGATGGAAAAAATGTATGTCTTTGACAATAATTTGTACAGCAAGAGGTTTTATCCTGATTGTGTCAACCTTGGAAGCGTATTATGCCGGAAGCTTCAATACTGCCATCTCCTCGTGTGTGGGAAAGTAGGAGGGGGGATTTAGGAGAGGAGAATTAGTAGACATAATAGCATTCTTCCTATCGGTCAAGGTCAGGGCTGAGTTGAGGTAGAACGGACGTTGATTGGAGCATGTGACCAACTGGGGAGAAATGGGATGGTTTTGGGAGCTTTGAATTACTGAAGGAAAGCCCGGGCTTTTTAGATTCGGGATTTCCCAAGTGTGCCAGTTTGCCTATTCTAGTAAAGAGGACTTTGGAAAATGCTTGCTTCCGTGTTTTTACTTGGAGAGGGTTTTTTTTCTGGAACGCTGATAGATTGTAGATCAAGGATACAAAATAGCTGAGTATACTACTGATTCTATATTTAACGATTTAGCTACTGCCCATATAGATGGTAAATCTTGAAAAATGTCATGTCTTAGACTGATGTCGGCAACCCGTGGCTCTGGAGCTGCATGCCACTCTTTCGCCCCTCTGCTCCGGCTCCCTGTTGGTGATCCCACCACTGGCCGGCCCGGCTCCTTGCCTGTCCCCTCCCAGTCACTCCTCACATGGCCAGAGAAGGTAAGGGTGACAGCGGGGATGGAGACTCGCTCCATATTCCAGAGCGGGAGTGAAGCATCCCTGTACTTGTTGGGTCTCGCGGGAGCTTCTTCTGTTGGTACTGCATGTCCTTTGGTCACTCGGGGAGACACGACACCTGCTCTCTGCCCTGAGACAATGGCTTGACCCGGCTGCAGTCGCCGCCGCTGCTGTTGCCGCCTCCATGGCCTGCCCGCTGCTTTCACAGACCGTACATATGTATTTTTTTATAATTTACTTAATTTCCTCTCTAGATCCTCAACCAATTTCTCTTTCTATCTTAACCGTCTAGCTTATTTTAAAATGCATCCATTAAAAGCTGTCAAAGGACTAAAAACTAAACTAAAATATAAGAAAAGTATTCCTGCCAGCTTTTTTTCTTTTAAATGTCACCAAACCATATATCCATATAAGGTATGGTCATTTGGCTTCCTAGTTGATATCAATTGGCAGGAATCTTTTTGCCTTTTATTGGAAATTTCACAGGAGAATGGCAAACCAAGCTGTAGCACTAGCAGTATTCATCAATGTAAAAATAATCTTATATTTGAAAAACAAGTCTGATACAGAATTTAATTCAATATGAAACCTTTCATCAATTATAATTCTGCATTTAGAATACCATTCTTGGAGGTCTTCTATTCCAACACCATCCCCTGCTCAAGCAGGAAACCCTTTTCCATTTCAGATAAATGGTTGTCCAATCTCTTCTTAAAAACCTCCAGTGTTGGAACACCCACAACTTCTAGAGGCAAGTCGTTACACTGATTAATTGTTTTAACTGTCAGGAACTTTTTCTAGTTCTTAGTTCTAGGTTGCTTTTCTCTTTGATTATTTTCCACTCATTGGTTCTTGATCCGCCTTCAGGTGCTTTAAAGAATAGGTTCATCCTCTCTTCTTTGTGACAGCCCCTTAGCAATAGCATTTAGACTTATATACGACTTCATAGGGCTTTAGTCTGCATTACTATTACTATTAATCTTCTCATCGTTCCTATCACCCATCTCCTCCCACTTATCACTCCCAATTTATGAGTGATAAATTATCACTCATTTATATTGATTATTTCCTAGTATGATTTGATACTTATGCTTATTTGTACGCTATGACTATCATTAAGTGTTGTACCTTATGATTCTTAATGAATGTATCTTTTCTTTTTATGTACACTGAGAGCATATGCACCAAAGACAAATTCCTTGTGTGTCCAATCACATTTGGCCAATAAAGAATTTATTCTATTCTATTCTATTCTATTCTATTCTATTCTATTCTATTCTATTCTATTCTATTCTATTCTATTCCTATTCCTATTCCTATTCCTATTTCTATATTTCTATTTCTATTATTTCTAGCCCTTTCTAAATGGTTTACAGAGTAGCATATTGCTCCCAACTATCTAGATCCTCATTTTACCGATTTCAGAAAGATCCTTCAGCTGTTTAGAATCAAACTCCTAGAGTGATCAGTGACTTAGCCTGCAGTACTGCATTCTAACCACTTCACCACTTTACTTAGATATTGGAACACTGCTACCATGTCATCCCTAGTCACACTTTTCATTATTTGTATAATACATATTACACCAATGTTGGTTACTTTCATTAATTACAGAATAATAAATAACAGTCCTGAAATCTTAGATTGATAAAAAAAATATTTTAACATGTGTCAGTACAGTGTTGTTATTTCCAATTTGTATTCAACCTTATATTGCTAGTAGATTTCCTTTCTACCTTTTTCTTGATCATGTTTTTAAAATATTAAAAGTGAATATTTATAAAATATAACAAACTATTTACAAACAGCAAAGACAAAAAACCTCAGAGAAACTTTCAAAATATGACCGCAATAGTTATATTACAGAGCCAGTGTGGTTTAATGACTAAAGCAGGGGTGGGTTCTAAATTTTTTTACTACTGGTTCTGTGGGCGTGGCTTATTTTGTGTTCATGGCTTGGTGGTAGAGGTAATGTGACTGGGTGGGCGTGGCCAACTTTTTTTTTTTAACTTTTAAAAGCATTTTTTCTACAACCTTAGAGGTTGCAGAAAAAAAATGCTTTCAGGAACCTCTGATGATAAGGCAACTCAGCGGGGATCGCCAGAGGCTTTTAAATCATTCTTTTTTCTACAGCCTCTTTGGCTGAAGAGGTTGCAGAAAAAATGTTTTCAGAAGCCTCTGACGATCCCAGCTGAGCCACGTGATCATCAGAGGCTTTGTTTTTCACTTTTCAAAGCATTTTTTCAGCCGAAGAAAAAATGCTTTTAAAAGTTAAAAAAAAAACGTCTCTGATGAGGTGGGTGGGGTAAATCAATGCCAACCAGCCGGGACTGGTTCAGGGGCATGGCCAGTCAATGTTTTTATCAGTTCTCTGAACTACTACAAATTTTTAATAGTGGTTCTTGCAAACTGGTGCGAACCGGCAGCAACCCACCACTGGACTAAAGTATAAAGAATAAAGTTTAATGGCTAGAAAATAGGAGACCCCAAGTTCTAGTCCCTTCTTTGCACAAAATCAGCTGCACCACCTTGTGCCAATTGTTCCTTCTTAGCCTTACGAAGCAAGCAATGGCAAACCATATCTGAAATCTTGCCAAGAAAACTACAGAGAAAAAAGTTACATTACAGCACAGTCATTACAGCACATTACATAAACAAGATGTTAATGTGTAATTGTATAAAATAGGATAGTCATCTATATTTGAAAGACATTAAAGTTCCTATTAGACAATTCCTAGAGCACTTCTAAATTGGATGCCACAATGAAGAAGGCCCCCTGAGAACAGAAAGCATTGGGATTAAATCAAAGACACTGGTTTAGGCATGAGGTCTCAATATTTGAAACATTCTGAGCCCTTTGCTTTAAAGTGTAACAAGGAAAAAATAGCAATTTGAATTTTGCCTGAAAATAGAGTAATTATTTTTTTAAGGCAGATAAAATATTTCATCATTTTGTTAGTCAATACTCCTGCTGTTGAGGTTCCAAAGCAGTCTTCAAAAGAAGCACCATGTTAGAATTATTTATGCTAGAAAGGCATGAGTAACTCTTGATATATTCATTTTGTATAAGTAAATGCAGAAAATGTGAGAGTTGGAACTACCATGTTATGCTACTCAAAACTTGGGCAAAATTACTACATATTAGGCTAGTCTAAAAAGTCTTGATCTATCTTCAGAAAAATTTTAATCCCGCATACATGCTATTTAAAACCAGTAAGCATGACTAAAGTTATCCCAAATATGGTCCTAGCTGTGGAAATTTGCATTTGTACAGTATCCTAAATTTTATAAAGATTGCATCAACTTTTCTATATCTAATAGAACACAGGATAGAGCAAGATGGAAATTATGATATTGTTTGCTCTTGGAATAATAAATTGCCCTTAAAAACCCCAAGAGAATTTAAGAAATAAGAATTGGGTTAGGAGACCACACATCTGGGCATTTGAACTTTTGTATTGCTAATAATAGAATTCAGAGGGATTTGTATTTTCACTCAGTAGTACTAAGTTAAAATTAAAATTATCGACAAAAAAAAGACAGCCATTGCATTTACAAGCTTATATTTAATGGAAGTGTAAATAATTGTGATAGAAATTAGCTCAAACATGCCTATTTCATATCTGTGTGGTAGTTTGAAACATTGGAAGCCCTTTAGGTGCTTTTAAAGTAACCAAAGTATGTTGTTGAACCTCTTTGTCTACTAGCAACTATTTAAGAACATTTGCCACCTCTAGCACATTTGCTTTATCTCTGCTCTCATATGCTCCAAGGTTAAAATCCAGGGTCATCCAAATAAATAAAATAATCACTGGGACATTTCATTATAAATTAGATGATTTTTTTTTCATGAGTGGTTTTTTTCATGAGAGATAATGCATAACAAATATTTAAACTCAAGTGTGGATTAGTCAGTTACTAGAATGGCTTCAAAGAAAATCAGATTAATATGTGGAGGATAGTTAGATTTATATCCCACTTTATATTTCAATTAATTCAACAAGCTACATGCTAAGACAAACATGGTAGAAAGCTTGAAGAAATATTCCAAATGTTGAGAAGCTTCTGTTGTGTAACCCTGAGTTCTGGATTTGCTTTAGTTTAATTGACGTAATCTTATACTGAGTAGGACAAGAGCAGGAAATTTTATTTTTGCCTGGATCTACCCTTTATATTTGAGATGAGAAATAATTTTTGTTGTTGATTGCCATGGGCTGTGTGAGGTGGTTAATGTAAGAAGGAATAATATGAATGTCTTAAATATTTTCACAGACATCATTTTAATCCATATTAAACTCTGCCTCACATGACCAAATAAAAAAGTTTCGTTTTTGCACTGCTATACCAGCAGTTTCTAGGAGGTTTTGTGGTGGTGATAAAACTAGAGAACCGCCATTCAGTTCTGATTTGAGGATGTTGACAATATGCAATGAAATAAACTAAATGGTGAGAATGGGAAAATAGTGTATTGGTGAGATTCAGATTTTCAACCTCACATTGAAAGCACATTGTTTTCTTCTGACTTTCCTGCCCCATGTTCACTTAGTGACCCTTTGTTGAGATTAGAGAATTTCAAGCTTTTTTAGGTAGAGAGAACCAATGCCAATCCATTGAATTATATTATTCCCCATAAGTGAACACTTAAAGTTCTTTTTCTATCATTTCCTCTTGCAACAGTTAAAATTCACTTTGAAATATCTCAGACTGTGCAATGAAATAAATGATTTAAGAGAAATTGGTTTCAACATTATACTGCTGAGACAGATAAGAAATACTTTGTTCCAAAACAAGGACTCCTGGGGCCCAAATTAAGAATTTATAGGCTGCCTAAGTAATCTAATACAATTGATGATATAGCAGAATTCTATACAATTATCTATACATTCAGTTTTTACTCCCCATAAATCTTCAGGTGTAACAGAAAAATTGAATATATTTCCATTTTAGTTGTTAATTAGGCTAACATTTCCATCATATCAAAACCCCAGCAAATTCTGTATTTAAATGAGGCTAACAACATATACAGGTGTTCAGTGCCATACTTTTCATTACATATATTTTATTAGAGCAGATTATGTGTTCTTTATTTTAAATATATATTTGATTACAAATGAATAATGGGAAAATAGAGATTTTTTTAAAAAAGTCATAATTAATAAGTGATATGATATCATTTATTATGGTATGATAATATGATATGATAATATATGAGAATATGATAAAAAAATACAACTTTAATTCTTTTACAACTGAACTTAAAAAGAGCTTTTACTACAGATTGATGATTATATTAATAAAATAGTTTCACCTTCATTTTTGCAGAATAAAGTTTTCCATCATTATACTGAATTTCAGTCCTGTTATAGCCTTTGTACCTGAAAATCTTTACTAATTATAGAACAATTGCTATTGTAATAGTTGTATTGTAAAAGTATTGTAAAATTTATTTATCAAATTTATCATCTCACTCTCAGAATGATTCCGAGCAGCATACAGCTAATGTACACTTAAACAATGATAATTGTTCAAGCTATTATTGATATTCTTATAGTCAAACTTGTATGTATATTGTTGCATTTTTAAAAATAGTCTTGATGTAAGTCATGTGCAGTTTTTAAGCAAAGAAAGATGGATAAGGCACGTCAACAGAACGAACAACCACTGTTTGCCTTACCAGTTGCTTTCTAGTATACTGGAGTATATAGTATTATTGGAGTCTGGCAAGAGTTCTCAAGATTGATCATGCTATTGCTACTAAGATGGTGTAAAAGAAGCCCAATGCCACTGTGACATCCAGCCAAGAAAACTAGAATTTGTAGCTGCTGAACTCACTGGCGACCCCTGATCTACGAAGCCTCTACCAGCTTTGAAGACAGGCACCATCAAAAATTGATAGAAAATAGCATCACTTGCAATTACTACAACAATGGATTTCCACTGTGCCTGATATTCTGGTCTGTGCTAGATTAAAACTGCAAAGGCACCTCTGTGCTCATGGATGAATTCCACAACACTATGGAGCCATGGTGGTGCGGTGGTTAGAATGTAGTATTGCAGGATACTGGCTACCTGCCATTTGGCAGATTGAATCTCACTAGGCTCAAGGTTGACTCATCCTTCCATACTTCTGAGGTCAGTAAAATGAGGACCCAGATTGTTGGCGACAATATGCTGACTCTGTAAACCACTTAGAGAGGGTGCTGTAAAGTCTAAGAGCTATTGCTATGTCTTCTTCAAACCTGAGAGATTACCAAGCAGATTTTTAAAAAAAAAAAAAAATCAAAAAATGAATTTGTGGCCAGTGCAGTGGTTTAAGTATAGTGATCTCATTGCTGTTTTATTTTCTTTTTCCTGCACATTTTCCACACTACACACAAAGATTACATCAGATTGGAAATACTACAATAGTCAAGATCACCCATCAGACTGACCAACTTACTCTTACTCCAGAACCTACTTTGAAGTCAGTCGGAATTGAACTGATATGATCATATTCTAGAATTATCTGCAATTAAGTCGCCACTTCCTTCTCATCCACTGTTCCCAATAGTGGAATTTAAAAACTTCTCTAATACCCATCTTAGACAGCAAAGAGAACCTTTTTAAAGAAGGTCTTATAATTTTCCCTTTGTAACAAGGAGGCATCCTGGCCTCTTTCAATGAGGCATTTATTCAACTGCAATATCTTAAATAATCTCCCAGCTGGAAGTCACAAGACAAATTGACAAAGATCCAGACAACAAATGGGAAAACATACTGTTCCAAGCAGCCAGTCCCTGCCTTTGTGGATCACAAATTAAAACTGATCCGGTCTAGCTATATTAAAAATAAATATTAAACTCCCTTGTAGTCTATTTTACATCAAGGATGATATCCAGACTTCCAGTCTGAATTTCTATTTGTGAAAAAAATCTTTGAAAATACAGCAACAAGCCTTTGAAAATTCTGTAATATAACTTTGAAGAAGAGGCCAAAGGTAAAACAAGTCATTGGGCCATGAGGCTGTTGAATCTGATGTAGTATCCGCAGAGAAAAATCACTTCTTTGCTGCTTATATAACCACAGAATAAGCCTTCAAATGGATTTTATATTGTCCTTGTTCCATCTATCTACTTTGTCACTTCAGCACCATATTTGAAGCAGATGGGAGAGGGTACATAAAAGGGATTATTTTAACCACCTTAATAAATTTTCCATTGCAATCGGAATCTTTGAAACCCCAAACCTTTTGAAAGCCTCTTGGGGTCCAACTGGAACTAATAGCTGTGGAGGAGAATAGGTAGCAGATTAGAATTTAGAAATTTTTTTAGAATTTTTTATTGGCCAAGTGTGATTGGACACACAAGGAATTTGTTTTTGGTGCATAAACCCTCATGTACATAAAAGATATCAGTGATAAATTATGATCATATAAGTGCACTGCTCCTACAAAGGTAAACATAGCGACTAAACAAGCCTTGTACAGAAGACATGACCATGATGAGAAATTCAATGGAATAAAGTGGATTAGGAATACAAGGAAAGCATCTATTTTTTCCCTTAAGATTTTGTGGGAATGTTTTAGTAAGAGGAAGTGGATTGCTCATGGATTGATGGGATTTGCCAAAGACTGGGGGGAAAGTGGGGTAAATTTGTAAAACAGTGGTTGATTGTGTGCACAAATCACAAACAGAACTATGAGAGAGGAACAAAAGGCCTGGAGTTTGGGGAAAATAAATAGGACATGGAGTGTATTTCCATAATGATGGGTTGGGGGGAATTATGAAAGGCATTGAAGTTCCTTTACTTGAAAACAAAACCCATCAGCCTGGTGCAGGTTCTATCTTCTGGCTCTCTGGTCTTATATTTTAATCTTCAAGGCAGAATTGCTAGATGTTATAGCTGCAGTTACTGAATCTCCATTCAGAATAATTCTTCATTTATCCAAATACCTGGGTGGATGGAGGATGCACAACTGGCCTCTATCACAAAGTTCTGGATGAACTAGAATGGTGATGGAGCATTACCTGAGATTTGGATGATAGTTTTCTGGGTGCTATACTTCCTGGCAGAAGCTTTTCTGAGTTTTGAAACTTGTTGCTTGATTTAGTGAACATGGAATCCTCTAATCTTTTAGTTCTTAAGAATTTTAATGTCTATTTCCTGAAGAATGATTCTGGAGGAATGACAGGGCTTCCTGGGCCCCATTGCAACCATGAGACACAGTTTGATATAATAGCTAAGGTATCAGACTAGAAAAAGGAGACCACAAGTTCTAGTTCTATCTTAGGAACAAAGCCGGTTGGGTCACCTTGGTCCAGTTAATCTTTCTCAGCCTTTCGAAAGAGTCAATAGCAAACCACTTCTGAAAATTTACCTAGAAAACTACAGGGACTTGTCCAGGCAGTCATCAGAGTCAACACTGATTTGAAGACATAACAAGCAAACAAAAAAAGAGCCAATGACTTATTCCAGGAGTTTGGGAGTCTAACAAAAAAAATATTCATACATTGGCCTTTTCTTTACTTTACTTTCAATATGGTCTGAATATGGAAGGATTATCACTGTTTCATGGTCAGATCACCTCCTTGTTTGTCAGCATGCCTGATCTCTGCAGGGGCATTGGACTAGCTAAGGTGATCTGCTGACATACCTAGTGAACCTCTGGAGTTATCAGAGAGTACTTGGAGCCAGTTCTGCCATGTGTTGCACCTACTTCTGAAACAAAAGTAGTGAGAGCACTATGGATAAGATTGCTGTTATGTGCTTTTCACTGGTTGTCAATTCCTTATTTGGAATACTAATGGACTGCACATAATCTGCTTCTCTTTATATCATTTTGATGTAATAATTTTTAGTTCATTTTAGCTAACTCAGCCTTGAAAGAGGGGTCCTTGGTGCACTCTTGGTTGTTTTCTTGCAGAACTTTTATTACCCAAACTAGGCAACATTATCAGTTGAATCCTTGAATGTCTTTTCTTCAATTAACCATAGGATGATTATGCCAATATTGACATCTAGTGGCAGTGTTGTGTTCAAGGCAATGAGAGACTCGTGAGGACTCAGCTTTCCTTCTAGGGTATGCTTTCATTTTTGATTAACCAATCTATAAGAACTACACATGTCCTAGAAACTCATGGATTTATTGCTCCAGTTTGGAGTATACTCACAGATGACGCTAGTCAGGGGAGCTAGAAATTTACAACCTAAAATTGGCTCACAGGCATAATCTAACAATTGGCTTATCTTGGGGAGACCATCCTTACTAATATCTGTTTTTTTAAAGGAATTACTTTAAATTATTAGAAACATTTGTAGTTTTGAGCCATAAAATTGTGTCTGGCTTTAATGATCTGAAGAAAAGAATTGAATAGCATAGCTATTCAAATTAGATATCAGTGTTATTAACTCAATAGATCAAATAAGTGGCACATAGTATTATTACAGGGAAGAATTAAACAAAGTTCCTATACAACAATAGATGGCTTGTACATTGGTTCTTTATACAATTAACATAGTATTTCATTTGTTTTTCTTAGACGCACAATCTGATCACATAACAGAAGATTGCAAAACCAGATAAGCATCATGAGAAGGACACGACTTGGGTTAGCTGATGAGCTTCTTTGAAACCTTGGCTTTCCTGGCTTGTGCTTTAAACTTTCTTCTAAGCATTGATGGTCCTGTCTTCTTTTTCTTTATTAATCGAGAACTTCAGATATGGTATTAGGCAATGCCCTTAGGGGATACTGTCATGACTGTTTGTTGTATCTACACAATACCAATGCTATGAAAGCTGCACTAATAACAAATTGGCTTTGGAATACAATGTAATGTACTGATAGTACCTTTAAAATATTTCATGCATATCTTCAGGACTGTCTTCTCCTAAAAACTTATAGTGAAGAAATGGTGAGTTGGACGTCCCTGAAGGAGTGGGGATGGTGTTATGGTGCAGATTTGCAGTCAGATGGTGATCTTGGCCAATGAAATCTAGAGAGATTGTGAGATCATTCATCTAGACAGCTGCTTCTCATGAGTACATTTCAAGAACTGGTTGGCTAGGGATTAGTGGTTAGGGATTTTGTTGGAATTTAGCAATTCCAACTAAACTCAGACTTATAAACAAAAAGTCAGCTGATCCTCATTTCACAATACTTTTGGAATTGCCATTTTTTACTCTTTTTCAATGATTAAGAACATTTGGAATGGCAAATTTTAAAGCATTCACTTGGTACCTTTCCTTCAATTCTTGGTGAAAGAAATTTTAAATAGAGTTTAAGGGCATAAAACAATTCTTTTTTTGGGGGGAAAAATGACAAAAGAGTGATCGATGTTGTTTTTATAAAATTATAAATTGACTGAGGATCCAAATGGATTTGAAATAAGATTTTGAAATTAAATAAGAATCCATCCATAGGAAATAGCTGTTCAAATAATAGCATGGAACTTTGAAGATTGGACACTAGAAGGAACCAGATATAGATTGTAACTAAAGGAGAAATATACTTAAATTTGACTTGCTAAAATAAAATGGTGCAAAATACATTGAAGGATATTTGTGAACAATGTACTTAGAAGCTGATATTAAGAATGTCTATGAATATGGAGAGTCTCTCTGTAAATTATGTTATGGAAAAGGAACAAGTTCTCCCAGACAAGACTGAAATTGATTTGAAAGTCGATTTAAAAACAATAGGCTACAAGGATAATCTGGGAACAGATGATATACTGGATATACAAATGAAACAGGTGGATGTCTTAATAATTAAAAGAGTCACAAATAACAAATCAGAAGAATAACTTGGATGAATTTCCTATTTTGTATGAAAAAAGTATTGTTAAACTTTTGAAAGATTTTGTGAGAAAAGTCAAAGAAAAAAGGAAAAGAAATCAAGTTTCAGGACATTATTTGAAGGGATTAAATACTAGAATTGTTAAAAGTAAATTAAAGGGATATAAATACACCAATTTTTAACTTTTTAACTGTAACATTTAATAAAAAATATTGTAAAAATAAAAAAACTGTCTTCTCCAAAGAACATCTATCTTTTAAATAAGGTTAAATAGAGCAAACCCTTGTTCATAGAATGCCACAATTCTATCACTGCTATCCTGTCCTGCATTCCAATAAGCATTTAAACGGCTCCTTGCCTTTTAGCATTTAAGACTATTAAGGCTGGGTCTTGGGAGCTGAATGATTTTTTGGGGGGGTCTCAAAAAGTGAAGTTGTTAAACATGTTTTGCTAATTCTGTTTCACTACCAGGGCTGTGTGCGACAACTGTAAAATACTCCATACCTGTTTCTTCAGACTTGAAGAAAACTTTATAAATTGAGCCAATTCAAAATATGGTATCTCATTGGCTAAATATGGATAGCAAATTTAGCAGCACTGCAGCTATACTATGCTTCCTGCATTGGTTATTACTTTATTTCAGAGTCCAATTCAAACTCATGTTCACTTTTATGACCCTGAGTAGCTCACTAATATTCCTTTTGAGATTCAACATGCCATGAGCATTCCTCTTAAGAGCAGAAATTCCAACTATCTGTATTTTATACTGTTATGTCTTTTCAGATGCTTTTATTACCTTATAGTCTCATATAGAAAGAATGACCCAATGCCTTGGCCTTCAAGAACACCCTGAAAGTATTTATATTCTGCTGAGTGTTTGGGCATTATCTAGTTAGTTTGTTACTTGGGCTGGATAATTAGTTTAGGTTAGCTCATTGTGGGCACCGTCACATAAGTCCTTGTGAAATTGAAATGATTTAATAAATCCTCCATCCTGCTCTGCTGCTTCATCATGGCTTGGGTGGGAGGCAGTTGTCCTGTGGGAGATGAAGAACAAGGGTATATATACCAAGAGAATATAATCCAAACAGAATCACTCATGAAAAAAAAAGTCATCCCAGCTGCTCAACTACAGCAAGCAGGCAGCAATGATATATGAAGATGCTCAAAGTGAATGATCACTTGAGTGACAATAGGAAAGTCATAATTTCATGCTGACAGGAGAAGGCAATGGGTAGACAATATAAAATGGTTGAAATTACAATGCCAGATGATGGATCTCTCCGGTCATGTGGCAGTCATGCTATTGAGGAAAAGCTGAAGATCTTTCAGAGTATTAATGTGTTTATGATATAGCTAGGTTAAAGACTTCAGGGCATTTAATGTTGATGTTTCAATGCTGGAAAGAAAATTTGAATGATAGAATTGCAGAACTAAGAACATGGAATATAGGAAGCATAAACATGGGAACATTGAACCAGTGAAAGATTAAATGAAACAATTACACATTAACAACAATTTGAAAATTTAAAAAGACTGACTTTGGGCACTTTCAGTCAAAAAATCATATTTTATACTACTCAGGACATGAAAAACAAAACAACAAAAAGAACATTGGCACTTTTATAGCCAGTAAAAGTCAGGGTAGAACCAGTGGTTATGAGCAGAGTTAGCCTCAAATACTGCATTCTAATCAAAGTGAATGTCACAACAATTGTTGGAGATTGCAAAGAAGAGCCAAAATGATATCAGGAAAGAACTTAACAAGATATTTTATTTCAGTGGTTGTTAGGAATCAATATTAACTTGATGACTCATCATCATCATTACATAAAGTGAGAAGCCTGAGGCATAAAACACTTTCTTATTCAGAACAAATTCCAAACTGAACATGTAACCTGTAACACATGTTGGCATAGGTGAAATTCAGCAGGACAGGTTCTGGAGAACTGATAATGGAAATTTTGAGTAGTTTGGAGAACCGGCAAATACCACCTCTGGCTGGCCCCAGAGTGGGGTAGGAATGGAGATTTTGCAATATCCTTTCCCCAGGAGTGGGGAAGGAATGGGGATTTTGCAGTATCCTTCCCCTGGAGTGGGGTGTGAATGGAGATTTTGCAGTATCCTTCCCCTGGAGTGGGGTGTGAATGGAGATTTTGCATTATCCTTCCCTTGCCATGCCCACCAAGCCATGCCCACGGAACCAGTAGTAAAAAAAATTGAATTTCACCACTGCATGTTGGCCCATAGCTTTCATGAATGTTATGAGTTCCTTAACTGCTCCAAACAAGCCAGACTTGAGGTAAATATTGAACCCCGCCCCCAGCAAAATCCTAGGTTTTGCCTACATCACATGAAATATTAACTTTATCAGCTGTGTGTATAATTTTGTTATATTGCCAGGTGTCTGTTAACTAGAAAAATCTCCAATATAAACCAGTTCTCTCACATGGATCTTTGTAACAGGAAATATTACATTCCCTATTCCACCTATCACAGCTATACATCTTTCCATCTATGGGGAGAAACTCCCCATAGGGTTCAAAACTTCTTCTAGTTACGGGCCCTGCAGAGTCTCCTACAGTCTCCTTTAGTCTCCTGTAAAAATTTAAAATAATAGTTCAGACAAATGAACTAAAATATGAATATGAAATTTAACAAAGAAATTCATCACTTAAAATAGAAATAAAATGTACAGATATAGACTTGGCTTGGTAGGAGTATATATATAATTAATATTGGAATTATAGTCTATGCATTTTGAATTTTAGTAAATAAGGCAAACCCAATTTTAGGCTACATAATAGAAGTTCATTTTCAAAACACGGGAAATAGTAGTCCATTCTATTCTACATAGTTAGAGTTTATTTTGAATTTTATATTAATTTGGGCATTTTATATTAAGAAGGATTCAAATCATGTGGGATAGTATCATGCATAAATTCTTTGATTTGATGTTTGACAACATGTTTGATGAAGTATAAAAGTTGATAGGCCTGCCTATTTCTGGAGATCCTACAAAGCCACAAACTTCTTATGTTATTCTTTCCCTCTTAACTTAAAATATAAACAGTAGTGAAAAGTGCTTAATACACATAGGAACTAGACATAGTGCAAATAATCATATTTGCTGTGTAAAACTGTCAGTTGTAATTAATTAACTGAAGGATAGAGAATTTTCCCAGAAAAACCCAAAAACCTTCTTGAACTGCATTCAGAATAAACCTACTTAAAAATATAAATTCTACAACAACAATATTAATTTACAAATGGAAAGAATTTGTGACAAATTTAATTTATCATAATTAATTTCTGCTAGCTCAAAGAGAGGTTAGCGTTCATTTGCTTTTATTGAATGTGGAATGTTTTGGACAAGCACCACCAACTGCTAACAGCTGATGCTTTGATGCTCTAAGCATTTGCCAATGTGCCCCCTTGGGAGGAAAAAACATAGCAAAGTAATGTAAGAAGTCAGTGAAGTATATGGGATTTTTTTTTCCTGACAGTATCAAGTAATGGGGAATTTTTCAAGACAATTGCCAAGATATTGTATTGTATAGTAAATATTGACTGATAAGATATTTCTTGTGCCCAACCATGTCAGTTAATCTCCGTGTTATAAATCCATTTCAACCAATTTCTTCTTGTACCTGCTTTTTTAATAAAATTAATATTGCATTAATTTTCAGTCGCAACTGTCTATGATATCTGCCTTTTTATTCCAAAGATGAACATTGTCTAATATTTTAAGATGCAAAAGTTCTCATGAGGGACTTGGAGAAATGGGCAATCCAAAATTTACTTGCATTCTAATCAGTGTTTTAGTCTGAAAAGTTAGATTGGAACCCATAAAATGTAGACCAAATTAAATGATCCCCATCACTATTAGCAGCAGGACTATTTATCATCAATGTAATGAATAACTATCATCTAAGCCAGGGCAAATTCTATCCTAATAGGAGAGGAATGGATATGTATTGTTTTTGTTTTATTACTCTATGGGATAATTGCATGATGCTAAATTATTTGACACTGCTGTTTTATTATGGGCAGCTGGTGTAAATGCCATATCTTCATGCCCATTTATTGCAGCTGAGGACCTCTGTGTCATGCACATTAGGAGGAAAACATTTGCAATTTCATTCCTGAAATATTGTTTAACTGAAAACTCTTTTCAGTTTTCCATGTTGTAAAATCAGATACTTTCTGCTTCTTCTGCTTCTTCATTCTTCACTATTTTTTGTAATATCCTATTTACCACATTCCTACCCATCACATATAATATATATTATAAGGCCCTATCTTATTTTTTTTGGAACCCTCAAATAAATGCTTGGTCTTATTGCCATGTGCTCAAAAAGCCTGATTGGGCTTATTATCAGGGGATGACTTATTTTGGGGGAAACAGGGTAGATATAGCGAAGCACTTGCCATGTGAATAGTGTGATATTTTAGTAATTCAAAACTATGAATAGTGCTTATAAAGAGAAAAAAAATACTATATAAGCAATATATGACTTAAATAATTACCAGAATATAATTGCATTGTTGTGGTAAACACAGTAATACAATACTAAGGAATTACATTAAGCTAATAATTATAACAAATACATAACTTTATACAATTATACAATAAAAATGAATTAATTGTTCCATGAGCCACGGTGGCGCAGTAGTTAGAGTGCAGTACTGCAGGCTACTTCTGCTGATCACTGGCTACCAGCAGTTTGGCAGATCAAATCTCCCAGGCTCAAGGTTGACTCAGCCTTCCATCCTTGGTGGGTGAGTAAATGAGGGCCCAGATTGTTGGGGGCAATATGCTGACTCTGTAAACAGCTTAGAGAGAGCTGTAAAGCACTATGAAGCAGTATATAAGTCTAAGTGCTATTGCTATTACCTTAAAGGGACTAGATTGGTGATTACATAATGAAATGTAGAAGGATGGGAATGTATTCATGAGTTCCAGTATCAGGATAAAAATAGCTATACACAAAGGAGCTGAAGTAAAATGAATAAAAGATTCAGAATTAAGAATGTTCTTTCAAGCCTCTACAAACTTCAGATGTCTTGAAGATAAGATAGTTGATTACCTATGGACAGGGCCGGATTTAGATGAAAAGAGGCCCTAGGCTATTCCACTTATGAGGCCCTTTCACCAGTGGTGGGATTCAATTTTTTTAACAACAGGTTCTGTGGGTGTGGCTTAGTTGGGGGTGTGGCTTGGCAATCATGTGACGGTGGGCGTGGCTAGCTGGTCACGTGCCTGTGTAGGCGTGGGTAGCTCGTCATGTGACCAGGTGGGCGTGGCTATGTGCATAGACATTTTTCAGAGGGCTGAAAAAAGTCATTTCTGACTGGTCCTCGCACTTTTGACCAGTCCTCACACTTATAACCATCCTCACATTTTTGCCCGTGCAGCTTTCTTAACAACCATGTCACTCATTTCACAACTGCTTTTCTTCACCATGGTGACAAGATAGGGCAAAAACGTAAAATGTGAGGACAGTCGTAAGTTCGAGGACTGGTCAAAAGTGCGAGGACCAGTCAGAAATAACTTTTTCAGCCCTCTGAGTAGTCCATATGCATAAAAGAATACAGCAATAGAGAAGGATGAAGGAAGGGAAGGGAAATTAGAGTAGTAGGGAGGGTAAGAGAGGAAGGAAGAGAGGAGGAGAAGGAGAAAGGAAGAGGAAGTAGGGAGGAGAAGAAGAGGGTGAGGAAGAGAAAGTAAGAAGGAAAGAAAAGAGAGAGGTGGTAGGTTTGAGGAGAAAGATTGCTGTACAATAAAAAAGATGAAAGGGGAGAAAGCCAACCCCAAACAAATGTAAAGATATTAAGATAAAGTATGAATTGTTAAACTTTAAAGAATAAAAGAGAACAAATATGAATAAATAACAATAATTAGAAACACACATACAAACATACAATGTATTTTCTTTGAACAGAGTATTTGGCCGGTTCACAAATTTAAACAGTGTTTAGTCATTTCAATTAAATTTACAATTTCTATATTTCCTTTTTGCCATATTTATTCCTCATCTATTTTTGTAAAAAACCAATATTACCCTTCATCCTCATCTCTAATCCTAATCAAATTCAATTTTTCCCTTCTATTCTATATTATACCCCTTCCCATTGTCATCTATTTTTATATCCATCCTCACATTGGTTAATTATGTAATATTAGTTGTTTAATATAAATTCAACATTTTAATATAACTCAATTAGTTATATAACTACCTTTTTGTATATTAATCAATATGAACATGAATATTCCAATTATTTCCATGCAATCCAATTTCTTACAAATCCATTAATTATATTTACCAATAATAATAAAACAAATAATTTCCCCCATATATTCCTCCAAACCACAACGTAACCATTTCTGCTTTCAGAAATATACAGTTAATAGTATCTCAATTATTACAATTCCCTAGTTAAATAGAGCTTTTTTTCTTTTGTGTTTTAAAATCTCCTCTTTTTCCCTAAATTTCCCGTTGTTTGCACCTACCTTTTTTGGTGAGGAAAAAGAAAAGAAATCTGCCTGCCTAATTTTCCAACGTGCAAAGCCAACAGCCTGCTTTACTTTCTCTTTCGTTTTTCAGTATAGCTAGGGGGAAAAAAATCTGCACTCTTTCCAAGCAAGCAAAAGAGCACTGAGCAAAACAGCTGAGAGCAAATCAGCTGGGGGTCAGGAGCCGATCTAAGCAAGGGCTAATTAGCCTCTGCTGAAGCTCCCGGGGCCAATAAAATTACAAAAAAAACCCCACCGAACCCTTTGTTAAATTGCTGGCTCCCCCACCCCTCGCCCACCACTATTTATTGGCAATAAAAGTGGTGCGGAGGGGCGGGGCAGGCCAGCAATTTAACAAAGGGTTCGGCTGCACCACTGGCTTTAGGGCGGCCCTTTGAAGCCCCGCGGCAAGAATTTGAAGGGTTTTTTTCCTCTAGCCATCGGAGGCAGCAATAGATGGAGAGTGAGCGGGGTAAGCGAACGGCCGGCGATCCAACAGAGCAGAGAGTGAGGGTGAGTGAAGGCTGGAAGCTGCTTTCTCCATCCAGAGCCAGTGGGGAACCACGTGGCAGCCCACGTGGATCCCAGGCAGCGGAACTCAGGCTAGGGAAGGGGTGGGCAATTGTGGCTCTTTTACAACCTGTGGCCTTCAACTCCCAGAATTCCTGAGACAGCCAAGCTGCATCAGGAATTCTGGAAGTTGAAGTCCACAGGTTGTAAAAGAGCCACAATTGCCCACCCCTGGCTACGGTAGGCTGGCTCCGCGTGGGTGGGAGACGAGGGGCGGGCGAGCCAGCAATTTAACAAAGGGCTCGGCTGAACCCCCTAGAACCCCCAGAATCCAACCACTGTGTAGGCCCCTCTTGATCTTGAGGCTCTAGGCTGAAGCCTAGTTCGCCTATAGGAAAATCCAGCCCTGCCTATGGATTCAGTTTAAAAAGCCATCTAAACTCCTGCTGAATTTCTAAACTATTTTATATGTAAGACAAATTAGGTGGTTGTTGCTGTTGTTTTGAAAACTTATACTCCAACAATCCTTTCTGTTCTGGCCTTTGACCAAAAATTCTGTTTCTTTGACAAATAAAATCTGAAATAAGATCAGCAAACCTGTGGCCTAATAAATGAATAAAATCTACCACTGCCTATGTCTTAATTTTGCTTCATTGCTATTTCAAACTGCAAAACAGTGTTCTCAGATTCATGACAAATACAGTTACAAATGGTTTATTTTATGAAGCTTGATAGTCATAAATCAGAATAGTGATATTCTGGAATTCTATTATGAATAGAAAAACAAATGGGACACCAGAGAGATGCCTGTTGAAATTGTGGTATTGCAACCTCCTAATTAGGATATATAGGAAAATAATCTGATACTTTGTATTTATGCATAGCAGTGTTTGCTCTTTGCAGTTCCAGTGTTTACATACAGAATGTTTCTTTCTCTTTCCTCAAAGTAGCAGGTTATTCTCTTCCATTCTGTTATAGTATTATATTCATAAAATATTATAAATAGCATTAATTTAAACTATCTATAAAAATCATATATGTCAGATTTAATGCAATCATGTTTATAACCAAGGCTTTCATGACCAACTGCCATGAAACAATGCTTATTGTAATGTAGTGAAACGAACAGGTTGCTATAATTTAATAGAACAGATGAAATTATAAGAAACATTGAGAATGTTGTAGAGATGGCACTAATAAATATTCCAAAAAATGTGATTTTGAATCTAAGTCTTGTTAAAACTAGAACTGAAGAAAAAGCAGCTCTTATATAATAGTACTTCCACAATAAATTTTATTATTATTACTATTATTATAAAAATGTAGCCCCTGTATAATTCATGAGTTTACAAAGAAAGTAAATGTCCAAATCTTCCAGTCTGATTTGTTTTATATTTATGAGTGCAATAAAAACAAACCACTGTTATGTTCATGCATTGGCTCATCTTCTGCATTTTTGCTTGAAGTTCCTCCTTTGTATGAAGTTTTCTGAATCTGGTAAAGCAGATTTTTACAATATACTACAGAGTTTTCTATATTCTACCACAGCTTCAATATTTCAGTCCTTTAAAAAGACAATAGCTTTTCAGGGATAATGTAGAAGCTAATTGTAATGTAAAGGTTACTGATCCTCTATGTGTGTGGCACAAAAGTGATTGCAATCTTGACTATATCCATTTCTTTTCAGCTTTCACAATATTACAGTGTGAGTCACTGCACCCTGAAAACAAAACAAATTATTTATTACATTGCCTTCTGTAAGAGTCCATTTTGTCACAGATAGATGTAATCTATGCAAGTCCTAGCAATAAAAAGTTTATTAATTTTGTAGGTGCCAACATTTTATTTCTTGTAATTTTACTTTGGTCTTTAGCATTATAGTATTTAGACAGAAAATAAGATCCTTCTGCCAGCCTGCAAATTTATACAGGGTAAGTTAATTTATTTGGAGTACAAGCCTACAGTTTATTTGGATTGAATCTAAAGATTAAAAGTAGAGATGAGAAGAAGATACATAAAAGATCTATTCCAATGTTCTTAGGAAGATAAGAGTTGTTTACTTACTGAAGGTCCCCTATTGGTGAGAAGTTTATAAACATCTTATGCTCTATATGTAAACATTAAGAGTTCTTCAGGTATTGACCTGAATATATGAAGGCAATAATCCTAAATAAAGATGTAAATGCTGCCTTCCTTGCCTCAGTGCTTTTAGCTAGATGAAGATATAGAGGATTGCAAAGGGAAGCAAACGACAACATTTCAGAACAAATTCTGCCCCTTTTGTATTTGCATTTTTATGTCACTTGCAACTACAGTAAGGGCCCACATGATATCAACATGCACATATTTTAGCAAAACTTGTGTTTTAACATTTTGGCACTAGGTCCTTCAGCAATGCTTAAAAGAGGGATGTTCAACTCTCTGTGAAGTCTGGCAACCTAGTGTTAGGATTATAGATTGAATTAATAGCTGCACTTGCATTTAAATAAACATGAGACCTTTAAATCTGCTAGTAGATGGTAGGAAGGTTACAGAACATAGGACATATAGATGCATGTTTAGCACTATCTTCTTTCCATTTTAAAGTTGCTCAAATGTCCAAACGATATCCAGGAAAGGTAATAAAACATGCAGCTCTGTAGGACATGCAGGATCCAGGAAAACAATATACCGGGGTTTATGAAAGCCCCTATGTGTCAACTCTACGATTTGCCACATATGAAATGTGACTTTGCCCTGAATGACTGCAGAATTTAAGCTTAATTATATTATTATTGATTGTACTGATTCTTACATTGTAAAGGTACAAGCAGGATTGGAATGCACTTCCAGATTCCCCCTGAATTTTATAACATCAGGTTAAAGCCAATGTTCTTGAAATAACACTCTTAAAATCTGAATAATTATCATCTATCTATCTATCTATCTATCTATCTATCTATCTATCTATCTATCTATCATCATGTAGCTATCTCTGTCTCTATCTCTATCTATTATCTATCTATGGTCTATTATTTTTCTTATTTATTTTATTCCTCCTACAATTGTTTGTCCCTTCAGTGGAGCAATATTACTTTCCTTGTTACACAACTGTGTTTCCACTTACCAAGAAGGGTTCAAAATATTAGTGCAATAGGAAATGAAATGTTATCCTGCTCTATGCTTTGGAAAATAAATATGAATAAACTTTAGAAGGATGTTCCAATCAATAATTTCACTTTAAGGTGAGATTTTTCACAAAATAATGTAACAATCAAATTGCGTTGAAGTATATTATTATATTATAGGAAAAATTAATACTAATGTTGGAATATTTCTGGTATGTTTCAAGATTTTATAGGCAATATTAAGTAGGCAGTAGTAATGCCATTGTATAAAAGTGGCTTTCTCTTTAGAAACAATAGAGATATCACATAACAAAATCCATGCATAGATATGTAAAGGAAGGCCTATACCTTATGCACAGAAAAACAGATGTATCGATAAAATGCCCATTTAAAACTTTTTTACTGAAATGTTTTACATTTCACAAAGCATTTTGCCAAAATATTCCCTGCATGGAGGGGAGGGGAAGTTCTTTGGCACACTGGGGGAACACACCTCACTGAGGGAACACCTATTTCTTCCCCATTCACAACCTTCTCTGCCTGCTTGTCTATTTACTTTCAGGGAAGTCAGGAGAGAAGGTTGAAAATGGGTGTCACATGGTTGCAGTTAACTTGGCAACTGCTCGTAGGTCCTGGTCATCTCACGGGAAAGATGATGCAATTTTATGATAACCTGAAGTGCTATATGAACCATGAAAAAATCTATTCTAAGGCTGTTGTAATTTTGAACAGATGTTTAAAAGTTCTAAGGTACTTGCCTCATTCTACATAATGGTAGATCCAGACCTAAGTACCAGGGAATTCAGTATCACACATGAGGAAAACTCTTCATCTGTTATTGGAGGCATGCTGCTAATTGCATTGTTCCAGTAGCAAACCAGAGACAACTGCTAGTCATATACAGACCAAAAAAAAAAAGTATTTTGCAGTCTCACCACTTCAAACACAAGAAGGATTTGAGGTTATCAGAGAGGAGGGAATAGAACAGCTGCAAGCAAACAACTTGGACAATTATGAAACATTTTATAGAGTAAAATAAGCAACCTGGGGTTTGTTTGTTTGTTTGTTTGTTTGTTTGTAGCCTGCCTCCTCCCATTCTATCTCGCCTTTGAGTATGTTCTACAAACCCAACAAGTGGTGCAATACAAATTTAAAAGGTATTTTGATAAATATTTAAACTTGAAGTTTGTTATTTAAATAGTGCTTTTCTGCTGGAGGAAAAAAATCTATAATTTGCTGTTTAAAATAGACCTTTTCCCTATCTGATTTTTTTCCCCAAAAGAAATCTTGACAAGTAGAGATATCTAAGTGCACTGTGTGCAACCCCATTCATAATTTCCTTATTCACCTTGGTCCCTCTGCTCTGCTTGATGCACAGTTTTTGGAGAGTCAAGAAGGGCCAAGCATTTTCCATCCATTCAGCTTAATAGTGTAAGTAATTTTCTCAGGTGGTCACCAAGTAGCTGCAATTAGAGCTTCTTGTGTTGGAGACTTTTTTATAAGGCTCTAATCACAAAAGACACAGGAAGAACAATAAAAACACAACATGTTTTTCAAGCTGGCTACCAGCTATTCAGTACCTGACCAAAATGTGAAGTCTATGCCATTTCTTTTCTTGCTTCTATGCTTTTGCTAAATCTGATTTCTTTTTTTAAAAAAAAAATCTGCTACCCTGAAAATAAAAAAGTGAAAGATTTTTCAGTCTGTAGAAAATATGATAACCATTTCCATCATAATATAGTAACCATTAAAAAAAACACAACTAAGCCACTTATTGTTAGAAAAAAAATCATCTTATAAAAAAAAATCTAGTAAGAGAGTCATGGTACTACAAAGCTGTCTAAATTCCAAATCAGAAGTCCAACAATTTGAAACTGAAATTTGAAGTTTTCTTATTGAGGACAATCAAGTGAGTAAAAGTAATATATTACTGTAATTTCTCCTCCCATCTTATAATTTAAAAATAGGTAAAAATAAAAATAAAACCAAAGCAATTAATACCAAATCAGGGATCAAATAGTGACATATAAAGTTCATCCTCTTTATTCAAGGTATCTGACCTTTCAGACATAATAGCAGTAGCAATTAGACTTATTTACCTCTCCGTACTTTACAGCAATCTCTGAGCAGTTTACAAATGTCAGCATATTGTTCCCAACAATCTGGATCCTCATTTTACTGATGTTGGAAGGATGGAAGGCTGAGTCAACCTAGAGTCAGTTAGGATCGAACTTCTGGCAGTGGGCTTGCAATATTGCATTCTAACTATTGCACCACTATGGTTCATGGAATTACCTGTACTAGAATCTTCATTATTGGCCACAGTGGAAAGTGCTGCTGTGAGTTACATTTCATTTCAGAAGCCTACAGATTGCCAGTTCTGATAAAGTCTATGGAATCCCATAAAACTTACTTCTGTCTAGAACGATTCTCTGCTCAACGAAACAATTGAGGATAAAAGTTTTTTTGTTTTTCTTTGCTATGGTAATAGTATTTAGTTCTTTGTATGTTAAAAAATATTTTTAATTTATTTAATTTAACTGTGGTCTTCTATTACATAATGCATCTAAAATGCAACAATAACAAAATCTTCCTTACACAACTATTTATTATTCTGTCACTATGATGTGAAAACTCATTTTTATCTTTTATTGTAGGGTTCATGTATTCATCATATATTTTATGTCCCAAAAGCAATGGTGAAGTTTTAAAGCTGTTCATTTGACTTGATCTATAGGCTATTCTGGTCAATCAAAATCAATTGAATGAAATCTTCTTAATGATTTCTATTTTAGTTGGGAAAGTCAGATTTGCTGCATAAATTCACTAGAGCATCTATAAAAGTTATTATGTGCCAGTAACAAAACAGTGGTGGAAACATTGAGCTAGTTGAAAATTAGCAAGTTAAAATATTGTGAAGCTTCCAAGTATTAACTGATAACGTCATAACTCATAACACACCAGATTAAGTTGTAATTCAAAGGATGAATGTATGGAAAAGTGCTGTAGTAATATTGGGGACAGCAGAATAGAATTTAAACAATATCATAAAGTATAAAGATCTAAAAATCAAATTTCAAACATTAGGGTATATGGCTCCAATAGATGCCATGCCCAAAAAACTTGGACAGTGCTTAGAAAATCTTTGCATTAACAAAATTTCCATCGATCAATTACAAAAGTTCATTCATGCTGCTTGGATCCACACATATACTACACCAATACATTACAACTTAGATTCTTGGGATGGATTCAATGCATATGCATGCCAACACCAGCTAAAGAACTGGCAACTATGATTTCTCATTTTCACGTGTATATAAATAGTAGTAAATACTATCAAGGCAGTTAACACCTGGTCCATTCCAGCCATTAGATACACAGTTGAAATAATGGACTAGTCTCAAGCAGAACTAAAAGGCCTGGACAGGAAGATCGGGAAGGGGGGAGCCAACGAATCATGAAAATACAAAATACAAAGACCTGCAAAAGAAAAACTGAGGCAAAAGAAGCAAATATACTACCAGTAGTAATTGGCTGGTACTATAAATAATAAGAGGAGGATATATTTCTCTTGATAGGATGTTTCAATCATACAGTTTTTTCAGTGCTAGATTAAGGCTTTCCAATTTGCCTAGATATTTTGAAGAAAGTTGTTCAATTTAATTATTTTTTCCCCATGCATAATTTTTCTTCACCATTCTTTCAAGACTGAAAGAATGGCTCTTCGGTTTAAATTCTCCCTGCTTTAATGTAGATTCATAAGCTTGCAAAATATGTTAGATGGTAATTGTAGCTTTATCATTATTTGTTTTTTTTATTGATGGCTTTGACCATTCTTTTTCAGATCATTGTGATGTGGACAGAAAAAGCAGTTAAGAAATATAGGGAAAAAATGGAATTAGCATCTTATCTTGTAAGGATGAACTACAATTAAGATGTAATTATAATGAGTTAAATTGGTTTACCTGTAGATTATAAAACCTTTGTTAGCAGCCAACTTTTGTTTTTTCAATGCTCTGTTAAAATAGGTTACTCCATACTGCAGAGTCTCTAAGAGAGGCAAAAAAGTTAGGAAATATTATTACATTAAATATCTTTGATTTGGAATAAAAAAGTGCAATGTTCTTTCTTTTTGTATTTGTTAATTGCTATAGTAATTACAGTAAGTGAACATTTAGAAAAATTAAATTGCTAGCACATAAATGTTGACTCATCTGACTTCCACAATTACTTTACCAGTTATCTGAACAATCAAATATTATTGATTGGTACAAATTTCAACCAATTCATAATTAAGTGATCTGGCCTGTAAAATTCCAGAAGCATCCCAGAGGTACTAATGATTTATTTATTTAACCCAATGTGGCAATTCAGTTTTTTTCACTCTGCATCCAGTCATATTGAAAGCATGGGATCCGAATCTGAGATAATGTAACATTTTGTTATCCTTGGAGGCTATCAAAATGATTATAAACTGGAATGATGTCCAATTCCATGGTGTTGTTGATTAATATCCACAGTGTACTTTGGAGGGCACATGCATATTATTTATTCCTATGTATTGTTTTCTATGTTCTCAATTTATAGAATATCTTTTAAAAGACAAATTCCTATATTCTGAAAAGATATATTGATGATGTCTTTTCAAGAATGTGCTGGAAAAATTTGGAGGAATCACTCTTTGTCCAAAACAAAAAGTTTTGAAAGTTGCATTGTTGTATAAATCTGGCCATATTTTTTTTAAAAAAAACAAAAATTGATTTCAACTTTTTTCTTAAAAATGAAAATAGAGTCAATACATTTATTTATATTTCATTTATAATTGAATCGAACAGAACAGAACAGAATAGAATTCTTTATTGGCCAAGTGTGATTGGACACACAAGGAATTTGTCTTTGGTGTATATGCTGTCTGTGTACATAAAAAGAAAGATAGACTCATCAAGAATCACATGGATAGATTATGTGCAGAATAAATACCAAACTAGGATGTACCAAATAGCTTTTAGCTAAATGTTGTGTAGAAATGTATAGTTTATAGGGGGCAAAATAGTTTATTGCTATGTAGAAATGTATAGCGCACAGGGGGGAGAATAGAGGGGTGGTAAAGTATGATATAATATAATGTGGATGGATTTCACCTTGGGGAAGTCATGGGGAGGGAGGGTTTGGGGGGTTAGGGAGGGATGGGGGGGAAATGGGGGAAAAATTGATGTTTGTAAAACTTTTTCAATAAAAAAAAGAATCACAAGGCACAACACCCAGTGACAGTCATATGGTACAATAAGCAATCAAATCATACTAGGAAACCATCAATATCAATATAAATCGCAAAGATACCAGCAACGAAGTTATAAAAGATTTATTCAATTATTAGCAACCTTTTTCAACTAGAAAAGCATGATTGGATCTGAAGATCTAAGTTACTACTTTTTTAAAAAAGCAATAAGCTTTAAAAAGCAATAAGCACTACTTTACCCATGCCTTGGTCACTTCCTATTTGTATTGCCACAATGTGTTCAGTATGGGGCGGCCTTTGAAGAACACTCAGAAACTTCAACTGGTCTAGAACACAGAAATTTGACCTTCTGTAAAGGACTGAAGACTTTTTCCCACAAGCACTGTGATAAGATAAAGTGTCATCAGTATTTTTGTTTTAATATGGTTTAATGGTTTAATAGTTTTAATATAGTTTCTAATTTATTTTAATTTTTGATTGGGAGCCACCCAGAGTTGTTAGAAGATGGGAAGTTATATAAATGTTTTAAATAAATAAATGCTTCAATAAAAACCATTTTCCTTGATCCTCTAAAATTTCTGCCCAATACACATTGTTTTGATTTCTATTTTCAAATATGGATAAACTAATTATGCTTGTTACTTCCCAAAGCCTAATTCAGTCCCTTGTTTTGAAAGCCTTGGGTACTAAATTCTTAACAGTATGTTCCAGATTTGGTATTGAGATTATAGTAGTGTTATTGTATGAACGATATAAAAAGAAAGTAAATTTATCTGGAAGTCCTATAGGTTTTCCTATATAGGTACATATTAAAGCTCACAATGAAAAAGAAAAAAGAAAAGAAAAATGCATTTCTAAGTGCTTTATATTAAGTGAGGGTAATGCCTTTTGTGAAACCTGTTTGAAAGTAAAGGCTTTCCAGTTTCATGAGGTCTTGAATACCAGAGCTCCATCTATTTCTTGTAAAGCTCAGATAAAAAGAACTAAAAAATAAGACAGCATGTTCAGTTCTAATGATTTCATTGATACTTTCAATAAAGTTTTTCTACATAATGACAAAAGAAAAGTTGATAGAAAAATGGAATTGAGACTATTGAGAAAGGCATTCTATAGTTGTGAAGCCTGGTCTGATATTTCTGGACTCACGTTCTTTGTATCCTTAGCAAAGACTGGAGATTAAACACGAGAATTAAATAGCATATGGCCCACTAAATCTAATTGCTTGAAGAATGACAATATCACAGTAATAAGTAACAGAATCTGTGATTTTGACAGTGCTGGTATGAACTACATTAACTAAATGAAACCTAGTTGTACAGCAGTTCAAAATTTGTTAGATTAAATAATGACAAATTCAATATTTCTTCATGACTTTAAATAAGATTGTTTGAACATTATTGTTGCAAAAGATTTTCCTTCACAACATGTGACTCAAATTATCAGTATTATATGAACAACAGTACCATAATATCACAAAGCAATCCATTTCTTAGCTCACCCATTTTCTTAAGTGACTGACTTTTAAATATTGGTAGCTTATAAACTTCTAAAATGAATAGCAATGTTGAAGAGTAAAGCAACTTAATTTTGATATATATTTGCCAAATTTAATTTGTTTTTGTAGGGAATAGAATAGATTGTGTCATACATTTCAAGGAGAATCTATTAAAGCTCGATAGTTTCAAATGAAAGTTCAAAAGAATAAAGTTGTTCATGTCATTTTTATATAGGAAAAAATATTTCTGGATGTTTTGACTAATTATTCTATATCTTCATATAATAAGGACTCAAAAATATTAGTGAGGTTTGATTTCTATATTTATGAGTGAAGTCATGGTACTAAAAAACTTTTCCTGTAATAATGATCATGTCACTATTGCTGCCCCAATGACAATATGGAATGGACTAGAAAATGATGGAGATCAAGATGAATACTTATGTGATTTCAAACTCGTTTTCCACTTAATTTCATCTTGAGTAGTGGAATGACCGTGTTTTGTAACTAATAGTACTTAATTGACCTAGTGTTAGTAGTTTATTTTCAGGGTGTTTATTATAATTTCTTATTCTTTTTTTTTTACATGAACCATAGTAAGTAATGACTAGAAATGCCATCGCTTTATTTAATACTATTATTTGTATTTTCAAAATCTTTTTAAAGGAAGCATCAAAAAGAATTGCTGTGTTAATTGAAACTAAGTCTGGTATCTTATATCCTATATTTACTGTATGTATTACTTAGCTTGAAAGTTTCATCTCATCTACTAAAAAACAAACTATATATTCCCCCCCTGCTAGAATGGAGGATGGAGCTGAAATTTTCGAAAGAGTTGTTGAGATAAACTGGATCTTTACAGAGGATCAAGATATTTCTAGAGTTCTAGATGAAGTAAGATTTTCCCTTTATAAAAATATCACACATGTACACATCTATCTTTCATCTGTCTGTCTGTCTGTCTGTCTGTCTGTCTGTCTGTCTGCCTGCCTGCCTGCCTGCCTGCCTACCTACCTATCATCTCTACTTCTATATCTATAGCTACAGTGTATCTATATCTATCTATTTTAAAAAAATAGCAACCTTAAAATATGCCTCAGTTAAAGCAAAGTATTAAGGTGAAAGCAGCAGTGACATTCAATTACAAATGTACTTTCAACAAAAATATCATGATTTGATTTACAACTAGAAGCATCTTGAAACTAAGTCTTCCTTTTTTTTTGTTTAATACTACCACTACTCAATCCATCAAACTTCAAAATCTTTAAAGATTAATTGTACCATTTCTGATAAGAATGCTTTATAAAATCAAACTTATATTATTCAACATACTTTCTAAATAAGATGCTTTCACCAGCATCTTATTGCCAAATTCAATCACTTTAGAGCTCATAAACAAATGGGTAAATTTGGGACTTGTTGCAGAACTATTAGAATATAATTTAGTATGGCTCAGGCATCCTATTATATCTTCTGCATTTTCTGGATGAAGAAAAGAAAGTAGAGGTATTGTAAACTAAGCTAGAAAACCAGGGAATAAAAAACTTGTTTCAGAACAAACTATTTAATATAACTAATTCCATATTACAAACATCCAGTTATTCCCTTGTGGAATGATGATGATCTCTCAAAGAAAAGTCTAGTGTTAGAAGAAGTCACTTTAGAACTTAGTAATATTGGCTGAAAGGGGGCTAGTGTGTGTGTGTGTGTATGTGTGTGTGTGTGTGTTTGTGTGTGTGCGTGCATTTGTAATTAAGAAATATTTAATTAATGTCTGCACATTTTTAATGTCATGGATAGGGACACAATGCTGATCTTGAAGATGTTGAAGTGAATACTAGCATTGGCAATGAAATCATTTGATGGGATAATTCATTCTTTAAAATAAAAGTCTAATTAAGAATAAATAGCATAATTAAAGAACTTTTTAAAAATTAACTTTGGCAGAATTAGCATAGCCTTTAACAAAATCATATATACTAATATTACAGCATGCACATATATTCTGGATCCTCAACCCTGGGCCATGGACCAACACTAGTTTGCAACATGCCAGAAACCGGGCCATGCAAACAAGCGAAGCCCCAACTAAAGGATGCAGGCAGCACGTGAAACTATGCTTCCTCTGATCAGCAGAAAAATGTCTTTCCATGGAACCAATCCCTGGTGCCCAAAAGGTTAGCCCGCTGCTGTAGAGAAGGAAGAGGCAGAGCCTTGATGCAGAGTCAAGAGAGGATTCAGCTTAGAATGTGTCCATAAATGTTCCAAGTCCACTCCCTCCCCTTTTGAATGCAGTTGACTCTTATCTAGTCAATTTGGTGCTGTTAGTTGACTAGATACCTGTGTATAGGATTGAGCAATATATCTTCTTAACTGGAACTTAATATATAATGTGGTATTGATTCTTTGCCCTGATAATAGAAACTGTTTTAAATAATACTGTCTATAGAAAACAGCATAGTTTTGGTATATAATTAGACTAGAACATTTCCCATATACACCTACACTTACTGGTATTGCGCTAAGTAAATGACTGATTTAAGCTTTATTTGCACACATTACTTTTGTATTACAGTCATAGAATTCTTGGTTATTTGGGGTCCTAGAGACATATTAGTCGGTTTGGAGTAATGATTAAGCAGTGTTGGTGATTCTTTTCAGCACCAAGTACTAAAATGGGAGTGCACACGTGGGGGAGACCCAAAACTGGATGAGCAGTTCCTAGCATGCACATGCAGAAGTTTCGGAAACTGGAAGAACAGCTCCCTGGTGCCCGCATATTGACCTTCCAGTTTCCAGCATGAGCATGCGCACCTGTCACCTGGTCTTCTGGCGTACACATGCACACGTGAAGACAAGCTGGCTGGTGCGTATGTGCCTGCAGGAAACCAGAAGATTAGCTTCCCAGCACGCACATGCATGCCAGGGAGCTGCTCTTCTGGTTTCCGGCGCTCCCCCATGTGTGGAAACTAGCTGGCCGGTGTGCATTTGTGATCCGGAACCTGGAAGAGCAATGGGTTGGCATGCCCAGACAGATAACTCTGCGTGTCACTTCCGGCACACATGCCATAGATTCGCTATCATGGGGTTAAGGCATTCAGGTTAACACCTAGGAGACAATCAGTTCTAGTTCTACCTTAGGCGTACCTGCTGGGTGACATTAGGCAAGTAATTGTTTCTCGGCCTAGTCAAGACCAGTTCTAGGAATTAACAATGAGTTGAAGGCACACACACATATACTCACAAATATATATTAAGAAATCATTAAGGCTAATTAAATGACTGGTTCAAAGAGTACTCATTGTCATTCTTCATATCTTGCATGATCTTCAAAGATCAAACAGGATTTTAAAAAATCTTAGTAAAACATGAAACATTCTAATTTTTCAGGATGAAACAGTTCTAAGTTTTGTTCTTTAATATGGCAATAAACATTTTAAAGTACTTTTGGTAGCAAAATTATTTGTAGCGCTTCTGATTTCTTGCATGGCAGTTTGCATAATCTATGGCCTAGCAAATTGAATATAATTTACTAAACCGGAGTGACATTCATGAAGTCTGATAAGCCTAAAAGTGGGTTATGCCAATCTGAAATTGCAAAAATAATTAGCACCTGACAGCCATTAAGTTTCATGTACTACAAGACATGCATGTTTACTCTTCACAATTGTCAATTTAGGTTCTCTGTTCAAGATCTAAAATAGATTGCACAAACTATATGTAACCCAAAATTTTGCTTTTAAAATTTTTGGTCTCTGAGGTTCATAGCAACACATAAGGGATATGATAATTTTGATTTCAGATTTAGGGGAAGGCGACAGGAGTGATATAAAATTGGTATAGAACTGTACAAAGTTCTAATAAACTTTTTTTTTCTTATTTTGCTCTATGCTAACCAATCACATTGTAATTGTTGTAATCTTGACAATGCATTTTCAGAAAGCACAAAAGAATAAGATAGGTGCTCAGATTGTCCATGCATGGTTTAAAATACTGAATGATTGATACTGATGTATTGATTATGTGCCATCAAGTCAGTGTTGACTCTTAGCAACCACATAGATTTTCACAATGACAATATGTTCCTAACCAGGGTTTTGAGGCCCAATCCTTTTACCATTGTAACCGAGTCCATCCAACTTGCTACTGGTCATCCTCTTCTTTTTCCTTCCAGCTTTATCAGCATTGGAGCCTCATCCATCATCTATCCAAAGTAAGATTTTGTGGGGGAACAGGATATAAAATAATTGAAATAGTAGACAATATTTATTGTTTAAACTATTCTACATATCAATATTCTATTTTAGAAATATAGTCTGACAACAGATCTTGACTAATCTGAGAAGCTAAGGCTTATCCAGTCAAGAATATATGAAAGGTAAACCACCAGGGAAAATCAGGGCAAGGTTCAGATTAAGAGGTCAAAACACAAAAAGCAGCAATGTATATTGCTGCCAAGAAAATTGCATGGATAAGCTCTTCTGGATAGTATCTTTAACTTAGTTGAATCTTTTTTTCTCTCATTACTATTGTTGCCATCTTTTTCACTACTCTATTCACTTACTTATCTTCCACAATTCAATTGTGGAATTGAGATTGTCAATGAGATAATTGATCAACTGTTGCAGCAGTAATTACTTAACAGTTTGATAACTATTATCAGTTACAGTAATGAAGAAATGACCAACGAAAATGAGAAGGGAGATATTAGTGTCAATTGTAACCAAACAAAGAAAAAATATGGGTTATGTGTTTGAAAAGGGCTAAGCATAAAATAGTGATAAAAGGAAAAGAACTAATAGATAACAGATGACAATAGTTGTAACCAAGCATAAGAAGAAGAATTACAGTTCTCAAGTTGCATGTAAAAGTTTTTATAAAGTATAAAAGTCTTTCTATCAGACTGGGCATTAGTAGATGGCCAATGCAGATGACCTTGTATGCCAACTTAGTTAAAGGGGGGGGGGTGAAATGACATTGCCATAGGTCTATACTATAGGCCACCCAATGAAACAGAGGAAGTAGATGAACTTTTTGCTAGTTAGCTAACTAAGGTATGTAGGAAGCCCATCACAATAGTAAGGGGGGATTTTAACTACCCTGACACAACTGGGAGACAAACTCTGCACCAAGTGGAAAATCCAACAGGTTCCTAACAAACCTAGCAGACAACTTTGTTTCCCAAAAAGTAGAGAAGGTAACAAGGGGATCAGCCATATTGGACTTAATTCTCACTAACAGAGACGAAATGATAGAAGGTGTTGAAGCTACAGGAACCTTGGGGGCAAGTGATCACACAATATTGGAATTCAACATTATGCAAACACAAGTAGTAGAACGAAGTCAAACTAGAGTCTTGGACTTTAAGAGAACTAATTTCAATAAATTTAGAGAGAGATTGAGAAGGATTCCATGGATGAGAATCCTCAAAGGGAAAATAACTCAAGAAGCTTGGGAAATTTTGAAAAGTGAGATTATAAAAGCCCAGTCTAGCACAATACCAATGAAGAAGAAAAATAATAGATCTCAAAAGAAACCAGTATGGCTGCATAAAGAACTTTCTAACAAATTGAAAGACAAAAAGGACAAGTATAAAAAGTGGAAAGAGGGGCGAATAACTAAGGCAGAATATCAGCAAATAGCCCAAGCCTGTAAAGATGAAGTGAGGAAAGCTAAGGCTCACAATGAACAAAGGCTTGTGACTAAAGTAGAAAATAACAAAAAAAGCTTCTTCCAACATATTAAAAACAAGAAAAAAGTAAAGGAAACAATTGGCCCATTGCTGGGAGAAAATGGCAAGAAGGTAACAAGCAACAGGGAGAAAGCAGAACTACTTAACTCATGTTTTGCATCTGTCTTTACACAAAAGGAAAAAACAGTCCAACATATCAAAAACAGCACCACAAAAAACAGATTAGGAACACAAGTTAAAATAGGGAAGAAAATGGTAAGTGAACACTTGTCTACCTAGATGAGTTCAAATTATCAGGACCAGATGGATTACATCCCAAGGTTCTGAAGGAACTGGCAGACGAGATCTCAGAACCACTGAACTATATCTTTTAAAGATCCTGGAGCACAGGGGACTTGCCAGAGGATTGGAAAAGAGCTGATGTAGTTCCCATCTTCAAAAAAGGGGGAAAAAATAGATTCAGGAAACTACAGACCTATCAGCCTGACCTCAATACCAGGGAAGATTCTGGAAAAGATATCAAACAACGAATCACCGAACACCTAGAAGCAAACCAAGTAATAATGAAAAGCCAACATGGATTTGTCAAAAATAAATCATGCCAGACTAATCTTATTGCATTCTTTGACAAAGTGACAAAATTAGTGGACCAGAGGAATGCTGTCGATATAATTTATTTGGACTTTAGTAAAGCATTTGATAAAGTAGACCATAACCTACTAGTAGATAAAGTAGAAAAATGTGGGTTAGACAGCATCACCACCAGATGGATTTGTAACTGGCTTACCAACTGCACTCAATGTGTAGTCCTCTATGGAACTGCATCTACAGGGAGGGAAGTATACAGTGGAGTACCCCAGGGCTCTGTTTTAGGCCCAGTGCTCTTCAACATCTTCATCAATGACTTGGACAAGGGGATAGATAGGGAAGTTATCAAATTTGCAGATGACACCAAGCTGGCAGGAATAGCCAACACTCCAGAAGATAGGCTCAAGATACAGAAGGATCTTAACAGACTTGAACATTGGGCACTATCTAACAAAATGAAATTCAACAGTGAAAAAAGCAAGGTTCTACATTTAGGAAAGAAAAACAAAATGCACAGGTACCGTATATGTGGTACCTTGTTCAATAGTAGTAACTGTGAGAGGGATCTTGGAGTCCTAGTGGACAACCATTTAGATATGAGCCAGCAGTGTGCACAGCTGCCAAAAAAGCCAACACAGTTCTGGGCTGCATAAACAGAGGGATAGAATCAAGATCACGTGAAGTGTTAATGCCACTTTATAATGCCTTGGTAAGGCCACACTTGGAATATTGCATTCAGTTTTGGTCACCACGATGTAAAAAAGATGTTGAGACTCTAGAAAGAGTGCAGAGAAGAGCATCAAAGATGATTAAGGGACTGGAGGCTAAAGCATATGAAGAACGGTTGCAGGAACTGGGTATGTCTAGTTTGATGAAGAGAAGGACTAGGGGAGACATGATAGCAATGTTCCAATATCTCAGGGGTTGCCACAAAGAAGAGGTAATCAAACTTTCTTCAAAGCACCTGAGGGTAGAACAAGAAGCAATGGGTGGAAACTAATCAAGGGGAGAAGCAATTTAGAACTAAGGAGAAATTTCCTGACAGTTAGAACAATTAATAAGTGGAACAACTTGCCTGCAGAAATTGTGAATGCTCCAACACTGGATTTTTTAAAGAAGATGTTGGATAAGCATTTGTCTGAAGTGGTGTAGGGTTTCCTGCCTGGGGAGGGGGCTGGACTAGAAGACCTCCAAGGTCTTCCAATTCTGTTATTCTATTCTATATCTAAAACTGTCTTTATTGTTGCATCTTAATATTCCATTAAAGGTACCCTTCCCAAAAACCAAATCTAATTCTGAAAAGTTGTAAACAAACAAAAATATTAATTTAATTTTCTAAATCTGTTTAGGATTAAATAGCCTTAATTAAAAATTTATTCAGAGAAATAATGCAAGATGTTTCTGTTATATTTAATCATTGTTGAATAGTTCTGAAAATCTGAAGACAACAGCAGACAATGAAATCCATATGTGATTGATGGAAGGTAGCCTTGTTGTGTGAAGAAATGATGCAAAGTTTTCAGACAAGTTTTAATATGAAATCACCTTACCTCGTATACTGTATTTTATAAAGGGTCTAGACATCATTGTTTTCTGTCTAATATTTCCATCTTTTTTCATTACTTGTGCTGTTTTCCTTTTCAGGGAAAAAAATCCTAGATTTACAGAAAAAATGGTAGGAAAATTAAAAAGAAAGGATAATATAATGAATACTACTTTCCTGTTATTTTGGATGACCTCCAATTTTAATAAATCATAATTACTCAGAACTGCTCAGAGGTTTCTGCTGCTACCAATTTTCATTTATCTGATTCTCCTTGTCAAAAGCATCCTTGTTCTTTGTATCTTCAAACACTTAAATAAAGTCATGGGAAAACATTATGGGATAACTCTGTGAAACAGGAACCAGAATTTATAAATACATAAAATAGAAGTTATTTAATCAAGATGTAACAATGAATAGAACACCAGTCATTTTTTCTCAGGAAGACTAAGAATCTCTGCAGATGAAAATAAGTTTTTTTCTCTTACTCATCCACAATTTATGGAGGCAGACGGGCTTATATGCTAACCTTGTAGTTTGACATTACCTTGTTTCAAAAATACATGTACATAATTTTTGATGGACTGTACTAGGAATCATTCACAGGGAGAAACCTCATTCCTATATTTGTCATTGCCCTTGCTTTTTTGAAAAAGGCTGGATAAGGTTTTCATATGTACATAAAATACGGGTGTTGTAGTAGGGGAGAGATAGAGAGAAAGGAGACAGGATTTTAATTATATAAACTGAAACAGTTTACTCCAAAGGCACAACACATACAGACTGAATCAGTTTCATGTTTGCTTTGAAATTAGCCAATTTAATTCCTGAACAAATCCCCTGGGGTTAGGATTGTAGAAGCTCATCACATGAAGGATGGTCTTAGGCACAATCCATGAGAAGGTACATAAGGCAGCAGTACCTTAGCTGGATATTTATTATTTTTTCTTTTCGCACTACCAATAGTATTGAATTTGTAACACTAAAACTAATCTAATCCTCCATTAATAAAAGTACCATATTTTTCGGAGTATAAGACGCACCTTTCCCCCCCCCCCTAAAAGAGGCTGAAAATTTGGGTGGGTCTTACGTCTTATACTCTGAAAGTAGCTTTTTCGAAGCTTTTTTTCAGCCCTAACCAGGTGCTAATAAGACATTAGCGAGCAATTTTCCCAGCTTTGCCTGATTCCTCGACTCTCCGCTGTGCTTTAACTAGGCACTAGTGAGTGAAGCAATCTCCATGCTTTGCTCCGACTCTCAGCTGTTCTTTAAAGCTTTTTTTCAGCCCTAACTAGGTGCTAGCCGAGTGAAGCAATCTCCCCCACCCCCATGCTTTGCCTGCTTTTCTCATTGCTGCTTCCTCTCAGCTGTCCCTTAGAAGCTGTTTTTTATTCCCAAGCAGGGGATAAAAACTAGCAAACAAATGTGCTGAAGCTGACCAGACTAAGGACACTAGCCAGATGAATACCTGGTAGGCAGATTTCCCCCCCCCCCCCAATATTTTCTTCCCCCAAAACTAAGCTGTGTCTTATACTCCAGTGCATTTTATATTCTGCAAAATACGGTACTTTTATAAGAAGAATTATATCTTTCATAAATTAGCAAAACTATATTTATTGCAATTAAACAAGGCTTTATAGCAGCACTTATACTATTCAATTTATAGATATCAGATATGCTGGCAACAAGAAGATGCAAATTTGGATATGCTGATGATTTGGCCATAGCCCCTTGTACATAGTATTACAAGATGGAGGTGACAAACAGCCTCCTGTCCAAAGACCTTAAAAACTTGGGAAAATTCTTCAGTGGCTCATTTCTAACACCAGCAAAATGGCAACTACCAGTACATGGTTTCTATCATAAACAAAGTAGCATATAAAGTCTTGAAGATCTACGTAAACAACAACTTACTCCACTATCATTCCCATTCAAAGTACCTTGCAGTAACATTGGACAGGCTCTCTTATAAGATACACCTAAAGAATACAGAAGCAAAAAATAGTACTAGGAACAACATAGTGCAGAAATTATGTGACACTAAATGGGGAGCTTCAGCTGCTACACTAAGGTCACCAGTATTAGAATTTGTCTACTCCACAGCAGAATACTGTGCCCCTGTATAGGTTAAGTGCTGCCATAACAATAAGTTAGTTATAAACTCAGTGTTTATAATTCATGAAGATTATAAGCGGATGTATTAAAACCATTTTGGCTTCCTGGCTTCCTGTTTTGAGTCATATAGCATCATCAGCTTTACGAAGGCAAGATGCACTAGTGAGAGAATACAGAAAAATTATGAATAACTCATTCCTACTAGTATATGCCAACTTTCCTCATTAATCAGCCAGAAGGCTCAAATCCAAGAAACCCTTTCTGGCACTTGCACATCTGCCCAACAAGTTTAACATTGATTCCCAATGAAAAGCCAAATGGGTTGCTAAATGCCCAGACATAAGAAGACATATAAATGACCCCACAAAAGAGGTGCCAGGTATTGTATTACCATGTCAGCAATGGACAACTCTGAATAGGATTCACATATCATATGGGACTGTGTAAAAGTGGGGCATAGTATCCTCCCCTTAGTGTGACTGCAGGGTCCCATGTCAAACTGTAAGATTGGGGCATATTCCGGTCCAGTATCTGTTTGTTTTTTTAAAATAAAAAGATGCTGCACTTCAGTAGTTAAATGGCCTAGACATTGTTATTTGAACATGGATCTTTTTAACATTTATACTTTATTGGGTTTTACTAATCTAGGTGAAATGTTAATATATATTGCTAGTCCATGTATAATATACCAAATATTAAATAAATATACAGTATTTATTGCATCATCCTTTGGTTTTCTATAGGATGCTGAACAGTGTGTTCTTTAAATTTATCTAAATGGCCCAACATTAGAGGATGTTCAATTCTCTGATTGTCAGACTAAATATTAAAGACAGAAGAACTATTTATGATTTCTAATACATAAAAAAAAATCTCAGTTTATGTTTCCATTTAACTATGTTGAGTTTTTTATATTTTTAAAAAGGATACATTTCTTTAAAGGTAATGAAGTGGTGTAGAATTACACTGCACATATAACACTACATATATAAAAAGATGGTTAGTAGATAGTGTTTTCATGTTATTTTCTAATTTCAAAACAAAGAACAATGAATAGTTAATCCAATCAATGAACATACAAGTAGAGACATGTTAAGAAATAGCTATATTCTCTTATTCTTAAATTTCAGTTGAAAATATAGAGTTATAATCAAGACTGTGTGGCTCAAGAAATAGATATAGGGAAGATTGTAGTGTGTAATATAAGCATATTTTTATAATTTGAAGTTTTATAATAATTCATTCCTTCAATAAAAATGAAAGGCTCTAAACAAGCCAGAATAAACCACAAGAAGTACAATTCTTGAAAAAAGAATAGACTACAATTTAAAAAGTTTTCCTCCTAAGCTGAGCACATAATTAGAAGTGATGTCAGGCTTATATGAAAGACATCAGAGAGATTTAATGATCTTTCAGAATGTAAGAATAATAGGAACAAAGAGCATGAATTAACATGTTCAAAAATAAATGAATCAAGCATCTATATCAGCTATGGCATCGCTGACAATTGCTAGTTAGCAGTAGAAAGAAAAAAATGAATATAAAATTCTGATTTGCATGCCCTTCTGACTGCCAAACAAAGTTAATATTAGAACAACTATATTTATATTAACATACACAAGTTACAGCATGATATAACTTTTTGTGCAAAGACTAATATTGATTTTAGTCTTCATTGCATTTAGAACATTGATGGTGAAGATTTTGCACTCAACATGTCAAAAATTTGAAAATGCCTAACTCATGTCTAAAAAGGTAAAGGTTCCCCTCGCACATATGTGCTAGTCATTCCCGAGTCTAGGGGCAGTGCTCATCTCCGTTTCAAAGCTGAAGAGCCAGTGCTGTCCAAAGACATCTCCGTAGTCATGTGACCGGCATGACTAAATGCCAAAGGCACACGGAATGCTGTTACCTTCCCACCAAAGGTGGTCCCTATTTTTCTACTTGCATTTTTTACGTGCTTTCGAACTGCTAGGTTGACAGAATCTGGGACAAGTAATGGGAGCTCACCCCGTTACGCGGCACTAGGGATTTGAACTGCTGAACTGCTGACCTTTCGATCAACAAGCTCAGCTTCTTAGCAGACAATTCATGTCTGCTAGTATGTTATTTCCTCCCCCCAAAACAAAAGAATTGTAATTCTCTGTCTGCCCAGCATCTAGGCCACCCTCTATGGTGGCACTCAGTAGCAGTGCTGAGGCTATACCTGAACTGGAAGCCTAGGCCTTGACTTCAGCCCTAGTGCCACCACTGTCACTCAAAAAGACTGATGCGTGCTGTTCCTAGTGTGATTTCCCCATGGCCCAGTGCTCCCCAAGATCTGCTGTATATCACATACTTTCAGACAATGATCTCTTTCTCTTGGCAGGCCCGTGCAGGTCGCTAGAGCCTGAGACTGCTATGGGTCACACAAGGACTTTGTTCTGGAAGCAGCTTCATTGAATGTCTTCTGTGGCCTCTGCAGCCTCTAAATACCACACAAAAGCCTGCCTCGTTCTCAAAGACAATTTTCAGATTGTCTGCAGACTATGCAAGAAAACCCCCCATTCTCATGCAGTTTCCATGTTTGCAGTTTCCAAAATTATATGAGAATGAGGTGTGCTTTATAACACTAGCATTCACAACAATTCACATGTTGTGAATGCTAGTGTCACCCTAAATGTTGTATCATGACATCTTTGACACATGTGTCATAGGTTCACCCTCACTAATTTAGAATAAAGCTATATCCTATTACCTTTTATCACTTTCTCTACCCAGAAAACAATGTTACTATTCTTACTGCAAAGTTTGAAATAATTTGAAATAATTTACTGTGTTAATTCATGGCATTACCATAAAGTTATCTAACAACTGTTACAAAATATGTCAAATTTAGAGAGGGAAAAATGAAAACATTAAGAATACATTATCTAATTTGGAGAGGCAAGGAACTATTAATAACCTTTTCAAATGGTCTTTGTCTTTGTCTTCCAAATTTTCAGAGCCTTTTTTACACAACTATGTAGTGATCTACTAGAACTGCTCCATATTTTGTTTGGCCTACTAAGGGGAAAATAAATAATAAATAAATAAAGTGCTAAAACTGGCAGCCAGCTGGTATTCCTTTTTTTTTTCTTTTTTGCTGTTTCACGGATGATAGCAAAGAGTGAGACTGACAAAAAAGCATGACCACTTCTTTTATATGAGTGTTGCGATATCACATGTACATTGAAAGGGGTGAAATTTAGATCTGCTGCTCTTGTCCCTCCTTTTTTATCTGGAAGAGGAGAAAAACAAACAAACTGCAGCAGCAAAAACAAAAGCCTTCACAATATGGAAGTACAGGTAAGCAGAGGAAGCAGAATTAAGAGGGAATTACTACCAAGGCATTATGTTATCCGTCTTCATAAGACAAAGGGAAATCTTATGAATTAAGAAATGGAATAGGAAATCACTGCTATGCAACTAAACAAGAGATGCAATAAATCTATCATTAGAGCACAACTCAACCTCTGAAATTAATCATTTCAGCATGCAGAAGCTCTATGTCATTGTAGGGATCCATTAGAGAGGTTATAGTACCACCCTTTCATGTGGAAGGGCCTTTAGTCTTACAGAGATATAAATTTTAAATGTTATTAGTATTGCTAATCATACAAGTTAATTATGTTCAGCTGCACACACACACACACACACACACACACCAAAATATTTACCAATTAGTCAGCAGATAGGACATCTAAAGATTGGGCTTATGCGAGCAACTATCTTTTGCAATTCAGTATGCCTCATCAATATACAATGAAACATTCCCACAGGACTTTCTAAAAAGACAGTATGCTATTAGAACACCTTAAATAATGATCCCAGTATACGTTTCAGTATACATTATAGTAGCTTTAATCAGTCTTTTTTAAAAAACACCCTCTTTCCAAGGAACCTTGGGGAATTGCATTATAGTACAAGAAAGGGACAAGAATTTTCAATTAGAGATTCCTATTTTCACATAAATTCCTTGAGTTGTTTTATAAAGCCATGGAAGCTTGCAGTATTTTCTATTTAGTTAGCTTAAGGGAGTTGTAAAATCTGTGAATGGAAACTTAGTTTACAGTATTAAGAAGATATTCAATAATTTCTAAGTCTCCTATGAGCAGAAATAGGATACATACAGTGCATTCAAAAAGTATTCAACCCCCTTCACTTTTGCCAATTTTGTTATGCTGCACCTGATTCTACAGTCGTTGAAATTATTTTTTTTTCTCAGTAATCCACACTCAGTATCCCATAATGAAAAAGTGATTTTTTTTTTGAAATATCTGTAAATTATTAAACAGAAAAAACTGAAATATCACATTGGCATGATTATTCAGACCCTTCACTCAGTATTTTGTTGAAGCATCTTTGGCAGCAGATTAACAGAGTTGGAAGGGATCTTGCAGGTCATCGAGTCCAACCCCCTGCCCAAGCAGGAGACCCTACATCTGCCTCTACCTAGGATCAAACTCCCAACCTCCTGATTGTGAGGCAAGAGCTCCACCTCTAGGCCACCGGGTCTTTACAGCCTCGAGTCTTTTAGGGTATGACATGATATACCCAATATTTCAGAATTGGATACAATTATGTATGATCTATTGAAGCCAAACTTTCAGATTATTAAATATTTTCCTCATTTACTACTAACCTGGCAAGGTGGAGTCTTCTGAATGAGGTTCTTGGAAGGAAATTATGTAGATATGAATCTATATAAATAAATAACAAATTAATTGAGCAAATAACTATGTTGAGATTTTGTAACAATTTTGCAGCACATATGTACATAAATTCCCTTCATCTCGGTATGACTTTATGAAGCCCAACCAAATGTTCTTTGTGATTGATCATGATTTTGAGTCTGTAGGCACATCTATTGCATACCCACTTTCCATGGATATCTTCTGGAAGCCAAGTGGGATGTTAAACATGTTAAAAGAGCCCTGGTGGCGCAGCAGACTAAAGCACTGTTATTAACACCAGCTGCCTGCAATTACCGTAAGTTCAAATCTCACCAGGTTAAAGGTTGACTCAGCCTTCCATCCTTTCTAAGGTAGGTAAAATGAGGACCCAGATTGTGGGGGCAATAAGCTAACTTTGTATAAAATATAAAAAAGTATGAAGGCTATTGCTTACCGCATTGTAAGCTGCCCTGAGTCTCCGGAGAAGGGCAGCATATAAATCAAATTTAAAAAAAATGTGCATCATAACATTATGGCAGAAGTACTGCCAAACTTATATCGGATATCATAGGAGAGAGCTATGTAAGGGTAGGATTTGTATTTAAGACATTATTATCAGTGTGTCATAATTATTGGACCATCATGGCTTGCTGCAGATGTTGCTGCAGATTTCCACTGACCTTTATAATTCCAATTATATCAAAGTATAGTAAAGTGCATAGTTAGGTATTTCCAAATTTTCTTGAGCTTCTGATCTTCTACTTTATGCAAGTGATTGATTGTGATTTATTACTTACAATGTTTGTGATTTTGCAATAATCATATTATGTCTTTACAGTTTTATATGCAAGACTATAGAGCAACACATACATTGCTTAATGTGCTATGATCAATACCTATTTCAACTATATATGTTAAAAAATTAATTAATATCTTATAAAGTTCTATCATATAGGTAAATATCTATATAGTGTTACTGTCACTTATGGTATGATGAAATATTCACCCAAATACATGTAATGTTACATATTAGAAAAAAATTGTTGTTTTAAAAACTAAAGTCTGGTTATAGAGAACAAGTCTGTGCTAGTTACTAGATATTAACTAACTGGAAAAACCTGGGAAATAGCCCCCTTAGAAGCTATGATTTATGTACCCTGAAGGAAATTGCTTTACAGAAGCTTGTATTTTTAGAAATCCCTCCAGATTATTTTCTTTAATAGCAGCCACTATGTTCACATTTATTAGCACATTGTAAATCAAATATAGAGCTGAAGTTTATTTGTGAGACTTTTTCCTGCTGTTGGCAATTACCTCTCTGATCTAAAGTCAATGTTATAGCACCACACTTCTGCAGATTTTAAAATAAATGACATCAATTCTTTCTTGTACTTTTATCTTTTTTTTTTAAACCCATCCAATCAACTTAATATCCCAAAGTGGAGAAATGTACAAAAACTGGAGATCTTTTTACATATTCAACCATGTCAAAAGAGAAAGCTATGCTGAGCAGCAATAAATGAGACCATTATTTTTTTTCTGAACATAATGCAGGAGTACATTCATGAGTGTTCTTGGGAAAGATGTAAAAGCAAATTGTCACTGCTTTCTTTTTAATTGTCCACCCTGCTTCCCATCCCACTCTCCAATTTATCAATCTAATTTATAAGACCAACCCTATTTTTTTCCCTGTATTTAAGTTTTTTCTTCAACAGTTTGATTAGAAGCAAACCTCTGCATCCATTTCTGTGAGGCAGGCATAATCTATCAATATTATTATGGGGATGTAATATCAGTTTTCTTTCTTTTTTTAATCCAAACTGTACATTTCAGCTTGTTAATAATTCCAGCTATTGTATCTTTTGTTTTTTCTCCTCACAACTTTCTATTGTACCATACTGTACCAAGTTACCGTATACGGGGGATAACTTTCTCAAGTTATCCAGTGAGCTTTTTTGGCTAAGAAATCGGATCTTCCCACTTCTAGTCCAACATTATAATTCATATATTTCATTTGGGTTTCTATAATATCAAAAATAAATATATAGGGTTATACAATTTATTGTAATCATGTTTTGAATAGAAAATTAAGTAGAAGTTGCAAATCCAGGAGGCTCCCCAAATCATAAATCATCTACCACATGACCCCATTTGAATCACTTACTGAGATCTCCTTGTTAGATTCTGAGAGGGCATTACAAGAGGTCAAATAATGTTTTATTGACTCTAGACTTAAAGAAGAACAAAAACAAATTTCTCAGATTTAAAAATGAAATATTAACATACCATCATTTGCTAACAGGAATATTTCACCTAAGATGAATGACATCATAAACTATAATTGAACAAAAAGCACATTTATCAGCTAAATTAATAAATTACTGAGATATTTTAAAAAGTTCAAAACAAATCTGAATACTCTTCTCCCCTGTATCTTGTGGGACTGGAAGTTGGCAAATGGGCTGTTTTCGGCCTCCTGAGGGCCTCTGGGAGGTGGTGGGGAAGGCTGTTTTTGTCCTCCCCAGACTCCTACAAAGGCTCTGGAGGCTGGGGAGAGCAAAAAACAGGCCTACCGTACCATCACGTGCCAGGAGCGGGGAAAGTGGGGGGGATGCGCGCATGCGCGGGAGCAGGGTGCATAGAATTATGGGTGTGGGCATGCGCGTGTGCAACCTTCCCTGCTCCTGGCATGCGATGGCAAAAAGGTTAGCCATCAATGACATAGACCATTCTATGCATAATAATATGCATTATTAATTTATATTACGATGTTAACTAACACAGTATTAAAACAAAGTTCTCAAACATTGTAAAGATGTTTCAGCAGAGAAACTAGCAGGATCTGGTGAACAAGGATGTGAACTTCATTAATTATTGGGAACTGTTTAGACCCCAAAATTTGGTGGGGCAGTCAGAATCATTGAAGAGTGACTTGTTTTTGTCTCCTCCTCAGCGATGTTGATGGCAGTAGGAGTAATTACAATCCCTCAGCCCTATCAACACCAATTCCTGCCTTCCCTTGTCACGTGGTCATTCTCTCGCAACTGCTCCTACTTCTATTCCCATCCTGCATCCCCAGTTTGCTTCCTTCCTCACCCCAGATCCAGTCCCCCACCCTCACCCCATTATTAACTAGCAAAATTAGATATTATCTTTACAATTTAAGATCTCTTATTATAAAATTAAGATATAATTTGATTAAAATTATGGCCACTCTGCCTCATTTGAATTTTTACCTTAGACACCTACTTTCTATCCTTAAAAAAATAAAGTTTTTTTTTTAACAAAGAGAATATATAGTATATATGCTGTGTGAGTATATTTCATAATGCAAATGAAATTTTTTCTGGAATAGAGATCAAATTAGATCTCATGTTTTGTTTAGAATGCCAATATTCAGATGATCTAAAAACAAAGTGTCTTAATCAGTACAATAATAATTTTAATCATTAAAAAAAGCTTTCATCTATGGATAAAATGCAAAAGCATACAATAATTAGTGCTAAAAAGAAAAAAAAAATATAGCAACAACCATAATCATAACTACAAACATCCTATGTACTTAAATAAATCAACAGACAGAAACAACTAAGTTTGAATAAAATTAAAGGGAAAGAAACCCTTGCTTTTAAGGATTCTTGGTTTAAGCATGCCATGGAAACTTATTTTTTCCTTTCTTCTTAAGATGTGAGCATGAAAGAGCGAAAAAAGAGAGAATGAGAAGTGGAGGGGAATAAACGCCATCCTTCAGGAAAACATCATGTAACTAAAGTATACCAAATTAAACCTCCAGGTGGATAACTAATTTTTCAGTAAATTGTTGCTATATTCCTGTGACACTCTGGATTGTTTATGAACCTGTGATGCTCTGGATTGTTTATGAACCTAGCTATTTCTGGTTCATAGAATTTCCTCATGAACAATATCTAATATCTGTTTCCTCTCTATATATTTTGCCGCCTCCCTCCATTAATTGGCTACGTGGTATGATTGATTAAAATATGGAATTATACTGGTAGTTTGATTTGCTTTCTTCCTCAGAACTTTTGCATTCCTAACTTGTTTTAATGTATTACCCCTATCATACATCTGACAGAAATGTAGCAGTACATCACTATGGGTTCACTTTCACTGCTTTCTTGTCACTTCATTTTGACTCTTCTTCAAATTCTGGCCACAGGGAGATGTGGCAAGATAAATAGGATGTGTGTGGGGGGGGGAGGGGAGGACAGCCTTCTGTTTCTGGCCAACCTGATAAAAATGGCAGACTGACAGGCAGTTTGCAAGGCAGAGAAATGTTAGCTGAAGTAGAAAAAAATTCTCTGGTGTCTGTAGGAGAATTTCTGTTCCACTAATATTTTTCCACAGCATCCTGGCAGGTGCTGAGAGCTTGAACCCTCCTACTATCCAAACTAAAATGATCATGGAGGAAATCATTAGTGTCTGAAAGGGAGGGTTTGTGTCTACAGCAGCCAATAGAGGCCAATGGGAACCAAGTAGAACCCAGCTGCTGTTGTTACTGAAAGGCCATCAATTATGCATAGAAGCAATTCTTGTGTCAAAAGATTGGAGAGCACCAAATTTATATATCTGTTAAATATGTTAGATATCCTGAGCTATGGATGAGATGAAGACTATGTCATGAGGACATGTCCTTAAAAGATGGTTAGCAAGGCATCTTCAAGCCAAAGTTAAAAAGCTACATGGATAATCCATTAGCTGTTGACATAGGCTCAAGCTTCATTTATTACAATAATTCTTTAAGAATCCAGAGAGAGAAAGAAACAAACAAAACAGGCTGATTAAATTTTGGCTCAGCTGATTTCTGCATCTTTGAGATGGTAATATGGCATCATATTCTTGCTAGCAAGTGTGATTACTTAATCATTTGAATTCAAAACAATATATGAAATGTACCGCCCTCGCCTCCAAAGTAATATGATGACATAACATCACAATGACCAGTGTGACCAATTACTTTGCATTCCTGCTGAGTATATTCTATTTTTTTTTATAATTTGATTTATATGCCGCCCTTCTCCGTAGACTCAGGGCGGCTTACAATGCGTTAAGCAATAGCCTTCATACTTTTGTATATTTATACAAAGTCAGCATATTACCCCCACAATCTGGGTCCTCAATTTACCTTAGAAAGGATGGAAGGCTGAGTCAACCTTGAGCCTGGTGAGATTTGAACTTACAGTAATTGCAGGCAGCTAGTGTTAATCACAATGCTATCAGTCTGCTGAGCCACCAGGCCCTATTTGATTATTCTTCCATTCTCTCTCTCTCTCTGTCTCTGTCTCTGTCTCTCTCCCTCCCTCCCTCCCTTCTTCCCTCTTCCTCTCTTTTGCTGTGATAATATTTTTACAGGAGTCATAGATTATGGACTAATATGAGCATCAGGAGGAGGGAATACATTGTTAAACAGTTTATTTCCAGTAATGACTTCTTCCTCTGAAGATGTTTTAAAACCCTTATTTTTAACTGCCCTGGCTATATATTCAGACAATTAATCTTTTCATGGCTTCCTTTTGACAGTATCTTTGCTTCTCTGGAAATATTGATGAATATTGACCTTCGTAATATAGTCTCCTCTGTGCATATTTTAAGACCTAAGGAAAGTAAGACTTAAGCTGAAGTTCTTGTTTTTCAGTTGTAAACTGTCCCTTCCGACAAACAGATACAAAAAGAATTTTGTAGAGGGTAAGAAAGGCTTCAGTGAGATCAGTGAAATCACTAAGACTCATTCTTAGTTTCAGCAAGAAGCAGAATAAGAGCTGCTGGGCTTTTGAAGAAGTAAATATTTATGTCTTTAAAATATAGCAAAATCTATTTCCTAGTCAGCATTTTTTGATAGTTTGCTATGAAAAGACTCAAAGCAACTCTGTTATGGGTGTGAACTTGCTCTTTGCTCAAATCTTACTATAAGCAGTAACCAACAGAAATGAAACATTCATCTGGACATTATTCATTGTCCTTATACAGTATAATTAGGCTCTATGTTAAAGCATAGGGACTGATGATTCACCAAGAGCAGGGGAAAGATAGCAGTGCTTGCTCTTCAACGCTATGAACAAAATAATTGTTTCATTCTGAGTTCTAAATGGGATTTAATATTTTTGAAATGGTAAAGTGAACATTTCTTTCATTTAAGTAAGGGAACAGGAATGTCAGGATGGAATTCATAGAACAATCACTTTATTTTTAAGTGAAATAGGAAATAAAGTACCTATGGCTACTGCCTCTAATCTCTGTCCTGATTCTCTTTGCCCTTTTTCTCTACATGTCTTCACCCTTGTACAGATGAAGGAGGACTGAGAAATGTCTAATCCATGATATTTTATTGAATTTTTTCTTAAGTACTTTATGGTCAAAACGCATAATCCAGATGTCAAATATTGGGGTTCAAGCTCCAGTGGAAAATGCATGGTCAAGATGAAGTCCAGAGTTCAAACCAGAGAGACAAAATAAATGTTCAGCAGCAATTTAAAGAAATATACACTCTTATCTAAGCATAAGATCCATCAATATATAACAGATGTTTTGACCTGGGTTTCTTCATTTGTTAGCAGAGGATTAAACATAGATTTTAAATCCCATGTCAGGGACCAAAAAATAAACAAAAGTATAGATGGTTCTATTACACTTTTTTAATATAAAAAAGATGTTTTACCAATTTAAGGAATAGTTATTTTTACTACATGAAGAGGCATCACTTTTGAAAGCACCTGATCACCTTGTCTGGGCTCGGAAAACTAAAGAAGTTCAGGCTAATTTAGTATTTGATTGGAGATCTTCAGAGAATACCAGGACTGTATGTAACACTGAACAACTGAAAAGCATTTAAAAAATGCAATAGCAAACTATTTTTTTATAAAGTAGTTGCCAAGAAAACTTCATGGAACTATCCATAAAGTCACCAGGAATCAAGTTTGGCATGAAAAGGACTTCACAGCTTGATGCTCAGGGACTGCACGTCAAAATATTATGCAGCCTGTAGACTTTCAAAATGTGTTACCAAATTTTAATTGTAATGTGATGAAAGAATAAATTATTAAATATATTACAGAAGAGTAAATATCTTACCCAAATGAATTTCATTGCAATTTTATTGTACTATGAACATTTTCCTTCATTCTTCTGTGTTCTTAGATAACTTTTGCTCTTGAATAACTGGTTCTGATAATAGTTTGATTTCACAAGTTGTTGCTTACTGTAACCCATTATTATCAAACATGTATTTATATTTCATTCTGCATCCCAACTAGAGATAGCCAAATCTATTTTCAGTCCATGTCATTTTTGCATAATTTAATCTGAAGCAAAAGTTTTCCAAATCCATTTTATATTGCATCTTCATCAACTGTATTTTTCCTGAAGTACTGACTTTTTCTTCTAACTGCCATTGAAAGAAACATGAAACATCAAGACCTAGCTGCATTTGTGTGTTAAATACTATACTGTACATAAGAAAAGTTGCCTGATTACCACTGATGGGAACTAGCTCTACATAGAAGGAACTCCATGTGAATATTTTTTGTGCTTATCTTAGCTTTACCCATTTCCCAGTCAGGCTGCTTAAACACAACTCTCTGTCTTGTTTAATATAGCATAAATCTATTCCACACCATAATTGCTTCTGTAATGCAATTCAGTCTATCAGTGGAATCTATATTTCTTGGGGAACCCCAATCCTACTGAGGGGAATTGGTTCTAAGATGTACTTGAATCAACTACTGACAAATTATATGACTTGATTTCTTCATGTCATATATCAATATTATGAAGATGAACAGGAGGAAGACATACTGCCAATTAAGCTTTCAGTCACTCTAAAATGTTTTACTGTCCTTTCTATTTTCATTTAAGTTGGCCTTGGATGTGCTTTTACTATTCACTATTTTTTTCATTGCACATTGGATTTAAGGATGTCAGCAGATATCAGATGTCAGAAATATATCTGCAGTATATGTTATTTTCCATCTGTGATGGAACACAGAGACATTATATAGAATGTCTATATAGAAATTTAATAAAATAAAATAAAATAAATAAATTATAGAGTTATGAAGCCTTGGATATCAGGGAAGAAAATAAGAAAGGAAAAAGAAGAAAGGGAAAATGTTATTTCCAACATGTTAGAGGAATATTAAAATTATATATGTTTTTATAATTTTCTTTATTTGCATTATCCAAATGATTTAAAGTTTACCAATATAAATAATGTATTAAAAACATACCAAAATGCTTAAGGAAAACATGCTGTAGTAAAACAAAATGCTGTAAAAACAAAAGTGCTTGTGCTAGACTTCTCCCAAAATAATTTAAAATAAGGAATCATTGCCTTTTGTTCTGCCTGCAAGTGCTTCAAATTTTCTTATCTCCATCTCATTTTATTGCTGACTGATCTTTTGTACAAAATAATATCATCAACAACAATAACAAAATATTGATCATATGGAGATATGAACTGATAATGTAAGAGCATAATAATTTTCCTTTCCCTTCATGGTAATAGCCTTTGTTGCTGTTGTTCCCACACAATTTCTGTAAATTCTGATACCGGAGGCTGCAACTTAACCATTTTGCTTAGAAACCATTGAAAGTCTTATACAACTTACTTCGTCATTAAAGCTGCTAGGGCCAGATCAATACTATTCTAGTGGACAATCACTTAAATATGAGCCAGCTCTGTGCTGCAGCTGCCAAAAAAGCCAACACAGCCCTAGGCTGCATTAACAGGGATAGAATCAAGATCACTTTAAGTGTTAATTCCACTCTATAATGCCTTGATAATACCACCCTTGGAATACTGCATCTATTTTAGTCACCATGATGTAAAAAAGATGTTGAGACTTTAGAAAAAATAGAGCAACAAGGATGATTAGGGGACTGAAGGCTAAAATATATAAAGAACGGTTGCTGGAATTGGATTTAATCAAAAGAAGGACTAGGTTAATAATAGTGTTCCAATATTTAAGGAGTTGACATAAAGAAGAGGGAACATATTCTCCAAAGCATCTGAAGACAGGACAAGAAGCAATGGATGGAAACGAATGAAGGAGAGAAGCAACCTAGAACTAAGAAGTTTCCTGACAGAACAATTAATCAGTGGAATGACTTGCCTCGAGAAGTTGTGGGTGCTCCAAAACTTTTTAAGAAGAGATTGGACAACTATTTGCCTGAAATGTTATAAGGTTTCCTGCCTGAGGAGGGACCTTCAAGATCCTTTCCAACTCTGTTCTGTTCTGTTATTCTGTTATGTTTCTTTCCCATTTCAGAGCTGGTAAGAAATTATGGTGTCTGGGTGTGGAGATTTAAAATATTTATATCTTTTAATTGCCACAACCTTCTCTTTCTCCACACCCAGAAGGTATCTATATTGCTCTACTTCATATACAATTTTAACACAAAGCATTCTCAAGGCTATGAGTGGTGGTTTTCTTGGCTGAAATTCTAGTTCTGCTCAGTATCGCCATCATGAGCTCATTTACTTCACATGCACAACACTCCTTGTTCCATACGCACTATTTCCTGCTATTACATAAACTAGTTGCCTTTTTTTTACTCCTTGAAAGTATATGTTGACTAATCAATTGTTCAATCACTCAGTGGCTGCAGAATTAGAAGCTTTATACTTCTTGAATGCCATTAGCAGTGGAGATTGATATGGAAACTATAAACTACTCTGAGAAAATAACTAGAGAAGAACAAATAAAGAGCCAGAAGGCCTGGAAATAATGGCCATTGGAAAGAATTTCATGCCAGGAAGGCTACAGAGTACAAAAGATAAGTCATTTCTATTATATTTCCAATTACATGATACAAACCAGAAACAAGCTAGTCTATTTTGAAGGTTCATACTATCTCCATTGACAGTTCACTGATCAACAAAGCCACTAAAAAAAGTGTTTTCAGAAACTGGAAGTTCCAGTCTCTATCACAGACAAAAGAATTGAAGGAGGTGATTCCTTCCACAAATAACTAGCAGAACTAATTGGAGCTAAAAGTTTGCCAATGTAAAACACTTCTTTTCAGATTGTTTCTCCCAGACAGATCATCTTGCCCTAAAATATTATGTACAGTATCCAGAAGCAGGATAATGTAATCTATTATGATGTAGGACTGTGACAGCGAACCGATGGCATGTGGGCCCGAGGTGGCATGCAGAGCCATCTTTCCAGGCATGCGAGCTGTCGCCCAACTCACCGGCAGCTGTGCATGCACGTGTCCCCCAGCTAGTGTTCGGGCCTCTGGCGTGCATGTGCACAATTCAGGGTACCCAGCTGTACTTTGGAGCTCTCCTGTGTATGCACATGCGCGGGAAAGTACTTGCGTGCAGTGCGCACATGCATGGCTGGCATCCAGGTGTGTTCATTATGCATGCTAAAATCATGCGCATGTGCAGATGGTGTGGTTGCATGCACAGGGGTGTGCATGAAAGCTGTGCAAATGTGCAGATGGTGCATTGCTTGCACAGTGAACAGCGGATAGCACACACGCGTGCAAAGCGCGCAAAGAGCATACCTGTTCAACACTCGGTAAGTAAAAGGTTTGCTACCCTAATGTAGGTGGTTAAGGCATTCGATTTCATGTCATATGGCCTTCCTTAATCTGACACTATCCAGATATATTGAACTACTATTACATCATCTGAGCATTGGTTAGGATGATGAAGTTGTAACCCAGCACCTCCAAAAGAATATTCAATTTTAAAATGCTAAGATTAGCACGCAGCTGTTCCTTTGGATGCTGCAGATGCTATGATATTCACCATATTTTTTTCTGTGTAGTTTTAAATGTAAAGCAAACGGTGGATAACATTCTTTCTCTTTGACTCCTGTTTTCATTTCCAAAATAACAGTGCCATCTGCCTATGGAAACACTGGATCTTTTTTCCCTCTTTACTACTAAAAGAAATGAATCATTCAAGCAGTTTATACATCAACAGTCATGAAAGATTAATCTATTTTAGGCATGTACTCATAAAACCTTTATAAAAGTGCATATCCTCCCTTTTCACATAAAAGCCCACTGTTTATATATGTCTGAGTAAAAACCATATGTGCCAACTAATATTTTACACACATAGACATATGGTCCTCAAATCTGAGTTTGTTTATTTGTTTATTTTACTCATCACCATGTATTCCTGAGAAACTGGCATTTGGAAAAATGAAATAAATGAAAATTGTTCAACAATTGAGCAAACATTTAGGAGGTGTTGGACACTCTTCATTAAGGTGTTTTAATAGTAGGTGACTACCTATCAGGGATGCTGTAGTTACAGATTTCTGTACTGGACAATGAGATAACCTAAGTTCTTCTAAAGTTTCCTTCTAAAACTAAACTTCCATAATTCTAGGATCAATGTATTATTAAGGGTAATTAATACCCTGTGTAATCTTTGAGGCATTATGATATGTTCAACTTAGTTAAGTGTTCTCCAATAATCTCAAATATGCTACTAGATTAGGATTTCCCAGAGTGGTCAATATAGACCCTCCCCACAAGAGTCAATGGGATTATCCCCTGTTGTTATTATTACTATGTTTGATACTATTAGTTAGAATAGTATTTATTAAATTATTTTCACATAGTAAATGATTTTTATTTATTCTCTTATTATTTGTAAAGTAATAACAAAAGTGCAATCCTCCAAAGATAAACATGCTTTAACAATATTTTTTTTTATTTTTGTGTTTTGCTTTATTTTTGTCATTATTTAATAAAACATAAAACACATGTGTACCAACACATTGGTAATGTGTTACCAATAAAGAAGAATATTTGTAGCTCAGGGTTGAAATGAGGGGCCCTTGGTGATCGCTGAGCTTGCTTGTTTTCTTGCAAACGTTTCATTACCCTAACTAGGTAACATCATCAGTGCTCGTAAGGAACGATGTTTGCTGTCAGTCTTGCCTGTGTATGTGGCAAGACCCTACCCACATAGTTAGGCAAGACACCAGAATATAAGCTGACAACGGACACCACTCCTTACTAGTACTGATGATATTACCTATTTAGGGTAATGAAACCCTTGCAATAAAACAAGCAAGCTCAGAGAACATCAAGGACCCCTCACATGTTGTATGTGTACTTTTTTTAAAAAAAATGGGAGAAAAGTGCAACAAGGAAAGAAAAAAGAGTATATCGCTTTAGGAGTAAATTGGTATAATTCCGTAATTATCTAATATAATTATTATTCAAGTATATATTTTTCCTATACTATTCTAGTTCTGATAAAAAGATGATAGCAATAATATAATAATCATGTTTTTAACCTACTGTATTTTGTAAAAATGAATCCCATATTTTATTATATTTTACAATAGTCTACATTTAAAGGCAAATCATTTATAGATGGCAATTGCAATTAGGTCTTCAATCCATTGTTGATCCATGAAACGGCCACATACTTATGCCTCCAATGCTGCAATATCAGTCTTTTTACCATAATGAGAATACATATACATTGTTAATTGTCAAATTTCATATGCTAGGTATATATTTCAAAATATTATTGCCTCAAAATGTTAGCTTTTGTCGCAATTATATTTATATAATACAGTACTTTCTTCAAAAACTAATTAAGTGTAAGACATTATAAAAGCATGGGATTTAAAGAAGTATTATCTCCAACAAAATACTGTTTTCTCCAGTCCTTTTCTATACAAAAAAAGTCCAATAAATTCTAAATGTTATTTTTTTATTGTATAAGTCATAATTTGAGGTCAGTTGACAGTCTTGCTATAGAAGATTTTAAAAATTCTCCATTGTTTAGCCAATATAGCAATTCTTTATTTCACTCCTTTCCATGGAGATAGCATCTGTACAGATAGCATCTGTATCTCAAATTTATTTATTAACTTTAAAAAATAATAATAGAGGTTTTTTAGTTTTAAAGATTTAACAGATTGTTCCAATATATCTTAGATGTCTCTGAAGATGAGAATATTGCTGATTCTTTAAATGTTGTTAATAAATGCATTAACTATTTATTTATTTATTTATTTGATTTGATTTGATTTCTATACCGCCCTACTCCCGAAGGACTCAGGGCGGTGCACAGCCAAACAATAAAACACATACATACAAAATTTAAAAGTAGAATAAAATCAAATTAAATAATTTTGGCCCCGACAAATTTAAAACCCCAAACTTTTAAAACCAATTTAAAATTGAATGTATAAAATACTAAAGGATATTTAAAAATTAAAAATCTTTTATAAAAGAGGGGGAAAATTAGGCCAGGCCCGCCTGGTGAAACAGTAAAGTCTTTAAAGCGCGGCGGAAGGTGCGCAGATCTGGGATCCTCCGTATCTCTGGGGGGAGCTCGTTCCAGATAGTAGGTGCCCCCACAGAGAGGGCTTTCCCCCTGGGGGCCGCCAGTCGGCATTAATTATAAATATTACCATTGGGTTACATGTTATAAATGATATTGGCCTTTTAAACAGTGCATGGTAAATATAGATCTTTATCATCAATTCATTGATCCAAAATCAATATCTCCACTTCTATCCAATTTTTACAAATCACTATTTCTTTTTCAATTTTTATACTTGGATTTCTCCATAAAGTCAATTTAGCATTAGAACAAAGGTTAAAAAAAAATGTATGTATTCCAAATTGTCCAAATTGGAAAATTGACAGCAATTGTTAGCATCCAATATTTAATGCTTGACAATAGGTAAGTACAGTGATATAGTTCCAGATTCAGAAAACTAAATCGGCCCTCATTAAGTGTTAATTGCATTTTCTGTAAAAAAAAGTATTCTTGGAATCAAATAACTCCATAATAATTTTTAAAATAAAAAATATTTTTTGAAATTATTTTCCAGAATATTTTGAACCTCCTCTCAGAAACTTCATGAAGGGGTTGATCAGTTGAAGAATTTGGGGCAGGGGTGGGTTCCACTTATCTTTACTACCGGTTTGCAGCGGGAGCGCATGCTTCTGCGCATGCGCAGATCACCCATGATGATGTTGTGGTGGGTGGGCAGAGCCTCCCACCAGTTTTACTACCAGTTCTATAGAACTGGACAGAACTGGGAGCAATCCACCACTAATTTGGGGATTCTTATACCAGACCAAAAAGGGATCCTTCCCCTTGTTTAGTCCTTTGCTTCATTGTATTGCACATCGCAATTTAACTGTTAGTGCTTCATTATGATTGATTAATTTTAATGATGTTAATAATATTTTATTGTTGACTTCCGGTTTGCTGCTGGCCGCTGCCAGACGTTCCTCTGGATCGTCAGCTTCCATTGCCTGTCAGAGCCGCCGCCACAGCGGAATGGCGGCTCGAAAAAAGTCCGTTTCCAAGAGGAAACGGAGATAGAGCCGGCAGGGGTGGGTAGAACTCTCTGCAGAGTCCCAAAAGTTTTTTTTTTACTTTTGAGATGGAGCGGATGAGAAGCCCCATATCCCCTGCCGCTGCTCTGGGCTTTGGGAGACCTCTGCTTATGCAGAGCCAGGTGTCAAGAGCAAGCCTGAGAATTTAACAGAATAATTAAAGAAAAGACGAGCTGGACCCTTAATACTGAATCGCAAGTATTTTACCCTTCAAAAAATTATTTAAGAGAAAAGAGGAGAGGAAAGAGGGAAAAAGAACCTTTTAAAATGGCGTCTGCCGTGGCTGGAAAGAGTTGAAAGGGAAAGTCCTTCCGTTTCTTATTACTACAATGTAGCGGAATAAATATCACTGGCTACATTTGTAGATAAAACCTCGCTCCTGTGTCTTCTCTTGCTGTTGATTGAAAAGAAGTTTTTTTTTCTTAAGGGAAAGTCCTTTTGTTTTCTACTTTTTCTCTCTTTTTTTGCTAAATCTTGTCTGTGTGGGAAATGGCATCGGGACTTACACAGCTGGACAAACGGGGGGGGGAAACTTCCCCCATTAAGAAACTGCACCAACAAATTCTAACTCTCCAGTGTCAGAAACCTGATTTTAATATATTAGAATTTCTCCTTGAAGAGATTGTAAGAAGGGATGAGATTGTGAACCAGAAATTTGAAAAATTTAAGCAGGAAATTAAAGAAATTGGTGAATTGGTGAAATCAAAGTTTGACTTTTTGAATCAAAAGATTTTAAAATCAGCTAATGGTTTATCAGACTTTCTGATTCGGGTGGATGCAAAGACTAAATTATTAGAGTCTAAAATGAAGGAAACTGAGGAGAATTTGGATGACGTGACTCAAAAAATTAAAAAGGATTTGATAAACACTCAGGATAATAGCTCAGAAGACAAACCTAAAATGGAGGTTGACCAAAAGAATGGTAATGAAGAAAATGTGCAACAGAGGATTGAAAGAGAAGTTTTAATGATTCAATATAATTTTACAGAATATGCAATTAGACTGAGAGGTTTGCAGGAAAATAATAGAGATGACCTAAGGAAAATATCTTCTGAAATTCTGGCTGGGATTTTAAAGGTTCAACCTGATGAAGTGTACTGCAGGATTGATAGAATTTACAGAATAAACTCTTGGTTGGCAAAGCAAAGGCAATTGCCTAGAGATGTGGTGATCTATTTTACAGATAAAGAAATTAGGAATAATATTGTGCAGAACTCTTTTAATTCTACTTTGCAATTTCATGGAAGAAAGATTTGGATTTTTAAGGAGCTCCCGATTAAAATGCTGATGGAGAGGAAGAAATTTGGCTTTCTAGTGACTGAGTTAAAAAAAAGAAATATCCTATTCAGGTGGGACACCCCAGTTGGTTTAATATTGAGATATCAAGGAGTAAGATATCAATTGAACACTGTTGAAAAAGCGGAAGATTTTTATCAAAAAATTTTAAAAATAAATTTAACACCTTTAGGCATAATACAGGATAAGCAAAAGGAGTTGGAAACAAAAGGAAAATATCAAATTATAGAGACTGTTGCAGATAAATTGTCTTTGGATTCTCTGGATACCCCAGCTGGTCTGTCTATAAATAAGAGAGTAGTGTCATCCGACACCAAGCTGATGAACCATCAAGTCACAGACAAGTGCGCAAATCAATCAGTTGACATACAAGTGACGGAGAAGAAAGATGAGATGATAAAACTAACCCAACAAGAACAACCCATAAAGCAGAATGAAAATCAACCAGTTGACACACAATTGGTAGGCAAGAAACGAGGATGGAAATTCAACCCGCAAAAGAAAAAGAAAAGAAATAGATCTCATAGAAAAAGCAGTTTCTAAACCATGCAACAGTGAAGCCAGGGACTTTAAAAAACGAATGAATATTTGAAAAGATAGTGGAGGCGAACAATTGTTTAATACTATCCTGAGGATTGTGGCAGATCACTGCAATGCCGTGATTTTGGGATGTGAAAAGAGCCTCACTTTGTTGGATTTGAATCATTTACTCTGGATTTTTTTTTTTTTTTTTTGGGTAAATATAATTATTTTGAGTTATAAGGCAGGAGAGTTATGTCGGGGCATGCAGAAGATCTGGATGTTACTCAGTAGGATGATGGGAATTAACAATCCTGATGAATACCACAACTATAACTATATGGATATAATTATAATGTCACTCGGGTGGTTGATTTTACTTTTATACAGATGCGAGGATATTTACTACTGATGGGGGCAGAAGATGATTGAAGATTTTGAACAAACTGTTGCACCAGCATGTTATTTTACCCTATTATGGGTGATGGATTTAACAATCCAGTGGAAAGACACGAAAGAAGATACTATATGGATTATAAATTTAAAGTTATTGTCTTTTTTCTTTTTTACAAAATGGAATGCATATATAGATATGTGTATATCTTAGTAAAGTGGGCAGTGGATTATATTTAGAATTGTATTGCATGATTTTGTAGGAACTGAAGGGTTGAAATAGGTTAGTTTATTGATTGATTAGTTTATGAAAAAGGATCTTTAAGTCATATATCTAGTGGAGTGGAGGATTTAACAATCCAGTGGAAAGACACCAAAGAAGATATTACATGGATTATAAATTTAAAGTTATTGTCTTTTTTCTTTTTACAAAATGGAATGCATATATAGATATGTGTATATTTTAGTAAAATGGGCAGTGGATTATATTTAGAATTGTATTGTAGGATTTCAAGTCATATATTTAGGGGAGTGGAGGAATTGGATAGAATTGAATAAATGTTAAATTTGGATGTAGGGAGAAGGTCGCTTTAAAATGTTATATCAATATATATAAAAGATTAAATGTTAAATAGTAATAATATACTATAAGTTTAGGGGAGGAGAAAAAGGGCAGATTATCGTAAAAATGGGAGTTATAAGAATAATATGCTAAGGGTCAGTATTCTGAGGAGGGAGTAAGGGAAAGGAAAGATATTATGTATGTAACTAGTTATGAAATAGCCTATTGTTGTGCAGAAGTCACAGGGGGGGATGGGTGGAGAGGGGGGGTTAGGGAAGAGTGGGGGGGAAAAGGGGGAAAACTTGTACTTGAAAACTTTTTCAATAAAAAAAAAATATTTTATTGTCTTCATTATATATTTAAATATGAATTTTGATACATTTAAAACTCAGTTTTCAGAAAAGTATTCAGAAACTGCATACATTTAATTTGAATCTGACAAAATGTAGTCTAGGCATTTTGCATATAAATATACAAATCAAATTTTTTAGGCATCCATAATGGTACAAGATGGCAGCTTCAGCTGTTCTAGCCCATTTTGATGGACATGTAAAAGCAATTACATTTAAGTTAATTAAACACATTATTTGTTCTTTAAAAACTGAAGTCTTTAAGAACTGAGGCTTTGGTCTGGAATCTCAGTTCCTGTTCTATTAAATAATTATTTCACAATCATTCATAGATATAATGTAGGAGTTATTTCTAATTTCAAATCTTGCCAAGCATGATCCCCAGTATGGTACCAATTAATTCTCAGTACCTTAATGTTTGCCAAGATCCATGTCCATAACTATGTCACACTATGTATGCATAAAATATTCAATTACCCTATTTCTCTAATCTTCAATAGTGTTTCTGATTTTTTAATGTGATCCATAATGTGGAGTATGTATATGTTTTCTTCATAAAGGCATCTCCTTCAAAATATAGAAGCCTTCCAGTCTATTTAAAGTCTACCTCTTTAATTCAATTGTAAATAATTTCCCCTGAATTTGAATTATAGAGTTTCAAAGATATTATGGCATGAAGGTTTCTCCCTCTCATTTTTTTGGAAGGAGGCACAGTGTTATGAGAAAACTGTTAATTTGTGCTGTGAAATAATTAACAAATGGCTTACTGAAATAGGTCAAATTCAGCACAGGTTTTTATTTACATAGGGTATAGTAATAGGAGAAAAGCCATATATCTTGAAACAGATGGTTAATGGATATGATTCTGAAATAAATGGAAGACAATTTTTGATATGATTGTGAGTAATTAGCCTTTAAATCCTTTAATATGAAATTTTAAACAAGTCAGGGATATACTCCTGATTTATTATTTTTATTTTGATTAGTCAGTCTGATGGATGGGACTGTAACTCACATAATGTTGGAAATAAACACTTAAGCTTCTGATCAGTAGGTTCACCTAAGCATGACAAGAGACCTCAGTGAAAAATCTTTTAAATAACATACACTTATTTGGGGCCACATGGCCAAAATCTCAAACTGCAGATCACTTATATACAACAACAGTGCTTTCTTTCAGCAAGTCAAAACTCATGCTTCCACTTCAATGATCAATCAAAGATTGTGAAGAATTGCATGTTAGTTTATTTTTGATTAAATGAATCAGACTTTTTATATACAACAAATGTATATTTATTTATTTATTTATTTTCCAATTTATATACCGCCCTTCTCCCTGAGGACTCAGGGCAATGTACAGCCGAATGAAAACATAAATTACAAACATTAAAATAGTATTAAAAGAATATATATAAATTTGGCCCCATAATTTAAGAACAATAACAAACCCATTTAAAACATTTAAAAAATTAAGAAAAAAGAGTTAGGCCAGCCCGGCTTGCTGAAAAAAGAAGGTTTTAAGGGCACGGCGGAATGCACCAAGGTCTTGGATTCTCCTTATCTCTGGGGGCAGTTGGTTTCAGAGGGTAGGTCCTCCCACAGAGAAGGCCCTCCCCCTGGGGGTCACCAGCCTACATTGTTTGGCTGATGGCACCCCGAGGAGGCCCTCTCTGTGGGAGCGCACAGGTCGATGGGAGGCCGACGGTAGCAGCAGGCGGTCTCGAAGATATATAGGTCCTATGCCATGGAGTGCTTTAAAGGTGATAACCAACACCTTGAAGCGTACCCGGAAGACCACTGGGAGCCAGTGCAGCTCACGCAGGAGAGATGTTATATGGGAGCCCCATGCAGCTCCCGTAACTACCCGCGCGGCCGCATTCTGGACCAGTTGGAGCCTCCGGGTGCCCCTCAAGGGGAGCCCCATGTAGAGAGCATTGCAGTAGTCCAGGCGAGAAGTGACGAGGGCATGAGTGACTGTGCGCAGGACATCCCGATCAAGAAAGGGCCGCAACTGGCGTATCAGGCGGACCTGACAAAAAGTCCTCCTGGCCACAGCCGTCAGATGTTCCTTCAAGGACAACTGTGTATCCAGAAGGACACCCAGATTGCAGGCCCTCTCTGAGGGGCCAAAGACTCGCCCCCAATAGTCAGAGATGAAGTCATCTGACTATATCGGGATGCTGGGAACCACAGCCACTCAGTTTTGGAAGGGTTGAGTTTGAGCCGGTTTCTCCCCATCCAGATCCGCACAGCCTCCAGGCACCGGGACATTACTTCAAGGGCATCGTTGGGGTGGCCAGGGGTTGAGATGTACAGCTGGGTGTCATTAGCGTGCTGGTGGTACTTCACCCCAAAACCACGGATGATCTCGCCCAGCGGCTTCACATAAATGTTGAACAGAAGGGGCGAGAGAACCGACCCCTGAGGCACTCCACATATGAGAGGCCTTGAGGTCGACCTCTGCCCCCCTGCCAACACGAACTGTGACTGGTTGGAGAGAAAGGAGGAGAACCACCGTAGCACGGTGCCCCCCATCCCCAACTCTTCCAACCGGTGCAGCATGATACCATGGTTGATGGTATCAAAAGCCGCTGAGAAGTCTAACAGGGCCAGAACAGAGGAGCAACCTCTGTCCCGAGCCCTTCAGAGATCATCTACCAACGCGACCAATGCCGTTTCCGTGCTGTGCCCAGGCTTGAAACCCGACAGGAACAGATCTAGATAAGACGTTTCCTCCAGGTACTGCGGAAATATAAAAATACAGTGTCAGAAAGTTCTGATATACCTTTGAGAACTTTAGTTGGTAGCAGCAAATGGTTTCATCCTGTCCAAAATTCAGTGGTACAAATACTGAAATGGTTCTACATCATTCTGAAGTTGGAAAACAAGAAACAATAGTTTGATTTTAATATAAATAATACAGTTTAGAAAACATTTTTAAATGTAAATGTACAAATCAGTAAAATGAAAATACCAGTCCTATCCACGTATATGATATGTCCAATTTATATCACTTACTCCAGTGGTGGTATTCAGCAGGTTCTGACCAGTTCTGGAGAACCAGTAGCGGAAATTTTGAGTAGTTCGGAGAACTGGTAAATACCACCTCTGATTTGCCCTGCCCCCATCTATTCTCTGCCTCCTGAGTCCCAGCTGATCAGGAGGAAATGGGGATTTTGCAGTAACCTTTCCCTGAAGTGGGGAGGGAATGGAGATTTTATAGTATCCTTCCCCTGCCACACCCATCAACCCACACCCACCAAGCCATGCCATGCCATGCCACACCCACCAAGCCACGCTCACAGAACTGGGAGGGAGAAAAGGAAGGAAGGAAAGAAGGAAGGAAGGAAGGAAGGAAGGCTGTATAATATGTTAAAAGATATGCACTGGGAATGTCACTTTAAAGTTCATGTGCAATAATTCATACTTTGCATGGTATGATTTATATTTTTATTTATTACTTATTTAAAAAGGTACAAACATTATCCCTAAATCGGAGGGATAAACTGGAGGGGGAAAAGGCACTCATAATGAGAAACAAACAATGAAATATAAAGAAGCAGAAATTAAATATATATATAATGAAAAGTCTTACGCAATCAAGAATTAATTAGTTATTATAACAAAGTTCAAAAACTACAATCAAGTGAATCAGATATAGCAAATCAATAAGAAATTCCATTAATTTCAGTAATCTCTATGATCATAATCAGATGAGTTGCTATTCAATGCAAATTAATAATACTAAATATATATCTAGTATTTCTTTACATTGATAAATATGTTATTTTTAAAACAGCTTTTATTAAGCTATCTACATTAATTGATTCTATTTTCTATTGTCAATTTATCTTAGATTGAAGTTTTATGTACTGGTTCTTATTTATAGGATATTGTAAACATATGCAACGTTACATTATTTACATTACTATGTGTATCAAATAAAAAAGTGAAAGAAAAGAACAGAAAAAAAGTGTTACAGCCAAATAAGTTTTTCTCAGCAAGTCAGCAAGAATTCAGCCTGATAAATGGAGAAAGAAAATAATACTTTTAACTCCTTTGGTCTAGATTTCTTCTCATGCTCTGCTTTAACCATTATTCACTTCAGTAGCTCTTCTGAAATACAGAAAATTGAAAATGAAGTGATCTACAGCCAGTTAAAATTTCTTTTATTTCAACTTCTGTTATTAACTTTTCATCTAATTAATAATATGATGGCTTTAATTAGCAATCCAATACACTTCTTTGGAACAACAAGCACAGAATTTTTGTCTGTCTTCAGCAAATAAACAAAAATAGTGGCATTTGCTCAGAGGCGGGATTCACTTACCTTCCCTATTGGTTCACAAATGTGAGTGTGTGCGCAGTAATTGCACATTACGTCCAGGCGGAAGGGCAGAGCCTCCCGTAGTCGCTGCTACTGGTTTGCACAATCCGGACAGACTCGGCTGAATCCCACCACTGCATTTGCTGTATCGGAATTGCTATGCTCTCCTTACAGCTCAGAAAAGGATTATATAAATTCAGATTCTGTCACTCTAAATTCAATGATTATTAAACTCTCTTTGATTACAGGACCTTCAGATAATAACATAATCATAAGAAAAAAGAAAGAGTGAATCTTGAAATTCCTTTTAAACATTAGATTATACTAACTTTATTCATAAAATTATATACTGGACCATGTCTTAGTAACAAGATACCAGTAGATTTTAATCAAGCTTGGGTGTCAGCATGTTTTCCAAGTACCTAGTTATGTGACTACTTTAGATTTTGTTACATTTTTTTTAATTCCCAAAGAATATGAAAATTATTCGTAAAACAACTTTGGACACATTATGCAAAGACCTTCCTCTCTGGGAGTCAAAAACAATTTGATGGCACTAATCAGTCAATCAAATAAACATATTTTACATCTCTCCTCAGTGTTGTTACTCCAATGTGATATAAAGTATATCATCACTTGCCAGCAATTTCTCTCTGGATTCTATGTTGAACAAACAGAACAGACTTTGTGCAAAAGAATTAATAGACACAAGTTCGACGTAAAAACTCGAAACAAGGACAAGTACAGATTTCAACATTCGTATTTTAGAGCAATGAAACTACACCAACATCATAGAGTAAGAAATTTTCACATATATCAAAAATGTTTCAGACTGTCTCAGAATGTCTTAACATATACAATCGAGTTTAACACATTAAAATTGCTAATTGTAACCTGCAATTAAATAATCACACTTACTTCCCCCTCCAACCCTTGCTTTCAAGTTCTACATCAATATAACCACTCCAAACATCTAATGAACTGAGTTTCAGCTCATGAAAGCATATCCTTTTTAATAAAATTGGTTTAAAAATATGCTACAAACTGCTTTGGATAGTCTGAATGATATTAGGAAAAGTAAAGAGGCTATACTTATGGAATTTATAAGTACATGCTCCTAAAGAGAGCAAAAACTAAATTAGAATACAAGAGGAATGTAATTCAAAGTCAGACTAACATCCAGAAAAGCAAATTACCCTATTAGGTTAATCCTTGACCATGACTAACACTGTGTATAATTTAGGGACTCCTTATGCAGTATTGTGCCTATCCAGAATTAGCACTATGCTGCTGTATTCCCACAACATTGTCAGGCATCTGAAGCATTCTTTCAGCATTTCCTGCAGGTGAATTAATTTCTGTCTCAGAAATACAGACTAGACATTTCTTCAGGATTAACATTGAGGTGTCAGGCATTAGTTGCATTTGATTGGTGGAATTCTTGTGTATATCTGCTCTTGTTTCTTTAAGCTGCTTTCCCTCACTTCTTCCCCTCATGCTGTCAAGGTATCATGACCACTTATGGTTATCCCCTGCCTCAGTGGTGGGATTCAAATAATTTAACAACCGGTTCTCTGCTCTGACTGGCTGGGGGGGCGTGGCTGCAGGGGCGTTATGTGACTGGCTGAGCATGGCCAACTCACCGTCACTCACATAAAAGGGCGCCTCGCCTGGCCCCTCTTCTCCCAGCTCTCCAACCTCACTCTGTGTAGGAGGGGGGAGGCAGTGGCGGGGGCGGCTTCTGAGCAGCATGAGCAGTGGCTGTTGGCCACACGGCTCTTTGCAGGTGGCCAGCTAGGCAGGGAAGTGCATAGCCTCGGCTCTGCACTTAGGGAAGTAAGGGGGAGTCGCGTGACAGTGGCTTCCATGCTCAGCCCCGACAAGTGATGCATGGTACCCACACCAGCATCCCAAGAGAAGCAGAGAAGATCGCTGCTGCCAGAAGTTTGGGTGCCTCAGCTGAAGCAAGGATTGTTCCCTCCCCCCCTCTCTCTTACACACACACACACACACACACACACACACACACATACAGAGAGAGAGAGAGAGAGAGAGAGGTTGGAGAGCTCTCTTGGCCTCTCTCTCCAAATGCCCCATGTGCACAGCCCATTTGAGAAAAGGCCACGCACGGCTGGGTGTGCTTCCCAGCAGGAGGAGGCATGGTACAATGTAGCCACCATTGCTACTGCTTATTTAGTGGCGGTGGTCCTGGCTAAAACAGGTGGCTTCAGGTTTTTTTCCCATGGTGATTACGTCACTTTCCCCACCCATTATCAACCAGATGCCCTAGCTTCCCCCAAGCATTGCTTTGCCTACCTGATTTCCAGTTCTGTGGCGTTTTTTGCTATTGTGTGAAGGAAAAGAAAAGTTTGTGGGACTAAAAAAAAAATCAATATATTCTAACTTTGCAAGATTTTTTTTCTTTTGTGAGAAGTTGAAATTGATTGATTGCACTTTATTTTTAGTCCCACAAACTTTTCTTTTCCTGCACATGATGGCTAGAAATGAGGCGGAGAAATGCGATGGAGCTGGAAATCAGGTAGGCCATAAATGCTTGGGGGAAGTGAGGGCATCTGGCCGGTGCCGGCAAACTGTTCTGCCCACAAAAATCTCATCTTTGACCACTGACATCAAAAAGCAGAGCAAGAGCTGCCAGGAAGAAACCAGTAGGCCCGGGAGTCTGGAATACCATTCCTCCCCCTGCCCCATCTTTCCCCACCTGCCACACTCCCAAATTACAGTGAAAGTGGGGGGCAAGAAGCCCTGCCATGCCTGGTGAGAAGAGGCGGCAAGAAGAGCTCCGTCTCATTCCATGCAACCCAATGAAAGGCAGTGGCAGCCTGGCTGCTTCCCTGCCCTGCCCTCTCTGGCGCTGGAAACCAAGTGTCAGCCACACACGCCCAGTTGCCCATGCAGAGATCATGCTAGGCTGCAGCAAAGGCAGGCAAGTGGTTGGACTGTGTGGAAGTCAGCTGAGAGAGGAAAACTCACCAGGCAGAGATCAGATGGGCTGTGGGGGCCGCGGTCGAGGCAAGCGACGGAACCAGAGAACAGCAGCAGCTATGCCACAAGCGTGACTGTAGGCATCGGTCAAGGTGGGCGGGGCAAGATAAGGAGTGAGGGGCGGGGCAGGGTCAGCCATCAATTTAACAACCAGTTCAGCTGAAATAGTGCAAATCGGTTGAATTTCACCACTGCCCTGCCTGATAAGTAATGCCATGTACTTGTTGCAATGATATTATGCTTTTATACTGAGTGACTATTCACTTCCTGCTGTAAAAACAAGACAAGGCCACAATGTGAGCATTGGTTAGAAATTAATTTTGATGCTTCCCTAGTGTTTTGCTAGAAGGAACAGTAATTGCGACTTGGTGAAAATGTAGAAACAAGAAAATTTGCCTTTGTCATTTTTAAGATAAATATTATGCCCCGGAGTGAAATGTAAAATCTGTTACTACCGGTTCTGTGGGCGTGGCTTGGTGGGGGGGGTAATGTGACTGGGTGGGCGTGGTCAACTTTTTTTTAAAAAAAACTTTTCAAAACATTTTTTCTAATGCTTTGAAAAGCCTCTCTGCCGATCAGGAATTCAGCTGGGATCATCAGAGAGGCTTTTAAAAAATGCCTCTCTGCCGATCAGGGAACTCAGCTGGGATCGTCAGAGAGGCTCTTTTAAAAATGCCTCTCTGCCGATCAGGGAACTCAGCTGGGATCGTCAGAGATCTTTCAAAGCATTTTTTTTACCACCTCTTCAGCCAAGAGGTTGCAGAAAATTTTTTGAAAAGCCTCTCATGATCCCAGCTGAGCTGCGGGATCATCAGAGGCTTTTTTTTTTAACTTTTAAAAGCATTTTTTCATCGGAAGAGTTGTAGAAAAAAAGCTTTTAAAAGTAAAAAAAAAAGCCTCTGATGATCGTGTGGCTCAGCTGGGCATGGTGGTGGTGGTGGTGGCGCAGGGATTTTTGCTACCGGTTCTCCGAACCATCCGCCGCCATCGCTACCAGATCGGGCGATCCAGTCCGAACTGGGAGCATTTCACCCCTGTTATGCCCTCTTATAAAGAAGCCATCTGTTATGTATTGATACTTTTCAGCGGGAGTTTCAAAACTGCCTAAGTTTCTGATTGGCTGACAGTCCCTCCAGGATTGTATATAAGGAGGGCTGCAGCCTCTGAGTTTTTGTTGAAGTCTCACTGTATATTAAAGAGCTGTTGTCACTTGCTTGCTTGTGCCTCTCGTTATTCCCGAACCACTTCACTGGCGACGAAGGTGGGATTGAGGCCACAAGAAGCGAACCAGTGAGACCACGAGCTTCAGCTAGGCGACGAGGCGAACTACAGGAGGCATATCGAACATGTCTGCCTACGTTCCGCCCAAGCCTTTTGATCCGACCTGTGAAAAATGGGTCTCGTACCTAACGAGGTTCGAATGCTCGCTTGAAGCCAGCGACATGCAGGGTCTCTCCGCTAATCAAAAGAGAGCCCTCTTCTTAAGCCACTGCGGACCGGATGTGTTCGAAATGGCCGAGTCACTGTGTGAGCCAACGCCAGTCCAGACCGTCTCCTGGGACACCCTGATGGCAACTCTCCGGGCTCACTACGCTCCCATGCCCTCCAAGTTTGTGCAACAATACCAACTCAGACAGCGCGTTCAACGAGAAGGAGAACTGGTCAGCACATACATGGCCAGCCTGAGAAAAGCCGCAACTCATTGCGACTATAGAGACTTGGACGATGCGTTGCTGGAGCAACTAATCTGCGGTGTTTGGGACATTAGGCTACAACGGCGCCTGCTCGCCAAGCCTGATTTGACACTTGCTGGAGCCCTAGACGAGGCCAGGGCTCATGAAGCCTCCACAAAAGCCGCAGAAACGCTGCAGCGTCCGCTGACCAGCAAAGACAGTCCCAAGTCTGCCCCGGTGCACAGGGAAGACGCCGGATCCAGCTCGGAGTCCGAGTCAGATGAGGACATCTTCCGAACAGAGCACCAGAGAAAAGACACAGGCAGCCCCCGGCGAAGCTGTCCCAGCTGTGGCGGGCACCATGATAGACTGTCCTGCAAATACAGAGAGGCTGTTTGCAGGCGTTGCGAGAAAAAAGGGCACTTGGCACGAGTCTGTAGAGCCATTCTGCCCAGAAAACACCAAACACGTGAGCGCCACAGCCAACCAGAATCGACGCGCCAGAAGCATCCAATGAGAGACGGCGGCGCGAAAAAATGGCGCGAATTCGAACCGCGAGATGGCCGCAGCATACACATAGACCAGGCCAGCATGGCGATCGAGGACAAAGTCAGCATGGTGGTCGAAATCAACGGCAAGCCATGCTCAATGGAGATCGACACTGGATCAGCTCTCTCCATAATGTCATGGGCGACCCTAAAGACCCTCCTGCCGTCGTTCCGGAAGGACCAGCTCTCCAAGCAGAGACTGCGCATCCTAGACTACCAGGGGAACGAGTCCCCCTCGAAGGAGTAGGCACGTTCCGAGTCACCTACGGAGACTTCGAAAAAGACCTGCCGCTAACCATCGTCACGAAGCAGCTGCCTAGCCTTCTAGGCATGGGGTGGTTCCGAGCCCTCGGAATGGGCTTCACCGGGGTCCACCAGATGTCCAAGCCATCACTAAAGGACAGTCTCCTGACCGAGTTCCAGGACGTCTTCGGGGACACATTGGGCAAGTATGTGGGGACCCCTATCTCCCTTAATTTAGACCCCAACGTAGCCCAAATAAGACTCAAAGCCAGACGGGTGCCATTCGCATTGAAACCAAAGATCGATGCGGAACTGGACAAATTAATTAAACAAGGGGTGTTGGTTCCTGTTGACCATGCAAAATGGGAAACCCCCATAGTGACCCCAGTAAAGTCTGATGGCTCAATTAGGATTTGCACTGACTACAAGTGCACGATCAACAAGGCTTTGCAGCCGAGTGCCTATCCGGGAGTTTCAAAACTGCCTAAGTTTCTGATTGGCTGACAGTCCCTCCAGGATTGTATATAAGGAGGGCTCTGAGTTTTTGCTGAAGTCTCACTGTATATTAAAGAGCTGTTGTCACTTGCTTGCTTGTGCCTCTCGTTATTCCCGAACCACTTCACCATCCCTATACCAGACTGTTCTGGAGAACTTTTTCCAGTTTTTAAAGTTCTGTTTTTGAGACACATTCTAGAGAAAGCAGTTGCATAGAACCATACACATACATCAAAGGATGAAGTGCATTATATGAATCCTTTTCAGTCAGGATTCATACATGGGCATGGATCTGAGATAGCATGAGCTTACTTTTGGAAAATCCCTGGCAGGAATGAGGGAGGTACAAGGCTTTCTTGACCTTTTAATGGCTTTTAATATTGCATCACACATGGTAACCTTTTTGACTAACTTCAGGGGTTGGAAGAAGGTGGCATTGTGTTGTGCTAATTCTTCTCTTTCCTCCAGTTCTAGTCAATATTGATGGAAGGAAAGAGGTCTGGCCTATGGACCTTGCTTTTTGTTGCAGGGCTCATTACTCTCTCCTCTTCAGTTTAACATTTACATTAAACCACCTGGTGAGATCATCCAATGGTTCATGGTGAGATATCATCATGAGTGATGCCATGGGGGTTAGTGCCAGAAGACTGTGGGGATCTGAATAATAGGCTTCAGCTCAACCATAGACCAAGTGGCTCTGGCCTTTAGAATACTTTGGTTCTGGACAATTCCCATCTCTAGTTGTGGATGAGGTTGCACTACTCCAGATATAGTTGGTGTGGGAAGCCTTTTGGGAATTTGAAAATTTCCTCCACTTATGACTCCTGTCCAAAGAGCAGGTGGCTGCTATGACTAATAGAACTTGGCAAATATTAATTACCAAAATCATTGCCAATCCCTGAATAACTCCCCTTTTGCTTTATTATTTAATGTAAAAGTCAATGTCACAATAGCTTTAATTGCTAAAACATCAATATCTATATCAGCTATAGCTAATCTTTCTATATCTCTCAATCTACTGTTTTAGTAACATTCCATCACTTTCAGGTTGTCTTGTCCTGTTCATGTGTGATTTGTTCTAGTAGTCCACTTACCATCAGATTGTTTGGTTCCCTAATGTCTGATGTGGGCCTTCTAGTCATAACTCTTGTCATTGTCACATCTGTGGTATGGAGGCGAAACATTAGGTGGTCTTTGTCTAAGGATCCCTACTGGTAATGTAGGTATCAGCTGGGATTTGAAGCCAATCACATGAGAACCATGATAAGGAAGCAAGGAAGACTGCAACATTCAAACATCATTGAAGATAAGACAAGTCCTAAAGAGCCGGTTCAATAGGAATAACAAGATCTATACCATCAACACATGTGCCCTCCAGTCATTAGATACCCTGAAAAACAGTATTGGCCAAAGGAGATGTGAAGGCTGCCAATGTGAAGACCAGGAAGCTACTCATAATATCCATTAATTTCCACCCCAAATCCAACAACCAGAGACTATACATCTGCCACAAAAAGGATAGGCATCTGGTGGCTATCAAAGCCACTAAACTGGATGAAACCCATAGCACATTAGTAAAATAACATCAAAATATGAGTTGTTGAGAGAAAGCCTGAGGCAACAGCAGAAATGGAAGGAAGATCAAGCAAAGGAAGTGCCATGGTAATACAAGAGGTAACGCAAGCCCCTTGCATGGGCTATTCCATTCACTAATAGGTGAGGTAGATGATATTGAGAAAACCACCAATGGCTGGAAAGGGTTGGACTAAAAGACAGCACTGAAGCATTGATCATAGAAAGGCAGTAAGAATTAGATCCATAGAAGCAGGACCCAAGATGGAGTCTATACAGAGAAGCCTTGGAGACAGTCCAACACATAGTAGCAGAATGTAAGATCCAGGCAGGGGCAGCATACATTGAACAGCATAACTGTTCATCTAAGGATACACATTCCACACATAGGAGTCAGAAGGATGTGTGTGTATGTAATACACACATATGCTGTATTTACCACAGCTGCATTTACAACTTACCACTCTCCCCATTCAAAGTGGGATACAGGATTAACCTGTTAAAGTTTGACATTCACGCTTCTTAGTGGCTAAATATCCTGCTGTGTTAATTGTTCCCTTTCTGGATAGACATTCCTCTGTACCTCTATCTAGAATCTTTATGTATTGTAAAACAATTAGTTGTCAATTGTCAAATGTATGTCTTTGCTCATCTTCAGTCTTGGTAACCTTAAATAAGAACTTATTGGATAGTCTTTGATGCTCTTTTCAGTTAACACCAGAAACCAGTGATTTACCCAGATTTAATACAGCAGTTATTAGCATGCTCGTAGGTGACATTTTCATGACTCTAGGCATCCCTTACTGAGCAGTTTCTGGCTTCCCATGCCAAATCAAGTAATGAACCTCTTTGAAGGCTTGGTGCCACTGGACTATCCAAGTATGCTGCTCTGCCACTTCTGTACCTTTTTCCTGTAAGGTGTAAAGTACTACCATTACTTTGCCTGCTTCAGCTGCAGTAGTTTCAGAAATTCTTATCTGTTTGTTGTTTTCTTTTTGACATTAGCTGCTCAGCTTCCAGCTCTACAGCATAAAGGAGGAGGGGAAAAATTGCATCTCTCCTTGCAAAGAACAGCATTTCTCTTTCAATCCAGCCAGCTCTAATTTACAAATCTATAGGAGAATGGTTTCCTTCATGCTTTTTTCCACTAGTTTAAATTCTTGCCTTTTCTCTTTCCGAGAGCAATCAGCAAAGGCTTGTGAGGCCAAAAACAGGCAATGCAGAAGGGAAGGGGTAGCAGGATGTTCCCTTTCAAGCTATGGAGACTTTATCCTTTTATGGCATGGATTTGGAAACAACAAAGAACAGCAGAGCAGAATAGAGACTATTCTTGGCTAAAACAATTTTTAGAACAATGTTATGATGAAAAAACTGCCAAAGGAGTATGATGAGAGTCTTTGTTACCTGTATCAAAGGTGATGCAGGTCTCCGCCCTCAATTTTAGTTACCATAAGGCAATAGTTAAGGAAGCAAAGACAACCAACTTCCCAACTGCTGACTGCACAATGATCACAATATCAGGATGGGCTGCTGATGTCATCAGGAATGGTTATTCAATCCAAACTGATGCTGTTGCATGATACCAATTGCTCATACCTGGGCCAAAAGACATGAGTAGTAATTGTCTCCAATTCAAACTGCAAGACATCAGATGTAAGTGGACCTTCTCATATCCTCATATCCACCTTCTCATATTCTTCAGTAGCTACTTAAACTGACCATTTCAAAGAAACTGGAGTTATCTGAATAAAAAGAAAGCAGTTCCTTGAAATAAAGAAATAAAATTTAGCAATAATTAAAATGTAGAACTCCTGCAGTTTTTTAAAAATTATCTATTATTTCTTCTATTGTCATGATAATTTATAATTTGATTTATGGCTACTTAATAGTTTTCTGTAACAACTAATTTAAAACTATTAACAAAGTGTATGTGTCATTTTGTAGATACTCTTTTTAAAAAAGTAAATAACATGATCTATCACATATATTTTAAAAATAACCCCGAAATGCTTTAATGGTTCTATAATTATTGCTTGAAGGTGTTGTTTTCCGTATTCAACTTATGAAGTATAGATACTTAAAGGTCCAATTTTTAATGCTGATATTTTTTCTATATACACTTCACAATAACTTCATAATAACATTTCAAGACAGATATGTCAAACATAACATATTTTTTTTAAGTCAAGTGATATAATTTCAGCCCAGTCCTATATTTTCCAAGGGAAGACTGTGGAAAATAATAATAATCAACTCCCCAATGAGGCGTTACCTTGACCTGGTTGTTAAACTGCCTGCTCAAGAAAGATGAGAGCTATGCAGAGGTTCAGCCATACTGGAGAGGTCTCATTATAGGAGACATATGAAGAGTGTCTCTCCCATTTCATATAGTGAGGCACAATTTACACAAATCTATACTGAACTGGTTGTTGACTGGGTCAACAAAAATTGTGCTGGGTGTTGGGGTTCTGGTGACAAGTAGGTTAAAGTACTCATGACTGCTGGCTGAGTAGCCAGGGGCAGCAGGTGTAGGACTACTGGGAAAATATTGTTTATGAATCACAAATATACAAAGAGTGAAAACAAAGAAATAATAATTACAAATCAGTGAAAAGAAAATATTTGAAAGAAGATACCAGTTCTAGAAACAACACCTGGAATCAAATAACAGAACAAAGGCTAGCAGATCAACATTGCTTTATAACACAAAATAATGTAATCACAAAAGTTGAACTGTAAGAACTGTAAGTCTACCCAGGACAAAAAAAATTAAGCCTTGCTAAAAAATACCTCAGATTGTATAGGCAAACCATGAGGAGTCAGCAGTAGAGGAGTCTTCTTTATCACAGTGCTCACCCTTTGGAACACCCTACCCCCTAGCATAAGATCTGCTTCCACCCCCTTATCTTCCACAGGAGCCTGAAGACATGACTCTGCCTTCTGGCTGGGTCAAATGGGGAGTTCCATGCTGGAGGGGGGCTGCTGGATTGATGGCAGACTGCTCCTCTGTCCCTCGCTCTCTGCTCTCCACCCATACAACTTTTTATTACTATATTTATTGAAAGCTGCCTAGAATAGCCCCACAAGATAGGCAGCAAATAAATTTAACAAAGAAAATAATTAAGTAATAAATAATAAAAAAAGAAACTGAAAAGAAAAAACTTGTAATAGCAACAGAAATGGTGGAAAAAGGGGCAAGGAAGATCAACAATTGGTAAGCATTATTTGAAGATGAACTGCATGATTTTTGGCTGAAATATTTGACTGGTCTACATCAACTAATTGCCAAAGAGTTTAGCAACATATTGAAAGGAGGTGAATTTGAAGACTGATAAACGTCTTGCCAAAGCTACCTGATAATGAAAGAGCCAATAAAAGTGGCAGTGCCAGGAAACTGCAGGACAATTACCTGCTTACCAACAACTATCAAATTACTAACCATATGGAAACTGATGCAGTTCAATCATATAAAGAGTTTTAAAAAGCTTTCTCCACCTGAGCATAAAGGAAATTGCCCAAAAAGCAAAGGGGCAGCATAACTGACAAAATGGTTTTGGAAAATAGTAAGAGAAGGAAAACCAGCTTAGCTATAGTTTAAATTGATTACGAGAAGGCATTTGACTCCCTGATATATGATTGGATAATAAAGTGCCCAGAAATAACAGGAATCAAAATAAACAGCAGACACTTTATGCAAGGATCAATGGCACAATGAAAGACACAGTTGATGGCCAATGGTGATAGACTTGGAAAGGTTAACATCAAGAGAGGAATCTTTCAAGGACACTCACTATCACCATTACTGTTTGTCACTGCATTGATTCCTCTGTCAACAATACTGAATAAGTAAACCAATGCTATCAAAAACCTCTGTCCAGCTACAGTATCTCTCCTCCTTTACATGCGAAGTAGAATTGCTGCTCAACACTGTCTCAACACAATATATAACCAATATATTGTTGAATATATCCTGGATAAATGTGACTTCCTTACTATCAATAGGGGAAAAAATAATGAAACCTGAAGGAATCAAGTTGTCCTATGGAAATAACATCAAAAGTTTGAGGGAGAACAATCACTCCAAATACTCGAGCTTGAACCTCAAGCACTTTTAATTCTGGAAAAAGGTTAGTAATGGATAGATAAAAAGAAGGAATAAGATCTTAAAGTCAAAACTCAGGGACAGAAATGCTGATTTACACCTGGGAAAGTCCAGTCATTAGAACACCAGCTGCATCAGACAATTACAAAATGCAGCTTTACTTTGGGGGGGGGGGGGCGCGCGCGAAAGCCCTACTAAGCAGGTATATACAAAAGTATGAAGGCTATTGCTTAACGCATTGTAAGCCGCCCTGAGTCTCCGGAGAAGGGCAGCATATAAATCAAACAATAAATAAATAAATACTTCTAACAGCTTTCATGCTGCCATGATACACCCTCAAATAACAACATCTGTCTATTTCAGATACGTGGGAAGGATTCAAGGTACTTGGGAAGGACTCATTTTATGTCTGACTGTATGATGAACCATAAAAATAATAAACGGTTACATCTATTCTCCAAAAAATGTACACTGACAACCACTTTCATGTATATGAAGTGAATATATTTCCAAACAGAGACATCTATTATATCAAAATAGTGGGTTATGAACAAGTAATCAAAGCATGTGATCTGTGCAATGCATGTTAAAATAGGAAGGTTTCAATTCCTTGGTCACTGCATCTAGTTTGACACTATTGTTTCTTTGATACATGCAGACAGGCATCAAAGAAAAGGAATTCAAAAACTGGAAGACTGATTCCAGAATACAGAAAAACATCTGAAATACATTAAACATCAAAGGGATTTGACCACCCTGTTGATCACCTACCCCTGTAAAGACAGTAACTTTGTAAATTAATAAGATTATATGGTTTATCGGGGGATACCATTCCAAAAAGCAGGGCTATCACTGAGAAGGAACATTTTCTGGGTCAACAACCATCCTAATGACAGGTTTGAGAACAAAGACAGGCTTTCAAAGATTTTTGGAGCAATTGCAGGGGGAAGCTTTGCAGATCTCCAGGATGATACTGCTCAAAAAGGCAGGATCCACAATGGAGAAGGTGCATTTTCTAGTTTTCAATGGTTATCACTGTTTGATTGAGGTGAACTGGAGTATATTCATCCTGCACAGGTTTAGGGGCTTATATTTTTCTGTTCTTAATCTGGGTTAAACAAGGGTAGATGAAGAAATAGAATACACAGACAGAGACAGAAACAGAAAGAGAGGGAGAGAGGGAGGGAGGGAGACAGACAGAGAACAGAGACAGAGACAGAGACAGGTAGGAAGGGAGAGACAGAGAGACAGAGACAGAGACAGAGACGACACATGCTGGACGGGTAAAAGAGAGAGGAAGATTTTTGAAAAATGTCTGACTCTCATCAATTTTCGGCACTTTACACTGTAAAAAGCTAGAGTAATAAAGTAAAAGAACAAAGAGGTGTACATGAAGAGAAAGAAAAACCAGGCCAAACAAACAAGTTTAGTTTTAATTACAGGAATTTTAATTTTAATATTTAATGTCACCATAATGACAATGATTCTTCTACACATATGTTCCCTATGCTACAACATTTAAAGGGAGAAATTTTATGACATGAGTCTTTTCAGACATTTAAATTTTCAATACATTTCAGATTGAGCAGCAAACTACAAATCTTGATCGAAGTCTTGGAACTTTTACGCTCTTTCACTTCCTATTATGTTCAACAAGTAAATTTTTTAAAGTTATACTTGAACAACAATATTAAGACATACATTTTCTATCTCTGTTTTAGGAGGTAATACTATGCTAAAGCCACAGTGTTTTGTGATTCAAAAATTCTGTTTAGTTTTGCAACAGCTTTGCTACTAATGAAAGAGTGGAAACTAATAGGCAATTGTAGCAGAGGTCACTTTGGAGAAGTATAAACTTTCAAGATAATTGAATTTCAGCTTGGGTAAAATATAAAATTAGAAGCTAACATGTAACTTTTTTCACTTTGTCATGTCTATTGAAAGAGAATGTAAAATGGCTGAATATGAAATGAGGCTCACAAGAATTAAAATGGCAAAAGAGTTTCAATGTGATTAGTAAAAAAAAAATCTTACACTTCAATGCTATGGGAATTCTGCTCCTAGTTGTATAACTAACATTCTTGCCCAGTTATGTGATCCTGGTTCACTATTTTCATTTATTTTTCACATATAAAGGAATATTTACACATCACAGTACTCTCAACCAGGAAACTGATTCTGCAAAGTTCATTGTAATGTCCAATTTCTAAGGATGGAATAATATTATTCCATTTTATTATATTATTTTATTTTCATGGTTAAAATTTGTGGAAGGAGAGATCTGAAATCCCTCTTCCCCAAATTGCAAAAAGTAATATTTCTTTTCCCCTTATCTGATGGCATACTCTTTTCTGATGATTGGATAGACAAGGAAACCACGTTGAACACCCAAGATAGGAAGTTCAGTTAATGAATTGGGAAATAAACCAGGAAGAAGGCTGAAACAGCTGTATCCTTCCTATAGTTACAGAACTACCATTTCTTAAACTGACTGAAGTTAGTGGCAATTGTGGTTCAGCAACATTTTGAAGACCATGTGTTTCCTTTCTCTTCTGCAAATATTTTTACCTTCTTTTGAATCTCCAAAATTGTTGAAAGGGCTACTGTTTGCAGTATCATTACAGAAAGTATGCTCATATTTTCTTTCTCTTATTTCTACAAGAATATATCTATACACACCTATATTGAAATATTACTATAATTCTTGGCAATAATAGCATGAATATATATATTATGCTTTGTGCTGTTGTAGAAGAGCAAAATATTACACTTACTATTTGTAAGATGGAAGCCTAGGTTTATAACTATTAGATATATTGAAAGTAAATTGATAGTCTCGATAAGGCATGTTGAGGGCAGCTGAAAAACAACATACCAACAGATATGTCTTAAAAAGCCACAATTTTCTTCTTTCACATTGATCATCACAGAGTTTAGTTCCCATCTGAATTATTCTTTTTCACATTTATAAATGAACAGACAGCACAAAAATACCACCCACCATTCCTGCCCACAGACAACACAAAAATACTATTCACTATTCCTGCCTAGATCTATGATAACAAAAATCAAGAATGAATCAGGAAGTGATTTCAAAATGATCTATGAATTTGATGTAAATATAATTTATGTGTGAATTGACATCTTAATCTATTTTACACATACACCCTTTTTTGCAAAGTTGCCAAGAGAGGTATGCAAGATAATAATATATAGTATCATTGTATAATAGTTAAAAACATCCAATCAAAATTTTTTTAAAAAATCTGGCAATTACACAAGGATACTAGATGAATTGCCAGTGTTGGAGTCAACACCCAAAGATATATAAGATAAGTCTGGGAATTTTTATTACATTAGAATTTAATTACTTTAAATATACCCATTTTCTAAGATCACTGTCTCTGAAACACAGATAAACTCCCAAGCTTTCCAATGCTTATATGAATATGTTATCATTTCCCATAATGCATTTATAATCCAACCAGCTTCATAACTACATTGTTTTATAGCAAAGCTGCTTAGTATGCACTTCTTTTTGAAAAGCAACATTGGATAAATTATGTTAACAGCAGATTATATATTAATAAATGGTTATTTGAAATTGGTCATAACAGCATTTGTACACCAATAGGAAATAATATATTTGGAAAAGAAGTTCTAAGTTATCAACTGGTAATTTACACACAAAAAATGTGATTTTTTTTCACTTCACATTTTTAAATTTGGATTTTATCTATTTGTAAAAGTTATTAGCTGCCCTTGTTACCAAAAGGTAGCTGATAGGAAAGTGTCAGTCCATACTGACACTTGGATGCTTGGAATTCAGATGTTTTTCACAGAGGTTCTTTTCTCCTTCTAATGTCCTGGATCTCATATATATGTGATATAAAAATATTATTTTAGTCACATATAAAAAATATTTATTCATAAAGAACACCATTATTTCAAACTGTGTTTATAAATGAAAACATTCAAAATATGGTTCCTGAAACAGGTAGAACAATTTTGCTGAATATTGCCATTACATAAATCAAATGAAGGTGCCAATTGATAAATTTTCTTAATGAGGCTTTGGAGTCATAGTTATCATCTTGTTGTTGTTCAAGTTGGGATAGACAACACTGGGGGTAGGGAAGTGTGACTGTGATCAGTCTTATAGGTTTGGTTGAAGGCCATCCAAATACATATAGAGACTAGAAACAATAGGTTTGAAATCTGACTTATTAGGGCTATCACAATGATGGTTAACCTTTTGGCCATTGCATACCAAAAGTGGGGGGAGTGCATGAGGGCACACATGTGCGTGCCCACACCCATAATTCAATGCGCCCCATGCCCCCCCATGCATGCATGTGCCACCCCACCCCATAGAAAAATAGAAAAATAGCTAAGTGTAAGAGTGCTTCTGTCCACTTTGTTATACAGATGTGAATATTGGGTATGTCAAAAGAAACATTAAAGTAAACTAAATTTAATAGGAATGGAGTATTTGTGTCTAGTAAAACAAAAAGCAATAAGATCAGAAGTAAATAGACACTGAACAGATGTGAATTTAATACAAACTGAGTGATGTGCATTGATGAGGCTTTATTTTATATAGAGAACCAACTGCAGAACAAGTATACAGTAATGTTTAATGGACTGAGAAGAGAAGAACAAAGAAGGATGTGGTTAAATATAATTAATAAAATTTTCAAAAAGAAAAGGGTAAGATGTTTAAAAAACAATAGGTCATGTGGCATATGAACTTGAAAGAAAGAATAATAATTTATCACAGTAAAAGTAAAATACTAAAGTACTTTAAAGTAGTACTACTAAAATTAAATGAAAGTTACTACTGTAAAGAAATTTAACTATATTTCCTCTTTTTTAAAATCTCAAGTCTTTCATAGGATTTTGTAATTTCTTTGTGAGCTTTCCTTACTATGATGCATATGAATGTATTGATTTAACTGGGCCTTGAACTTTAAGTATTTTTTTTCAAATTTATATTATTTTCGGCTGGTGAATTAGTATAGAAAGATTTTTTATAAGAATGAATGTTGTCTTTTAATATGAATGTCAATAACTAAAATATTTTGAATTGTTACCTCGGTTGTTGCATTTGATGAAATTATCTAATCCTACATATGGGTGAAACCTGTAAGTTATTTCCTGCCATTTGTAACTTTAATTGTTGCATTTGATGAAATATTTTTGCAGGAAACAAATGAACTTGAAAAATCGAATGTGATTAACATGGAAAAAATGATTCAATGAAGCAATGATGCAGTGGGGTGGAACCCTCCTGATTCTTATTTAGAAATCTTCACTATTGAACTGGAGAAATTATCTCTGCTAAAGAGAAGGCAGGTTAAATTTAAATGCAACAATTACCTGTTGATAATAATGAACCTGTGTATATCAACACTTGCTTTTCTCCATCTTTCTCTTTTGCTAAAATAGAAGAAAACATATAGATTTATTCAAGACTTCATCTACCTATGCCTATGTCAGCAGATCTTGGCCAAAAATAGCATCAAATAAGATAGCACTAATATTTAACTAGTGTCAGATATTGTAATGGGCTGGACGAAAACCAATAAGTGAAAATGAATTCTTATGAGATGGAAATTCCATGGATTGATGTAATTAAATCCAAGAATTAGGTGACTTCCTGATTCTACTTAAAGCTCTATTTCACAAATGTCAAACGTGCTGTGTCATGTTGCCATCATGTGATGTTTTGTGTCATTTTTTCCATTGGCGGAACTGGGGTGGGCATGGCCTGAATTAGTACTAGGTTCTCAACTGTTGGTCTTCTTTCTCTAGCTAGCCCATTCATACACATGGGATCCATGTTCATCATTTTTAACCTGGTTAAGATGGCATTGCTTTTAAAGACATAATCATGTTGTTTTCATAAATATTTTCATGTTTGTCCAATATACATTGAGTAAATTAATTTTGCATCAAAGAAAGCTTTACTGTATGAAGACAAAACACATACAACATTTTCTGCAGGAAGTAAATGTTAGTTTTACTTTTGCTTTCCACCTTTATATAATTTATCTATTAAAAATGCTACATTTCTCTTCCATAAGATCACATTCTCTTGCATGGTTGAGATAAAATCACATTTAATTGTGTAATTGAGACAACTCATTTAGATAACTAAACTAAAAGTTAAACAAACTCTTTATGGATGGCAACTCATAATGTGCTCTAACATGCCGTTTAAAATTTCACAGGAATGTTAATTCTTGTGATAGCATGCTTATTGAGCAACTGAAAATGAAAAGAAGCAAAAATGCGATTTTACACTACAAGTATTTCTGGTGGTTATACCCAACAGTGTGTATTGTTTTTACATGTGTTTTTGGAACATTTTATGCGGCATCAGAGAAATACATACAAGGAATGATCTGCAGCTTTTTTTACCTAGCATAACTTGTCAATCCAAAGAAATCAACTCGTTTAATGTTTTTATAATTGTAGCAATTATTGATTTATTATAAATGTATTCTGTACTATATGCCTATTTATACAAGAAATTAAACATACGTGATATGTGCTAGTATTAACAACTGTGATTGGAGTAAGATTTTTTGTTGTTGTTATTGTTAAAGATGCCTTCCAGTCAGTCAAGTCTTTCTTAAAAATATTCCATTCTATACCTACACCCCATACTCAGAATTCAGCAGCTACAGTATACATCTCTGATGGCAAACCTATGGCACATGTGCCACAGATAACACACTGAGCCATATCGGTGGGCACATGAGCTCAGATCCCAGCTGATTTTTAGGCCTTCTGGCCCCACCGGAAGTTGGGAAACAGGCTGTTTCTGGCCTCCGGAGGGCCTCCGGGGGTGGGTGGGGGGAAGGCCAGTTATTTGCTCTCCCCAGGCTCTAGAGCCTTTCAAGGAGCCTGGGGAGGGCTAAAATAGCCTTCCCCACCCCTTCGGAGGTTGGAAACAGCCCATTTGCCGACTTCCGGTAGTCGGGAAATGGGCAGTTCCAGCCTCCAGAGGGCCTCCGAAGAGGGTGGGGAAGGCCGTTTTCACCCTTCCCAGGCTTCTAGAAAGGCTCTGGAGCTTGGGTAGAGTGAAAAATGGACCTTCCAGTCCCACCGGAAGTCGTCAAATGGGCCATTTCCAGCCTCCGGAAGGCATCCGGGGTGGGTGGGAAAGGCCATTTTCGCCAGTGGTGGGTTCTAATCAGTGTTATCACCTGTTCGCTTCTCACATCAAGATTTTTGCTACCGGCTCTCCCGAACCGGTACCTCAGAAATGGCAATGTTTAAAAAATAATGTTTTGCATATTGTCACTGACTCTTAAAATAGCAAGATTTGTATGAAGATGAATTTCACCATGAAATAATGAGTTGGTAGCTATTAGGAGGTTTTTTTCAATTGAATAAATGGAATCCAGATTTTTTTAACACAATTTATGAGTTAATCAGCTCATCAGTATAATAATGTTTTGTGACTGATGCTTGCAGCAAGTAATTAGCACTTTCTACACTCTATAATTCCTATATTTGTTTTTGTCTTTCTTCTTTTATTATTCTCTTTTTTTTACCCAACCACTGATGTATAACAAAACTATACCAGGTTAATATTCCATGATGATATGGGCTGTGATCCATGAAAGAATGCATTATTCTAAATTTATGAGCTTTTAAGATGCCATTTGATTCTTCATACAATAGTTTTACTGCAGCAGAATTAGTATGTCTAGATGTACTGTATATGCTATGCTAAATTTGAGACTGCCTGCTGCTACTGACGACCTCCCACCGACCTGTGCGCTCCCACAGAGAGGGCCTCCTCGGGGTACCATCAGCCAAACAATGTAGGGGGAGAGCCTTCTCTGTGGCGGCACCTACCCTTTGGAATCAGCTGCCCCCAGAGATAAGGAGAATCCAAGACCTCAGTGCCTTCCGCCGTGCCCTTAAAACCCACTTTTTCCAATAAGCCAGGCTAGTTTAGTAAGAAATTTTTTAAATGTTTAATTGGTTTGTGGTTTTTTAAATTTTTGGGCCAAATTTATATAGATTTTAATTGTTTTTAATATTTGTATTTCATGTTTTTAATTCTGGCTGTGCACCACCCTGAGTCCTCAGGGAGAAGGGTGGTATATAAATTGAAAATAAAATAAATAAATAAAATAAAATAAATAAATAAAAATATATGGTTTGTGCTTGCACCTTTCTTGCACTTTTCTCATTATTCAAAGTAGATCCCACAGATGTATATAGTTATATCTTTGTGGTTGATCTCCTTTCTTCATGTCATGGTCCTTCATCTCTACAACCACTTGTCCATAGTGCAAGCCATTGGATGAAAATAGCAGTTATAATGTTTTTTTTTTCTCCTTTGCTATATACTAATCCAGAAAAAAGGGGAAGCACTAGATTTTTAATTCTAAAAGATGAAGGAAATCAAAATCCATATTTAATATAATATATGAATTGTTGATTATAGACCTCTTTTAGCATATGTCTCTATGCTATGGCCACAATTATGATTACAGTATCATCTAGCTAATATGACATCAGTGGAAGGAAACTCATAGCTGAGAACAGATACTTATAAGACTGTTCATTTACAGGCCAGTTTTGTAAATAGAGATTACATTATAGAGCAAACATCATTTACACAATTTACTATAGTCATAAAGGAAATCATTATTACATTCACAAAATTCAACACTGGGTAAATAATTGATTGCAAATACCTTAATACAATGATTGAATATTTTTTATTTTATTTTATTTTAAAAGATACATGTGAAAGAATACCATGCTTAAAAGGAATAAACATTGTTATTTGTGTAATTTCAAGAAAAACATGCTTTGAACCAGTGGTGGGTTTCAATTTTTTTTACTACCGGTTCTGTGGGTGTGGCTTGGTGGGCGTGGCATGGCTTGATGGGCGTAGCAGGGGAAGGATACTGTAAAATCTCCATTCCCACCCCATTCCAGGGGAAGGTTACTGCAAAATCCCCATTTCTTCCTGATCAGCTGGGACTTGGGAGGCAGAGAATGGATGGGGGGGGGGTGGCCAGTCAGAATTTTTACTACCGGTTCTCTGAACTACTCAAAATTTCCGCTACTAGTTCTCCAGAACTGGTCAGAATCTGCTGAAACCCACCTCTGCTTTGAACCACAGAGACAGGGTGTGGAAAGAAATTTATATGGAGTTTATTCAGTGTGAAAACCAAATCTATATTCATGTGTGTTGTCAGTGGAAAAACACAAACCAAGATAGTTGGGTTGTTGGTTTTTTTTTTTTTAAAGTAAATTTGCCATTCAATTTTGATTACTTTTTTTTAAAAAAATAAATTATTATAATTAATGTTTCCCAACACTTTAATATTATGGTACATTCTGATGATTTTCATACACAATTATACATAACACTGATCATATTGTTAATCTTTATGGCCATTATTATCTATCGTAACGTAAAAACATAGAAGGCATCCTTCATAATATCTATGAAGAGATTCTAACTAAGCATTTCTGAAATTTGGCATGAACATATCCAGTAAAAGGCAAGTTGCCAACCTACTCCCTGTGTAATTGGTACTACTGTCAACTGCTCTTATAGGTTACTAAGTATCTGAAATATTCTACCTGAACCTCTTTTCTTGGAACTTAAGTCATTATATCCTGTGCTTTGGGATGATAGATAATATGCATTAACCCTTTCCTTTGGATACCTTTTCAGGTATGGAAGAGTGCTTTCATATTTCACCTTAGTTAATTTTTTAAAAAAGATAACTAGTATCCTCAGTCACTCCTCACTGCTCTTCCTTGAAGTTTTAGCTTTAGTTTGGTGACCTTTAAAAGATAGAACTTGATGTAGGATATCAAATAGAATTATTACTTTGTATAATTCAGAAATTATACCTCTTATTAAATTTCACTTTTATTTTAGCAGCCATGTCACATTGCTAACTCACATTCACTTTGTAATCATCTAAGGTTCCATCAATTTTTATGTTACTCTTATAAAGTCAGGTATATCTTACTATAAACTATATTTGTTTTCTTCTCTATAAATACAGTAAAAATCTTGTTTAAAATTATATGAAAAATGTGAAACAAAATTAAAATTCATAAGTATTTTAATATTGAATACTGCCTGGAGCTGCACAGCATGACTCTTCTTCATCTCCCTCTTCTTCTGCAATTAAAAAACAGGCCCCAAAGATCTTTTTAAAAAGATATCTATGTCCATTCTCACTGCCACCTGGAAAGTGTTAAGTACTTATTGAAACAGAATCTTGCAGCAGTAATAATAAAGAGGAAATAATAGGGGTGTAGCCTATCTGACATGAACATAATCACCTGAGAAACGAATGATATTGCATAAACCCATCTTTTGATGTGTTTCTTCTTAGATTTGAGATTAGCTGACAGATTCAATTATCTTGCTTCCAGATCATCAACAAAGCTTTTGTGCAATAAACATAAAAAAAAAATATCAAAACTTTAAGTTTCATAATTATAGGAGGACGGGTGGGTGAGTTTCATAGAGCCCAAGATGAGCTACAGAACACAACTCTCTGCAGCCGTTCAAGCTTCATTTTACTGCAAGTAAAACTTGTTTCAAAAATTAATGTCTGAAGAGACATTTTAACTGCCTATTTGACTAAGTTACAACTATATAAATTACAAAACCTACAATGAGATTTCTGTTTTTCACAGAGATTTTGAGTTTTGAGCTGATTTTCTTATTATGTTATTTCAACAAAGGTTAAAAATGACCTATTATAGTGTTCTTTTATTTCTCATAAAATGAGAAAGTTTTGGTGAGATGCCAGTTTCTGGTTGGATGTCAGTTGATACCAATGACATTGTATCACTAATATTAACTTTGGTTTACTAAATTCTGTTGACTTACTAATCATTACTACCCTTTTTCATGAAAAGAAGCATAAACCAAGATTTTATTAAGAATTTATATTTCCTAAAATTAGAGGAGATTTTCAGTTATAATTTTCCTTATTGTGAAGTATAATGCTTTTTTAAATCACCCTGTATACTGTAAATAGGAAAAAATGCATTGTTCAAAATGGCTCAGTTGTTTCAATTCAAAACTGCCAACTCAAAACCCACCCTGGTCCTGACATTTTGTGTTTTTGAGGCTGAAGGAATCTGAGACCATTTTAGATAGAATATAAAAGCATTTGGGAAGCAAAATGCTAGCTGGCAGGCAAGCAGGCTTTTTGCCAAGAAAAAGCAAGAATTCTTCACCTGTTTTGCTGAGCTATTTTTAAAAATGAATTTGCATGAATACATTTAGGAGTATTCAAAACACCTTCTATTTAATATCTGAAATGGTACTTCCCACCATAATATCTCTAGTCCATCTGATCTATTTTGATGTTGGCTTGCAACTGTCCTGTCAAAGCATAGCTATCTTGAGGGATTTGGGGATTTGAAGTCCAATATATCTGGAGATTAGAGAAGGTTATGCCTAAGAATCATATTGAAACCAGATAGTTATGTTCTTAAAAGCTCAGATAGAAACTCTTTGAATTTGGACTTCAAACTGGCCTTTTTTAAGCTTTTCATACAAAACTGCTTCAATTCTTTATTCAGCAACATGAGTCCTGCTGTCCCTTCTCGTCCCCATGTCACTTGAAATGACATGAGCTATGGTTCATAAGAAGGCTTAGGAACTACTGTTTCTCCTTGTCTGGATGATAAATGCAGTGGATATTAAGAAAAGTGGCTGGGGGTTATAGGTTTCTTCTAGCACCAAATGTTGATCTTAAATTTATCAAAAATACAATAGAAAATTCTAAACAATTAGTATCCTTTTCATAAAGATTCCAGAGCAATAAATGTTCCAGGAAGTACTAGGAAAAGCCTCGTCTGTTCAAAGCAGCTGGCCATAGAATACTTAAAATACTTAAAATATGTAGAACTTAAAACAACACCCAGTTCTTAAGCAGAGATAGATGAGACCTCATTGCTACCTAATATAGTTTAGAAAATAAATGTAACCCATCCTCAGATTTAGTTTGTTAATTTTCCCTGAAGATTTTTTTTCCCAAAAAAATCTGCTCCCTAAAGAGAATAGTTAAAAACAGAGAAGCCTTTTAGCTTTACGCATACATAAACTGATGTTTCATTATAAGTCTATGCAATAGTGCTATTGGATCCAAAGGACTTTATATACATATACATACATACACACATACATACATACATACATACATACATACATACATACATATATATATATATATATATATATATATATATATATATATATATATTAATGGAATATATGATCTAAGATTCATTCTTTGTACATCCATGGGTTTACCCATAGCTATTTAACATGTTAGGAGGAAATTATGTTGACATCAACTGCGTTGTACCTATAGTTGAGCTTTATTGTGTTTCTACAGTGAGGCTGGCAAAAGGTGCTTTTACTTAAAAGTTAAAAATGAAAACAATAAATAAATAACAACTCAAACAATTCAAACAAGTTTTGTCTGCATATGTACATGATTAAAGTACAAAAAGAAAAAAGAGCATGACATTTTAATAGAATGTATCTAATTTTCTCTGAGAATTTACACTATTCAATAGTTCATGTATTTACTCAATCTACTCATAAATAAATACTGTTATATTATTAAATTATATTACCAGATTTGGAGTATCTCTAAACCTTATCTTTCTCCTAAAAAGCTGGTTTTCTGTAACACTGGTATCTAACCAAAAATGAAGTACCAATGTATATTTTAAGAAAACATACTAATATACCTTCATTATTTTTCTTTGTTTAACACAGGGAAGATGATAATCAATCTTTTTTTCTAACATTTGTTATCTTCCTTAAAATGGGAAACAGTTGTGCAATATAGAATACTCCAATTATACATTCCACATTTCTTATATATTATCAAAGCTTGTTTTTATGATTTTTTAAATCATTGATAATACTGGATTGTTGGCTTAGCCTCCCTAAAAATGATTTCAATGCTACCAAAGTTTCAGAAACTGCTAAGATATCTGAACCAAAGAATACAATAAATGTTTGTATTGTATATGTTTAGTATATTATATTCCCTTTGCAATCTTCCAAAGTGTTCAAAATATAGAAGTAGAAATACAATAAATATATACAAGGAAACCGTCCTATTCATTGCACATTTCCTCTTTTAAAAGCTCATTATTTTCCTCAAAACAATTCTGAATTCTCAATTTCTCATGAGAGTTCAAATCAAATATTAATTTCTTACCTAATAGTATCCAAATATGCTTAATTGACTTAAGTGTTGGAAATATTAAAAATTTCCTACTATAATTGGAACCAAGTACTTGCCAGTATTTCAAGACTGCCAAATAATAAAACTTCTGTTAAATAGTACATAATCAATGTTGCTTTTATTCCAATATCTTATTGAAGTTAACAGACAGACCCAATTATATGGTTTAAAATAAAAAAAATTAAAAATGTTCCTGCAACATGATATAACTTTAAAAGAGATTTCTTATATCACACCATTCCATTAAAAATTGTCATTAACTTATCAATTTGTTTAAAAATACCTGAGTGAGATCAATACAGTCAGTACTCTCTAAGTATATAACAATCTTGAAGCCATATTCACTTCCACTGCATTTATTCTTCCCCAGAAGCTCATAAGTGTTTTTATCTATTTCTCAATACTCCCATTTATCTGTACTATATTGTTTGAAATGTTGGTTTGAATGAAACACAAATGTATTTATTTATTTATCTCATGGGCTTATTTGTTGCTTCAGTTGTAACTAATTTATATAACCTATTAAGTAAAATAAGGCTATAAATATGACAAAAAAGGTAACATGTTTCAAGGCTCTAGGTTACAGGCAGAATAACAAGCTCAATACAAACAGAACACTATATTCAAAGAATAAACATTTCATAATACATCTATCCCCATAACCTGATTAAAAATCCAATTTTAATCATCTTTCAAGGCCCAGTAAGTTGACAATATGGATCTCAGAGGAAATGCTGTTCCAAAGAAGAGAGGAACCAGTTGATTGGTTGACAAGGCCTACCTCTGAGGTTCCTGAAAGTAACATTCCAAATAACCCTCACCATAGGGAGCCTTTTCTATCTGATCAAATTGGGCAGCCAGAAACAATCGGATGATCTTGAAGATACTCAGATCCTGAGCTCTGCAGAACTTAAATTTGACCATTGGGTGAACCATTCTTTAAGCTACACTCAGAAACCATAGTTTCAGTTGGGAAAATGTGACAATCCTAGACTAGGCCAAGCCCAAAAATGCCAGGGAATATCTAGAAGCCTGGCACTCTGACAAATCAGCCATCAACAGACACATAGACATTAACAACATCTATAGACTATGCAAAAGAGATAATTCAAAAGAGAAAAAGATTCCAGCACCTCTCCACCAGTAATCAGCACTCAGATTAGATTAACTTCAAGGTTAATTTCAGACCAACAATCAAGTAAGCAATACCCTAATCAAGAAACTGCCAAAGATCAATCAGTAAACAGCCCAACCAAAGAATCTTTAAGACTGCCTCCCCCCCCCACCCCCCACACACAGGCAAGACACCAGAATATAAACCGACAGCAAACAGTATTCCTTACTAGCACTGATGAGGATTACCTAGTTAAGGTAATGAAACATTTGCAAGAAAACAAGCAAGCTCAGAGAACACTGAGGACCCCTCATTTATCAGTGAATTGTGAAGCATGCATACTGTATCTGTCAGAGAAATTGCATTTTGGATCAGCTCAAATTTTCAAGTAGTCTTCTATGTAGAGTGCATCACAATAATTTAGATGTGGCTGACCAGGGTAGGAATGCACTTGCGTAACATTCCTACTCCAGAAAAGTTCACATACAGTACCCTATTCACAACCCCAGATCCTTCTTTTTTCATGGTGTATTGATCCAGCAAAGCCATTTAGAAGTATTGATATCAGCACCTGGGCTGGTTAGGCTGGAGTGCTCCAGGCAGAGCTGCCTTGCCTGCCATCTTGCCCGATTCCCTGGTCTAACATTTCTCCTTTTGCCTTTCTAAGTTCCCAGAAGCTCTTATCTCTTACATTTATTTATTTATTATTTGAACTTAAATGCCGCCCTATCTCCGAAAGGACTCAGGGCGGCTCACAACAATAAAACACACAAAATTCAATGTTTAAAACACCCAATAAAACTATAAAAAACATTAAAATCCCCTCTAAAACCCCTTCAGTCCAAGCCGGCCAGGCGGAATAGCCATGTTTTAAGGCCACGGCGGAAAGAGCGAAGGTCAGGGGCCATCCGGAACCCCAGGGGAAGCTGGTTCCACAGGGTAGGTGCACCCACAGAGAATGCCCGCTCCCTAGGGGTCACCAGCCGACATTGTCTGGCCGATGGCACCCCAAGGACGTCCTCCCTGTGGGAACGCACCAGGCAATGGGGAGCAGTTGCTGGCTGCAGATGGTCCACCAAATACCCCGGGCCTAAGCCATGTAAGGCTTTATATGTAATTACCAGCACCTTGAATCTCACCCGAAGGGCAACTGGTAGCCAATACAGGTCCCGCAGGAGGAGTGTAACATGAGAGTGTCAGGACACTCCCATCACTACCCGCGTGGCCACATTCTGCACAAGCTGAAACCTCCGAGTGGTCTTCAGGGGCAGCCCCATGTAGAGAGCATTGCAGTAGTGGATCCAGGAGGTGACGAGCGCATGAGTGACTGTGCGTAGGACATCACGATCCAGGTAGGGGCGCAACTGGTGCACCAGACGAATCTGCCCCCCTGGTCACAGTCGTAACATGATCTTCCAGAGTCACCCATGAATCCAGGAGGATGCCTAAGTTACGCGCCCTATCAATAGGGGGAAACATCTCACCCCCTATAACCAGCGATGGAATATTCCCTTGGAACCAAGATGCCGGTACCCACAGTCACTCCGACTTGGCAGGGTTGAGCTGAAGCCTGTTCCTCCCCATCCAGAGCCGCACCGCTTCCAGGCACCAGGACATCACGTCGCGGGCGTCACTGGGCTGATTCGGGATGGATATAAAAAGTTGGGTATCATCAGCATACTGATGATACCCCATCCCAAAACCACGGATGATCTCCCCCAGCGGCTTCATATAGATGTTGAACAAAAGGGGAGAGAGGACCTACCCCTGAGGGACCCCACAAGTGAGGGGCCTCGGGGCAGACCTCTGTCCCTCCACCAATACTGCTTGCAAATGCCTGGAGAGGTAGGAGGAGAACCACCATAGAACAGTGCCTCCCACTCCCAACCCCTCAAGGCGTCGCAGTAGGATACCATGGTCAATTGTATCAAAAGCCGCCAAGAGATCTAATAGGACCAGGACAGAGGAATATCCCTTGTCCCGAGCCCTCCAGAGATCATCCACCAGTGCGACCAATGCCTTCTCTGTGCTGTACCTGGGCCTGAAACCCGACTGTTATGGGTCCAGATATAGTGTTTCATCCAGGGCCAATGGGAGCTGATGTGCACCATTTACTAGTGCTTTCCATCTTTTAGTAATAAAATGGAGAGTTGAACTCTTGGCAATGGATAAAACAAGCCAAGAAACCTTCCTTGAATTCAACAATGAGAATTAGATGTACAATCCATGTTAAGAGTAAATGAGTGGCAGACAGCCAGAGTTCCCATGTCTGGAATGAGCAAAAGGCTATATTCTACTGCTTAAAGCTAAGCCCAGCCCTAAAAGCTTTGAACTGCATCATTTCCAAGGACTGACTGGATTTATATGCAAGGATGAATTCCCCATTCCCCGAAAACAAGAATTTATTCACAGCTTTCAAAACCAAAGGCAAGCGTATATGGATATGCAATATGGTTTCCTGCTTTCCTGATGTCCTGATTTCTAGTCTATCACTGAAGTGTCCTAGTTGCCTGCATAGTGAGGTATGGTTGGGAGAAGTGAAACACCACTTCCAAACTGGAAAACGAAAGACAGTTTGGGAGACAGTAGGTGGTGGGGGATGGGATGAGATGAGATGAGATGGAGGCGATGTCATGAGGAATTATTTTTCAGAAAAACTTAATAAAGGGTCTCCATGTCTCAGAAGCAGTATATAAGAATGAGCTCTATCTGGCAAGCATGTATTTGAGGATGCTACATCTATATAAGCAAACATACTACATTATGTATTGTAGCTATTTCACTAAATATTTAAACCATCAAGCAAATAAAAACTGGGACTTGTCAGAGTTCAGCATGCTGTTAATTGAAAACGCTTTCTAATTAATTATACATGTATACATATTTTGCAGTTTCCTCTCGCTTCCCTTTGCCCCACCTTTCCCCTTCCCTGTTCTCTCTTATACATTAAAGTAATAAAAATATGTATTCTAAAACAAAACAACCAAATAATTCTGGCATAACTTTTTTTTCTTTGGGTATTTCTTTCAAGCTTCTATCATTCATATTCAAAGCAATATGTAACCACATGATCTGTCCTTGGGAATCTATTAGTTGGTTTACAAATAATCATTATTTTTCCCAATGTCTCCAGTCTATTTCAATGATAGATAGACATGCCATTACCTTTCTACTATGTATTCACAATCTGAACTGCAAAGGTCATTGCTTTTTCTCCTGATTTGCAAAGTATATATAGTATGTGCAGCAGCAAATTCAACCTTCATCAAATGTTAACATTCTCATGGTTTCTTTCTAAGGTATTCCAATAAAATTACTTTAAAATAACATGTTATTTGAATGGTTCTTTTAACTTTCTCGATATTCTTGTTCCAAAAATTTTTTCAGCCTATATTTTTTGTCTACTTTCTACAAGGTTGCTTACACTGAGCTTCCAAATAACTGGATGTAAACTGAATAATATATTTCTGATTATACTAATGGAGAGACCAGTAGAATGGATTGTGATGGGGCAAAATGAATTCTATGCCTAGAGTTGCATATTTCCACTCTTCGCTGGTAAGTGAACTATCATTCATTGTGCATAAAAGGATCCTAAGTCTAGGGGCAAACAATCTAAGGCTGTATGGAGTCCTCTACTTTTTTGTGGGGGAAACTTGGAGTCTACTCTATCCATGACTGCTGACCACTGACAACAATTTTCCTATTATTTTCAGGTGAGAAAGAAATATGAATTTTAGGATATGCCTAGAATAGATGCCTCTCACATGCATGCACATGCACAAAGAGTTTCTGTGATGTATGCACATGAACTTTGAAATGCTTATCTCTCTCCAAAATGTAAGTGCAGCCTTTGACTACCAAAAATTTGTCTACTCAGTGCTAAGTCTGGGAGCCAGCATATTCTATCGGTATTCTAAAAGCTGTAAGATGCTATTTGCAAGCTTCTGAGATTGGTTGATTTCAAGGACACATTTTCTGCAGTGGTCTCCAAAACAATGAACCCTTATCAACAACATATTATTAACCCACCTCATTATAAACCTTTAGGAAAACATACTAATTTACTTATATTTTATCTTTATTGCATTTGGGGTCTGTATTTATAGACAGCACTTTGTAATATTAACATTGACACTTATGAGTGGGCTATTTTATTTTGCAAACTGCCTTGAAAAGGTTTGTACTGTTATGATCTTCTCTGAATTTTTGGAGTCAAAAATTAACGAGGAAGACCAGACAATCAGTTTGAAAAGTTGGTAGGCAATCAGATACTATGGCAGTTATCAGAGACCATGAAGTTTAGCAGCTAAGGATTCATTCAGGTCATGAGGGGATAGATTCTTGCAGAACACCTAGCCTAATAATATGCCAGCAGCTATGAGCAGAACAAAGATGATTGGAAAATCTCACTGACTGGAGGGGTAAGCATCACTTTAATCAAGTCACACCAACCAACATCTTGAAACATATACAAGCAGCCACCACACATTTTTCACTCCCCTGAAAGCAACTCACTGACTCAACATGTTTGCTCCTGTTCCTTGCCCTCCATGACCTTCCTTGACCTAGTATTTGAACCGGCTTGTGCAATTTCTCGTCTCTGCTTTGTTCCTGAAAACAAATCACTGGTGATTCAGATTTGAAGATAATTCCTGACTATTCTTAGGAAAGTTTACAACATGGCAATAACACCTTCCAAACTTATTGGTCTTGTTTCTGTTTTGTATGGACTAACATTGAACATTAATGGGAATGTGTTGTTGTTGCTTGCAAAAAGAAATAAATTGGAATAAATTAAATATAATCTTACCTTTAGATAATTTAACCTCTTTTCTTTCCCCTCACCTCCCAAATAAGAATGGTTTAGTAAAGGGAAAGTAAAGGGAAAATAATACTACATTGAGAGTGTGTGTCAATACAGTATTTATAACTACCAGAAGGTGGGGGAAAGGAAATATTAAGTTGGTTAGGGAGTTTCCTTTGCTGGCTAAAATGTGCCAAAACTAACTAGTACTATCCTTACTACAGCAGGGAATGTAGCATTAGTATTAATAAAGTTGATAATTGTTGATAATACAAGAACTGATTTATTGTATTAATAAGCATTATGTGGAAACTTTGATTTACCAAACGCATAATGCCCAGTAGAGATCAAATGGGCCCATGTGATATAGGTCATGGCATACGGAAGATTGAAACCTAATATGTAGGTTGAAGCAAAAGAAAATGAATCTGCAAATAAAATTAAAATAATATAAATATGGCACTTGGTGGACAAAGCAGATATGAAAATAAATGGAATACATAGAGAATGGTTGTGATGTATGATGTCTTTTGGTATTTAAAGAATTTGTGAAAAGCTTAGAGTGATATTAAATGCATATTTGTTGGAAACAGCAATCTTGTTTATTTGGTAACTAGATAGTGCTGTGTTAGCTGAGCATTTGAATGTTTTGCAGTGAATTTTAGAAAGAATGTACAATAGGACAAGAAGTATGAATCTAAAATGTATCAAAATATTAGGCTGGTAGAAAAAGAGAACTATTAATTACTAGTTACATATAAATACTGTATATATAAATTAGAGGAAGTAAATTAATTTCTGACTCAATACAATGTTTATTAAAAATAGGAAATTATATGGATAAATATTACTAATATTGATACTGATAAAAAAATATTGGTCAGTATGCAGTGAAGAATTGAATATAGAAAGAACCAAAAATGGATGTTTATACTGCTCATTACAATATATTTAAAAGAAATATAAGTACTAAGGAGAAACATTTGTTTTTATTTATTAATTTATTTTTGTCTTTTGTTAATTAAACAAAATAAGACAAACACACACACACAGCATTTTGTTCAGAGATTTCAATGAAATATTACTATATTTCATTATAACTCTTCATACATAATATAGCTCTGTAAATAACTCATTTCTAAATAACTACCAGTAAGCTTGTTTCTTATATGTTGTTGCCTGGCTACTGTTTTATGTTACGTTATTTATATTTCTAGCTTATTGTTTTTATTTTCCTTTTAATTGTTAAAATCATACTGAGAGTCATATAATTGAGATGGGTGGCCATATAAATTTAGTAAAAAAATAAATAAGATACAAGTAACATGAGGGGCTTATTCTATTGAGTAACTGGAGCATAACGTTTTATTTCCAATAAAATGAGGTACAATTTCTTAGCAATAAGAATGGCATGCAAAATTCATTTTGTTTCCACTATGAATTTCCATTTAGCAGATATATAATCCAAAAGAATAGAGATATCAAAAAATATAGATTAAAATCTGTCTCAAAGTCAAGTTGATACATAAAAGGATTTTCTCCTGGAATTTAAGCATTTTAGAAGAGCCCAAAACGTGTGTGAAACAAAAGTAAGTTGAATGAGACAAGGGGGAAGTGTTTACGAACTTTGTGTAATAAAACAAAGTTAAGTTAAAAATGAATAGCTACTGAAACAATGGGGATATAATATAAACATGAATGATCTCTATATTTAGATTCAGAGAAAATTGTATCTATATTGATACAGAGAAAATAAATAAAGATTGAATGGCAGAATAAATGTATAAAGAATTAAGGATTGAGGGAAATGGGAAAATTAAGAAAACTGTAGTTCAGTGAATGATCCTTTCAAAAAGGGAATGGTGAGAATTATACAGAATAAAAGGAGATATACAAAGATTTGCATGATGTATTGAAAGCAAGGACATTTTTCAAGGATACGGGAATACAGAGAGATGTAATGAATAATGCCAACTAGTTTAGCTTTTCTTTTTTTATCTCATGCTTTAATTTCTTGGCTAAATATTTTTTTCTTTTCTGTGGGCTGCATAAGGTTGTCTCCCCTGAAACGGGATAATATGAAGAACATGCATGGTTGCCTTTCTGCAAATATCATTCATTGTTTGATCCAATACAAATCACTTAACCTAAAAATTTCTTCATCCAATGCAGTAATTTTTGGTGAACCTATAGTGCTTTTAGGAGGAAAATGACCCTCACACTTTTCTCCATCTTTTAAAATGTGAAATGAGAGCAGTGTAGCACCTATCCCCTCTCTTTGTAATTTTATTGAGAAAACCTTTATCCTCCTTATTTCATGAATGGTTGCAGACCCTATCTTTTTCATATAGCGACAGAAAATCTTGGAAGCAAAATTCTTCATTGCTCTGGAATGATAAAGAAAAGTGCAATTTTTCTTAGCAGTCCCTTAGCTAGTATATCAATTGTCACTGAGAAGGCACTATATGAAATGCTTGCCTGCTGATTCCTGAGTTATCATTCTGAACTTTTCCCATCTTTTTACTATAGGCAGTCTCCTACTGTTCAGTCATTTGGCATCTCAGTGAGAAACAAGAATCTTAGCCATGGGGGAGTCAGAACTAAGAAGAGGCACAGGAAACAAATGGGAAGAGAAAATAGTAAGCATGTACAGGCAATGTAAAAGGGCAGACAATTTTAGACCAAGTACCCAGGACACAGTCCATTATTTTAATTAAAGCATGTTATGGTTATTATGAGAATAAAAAGTAATCACCGCAATGTTCTCAAAATACAGGAAAATGTATTTTTTGTAATGCATTTTAATCTTGCAGAGAACCAATAATGTATGTAAAATATTTCAGAAGACACTACTAAAATGTCTTTATCCCTTACTACTGAACTCTAAAATTGCACTCCTAATAAACATAGTTGCATCCATATTTTTATAAGTTAAATAAGTGCACACACACAATCAGAATCATCACTGCATGGGCTACTAGTCATGAAAATCCATTATTTTGAACAATTGTAGTCTGTTATTTTTCCAGCAGTATATGTTTTTATGGCATGTTCTGATAATCTAGAAAACCCACCGCTGAACTCTTATATATATATATTTAATTATTACTTTATTGCTTTATTTATTTTAGTTGCCATTTTCTGCTAAAAACAATCCATTTAAAAATATATGTATCCAAACATAGAGTCCTGAGAGGCAGAAAATAGAATCTATAGCAACAATAGCAGTAAAATCATTTTTAAAAATGATTTTTAATAATGGTAATATTACCAATATTATATCAAGTTCTAGATTTTTTTAACAGTGTTTTATGTATTTTTAGATTGAATTTATTTATTTTAGTTTATAATTACAATTGATGGGGTGGGGAAATAATTCATTAGATATTCTGAAATACTATAAGCAAAAGAAATTTTTAAAAAATATAATGCAGTAATGTACCTCTGGGAACAGCTGATTGGGGGTATTCCGGGAGGCCAATCTACCTGCCAATCAGCTTTTTTCTTATTTTCCTCCCCAAAAACTAAGGTGTGTCTTAGTTTTGGTGCATCTTATACTCCGAAAAATATGGTAAGCAAATGATTAAGAAGAAACAAAACTTAATTGAAAGTGCTACAGTAATAACAATAGTACTTAGACTTACAGTATATACCACTTCATAGTGCTTTATAGCACTCTCTAAACAGTTTACAGAGTCAGCATATTGCCCCCAACAATCTGGGTCATCATTTTACTGACCTATAACTTCAGAAAAGTTTGTGACTTCTGAATCATAACCCTCATACTTTTTTAAAAAAACAATGGGAGTATTCTTCTGTTAAAATAAGGCACAGCAAAAAATTGCCACCTTAAAGTTTCCTAAATTTGGTAAATCAAGAAAAGGCATCTTTCAGAATTAAATTTATATTAAATTATTTTGGGCCTTGCCCTGAAATTTGTAAAATGTATTGGATGGTACAGTTAAGCAGCATTAGTTTTGCAAATCTTTTCCCATTCCGATGACTTTTGTTTGCTTATAAATTTGAACAATTAATAAAAGAGAATGGGATAGACAGATAGACAGACAGACAGACAGATAGATAATTAGATTATCATGAATGAAGATAAATGGAATATTAGATTATATCTATGTAGATATATAGGTATCTATTGTATCTATATCTATCTGTGAACTATTTTCAAGGCACTGTAAACTGGTTGATTTTATGCCATTGAAAAATATGCTGTATAACAATATGCTCAGTGTTGACATTGAAGTATCCATGAATCATTTAGCCACAAAAGCAGAACTTTTAAAAATTAGATGCTGGAACACTATTTGAATATGAAAGGCATCAAAGGTTTACGGAAATACTGAAGAGTAAATTGCATACTACGACAGATTACTCAAAACCATTCTGCTTTTTTAAAGCTTTGTATATAAAAGTGCAGATATATTCCAATAACTCAGAGGAAGGGAGAAAGAAGTTCTATAATGAAAATGAGAAAAGGGTTGGTGCTTAAGAAGGTGCTTGATTTGTTAGAAGTCAAGCTGAGACACAGTTCATTTCTTGGTTTTATAAAAAGATGATACAAAATTGTCTGATGGACAAATTCTGTGATTAATAATATCTGATGGCAGTAAAGTATGTTTCTTTATATCCTTGAAATTCAGATAAGGAAGTGGCAGAAGTCAATTTTTGCTAACCAAGTTTTCCTCCTGCAGCCAACCTAATCATGAAATTGCAGCTGTAAAGTATTTTACAGAATTTACTGTAACCTGATATCATAACATCCTTCTTTTTTATATTATCTCATTGGCTCATTCCGTTGATGGAAAGTGCATAAAATTGAAACATTAAAATGTGTGTGAGTTTTGTCAAGTATTGCAAAGAGGAATTATTTATATGGTTACTTTTTATGATTTTATGACGTTTAGATTTGTACATTAGTGTCATCCAAAAGGAAAGAAGACATCCCAAATATATATGAAGAATATATACACAAGCCAATTTCTATCAGGCTTGGATATATGCTTCGGAAATCTGTTTGGGGCAGCTAAGTACAGTATGCTTAGAAGTAGCTCTTTATATAACCATTCCTGGGCAATCTTATCAATTGCTATTTCAGTTGAGTATTTGGATTTCAATACCATAAAGTGAATAAATAAAAATGAATAAATAAAAGCAGAATCATACAGTATAATTTCTTACTCAAAAAACTCCCAGCCACAACTATCTAAATGGAAACACTTTCAAATATTTTATTGCGAGAGATTAATAAACTGCTTCTTATTGTAGACAAAGCAGAGGAAGAAGCTGGTTAATGTCTGCTGCCAAAACATCAGGAAGAGTCAGATAGCATCTTTTTTCACTAGCAAATGTTGTTAAATGGTATTCACTTTTGCAAGCTTCAGCAGGTGTGTGGAGTGGTTCAATCTTGCCACTCAGTATGGCTGAGTCTTTCACTGCAGCTCACAAAAGCTTTTGCCTTCTAAGAAAAAATAGTTAGCAGAAAAGCTGCTACTAGTCTTCCGATAATAAATGGTACATAGTTCTTTTTGTTGTTGAATCAAGGAATCTATATTTTGACAAATTTCAATGGAACTTGCTCTAATGTATTATGGGCAGGACATTGAGGATAGACTGGAAACTGTTGTATTCATATTTTGAAGTTGTATTTATATTGTGAATATGAGTGCACCACATTATAATTAGGAATTGACGATTTTGCCAAACTATAGCAGTCATGTCTAGGGTATTGCTTTTGATCTGTTTTGAGTTAAATTCAAAATACTAGTTTTGACTTTAAAACTCTTCATAATCTGATAGCTTTGTATTAGAAGTCTTTTAATCTATTTTCATCCCTGTGATATTTCATGCCCTATCAACATGCTGTCACTGTTAGTGCTGTTGAAAACATAAATTCGATTTATCTATTGGAGTGCTGTTAGGATGGTTAAATCTTTCAGGAGGCTTTGATTCCATAAACCTTTGATCAGAAACTTCTTTGGAGTGACTACCTCACCTCAGTCTGGCCACTGCTCATTCACTGTGCATTTATAGAAACTCCTTTCCATAGGATCCAAGTACCTGGACAAATTGAGTTAGCCTACTTTGATTCAAGGCACTGAAGCAAAGCAACTCAATTTTCCAAGTCAGGATGATGCTTTGAATCAGACCACTGCAATAATCTGGACTGAGGTAAAATGTACCTTTTCACAGATCTATCGGCTATCTGCTTTGAATATCTTGTACCCAAATATACATACAAATACATACATTTTTACTGTTCATTCTTCTGGCACATATATAAGATTTATAAGACATACATATTTGGAACATTTATGTGTGTATTTACAAACCTGGAATTCAATCATTTCAATGGAATGCTTATAATAAAGGCAAAGAGGCTTGAAATCATTATATATTTAATCTCCTTTTGATTACCCTGCTAATAATTTCATACACGCATCTGGAAAGTTATGTATGTTTATCAAATTACAATGACATAACACAGTACTATAGATCTATTCTGCTTAGTATTTCAGGTTCTCCAACAATCTAACACTAATCAGTTTAATTTCCTTCCTCACAGTTTTAAAGCTCTTTAGGAAGCTAGGCACAAGCTGAAACAAATAAGTGATGTTAATGGATTTTAGTCAAATCAGAAAGCAACCATCTATCCATTTCCTATTCATAATTCTTTTATATATGAAGTATTAGATAGGGACCACATTGTCGTTTTAGCCATCCATAACAAACAAGAAATCAGAGAGTATTATAAATTGCTTTTGTGGAGAATAAAAATACATTGGGCTGTATTATGTTTTGCACTGATTTTTATGAACTTTGCTTTAATGCTTTTTGTAATAATTATGTCTGGCTCCAGATCACAAATTATGAAAATCAAATAATTTGATTTTTTTGCCTCTAGAAGGAAATTGATATATTTCCCAACATGGAAAAATATTACTTGCATATCTTTTAGCAAATATAAATGCATTTAGTTGGTAATAAATACTTATGAAAGTACCAAATAAATTATAATATGTACCAGTTTCCTGTGTATTCTTATAAAAATTTCCAAAGGAAAAAAAAAAATGAAGTTTGGTTTTAGACATCAACTCCTTAAAATGTTCCTAGTAATCATATAAATCTTTTAATACAGGTAATTCCTGTTTCTTGCAGTAGTTATAAATCAGGTACATATTTTCTATTGACTGCAATATATAGACATCTTTTAAATATAGCTCCATTATCAAGTGTCTTGCAGTTGTCAAAACCAAGGCATAAATCATTGTCACCAAGTCTGGCTAACTCTGAAAGGGTTACAGTTGGTATAGTAGTCATAGTTGGTTAACCACATTCCTCAATATAGCTGATAGTTGTAATCCAATAATACATGAGATCAAGGATCTTCCCAATATAAAATTATCCTTAATTTGGTTCATTTTTCTCCTTATCAACAATATCTCATTTTTTTTTCATTTAATTTTAGTTAGTTTGCTATCATATAGTCAAGATTAGACTATGTTCAAGAATACGGATTACTCCTTGGAGATCAATTATAGAGCACAGTACAGTTAGGTATCTTAAACATATGGCTAATACTTTATTCTGATGATCTGAATGACCTTAATATTATATAAAATAGGCTGACAGGTTTGTCTGTCAGAAGGACCCTACTAATAGACCTTCTAATAGGGTAAAAATATCTTCTCCCCATCTGTCCCTTGGTTTCGGTTTTCTGCATAGTTTTACATTTTTATTGTGCATTGTTCTAAAAAAAATAGCTTTTCTATTTATTTTTACCATATAAATTTAATAAACAAACCAAGAGAGCCTCCTTAAACCAACTCACTTTCAATGGGAACGCTGGGCAGTATTCCTTATGTACCTAGGCAAACGATGATGAAATCTCTGAAGAGTTGCTTCAGTTTAGGAGATCATAAGCAAACTTCACAGGTTATTACCTTCCCAGCTTTTCCAATTCCTTACCACAAAATAAAGAGGAAAATTGATGTGGATGATCAGGAAGGCTCACAATGTAATGAATTAACCAATCATCAGGATTTCTACAATAAATTGAGCTAACCAGATTGCCTTCATTTGCTCAGCATGCTAAGCCAAATTAACCACATTTAAATCTAAGTGTACCAGGAAACACCAAAACAACCACTAGATTTGTACATTTTGAAAAGCTGACACAGTTGGTATTTAAAATGTTTGTTCTATATATTTTATTATTTAATGAATAGGGAAATATATCTGGAAAGTCATAAAAAATTATTTCTTACTGGTACATATGGATTGATAAAAATCCAGTTGTCTACAGAAACTACACATTAAATACTATTGCGATAATGGAAGGCACAGGAAAGCCCTTGAACAAGCTATTTTACCAAAAGAAAAATTCTGCAGAATTCTTTATTATAAATTCCCTCTTGTCTAAATCATGGTAAGAGGCGTATGAAAATGAAATTATTTCATCACCATCTTTATTAGTAGTAGTATGCTATTTTGTATCATTTACAACTATTGGGTCACAATATAACATATGGTTTTAATGTTGTGCAACAAATTTTTACTCAAGTGATCTTTTATGACTGATGTGTTGAGGTAAAACCTACCGTAAAGAATTTTTTATTACTTTTTAAAATGTATAAATCTAGATGCACTTCCAGATAATAGGATACTTATAGTTGATATTTTGCACATTGAAAATATACTAGATCAATTAATAATATATTTCAATTCAGAAGAAAAATTCCATCCCTGTGCAGGTACTAGAATCCACGAAGTTCTTCTCTTCAGCCTTAGAAGCCGAGGAGTCCACAAAACCTGTCAATAAGACTGACCAATACAAAATCAGTACAATTCCCAGGCTGAAATCATATTGAAAAGAGACCATAAAATCCCTCTTTTTCCAGGACTCTCCAAAATGGTTTTTCTACATTTTTTTACATCCTCACTTAAAAAGGGAAACTTGGATACTGGCCAGTAGTTACTTAGAATAACAGGGTTGAGTAATGGCTTCTTAAGAAAGGACATACTGTGGAAGGGTAAAGTGCTTGACTGGAGAGAAGTGGCTGGGTTTGTGCCAAGGTCAAAGATTTCTTTTTTTAGACAAGATAGATGATTGAGCACAAGGCCAAGAGCCTGTATAAGAAAAAAAAAAGGAAACATGAATGCACCTGTACAGTGACATAAACATGCTTTAAATATAGAATATAAAAAGAAGAAAGAGAGCAGTGAGTATATGTTATATTTCAGATGTTGCAGATCTGCTTCTGGAGAGGACATCATACGGTTACCATCATGTGGAGTGGAAAAACAGCCTGCCAAGTCTTAGATTCCAGCCTGGGATGTGTAGAAAGATTGAGAGAAAAAGTCTATAGTAACTTGTGAGAATATGGAAACATTAGGAGATGGCCTGAGTTGGGTTAAAAAGTTTCAGATGCTGGACAGTGGAGGTTTCTAAAAGAATTGTTTGGCAGCTAGATGTTTGGGAAAAAACTTTGAGGCATTCCATTGTCAATAAATTCACTAAGGAGGGAAAGAAGAAACTATAATAATTTACAAGTAGAAAATGAGAAAAATAGACAGTAATTCTAATTGTCATTTGCTCTAACCTTCCTGTCTACTCCTCAGTAGTTTTCACTAACAAATGGTCCAATGTCAAGTCCCACACAATTGGATGAAATTAAGGAAGCAAATCTACACAGATTTCTGTAAAGAAATGTTAATGTTAGTTCAGGTATATATAGAATCTTGGAAACTGTAACAGAAATTTCCCAGACTCATTGATTGAGAGTTGATTAAGATGAAGTATCTTAAGAGTCTCTCTTAGAGCCTCTTAGATTTGAAACATTTTTTCCCAGATTTCTGTTTAATTGGATTAAGTTGCTAGTTATGAGACAAGATGTCAAATCACCCCAACGATGCCCTTGAAGTGATGTCCCGGTGCCTGGAGGCCGTACGGATCTGGATGGGGAGGAACAGGCTCAGGCTCAACCCATCCAACACCGAGTGGCTGTGGTTTCCGACGTCCCAATATAGTCAGTTGACGCCATCACTGACTATTGGGGGCGAATCATTGGCCCCCACAGAGAGGGCTCGCAATTTGGGCGTCCTCCTGGATTCACGGCTGTCTTTAGAAGAGCACTTGACGGCCATGACCGGGAGGATTTTTCATCAGGTTCGCCTGATTCGCCAGTTGCATCCCTTTCTGGATCGGGACTCATTACGCATGGTCACTCATGCCCTCGTCACCTCCCGCGTGGACTATTGTAATGCTCTCTACATGGGGCTCCCCTTGAGGAGCACCCGGAGGCTCCAACTGGCGCAGAGTGCGGCCGCGCGGGTGGTAATGGGAACGACATGGCGCTCCCATGTAACACCTCTCCTGCGCGAGCTGCACTGGCTCCCGGTGGTCTTCCGGGTGCGCTTCAAGGTTTTGGTTACCACCTTTAAAGCGCTCCATGGCTTAGGACCTGGTTATCTACGGGACCGCCTACTACCACCAATAGCCTCCCACTGGCCAGTACGCTCTCATAGAGAGGGACTCCTCCGGGTGCCGTCAGCCAAACAGTGTCGACTGGCGGCCCCTAGGGGGAGAGCCTTCTCTGTAGGGGCAGCTACCATCTGGAATGAGCTCCCCCTGGAGATATGGAGGATCCCGGATCTGCGCTCCTTCCACCGTGCTGTGAAGACCTTTTTATTCCATCAGGCGGGCTTGGCCTAATCTCTCCCTTTTTAAATATATAAATTTTAATCTGTTTTTAAATTATTGGGGTGTTTTAATCTGTCTGGGCCAAAATGATTTAATTTGATTTTATTCTGGTTTTAAATTTTTTGTATCTATGTATTTTATTGTTGGCTGTTAACCGCCCTGAGTCCTTTGGGAGTAGGGCGGTATACAAATCAAATAAACTAAACTAAACTAAACTAAATGCTTGTATTTAATGTTTGTCTATTTTTTCAATCCTTTCCTAACCTCATCACCATCTGTCACTGATAAAAAAATGTAATCTATACATGACAGATCCCACATCACAGAAAATATTGTCCACTTCCTTGGAATTACCATGATTCAAATCAGTTCATAATTATCTTTCTTCCTATTCTCACTAGTATTGTTAGCTCATTAGGATATGTCCAAGTAGTATTCAACTCTGAGAAAATGTGTATCTGTATGACATTATCCTCCAAAAGATTCACAAAGTCATCACAGTGGCTACTAACCTGTCTTCCAGCTCATAATTCTCTAATAAGATCCAGGTAACCTTAAAAAGATTGTTGGGTGGCAATTTGAGATAAAGTGAAGAGAAATAGTGATATTTTTGCCATTCTTACTAATGCAATGTAATTTAGCATTCTTGAACTTGAGCTTATACCCACGTTTAGTTAGATCTTAGTTCTAACGTAGTTTTTCATTGACAATCAGCATCACTTTACGTGTATTTTTTTGCCAAGACCTAGAACCTAGGCCCCAAGATGAGGCCAGAACACAGGATTGGTCTGAGATTTCCATTCCTTTTCATAAAAATCAGCTATGATATTTTCACCACTATGATATTTTCCAATTTCTGTCTACTCTCACCAGCAAAGTGCCCAATGGAGTCATCTTTCTACTCTCAATTCTTGAATTCTTGTGCCTTTGTTGTTACCCACTACACTCACATATTCTTCTTGTGGCTGCTTTCTATTAAATCACTTAGCAGCCACACAACCATCATGCTCAACAATCTATTCACCAGTACCTACCTCTTATCCATATGTGTATAACCAGCCTCATCTGACTTCAGGGTAGGAGCTCAGTTCCTTATCTATCCACCAGCAAAAGTCTCCTAAGTATTCTACTTACAGTATCTACTGTATAGCTAATTTATATTTTTATTCTCCAACCACATTCTAAAATTATGTTTGTTCTCAGTGGAGAATTTCCAATTCTTCATCACTGTAAAGTCATAGCATTATTCTAGTCATTTCTATTATGGTGCACAGAAGCTATGGATTATACTAACTAAATAGTTATCTTTACCATATGTCCTTCCATTAATAAGACGGAGATTACTTTTTCAAATGGTTCATATTTCCTATGTACTCTATAGATAGGAAGGAGGAAATAAACAGTATAAATAAACATAAATACATAATTTTTATGCTAAAATAAAGTTTTCCAAATCTGTTATAGTTTATTTGGCTCTGTTCTTCAATCAAACATTGAACCCATTGTGGATTCCATCCTTAGCTTATAAACTCAGCCTTTTTTCTTTTTCCAGCCTTGCTTATAAAACCACCCCATATTAGTATTATTTTATTCCATTTGAAGAGTTGGCCAGTTTTAAATCAACCGTCTTATCGTCCTTTCGCTGTTAATTCTGAAAAAAAAAATCTTTAAACTCATACTTTTAACTTCTTTTTGTAGACCATTGAAGGAAAAAATACCATGCAACATGTCATTATGGAGGTGTATATGTAAAAGCAATTAAAAATATTCCAAAGTGATTAAGAAAGCAGGATTGGTGAAATTTTATTCTTTAAAAGGCTTCATTAGCCTCTCACCGCCCAGTACGCTCCCATAGAGAGGGGCTTCTCAGGGTGCCATCAGCCAAACAGTGTCAACTGGCGGCCCCCAGGGGGAGAGCCTTTTCTGTGAGGGCACCCACCATCTGGAACGAGCTCTCCCCAGAGATACAGAAGATTCTGGATCTGCGCACTTTCCGCCATGCTCTCAAAACATTCCTGTTTCAGCAGGCCGGCCTGGCCTAACTTTCCCTTTATATTGCTTTTGATTTTATTTTAAATTGGGATGTCTTGAATTATCTAAGACCAGAGTGTTTAGTATATTTTAATTGTTTTTTTTTTAACGTTTGTATTACATGTATTTTTATCGTTTGCTGTTCACCGCCCTGAGTCCCTCAGGAATAGGGCGGTATATAAATTTAATAAATAAATAAATAAATAAATTACACCTATCCCTAACTCCCAGCCACTCAACTCACAAGCAGATAGCAAAAAACACCAAATATATGTGGGAAATATCACAATCTCTCATTCTCCAGAGAGATTTTAGTGGTCCAGATCCTGTATCTGATAAGCAATATGCTCTATAATATTGTACTCATTTCTTTAGCATGTTCACCATGCCCTCACTGGAAGTCCTACATAGCAGCATATGTTTTAATGATTTCCCATTATGAGTACTATATGAACAAAATCTTATATTTCTAATTTATCAAGATATATTTAAATGTTTATTTTTTTTCTAGCTATAATATATGCTATACTTTAAACTCTTTCAGATTTCATAGCCATTTTTTTCTGTAGTATAAACTATTTCAAAAAACATCAAAGAGAGAGAGGGAGAGGGAGAGAGACAGACAGACAGACAGACAGACAGACATTCTGTTAGAGAAAAGTTCCCAGATGATAGACTCTAGCATGAGTCCAAAAGCTGGGAAGATTAAACCTCTGGTCCCAGTAACTGACGCAGATTGGATCCAGAAAAAAAAAAAAAAAAAGTCAAATTCTGGAACAAATTAGTATATTCACTTCAGGGGTGGGTTCTAAAATTTGTTACTACCGGTTCTGTGGGCGTGGCTTATTTTGTGGGCATGGCTTGATGGTCATGTGACAATTATTTAGGATTTAATAGAGGTATTGGTCTACCAGGCTTTTAACTGCTTGCAGAGCTGTACCGATCTACCCATTTATTTTTGCAGGCACTGATCTACCCATTTATTTTTGCAGCCACTGATCTACTTGTGTATTTTTGCAGGCACTGGTCTACTCATTTATTTTTGCAGGCACTGATCTACTCATGTATTTTTGCAGGCACTGGTCTACCCATTTATTTTTGCAGGCACCGGTCTACTCATTTGTTTTAACACTGATCAGCTGTAGGGCAGCCCTTTGAAGCCCCGCGGCAACAGTTTGTTTGTTTATTTATTTATTTATTTATTTATTTATTTACTTATTTATTTATTTATTTATTTATTTATTTATTTATTTATTTATTATTGCAATTTATATGCCACCTTTCTCCCTGGGGACTCAAAGCGGCTTACAAAATGACAAATTCCAATACAAATCACAATGAAATAAAATTAAAATCAGCAACCCTATTAAAACAGTTTAAAATTATGACAGTGCACCCCCAAACAGATCAGTTGAGTTGACGGAAGAGCCACGTCTTCAGCTCGCGACGGAAGGAAAGAAGGTCGGGGGCTGTCCTGAGCTCAGTGAGCAATCCATTCCAGAGGGTTGGGGCTCCCACAGAGAATGCTCTCCTCCTGGGGGCCATCAGCCGACATTGTTTGGCCGACGGCACCCTGAGGAGGCTGAGTCTGTGAGAGCGCACAGGACGGTGGGAGAGCAGCTGGAGATGGTCCTGCAAGTACCCCGGGCCTAAGCCATGAAGGGCTTTATAGGTAAACACCAGCACCTTTAAATGTATCCGGAGTGCCACCGGCAGCCAGTGCAGCTCACGCAGGAAAGATGTTACACAGAAGTATCTAGACACTCCCATAACTACCCACACGGCTGCGTTCTGGACTAGCTGGAGCCTCCGGACGCATCCCAAGAGCAGCCCCATGTAGAGGGTGTTACAATAGTCCAACCTAGAGGTAACAAGGGCATTCCGGTCTAGAAAAGGGCGCAACTGGCGCATAAGACACACCTGTGTGAAGGCCCCCCTGGTTACGGCCATCAGATGGTTCTCTAAGGACAGCCGAGAATCCAGGAGGACACCCAAGTTGCGGACCCAATCTGAGGGAGCAAGAGTTTCTCTCCCGATCATTAAAGATGGAACCTCCAGATCCCGGGATGCCGGCATCCACAGCCACTCAGTCTTGGAAGGGTTGAGTCTAAGTCTGTTCCTCCCCATCCAAACCCACACCGCTTCCAGGCAGTGGGACATCAGGGAAAGGGCATCCCTAGGGTGGTCAGCGGTGGAGATGTAAAGCTGGGTGTCATCAGCATTTTGATGATACCTCACCCCAAAACCATGAATGATCTCACCCAGCAGTTTCACATAGATGTTAAAGAGCAGAGGGGAGAGAACCGATCCCTGAGGCACCCCACAAGTGAGAGGCCTCTGGGAGGATCCCTGACCCCCCGCCCAAACAGACTGCAGGCGACCAGAGAGATAGGAGGAGAACCACTGTAAAACAGTGCCGCCTAACCCCATCCCCTTGAGCCGCTGCAGCAGGATACCATGGTTGATGGTATCGAAAGCCACTGAGAGGTCAAGAAGGACCAGGATGGAGGAACAACCCCCATCCCTGGCCTGCCAGAGATCATTTACTAGGGCGACCAATGCCATTTCCGTGCTGTGGCCACGCCTGAAACCAGATTGGTGAGGATCGAGGTAGTCTGTTTCCTCCAGGAATTGAGGGAATTGCTGCGCCACCACGGACTCAACAACCTTCGCTAAAAAGCAAAGGTTGGAGACTGGACGGTAGTTGTTAAGAATGTCAGGGTCCAGGTTAGGCTTCTTAAGGAGGGGTCGAAACACCGCCTCTTTGAGTGCAGCGGGGAAGACCGCGGCACTTAAACAGTTTTTTTCCCTCTAGCCATCAGCTGGGACTCAGGAGGCAGCAATAGATTGGGGGTGGGGCCAAATAAAAGGTAAGAATAATGCAGGTGATGGATGGGGGGCGAGGAAGAGAACCGGTTCGGTGACATCATATTGTCACCGCTACCGGCTTGGCGGAACCAGGTGGAACCCACCACTGATTCACTTGTTAGATTTTGTAAGTACAAAGACATGTAAAAAATCACCAAAGTAAATATGACCATCTGTGTGCTAACCCTTTAAGGCAGGGGTGTCAAACTGGCAGCCCATGGGCCAGATGCATCATGCACAGGCCACGCCCACCTCAGCTCTGCAAAGGGGGAAAATGTCGCAAAACATCACATGATGGCAACGTGACACCATGAGTTTGACACCTGTACTTTAAGGATAGCTTGATACATTCGTCCAGATATTGTGCTACGTATGCCAACTGTTGCTATAAAGAAACTTCAGGCCAACTTTACTCAAGTTGATATCTTTCTGCGGATGCTACTCAGAGCCATTTCAAATTGTCATCTAGCACATCTGCAGGGAACCAGGTTACAACAGTATTCTCTAGATTTATTCAATATAAAAAAACTAAAAGTATCATCAAAGGAATGCAATACCTGATAGAAAAGTGTGCAGAACTACCTAATGACAGAGTCATTTGTATTTTTGAAATGTGTGCTTTTTCAGAACAACATTTGCAGGAAAAAATTAGCAAGTGAGAGGTTTAAATCTCTCTCCTCCTACCAATTATCCTCCAAAGCTCCTCTCTACTGTCTTTCCTTGCATTTGCATGTTAATTTTATTCTTGAGTCAATGAGAAAATTACAAAAATAAAGGGGAAAAAGAATCTTATTAGAATTGCTAGCAGGCAGCACACACACAAATATATACAGTGCAATGGTGAAGTGTGGCTTTTTTTTTCCTGGGGGGGGGGAAGCATCAAGCCAACAAAATTTTACACCTGCTATTGTTCTCCCTCCTGTAATAATGATCTAAGATAAACATAGATCTGGGAACAACTGTTTTTTGAAATGTGCCTCTAGAGTTTATGTAGCAGGAAACATTTTGTCAAACTCTTAATATAATTACAATGATGTGTTATATATCACCTTTCCTACCAAAATGATAAGCAAACCATAAGGTAAAAGAAAAACCTAAACATAACCATTTCAACCTGGAACTAAGTCCAGCAACTGCTAGCAAAAAGCAGTCTCTGACAAGTCCAATTAGTAAACAGAATATTGAGTCTTTTACATTAGGCCTTTAAATTATTATTCCTCATACTGAAAATAGTATCACAAAGAAGTTAGCTCTTAGATAAAACAACCACTCTTCTTTTACTATGTTTCATGCCATTGTAAAGAGATATGATCTAATTGTTCTCCAAAAATACTATTCTTACTTTGAGATTTCCAAAGAGAAGTGAATGAATTCCATATTCTTCTAGTATCAATTCAATATTCAGACATTTTAATCACTATGGTTCTATTATAAGGAGCGCTACAATCCTCATTATGCAGTTCATGAGATGTGTATGTCTTTCCAGTTGCATACTTTTAATTTTAATATAAACATATATTTTTTATTTTTGTTTTTAGTCCTGTCAATTGACTTTTTGGATGGGAGACACATACTATGAATGCTAGTATACTATGCATACTAGCTTCTTCAATTTAAAACATTGAGAGTTTCATAAGGTAAAAAATTCTAATTTTTCCAATATTTTATAAACAGAAGAGACTGTTATCAAAATATACCAATTCACAAGCACAGTAATTTCTCCTGAGTCATCAAAATGTTGTACACAGAATGAAAAATAAAATACAATTGAGTTGAAATAAAGCCAATGTTTCTGAGATCTGATTAATTTCTGTTCAGTTTTCCAATCATGGGAAATTCAGATGAAAACCGAATGTTTTTTAAACTCCATAAATGTAATTGCTAGGATTCAGCGGCCGACCGTGCTCAGGTTTCTAATAAAATCTCAGATGCACATCTTAACAGCTGGCTGACCATACCAATTTCATTTACTGTCTTGTTTGCAAATGATTCATGAACATATACCAAGTATAGCATATAATATAGAAAAACATACAGGTGTTTCTATATGCATAGATCAAGTGAAAACAAATACTGTAACACTGCATGTATATAAGTTATGCATCTTAGGAGAATGCAATCTGTCACAAAAATACATATATAAACTTACTGTGTAAATAAGAATTTTCAGTAAAAAGCTAAAAAGGAGACAATAGAACCGTGTTGGCGAACCTATGGCACGCGTGCCGGAAGTGGCACGCAGAGCCATGTTGCCCGGCATGCGTGGCATTGCCCATTCTTCTTCCGGGTTTCCAGGGCACACATGCACACCAGCCAGCTAGTCTGCTGGTTACTGGTGTGCATGCGTGTGCAACGATCAGCTGGTCTTAATGTCTTAGTGCACGCGCGCACCGGCCATGCCGTCATTGCCCACATGCAGCCCCAGGACTCCGCCCTTTGCCAGCCAGGAGCGCTGCCGCCAGTCGCTCCCGTGCACCTGGCTGCCTGCCTGCCTCGTCACTGCCACCATGAGGAAAGGCCCTGAAGTTGTGCTGCCTGGAATCCACGTGGTCTGCCGCAGGGGGAGGCCAGGTATGGCTGGCTGAACGCTGCCTGGAGCTGAGCTCGAGGCTGGCAGGAGGAAGAATGTTGTCTCTTAGCCGGCTCGATCTGTCTGCTGCCGCAGCCTGCCACCATCTCCTCTCCCCTGCCAGCTGCTCCTGCCACTGCCAGGAAAGCGGCTGTGCGAGAACCACTGCCACCAAGGACGAGGGGGTGGTGGTGACAAGGATGGGCAGTCCAGGTCTTCCCTGTCTCCCCGCCTGAGCAGACTTCTAGCATAGCTCCAGGCCTCCAGAGAGAGGAAGGGAGGGAGAGAGGGAAGCCCCCGCCTGCTGCTCCTGCCACCGCCACCCCCTTGCCCCCAGCAAGAGCAGTTGTCGTGCTGCCGCTTCTCCGGCAGCACCAGGAGCAACTGCCGGTGCAGAGAGGGCAGGGGGCAGGTTGTGGTGGCAGGTCGTTCTCGCTGGGTAACAGACAGGCTGCTCCTGGAGCAGGCAGGAGAAGGAGAAGCCACCAGCAGGGAGGCAAGCTGCTCCAGGAGGATTGGAGGAGAGCGCAGCTCCTCACTTATGGAGATCCACCAGTGTGGAAATGGTCGCAGAAAGCGGTAAGAAATGTGCGAGCCAGGAAGTGGTCATGCTCCCTGGCAGGAGAGGGTTGCACATTCACTACAGTACAGTTTTGTGCAACCCTCTCTGGCCAGGGAGCATGACCACTTCCTGGTCAGTGCACCTCTTATCGCGCCCACTTCCCAACCGGTAGATCTCCATGAGTGAGAAGCTGCGCTCTCCTCCGGTCCTCCAGGGGTAGCTCACCTTCCTGTTGGCAGCTTCTCCTTCTCCTTGCTGTTCCAGGAGAAGCCTGAGACTCAGCTTTCCTTGGCAAAGCGCTTCATCATTGCAGCGCAGAGAACATGTGTGGCGCCAGGGGATCCGTGCAGCTACTATCTCACCCCTCCTCAGCCTCGGCCATGCCGCGGGGCTCCAACTCAAGGAGGAGAAGACGGAGGAAGTGGGGGGTCCAAATGGCAGCTACCTGAAGCAAGCTGCAACGTGATTATGCAGGGCAGTTGGAGAAGTGGCAGAAATAGCAGCTAGGGCTGGGCTTTCAGCGGGTAAGCAACGCTGCCTCTGCCGTGGGGAACTTTGGAGAGGGCAGGGGCAGGCTGTGCGAGCAGCCTGTCTCTTAGCTGGCAAGAACGGCTATAGCCTGTCCCCGGCCTCTCTCTCCAAAGTTCCTCACGGCAGAGGCAGCGTTGCTTACCCGCTGAAAGCGCAGCCCTGACTGCTATTTCTGCCGCTTCTCCAACCACTCGGAGCCCTGCATAATAGCACTGCAGCTTGCTTGAGGTAGCTGCCATTTAGACTTCCCCCGCCCCCCTCTTCCTCCATCTTCTCCTTGAGTTGGAGCCTCGCGGTGTGGCCGAGGCTGAGGAGGGGTGGGATAGTAGCTGCACGGATCCCCCGGTGCCACGCATGTTCCCTGCGCTGCAATGATGAAGCGCTTTGCCAAGGAAAGCTGAGTCTCAGGCTTCTCCTGGAGCAGCAAGGAGAAGGAGAAGCTGCCAGCAGGAAGGCGAGCTGCCCCAGGAGGACCAGAGGAGATTGCAGCTTCTCACTCATGGAGATCTACCGGTTGGGAAGTGGGCGCGGTAAGAGGTGCACTGACCAGGAAGTGGTCATGCTCCCTGGCCAGAGAGGATTGCACAAACCTTTACTGTAGTGAACGTGCAACCCTCTCCTGCCAGGCAGCATGACCACTTCCTGGCTCGCACATTTCTTACCACTTTCCGCGACCATTTCCCCACCGGTGGATCTCCATGAGTGAGGAGCTGCGCTCTCCTCCAGTCCTCCTGGGGCAGTATGATAACCGCTCTTGCTGGGGGCAAGGGGATGGCGGTGGCAGGAGCAGCAGCCCGGGGCTTCCCTCTGGAGGCCTGGGGCTATGCCAGAAGTCTTATTGGGCGGGGAGACAGGGAAGCCCCAGACTGCCCTGGAAATGGGCAGGGCCTGGAAACAACAACTTTCCAGGCCCAAAACGGGACGGAGGGGTGCCCGAAGTGCATGTGCAGGGCGTGCATGCGCAATGTGGGGCACATGCGCAGGGAGGGTCATGTGCGCATGTGCATGTGGGAGGGTTCACATTGCATTATGGGTGCTGGCACGCACAGGAGCTGTTGCGCAGGCACATACACACTTCCGGCACACCACGAGAAAAAGGTTCGCCATCACTGCAATAGAACAATATTATTCTAGTCTTTTTCTGGGGTTTAAAAATTTTAAATAATCATGACATGAATGAACTCTCCAGGCTTTCAGTCTTGATTGCCTTTTTAACAGTAAATACAACTGGATTACAACTGTGGTCCTGTTAGATCAATTTTGTGTCCTTTTCAGTCTTTGTGGACGGACATGAGGGATAGAGGGTCATGTTTCTTTATGGCCAGGAAGTGTTTTTGCAGTCTGGTTGGTAGTTTTCTTCCTGTTTGGCTGACATAGTGCTTCTCGCAGTTGCTGCATTGGATCCGATATAGAATGCCTGATCTTTGGTTTGTTTCTGTCTGCCCTTTGATTTCAACAGGGTCCGTCTGAGGGTTGAGGTTGGTTTGTGGGTTACTGTGAGGTGGTGTTGGTGATGCAATTTTGCCATCATTTCTGAAACATTTTGCACGTAGGGTAGTTATGTCTGGTAGTTGTTATGCTGCTTCATGTGTTTGTGTTATTTGTAGGTAGGCAAGAATTTGTATACATGCTTTTGTTCTCCTGATCTGGTTTCTGTGGTGTTGCAATGGGATTTGGCTCTCCCGAACAGTGTTCTGACATACTTTGTTTATGGCATTTTGGGTGGTTGCTGTGGAAGTTGAGAAATTGAACTGTGTGTGTTGCCTTCTTGTACAGCCATGTTAGGAGTTGGCCATTGGTAGTTCTGGTTACAAAGATGTCCAGAAATGGCAGTTTGTTGTCATTCTTGGTTACTATTGTAAATAGGATATCCGCAAAGACATTGTTGATCATTTAGTAGGTTTTGGAATGCCCATTCACTTTACAGAATATAGGAATATATGCATCTGTACATAGGTAGGGTTTTCTTCACAGATCCAAAAAGAGCCAGTCAATTGGAATAATTGTTATCGTATGTGAGACCTTGAAAATTTGAAGAGATGCTGCCTAGGGTTTGATCAGATAAGAAAAGACATAAGCTGCAGCTGGATAATGTGGGGACGGTCAAATAAAAAGTCAATTGCTTTATTAGTTAATCTTTAGTGAGATTCACAGTGTTTGAGGCTGGTTAATAGCTCAGCAGCTTGAGTCTAACCAAGGACCTAGGAACTGTTAAGGTATCGTCGGAGGATGTAAGCTGTTCCAAGTAAGGTAGTTTTTTTGTAGAGTCAAAATGTTCAAGTCTGGCAAATTTAGAATTTCTAAATAGTGGGGTAGCCCTTTGGGTATTGCTCCAAGGGCTCCAATTACAATCAGGACAACACACGATTTCTTTTTCCACAGTCGCTCAACTTCAATTTGCAAATCCCGGTACTTTGTGATGATGATGATGATGATGATGATGATGATGATGATGATTATTATTGCTCCATTTATTCTGAGGGTTTGGTTTAGTTTGCTCCTAAAAAACCTGAGGCACTGGGAAAAACAAGTCATTAAGTATTTCCTAAGATTTTGTATTTAAATGATGCATAAAATGATTAAGAAATTGGTTTATTTTTAATTATGTATCAATACATTTTCTTTATATGTTTGAAGTATGGATATTCAAATCACGAGGGAGATAACTACAACCAAAGTTCTAGTAGTTGATGCTTGAACAGGCAAGACATCACTATTTCCCCTTCTCTTATGCATAAGTCAGGATTTGTCTTAATTTACTGAGGGCTTTTTCTGCAATTTTGTTATTACTTTATTTGTATAGCCAATGCATCTAAAAAATTCTGTAACACTGTGTAAAAATGTTCTGGTACTTTTTATTTCTGTTTCTTCTATTCATTCCAGAATTTGTGTCTGAAAACTTTCTAGAAGATTTAATCAATTCTGATATTGTAATATTAATGTCTGAATTGTGCATGATAAACTATCCTACATAGGTCATTATAGAAGCTCTCTGTAATTTATAAATAACAGAGAGTTTCTATATTTTTCTAACCAATAAAGAAATCTTTATTGGTTAGAAAAATATGAACAATCTAACAAATTATTGCAATTAATTGATTATACATGCTGATTAGTCTCCAGAGATTAATTATTTAAATTTTATAAAGCTGAATCTATGCAAATATCTGATTCATTATGCATATTCAAAGATTCAGTAAAATAGAGTCTTTTACCCTTTTTGCTGAAAATTGTATAGCCATTCTCAATTTATATAGATAAAAGTATGCTTTGTCCTATGGTCATCTATGTACATATTATATGCTAATTATTACTGCAATAAGTACTTTCTCAACAGATCTTCACATAGCAGATTGCTAATAATAAATGCTTAGCAATTATATGGCTGTGAAAATTTTAATGAAGAACTGATATTATCACAGGATTTAGCCAAGAAGGAATGCCAGGTTTATGTGCCTTTCCCAAATTCAAGAAAGATGATTGTTCAATAGTTGATACCAGGGGTGAAATTCACTTACTTTGCCTACTGGTCTGCAAATGCGCGCGTGCCGTGTTGTTAATGCATGTGCAAAACCTTCTGCGCATTTGCAGAGTCTTAAAATCATCACAATAAAGTGACATCATGACATCCGCGCAGGTGGGTGGAGCCTCCCGCAGTTGCCGCTACCGGTTCGCTCGAGCCGGATAGAACCAGCTGAATTTCACCCCTGGTTGATACACGATTTGAGAGAAGATCCTAGGTTCAAATTTATCATGCATAGACAGGGCATATACTCACATCTATACCCACATCTTTAACTCTGAGAATGCATACTAGTTGGTATAGAATACCTTAAGACAGATGAGCAATGATCTGACTTGCCATTAAGTTTTCTACATTACTATATTACAATAACAGTTGTACTAGGAAATATTTGAATAGAAATGCATGATTTCATAATAACCCAATTTATGGTATACAAATGTTCTTGATTACTGAACTAGAACTCCACCAATATATTAAATGCTATGAGATGTAACAATTTTGCCCTCATTTTTCATATTCAAATGGCTTGGGAAGTTCTGACATTTTCGAAGAGGATTGCTGAGGAAAAAGTAAGAGGAACTATTTTGGATGAATGATGATGTTGCTTACTAATAATAGTTATATTATAATAACATTATAAATAACTTCGGTATGTTTTGCTGTATATTTATGATGTTGTATTTCTGCATTATAAACTGCTTAGATTCATTGAGTTAGCCTAAAAGTGTCTGTGACACACAAATAAATAAAAGATTGACTTGCCATTTCTGACAAGATCAATCGCCTACGCATATTAGTATTCAATGTAAGAATTGTCATATTTCCTTTCCTAACATAAGCAACTGACATTTTCAAATCTGAGACTACATCAAAAATCATGTTCATAAGATATTTTATTTATCAGAATTATGTCAAGTTCTATAGAAAGTTAATTCAAAACTGCCACTGTCGTTTGCAGCAATTGCACACTTTATATAGAGAGCTCAAATAGAACAGTAAGATTAATAGGAACTCTGACAAATCCTTGTGATGAATTTTTCATGGTAGTAAGAACTAACCACAATATTGGTGGTGAATATATTTGTTTATCTTTATTTTGGATAAATAGTAGCCATTTTGAACTGTTTTAAACTGGGAAGTATAAACTGTTATTTCTACTTCTGTTATAAACATGTTTGAATATATTTTAGAGTGAAAAAAGTCTCATCTAGTTTGTTTTGTTTTGCAGTGACAAATACTAATCCATATGTATGTGGCTATAGTGTTAAGGATATTGAATATGTCTTCATGAGTTTATAATTCAAGAAAACAGAAAAATGTACATTGAAATGGAGAGAGAGAGAGCAAGAGAGAGAGACTTTTTGTGTTGGTGTTTTGTATAAATATGCATATGGTGGGCTATAAAGTTTTTTATTCCTTCCTTCAAAAATATCACAAAATCAATCTGTTTTGTTCTCCTAGCTTTGAAAAGCAATATAGAATTTATTATGTACAAAATTCATTGAGTTCAAGTGGATTTACTCTCTAAGTATACTTGCCTCTCTAATCTTAGTCCTATTGATGTAGGAAATAACAGGAAGCCTTGGAATTTTAAGCCTTCTAATATGAAAATATTAATACTGTGACAGTTCTCTGTGGCCGATTGATGATCCATACTACAACAGGGGGTTTGCTAATTATTGGGATTATCTGTGAAATCTATACGACCTAGTTCCTGTAATCAAAGTGAAGATTCTCCTGGGAAAAGGTCACTTTGTTTACAGAGGAAGATTTTTCAAATATTTAATCAGTTTTTGCTTTAATGCTGAATCAATAGCACAATGTGTCTCTTAATTACTCAATCATTAAAAAAAAAAGATTGGGAGAAGATGCCTGAGTGAATATTATCATTTAGTATCTTTCTGGCCATTATCTGTAGTCAGTCTTCCGTGTTTTGCCCTTGTCCCCTTGATATCCTAAAATAGAGGAGTTGTGGGGAGGGAGCATGACCTTCAATCTTCTAAGCCAGGGTTGTCAAACTCCCGGTCCATGGGCCAGATGCGTCACGCACTGGCCACGCCCATGCCTGGTTTAGCAAAGGAGAAAAAAGTCCCGATACATCACATGATGCCATGACGACATGAGTTTGACACTCCTCTTCTAAGCAGTTTATAATACCATTAATTAAGATATTCCCTTAAATTACCTGCCAAAAAAGATAATCTGAGAATTCTATGAGCAAATTGCTAATTTCTGCAGTTCTGGAACAGCAATGCTTTGATTATTACTTTTGTGCTATGATATTGTACCAAAAAGGTGTTGATAGGTGTTTGTGTTTGTGTCTCAGGCTGTGTATTTTATCAATGAAAACACAAGATAAGGCCATACAAAGATTTTGAGTAAAAATTATTAAAATGCATATATATAATTTCAAACATCAATACATCTGAATAAGTAGAAAAGAAGTATTCTTCCTAATATTTTTCTACTTATTCAGATGCATTGATGCTTGAAATATGTGAAATTAAGACCTCAAACTGATAAAACCCTCTTTAGGCATTATACAAGTATGATGGAAATGTGTTATATTTATCCTTTTCCTTGACATCCATACAAATAAAGAATATAAGTAGAAAAGAGGCCTTTGTGAAAATGGCAAGTATCTGTAGAAGTAGGAAACTCACACCAATATGTACAAGCAACAATTGCAAGCTCCCAGTTGGAAAATCTTTAATTTGGATTCCACTTTTGAACAAGAAGTGGGATTTGCCTAAATAACTGTTCCAGTTTTAGTCTATGACTCTATGATTTCTATTTTCAAACACACCTCTATGAATACTGTATTCTGTATATTAAGTCTTTTTATCTAAAGTTCTTGAGGATTCCATTGGGTGAGAAGAGCTATTTGGTAGCTAAGTGACTACCACTTTGAAATGTGTATTCAAACTATAAATTTTAGTAGTAGCTTCATTTGAAGGAGGGGTTCTGGGTTCGAATGGACCGTGGCCCGATACGCACACCAATGCACAAAAGCATACAAGTTGAGAGAGGAGTCTTAAAAAGGTAACTAGTTTAATAATAAAAAACACATAAAAACAAACCTACAAGAAGGCATTAACAGCCTAAAAGATTCTCCTCTTAGCAAAGTCCATTTGCTCTAGTCTTCATCCCAAACGTGGGAGGTTCTCTGTGTTGTTTGTCAGTCTTCTCCTGCAAGTCTTCTCAGGAGCAAGGCAGTGACTCAGCTCTTCATAATGACTTCAGCTCTAGAGGCTTTCGGCTGTTCTCAGCTGTCTCAGGTCACAGCTGTTCTCTCTCTGTCTCTCAGCGTCTCTCAGAGAGTCTGCGTAAGAGGCTCTCAGGTGGCTGCAGTTCTGGTGCTACTTATATACTGACCAACTGGCTGTTGGAAAACACAGGAAACTCAGAGCCAGGAAGCTGTGTTCTGATTGGTTCATTTAAACCATTCAAACTAAACAATCAATTAGTTGCAGCAAAATGCTAAGAGGTTTTTCCTCTGACACTTCAGAAAACTAGGGAACTCTATTTTGCTGATTTTGGATCAGGCTGTATTTGCCCTAAAGCATAATGTTCTTCCTTTGTGGGCGTTCATAGATTATTATGCTGACTTTTTTAGCAATATCTGTGGCACACAGCATTTTCTAGCATCTATGAGTAGATCACCAGTTGTTCTTCAAATATCTAAGATATATATCATGGCAAATATTATTTATGTATAATTACCATCTTTTTAAATATTGTATTATGCTTTCTTTGAAATCTACTCAAATGTTTTTGTTAGTCTAGAGAACTGTTGACTGGAATCATCAAATAGAATTTATCACAATAATGTTTAAACAGGCCCATTGACTATTTATATATGGATAAAATTCAAAATCCTGGTCTTGGCTTTTAAAACCAATAGCTTATTCTTGTTTAATCTGTTTAGGTAAAAAAATTCTCTTCGTTTGAACTTGTTAGTTTGCATTAGTTAAGTTTGCCACATCTTTGTATTAAGACCACAACAATTAAGTGTTTCAAATGATCAATAAAGAAAATGATGAAGAGGTACGTAATTAACCAGTCCAGAAAGAGAAAACATTGGTTATTTAATATTCTAGTTTCAATCCCTGTCCCTCAAGGATAAAACTAAATTAAGGATGTTTCAGATGAAACTTTTTAAACAAAGATGTATTTTCAGTTACAGGTTGGTTTGGATGAAGCATGTTTTGTACTGGCAGTTGAGATTTGGAGTAAAGCAAATATTATTGTCCAGCCCAAGCAGTTTCCTACAACATTATTTGGAAATACTTCAAAGGGTATTAAAAGTAGCCTGTAGTGGAAATCATTGCAGAAGTAGAATCAGGTATAACTTAAATGCAAAAAGTTCCCAGTTCCCACCCAAGTACAATTGGTCCTGATTAGGCTACAAAGCTAAGGTAATCTGAGGAACAGCCTATCCTTGAGACAGGTAAGTATTTTGGACCAGGAGAGGTCAAAAAGACAATGTGAGACACAATCATGTAACTGAAGCTACACCCAAGGAATAATTGTATGTACAATGCACATAGAAAATAACACAATATTGAAAATATGATGCCATCTCCCTTTCACAGATGCCCCACCTTAGAACATCCTGCTTGTGGTATCTCTCACTCAACTAAGTATCCTTCAACTTCCCTAGACTCTGCCTTTATATGCAGTGGCATTCTTACTGAATATATAATTTAGACCAGTGGTCCCCAACCCCCGGTCCGCGGACCGGTGCCGGGCCGTGGAGTACCTGGCACCGGGCCGCGCAGCGGCCAGGGGCCATGATCGCTGCAGCGGCCAGGGGACATGATTGCTGCAGCGGCCGGTAGGCAACCTCTGTGCCTGAAAAGTGCATAATAAAGGAGTTAAAACCATCGAGTACCGTATTGATAGAAAGGATGGGAGGAGAGGAGAAGCGCAGAGGAACTTCCTTTTCCGGATGACTCATGGGAGGAAGTTGGTGTGCAGAGCGGCTTTTGTGCTGTTTCCATGGTCGAAGCAGCAGCTGGTAGGTGAGTTGAGGGCTGCAGGTGGGAGGAGAGTCCGGGAGCAAGTCGGGCTGTTTGGTTCCCTCCACGGCCTGGAAGCGGAGAAGCAACTGGGCTGAAGCCTCTCACCTGCTGCTGCTGCAGGTTCCTTCCCTCCCCAAATGGAAGCCCACTGGTGCTGCAGGCTGGGAAACTGGTGGCTGCAATTTCTGCTGGTGGGAAGATTGAAAAAGCCTCTTTCAAGTGGAGGTTGGTTCTCCAGAGGTTGTGGGTGCTGCATCCCTGGAGGTTTGTAACAGAGGAGCTCATAGTTTGAAGGATCCTTGGAGGTCTTCTATTCCAACCCCAGATCAAGCAGGAGACCCAATATAATTTCAGACAAATGGCTGTCCAGTCTCTGTTTAAAAGCCTCAAGTGATAAACAATCAATGTGTCGTCGCGAACAACGCCCCCCACCCCTGCGCGCGCTCAGCGGGCCACGGTAAAATTATCAAAGGCTGATTGGTCCGCAGCGATAAAAAGGTTGGGGACCACTGATTTAGACTAAACCACCCTGCCTTTCATTCCTCCTCCTCCTCTTCTTGCTCCTCCTCTTGTTCCTTTTCTCTCAACTACAATAGTGATTCTTTTATAAACATGTACTTTATATTAAACATTAAACAAAATATATAAACAACCATAGACAGAAGGAATAAAAAATAAAAGAGATGAATAAACCAGGAGTTTAGAAATATCATGTTCTGCAGTATGACATAGTTACAAATAACTGTATTCTATCACTTATAGTTCAGACATGATTCTGGTTCTTCAAGAGCAGACATATATGAACCTGTCTTGCTACTAATGCTATGTTCAGCAATTTTCATTCAAAGACAACTGATGTCTGGATGATGATGTTATATTTAATGTATAAGATTTGTATGTGAAAAAAGACAAGCTCTTGTTTATCATTTGTTTATGATAAATTGTTTATAATCCTCTGCCCATTTTACACTAGCTTCCCGTTCATAGGGTAAACCATTATTTACAGAAGCATAAAACACTAGTACTCTTTCATTAAGACAAAATACATTTTTGTCTTTCTTCACATTTTCTCAGGTTCCCAATACCTTAATGTAGCGTGCATTATATTTTTACATAATTTATCTGAACTTTTTAATACATTTTTTATAAACAGTGTGAGGTAAAAAAAACATGAAAAAAAATGAAATTTCCAGAGACATTCAATGAATAAATGTATATTGTCTTAATATCTAACCACAAAAACAAATATGCTGCATAGTCAAAACTAAGATTAACGTAATGCTTCTGTTGCACTAAGAAGTTTGAAGAAAAATAAAAGATAATCAAAATCTCATTGAACTGAAAGGAACTCTTTTATTGATTTGGGTTTAATCCATAGCTGTCACATTTGTTCAAATAGCAATAATAGTGAATGAAAAAAGCAATTCTTTTTTTAAAAAATCTGAAAACAATTTTGTTTTTATCCATTGGGAAAACCACCCTCTCACACACACATATACATATATTTGTTCTTTGATATTTCTTCATTATTGGGAGTTGAAAGCAGAAGTTAATAGTGGAAAATATCTACTTTCTCTCAAAATATGCATATCCAAGTTTGTTTCCTTTTGTCTCTTAATTGAGAATGAGCCCCAATGAAACCAATTGTTATATCTAGTTACTATAGGTTTGTGTAGGAATGCTTTCAAAATAATACAATCCCAATGTTTATGGTCAATAGCTCCCAACATCCCTTTTCCAATTTTTTTTATCATTCTTAAAAATCTATTCAAAATTGGATTGTTTCCCTTTTTGTGTGATTTAAGGGTTGCAATGCATCCTTTAAGGTTTGCAGTGGTTTAAAGTGCCCATTTTAATCCTTAAAGACCCTGAACTTCTGCCACAAAATTGGACACTTTTTCCCTTTTTGAATCATTTTAAGGAAAAAATAGGGGTTAAGATTTATAAGCCCTGTTCTGATCCTTACATGTTTCCAACCCATTCCAAAAAGTCAAAATTAAAAAATTAAAAAACCCTGCAGTAATGCTGTAAAGTTGGCAAAGTAAAAACAGGTAAAAATAATTGTCCATTATGGCAGTAAAACTTGTACATTATACATGAATACATGCAAAAATTGACCTGAAAATGTGGGGATATAATCTTGTCTGTACTACAGAGGTGGGATTGAACCAGTTGTTAAAATTCTGCCGAGTTTGGCAAACCGTCTAATCCTACCACTGTCTGGCCCCACCCCTGGGCTGTTTTTCAGGTCATTTTTCAGTTGTTGTTCGGGCCGTTTACATGCCATTTTGGATGTTCAGTAGAAGTAAATAAATAGAGAGGGAAATTGAGTCAAAGGCCTCAACAAGGAACAATTTCTCTATTTATTTATTACTACTGAACATCCAAAATGGCCTGAAAAATGGCCCAAAACCGTCCCAAAAATAGGCCCAAAAATGAAGATTTCAAATCTTCAATTACCTCTCTTGAAGCTGTACAACAATCTGGATTTGAAAGGGAAAGAGGAATTCGTAGCTTGTGTGGGCACACACTTCAGACCTCTCAATACCTCACATCCATTGTGCTTTTCCCTGCCCCGCTACACAAATCTTTTAAACATTTGCTGGCAAATATTCCCCCTTCTGAATTTGGATTATTACACAAATAGTATAAAATCACACTACTAAGCACAGTAACACCTAGACTATAGCAAAACTTTGTGAAAAAAATTGATATACATTCTCATAACCCATATATAGATTATGTTGAAGAAATGTAATGTTCAACATAATTTGGGTTGATTTAAAGCCAAGATATGAAAATAAGTAAAGCAAGAAAACTTCATCAAAAACTTGAATTGCCATAATATTGTCTTCCTAAAGTCCCCTGCTTCCTTCTTTGCTCTACTAATAAACTTTTATGTCATTTTAGAAACAATTCTGAGAAAATAAGCTTGAAAGAGGGTCAAAAATCCTTCCACCCTCTTGGACTTTTCCTCATATCAGTACATAAGTAATGGGGTGGGGTAGGGAAGGAATCTTAAGTATCAGTGTAAAAGTCCCTTTTTTCCAGTAATAACAGTTCTAGGATAAATCAGATCAATAATAATGTCTGTCCATGTATCTCTCCTGCTCAGCTTTTCCTCATTATCTAACTATTCCAGAATATAAATAAAGACAGAGGAGGACAGTTTTATGATTGGGAGAACTTTGTCTCTATTTTTAGGTTCCCATACTATAAATAAAGAGAATGGAGGACAATTCTTGTGATTGAGAGAACTTTGTGTCTATTTTTAGGGCCAGAAGGATCACAGCTCAATGACAGAGCATATGGATATTGCATATTCAGACAAAGCAGAGCTGAGAAAAAGTTCTGTTGAGATCATTGAGAACTTCTCATAAATTGTGGTCCATGAAAGTGGGGAGTTTAGTGATCCTTAGATGCCTTTCTATATTTTTATGCATAAAGCATGTTTCTATTAGAATCTTCCTTCATAGATATGCTGCCCAGGATAATCTGTAATGTATGTATGTATGTATGTATGTATGTATGTATGTATGTATGTAAAAGGAGACCAAAGCACAAGATCCCTAAAAAGTCAAGACAGAACCCTGTCAAAAATTTGTCCATTTTTGACAGGGTTTTTCAAACTTGCAATCTTAAAATGTGTGGACTTCCAGAATTGCCCGGACAGTATTCTGGAAGTTGAAGTCTACACATCTTAAAAGTTGCCAAATTTGAAAAGCACTGATCTATCAGAACATCTAGCTCAGGGGTTTCCAGCCTTGGCTATTTTAAGACTTGTGGACTTCAAAACGGGACAAAAAATAGGCAGGAGCGGGGCTAACAAGCGGTGGGATTAGCCCGAACCAGTCTGAATCAGCTAAATCCCACCTCTGCCTTTGTGACGAGTGGACGGGAGGTGGGGCTGGGTATGATGAGTGACATCAAGTTGGCCACGCCGACCCAGTCACATGGCCACCCAGCCACACCTACCCAGCCAGTCATTAGGGCAGAGAACTGGTTGTTACATTATTTGAATTCCAGCACTGCTGTACTATGTTGTATGTTTTAGACTGTAGGTATGAAAAATTAGGATTACCAAGGGCTCTCCCAGTGTTTGCTCTAAAAAAGGGAATAATATTCTTCTGTTTGTAAATATCAAATTCACATTTTACTTGTATTCTAGATACCTTTGAATCGAATACTATGTCATAATTCGTGGTACTACAAAATCTGTCAGACAGCTTCACTGATTATACATATTAGTCCATGACACAAATGTCTGCAGCTAGCCAAAATAATGAAATGTGGCTCATGACATCATGATAGAAGTTCCTCTCTGCCATTTCTTACAAGTCTACAGTACGAATCTGTAAGGAATCATTTAGATGAGGATATCCCAAAACACATTTCATCTCTTTCTCTCCCTCTTTCCTGGTAACTGAATAGCAGTTAGAAAGGGTCTTGGGTATCTTCTAGTTCAAACCCCCGCTCAAGCAAGAAGCCCTGTACCATTTCAGACAAATGGTTATCCAATCTCTTCTTAAAAGGCTTGAGAGATGGAGCACCCACAACATCTGAAGGCAAGCAGTTCCACTGATTAATTATTCTAAATGTCAGGAAATTTCTCCTTATTTTGGAGTTAATTCTGTCCTTGATTAGTTTTCATCTATTGTTTCTTGTCCTGTCTTCAGCTGTTTTGGAGAATAGGTTGACTCCCTCTTCTTTGTGCCCTCAAGTATCAAAACATTGCTATCCTTTCACCCCAATTCTTATTTTCATTAAACTAGACACACCTAATTCCTTTAACTGTTCTTCATATTTTAGCATCCAGTCCTAAACACCTTTGTTGCTCTTCTGGCACTCTTTCTAGAGTCTCAACAACTTTTTATATCATGGCAACCAAAACTGAATGCAATATTGCAAGTCCAACTCCCCTGGATGGTCACATTCCAGGATTTGCAGATAAGGCTGATTGAAACTGAAATTTGAAAAAGGGTTGTTTTTTGCCTGTTTAATTGCATGCATTTAATCATGCCAGCTAAGGAAGGAATGAAGCATTGATAAATAAAAACAAACCAGGTGACTCACACTCCCCTCCTAAAATAGTTTGAGCATGAAATAGCTATTGCATATAGCATCTGTTCACTTCTTGGCCTTCCCACATTTTTAGATATAACAAATTAAAATAAAAGCTAAGATATAACATATATTGAGCATGCTATATACAAGCACAAGAACATATGAACCTATTTGTAACTGCGCATTTCATGATTAGAAATATATTGCAATTTAAAAAGATAAAAGATAAAAGAACAGATTATAAGAAAAAAAAGATGGAAAGGAGTAGAGCAGGGGTGTCAATCTCAAGGTCTGCAGGCCAGATTTGGCCTGCGAGGTGCTTAGATCTGATCCATGGGACTGCCCTGGAAGCAGTGAACGACCAGCCCAAGGTGCCTCTGAAGCAAAAATGGAGCTCAGGAGGGCCGTGTGCAGCCCTCCCATGCCATTTTTGGCATAGCCGGATGCCTGTAGCCCTTTGCCATGCCCCCCTGGGGTCCGTTTTTGCTGGAAGATGCTGCAGGAGACCATCTAGGCTGAAAAAGAGGCCTAGGGGGCCCACATGCACTCTCCGGGCTCCATTTTTGCTGGCAGAGGGCTAGCAGAACAAAACAAAACAAAATCATCTAAGAAGGGACAAAGAAAAGGAAAAAGATGGGAAGGAAAAAGAAAGGAGAATGAAGAGGGAAGGAAAAGGGAGGGAGGGAGGGAGGGAAGTCCTACTTTAGCACTTGGCCACCAACAGACAGCAAAACTCCTCTGGTGGACAAGGGTTTGGCACTCTCCCTGGTGTCGTCTTCCTCTGCTGAAGACAATGGATCACCCCACAGGTACCCCTGACATGACTGATGTCAAGCTGGCCATGCCCCCCGCCCCCCATGAGGTAAAACACAACCCTGATGCAACCCTCAATAAAATTGAGTTTGACATCCCTGGAGTAGAGGATAGACTCCATAAATTGGGCTGGGCTAATTTAATAACCCCTGTCTTCTAGCAGGATGCGGTGACATTATCAACCCAATGGCAATCAGAGAGAGATTTGTCCATGGCAACAAATTGATAATAATATCATTCAATAAGATACCACATTGCAATTGCAATGAGCTTGGTGGTTTCCTTGCAGACATTTCATCACCAAACTAGTTTTATATAGGAATGTCTGCAAGAAAACCACCAAGCTCAGGGAACACCAATGACCCATGGGTAATAGCCCTTTCTAGGCCCAACCAGGACTTCTTTTATTATGTCAGATCAATACTCAAATCCATAAGATCATGGATGAGCATAGATTTATTGCAGACCAATTTAGCATTCCAAAGCAGCACCCAGAGCCCAAGGTCACTAGGGATCTGGTTCCTGTTATAGAAAGTGAATGCTGACATTTATTTACCTATTTATTTTTCTCATCTGCATTTATCTGACAATTGCATACACATTCCCAAAATGTTACTTGGAAACTGTAGAGGTTTGACAGGTAGGAACTGATTAAAGTCTTATTAAATGTCTTTGACCTGCATCCTAATTAGTCACTAAAAAGGGAAGAAAAATTGTAAACAGCTGCAGAGGCTGTTATAATATAACTTGTTTTACTGGAATGGCTATTGTTTGAGCAACACTTATGCTCCTCTGCCTAGATAACAGTGAATTAATAAGTGATAGCATTAACTGCAATAAAAGTGAATATTCCCACATCTACCCTAACAACAGAGATACTAAAAGTATACTAAAAAATACCTGGAAATAAGATAGTTCTTACTAATATCAAGTAAAGTAATAAAATATGAGGGCTAATAATGTCCACTTTTCCTTGTCAGATTTATCTGCTGTACACCAATCACTTAGACCTAAAGTGTGGACATTCCATTTTAATTATGAATCAAATTAAAAATGTAAATTAAGAGCAAGTGATATATGTCCAAATATACAAATGATATATGCAGTTTCATATTATAATATAAGGCTATTGTTTTAATTCATCATTATTAATTCATATTTACTATGCATATATATTTTATAGAAAACTACAGTTCTTAACATATGTTTATTCTATTTAATGACATATTTCGTGAATATGAATACTTGTATTAGAAAAAAAGCAAACATTTTTATGCAAAGTAAGGGATTAATACAAAGTCAAAATATGGTAAAATACATATGGTAAACTACTGTATAAATCACTGTGAAAATCCTTTGTCATCTGTCATCAAGCATCCAAAAGTATAAATTGAAATACCAAAAATATAACCCAGTTCTGTCACTCACAATGATGCATACATCTTATATTACACATTAGCATGCAGACATACACACACTGGCTTTACTGTTTAGAAAAAGTTATACATCATTAAACCCGATTGTGTTCATTAATACTTCCTCTGTAGCTTGAAATTAAAATTTTTCATCCTGATAGCCTCTATTTGATAGAATTCTTAACTCATCTAAGATAGTAGAGAGTTTAAGCCATGAGTAGGCTATAAAAAAAATTATAAGGATCAAGCTTTTGATCAAATTCCAGAAGTAGTTGGCCAGATCTGTACAAAAACTTTAGTACCTTTCAATTACATGCACTTTAAATATAATTATAATTATCCTGTATGTATTGTATTTGTATTGTAATGTATTTAATGTAGCCTTCCTATTGTCACATTAAAAGTTATAATTTGGGGCTATATCACAGCTTAATTTGGGGGCATTTAATCAGTTACTCTGTCCTAAACAATCACAAGTCTTTGTACCATTCAGTCTTTCTGATTGGGTATGCAACTAGGAATCAGGTAATATAACCTTCAAAGGCAAGTCATATCTGATTTACCTTTCTTTTTTTACAGGCTTTAGGCCATTTTTGTATGGGTAGAATTAGAGTCTGTATATTCATAATAGGCCTTCTAATAGAGAACATCCACAATTATTTCTCTGATACAGGAGAATAAGAGGTTTACATTTAAGATAACATATCATTTCATAACTGAAGAAAACTGTCATTCATGAAGCTAATGATAGAAGAAACTTTCAGGAGACAAAACTGCTATATAACTTATAGCATATTCAATGGTGGGATTCAGCCAGTTCGCACCACTTCAGGCAAACCGGTTGTTAACTTTCTGAGCAGTTTGGCAAACTGGTTGTTGGAAGAAATCATTAGGGCAGAGAACCGGTTGTTAAATTACTTGAATCCCACTACTGAGCATATTTCATTTGATATACTATTGATTGACATACTATTTTGTGAGAATCTTACGCTGAGAGAAGTGTCATAAACTGAGATTCCTGAAAGAAATTTAGCCATTTTGAATTGGATAGATGATGGCAGTTTCATTTCTCTCAAAAACTTCTCAGTTTTAGTTAATTAAATTGACAAAAATTAGTGGTTTTGTAAAAATCACTCAAATTTATATTTTTATAATAGTTTCTAAATTATTTTTAAAATATTTAATTTTGAATATTTTTTTTAGTGTAGAAAATTTGGTTCATAGGTTTTATCCTTGTGCTCTATAAGTAAAATACAAAGCTAATATTAGACATTAGGTCAATTTTTACAAATATGGCAACAGCTTGTTCTTATTTACATTCCTAATCACACCATTGATTTTGGTAATCTTTCCTGCACTAAGAACAATTATTAATTCTCACAAAACAAAACTAGGGCATGTATTCGTTTGTTTTGCAAATCTAGATAATTAAAATTACACTGACTAACGATACTCTAGAGATTTCTTTTACAATTGCTAGAAAGGCCACATCCATTGTTAATGGGGAAACTAAAGCTAGCAGAGAATTTCCCAATGTAACTGAAATTCTGCACATGCAACTGAAAATCACTCCAGCTTCTTTTTTTCTAGTGATCCTTTATAGTTTATAAGTCCAACCACATGAATTTATCATTATTTAAAGTGAACAGAAACTAAGAAATAATCATGTGTCAGCTTCATACACTTTAGGCTATAATTGGAATGCCAATTAAGAATGGTATCATTGAAAGACTGAAAACGAACATTGAAACTGCCTTCCTTTATTTGTATAGTCACTTGACAATTATAGTATTTTGTTGCTTTTGAAGAAATTACTGTGTTTCCCAAAAATAAGACTCTGTTTTATATTTTTTTGAACCCTGAAATAAGCGTTTGGCCTTATTGTCATGCGCTCAAAAGCCTGATTGGTCTTATTATCGGGATGTCTTATTTTGGGGGAAACAGGGTAATAAATTGTTTAAAATGAAGTTAGTAGAAAACAGAATCTTTGCTCAGGATCAGAATTCTTATTCAAAGTAATTGATACATTGTTAATTAATGTATTAATTGATATAATCAAATAATTAATTCAGTCACTTGTCAGTGAGATGGACAGCATATAAATTTAAATAAATAAAATAATTTTAAGCTTTTATAGTATTTCAGCCAGTATTATCTGTATCTAGACACAGATCACATTAAAAAAATCACATTAATTTTTGCTTGTTTTTGGAGTATTTAGAGTATTTAGTTTGAACATGAGACAAAAGTTGATCTGCACTAGTTGCTTTAAAGACTTTGAGAGGTTATGCTATGAATATGATTCACTTATTTTATCTACCTGGAGATACATGCAGCTGAAAATGTACTGACTAAACAGGATGGCCTGGATGCTTTAGCAGCCTCAGAGACACCTACAGTTTTAGCATTCTTAAGATATAAGGTGAAGCAATATCTATATGGTGTAGATTTAATGATGAGTTTAAAGACTGAGTTCACTTTATATTCATATTAAATGGGCATTATATAGATCCTTCTTTTTCTTATGCCTTTTAAAATGTTTTCCCCCTTTTTAATATATATTTCCTTAATATATGTTCTAATTACCATAACCTCTCTCCCTAATTCCACAATTAAGATATTGATGATAATCTGAACCCATTTTAGCCTTTTAACTTTTAACCATTAATGTATGTCTCTGATTAGGCAAATCATTATCATTGTTGTCATCATCATGATCACCATCATCATCATCTCCATTCAATAAAATAGAGGAATAGTGTTTAACGTAAGAATAATTAAATGGTGATATTCCCTTTGCAATGCTTTTGTGGATTTACTGTTTTCAGTATATAATGGTTGACAGTATAAGTAAGTTTAAAACAATAAAATAAAAATATCCTATCTGGGAGAAAAGAGGAAAAGAACAAAGATGGTATCAGATTAAAAACAAAAATAAAACACGTAAGGTAGCTGTAAACTATGTGAATATCATTTATGTTGATCCTTTCTTTTTTCCCACTCTAAAATCTTCACTGAAACACTATTTTTGATATGTGTGTATACACATGTATATATAGACAAACACACACAACTCTAATTGAACATATCATGGATTAAACATGAATCTAATTGTCTCTTAGGAACACTGTTATTGATTAATACTATTCAGCTACCATTCTTAATGGAATTCTTAATTCAGATTACAATATAGATTATGTAACACAAGTGTTTCTTATGGATTGGCAATGAAAGTTAATTCAATAAAATTTCATTATTCTGTATTTTTCTCACTTTGAAGATGCATCAATAGATTGTTTTGAATCTACTTGAATTAACTTCTATAGAGTTACTTTTTTAGCATGAATGTTCACTAAGACAGTTTGGAACATTCCTACTATTTGTTTAAGGTGAGCGATAAATACCGTCATGGTCACCAAATTCTGTGAGTAAAGGTTAAATGCATTGAGTAGGTTTAAGACGGTAGAAAAAAAAACATCATGAGACATATAACACTATGAAAGTCATTTTCAAATATTTAAAAAATTGTCATATACAGTAGATAATAAAGTATGTTTGTAGGATTATTATTGTTGTTGTTGTTAGTTATGAAGTCATGTCCGACCCATGGTGACCCCATGGACAATGTTCCTCCAGGCCTTCCTACCATCCTCTGGAGTCCATTTAAGCTCACGCTTACTGCTTCAATGACTCCATCCAGCCACCTCATTGTCTGTCGTCCCCTTCTCCTTTTGCCCTCAATTTTTCCCAGCATTAGGCTCTTCTCCAGTGACTCCTTACTTCTTATTAGGTAGCCAAAGTATCTGAGTTTCATCTTCAGGATCTGGCCTTTTAAAGAGCAGTCAGGGTTGATCTCCTTTAAGACTGACCGGTTTGATCGCCTTGCAGTCCAAGGGACTCGCAGGAGTCTTCTCCAGCACCATAGTTCAAAGGCCTCAATTCTCTGGTGCTCAGCCTTTCTTATGGTCCAACTTTCACAGCCATACATTGCAACTGGGAAAACCATAGACTTGACTATACACACTTTTGTTGGCAGGGTGATGTCTCTGCTTTTCAGAATGCTGTCTAGATTTGCCATAGCTTTCCTCCCCAGGAGCAAGCGCCTTTTAATTTCTTGGCTGCAGTCCCCATCTGCGGTGATCTTGGACCCTAGGAAAATAAAATCTGTCACTACCTCAATTTCTTCCCCATCTATTTGCCAGGAATTGAGAGGGCCAGATGCCATTATCTTAGTTTTCTTAATGTTGAGTTTCAAGCCAACCTTTTGCACTCTCCTTCTTTACCAGCATCAAGAGGCTCTTTAGTTCCTCTTCACTTTCTGCCATTAGAGTGGTATCATCTGCATATCTGAGGTTGTTGATATTTTTCCCGGCAATCTTAATTCCAACTTTTTATTCATTTAAGCCTGCCTTTTTCATAATGTGCTCTGCATATAAGTTAAATAGGCAGGGTGACAGTATACAGCCTTGCTGGACTCCTTTCCCAATTTTGAACCAATCAGTGGTTCCGTGTCCAGTTCTCACTGTTGCTTCTTGACCCGCATATATGTTTCTCATGAGACAAATAAGATAGTCTGATACTCCCATCTCTTTTTTTTTAATTTTAATTTTTATTTTTTTTATTTGATTTATATGCCGCCCTTCTCCGAAGACTCAGGGCGGCTTACAATGTGCTCAGCAATAGCCTTCATCCTTTTGTATATTTATACAAAGTCAGCTTATTGCCCCCACAACTGGGTCCTCATTAAGTTCTCTTTAAGAACTTGCCACAATTTGTTGGGATTCACACAATCAAAGGCTTTAGCATAGTCAATGAAGCAGAAGTAAATGTTTTTCTGGAACCACTAGCTTTCTCCATGGTCCAACGTATGTTGGCAATTTGATCTCTAGTTCCTCTGCCTCTTCGAAATCCTGCCTGTGTCAGCTTTGGAAGCCATATTAGGCCGGAAGCTTCAATGCTGCCACCTTCTCATTTGTGGGAAAGTAGGAGGGGGGATTAAGGAGAGGGGTTGTTAGTAGACATAATAGCATTCTTCTTGTTGGTCAAGGTCAGGGAGATCCAGCATCTGGAGAAGGAATGGTCAGGGGGCTGGGTCGAGATGGAATGGACGTTGATTGGAGCATGTGATCGACTAGGGAGTAAGGAGATGGTTTTGGGAGTTTTGACTTACTGAGGGAAAACCTGGGCTTTTCAGATACGGGTTTTCCCAGATGTGCCAGTTTGCCTATTCTAGTAAAGAGAACTTTGGAAAATGCTTGCTTCCGTATCTTTACTAGAAATTGGGGTTTTTCTGGAATTCTGAGAGCCTGTACTTCTAGTAGTTCACATACTACTGGAGCCTAGCTTATAGGATTTTAAGCATAACTTTACTGGCATGTGAAATGAGTGCAATGGTGCAATAGTTTGAACATTCTTTGGCATTGCCTTTCTTTTCCAATCCTGTGGCCACTGTTGAGTTTTCGAAATTTGCTGGCAAATTGAATGTAGCACTTTTACTGCATCATCTTTTAAGATTTTGAATAGCTCAGCTGGTATACTGTCACCTCCACTAGCTTTGTTGTTCCTCAGATTTCCTAAGGCCCATTTGACTTCACATTCTAGGATGTCTGGCTCGAGGTCAGTGACCATCTCATTATGGTTATCAGGCAGGTTAAGCTCATTCTTGTATAGTTCTCTGTAATTTTGCCACCTCTTCTTAATCTCTTCTGCCTCTGTTAGGTCACTGCCATTTTGGTCCTTTATCATGCTCATCTTTGCATGAAACATTCCCTTCACATCTCCAATTTTCTTGAAGAGATCTCTGGTCCTCCCTATTCTATTGTTTTCTTCTATTTCTTTGCACTGTTCATTTAAGAAGGCATTCTTATCTCTTCTAGCTATTATCTGGAATTCTGCATTCAACTTTCTCCCTTGCCTTTCCCTTCCCTTCTTTCCTCTGCTATTTGCAAAGCTTCCTCAGACAACCATTTTGCTTTCTTGCATTTCTTTTTCTTTGGGATGGTTTTAGTTGCTACCACTTCTACAATTGCAAACCTCCGTCCATAGTTCTTCAGGTTCTTCAGGTCCATAGTTCTTCAGTTCTTCATAGTTCTTCTCAGGTTCTTAAGATTATACAACCTGTAAATATTTGACATGCTCCATAAAATCTCTTCAAAACTTGATGTTAAATTAAATGTTTTAAAATGATATAAGAGAAAGGAAGAAATTATAAAGTTTTTATATTAACTGAATTAAAATAACCAAATTTTATTATTGATTTTTTTTAACCTTAGTCATGTTAGTTAAGCACCAAATAACTCTTTGTCAAAAGTTGTGTTCTCATTCAACTTCCGGTTTGGTGTCACAGCGAGACAGTCGGGGAAATAGTAGGCTCTGACAAGCACCGCGAAAACCCCGGGTGTCGAACCGCCGATAGGTCTTCGGAACCGTCCTGTAGGGACGGGGAAAAGGGAGGGGTGTCTCGGATGACCAAGAGGAACAGGCAAGTTCCTCGGAGGTCAGAGGGAACCCTCTGTGAGTCAGCGGCGGGGGGCGGCAGCCAAGGCAGCTGCCACGAAGCTGGGACAACCGGGCTAAGAGATGTGCAGGAGGAAAGTGGATTGAAACGGAGCACTTTGAAGGTGGGTGTGTTACAACCAACCCAGGCTTACAACAATGCTTAGAAAATTATTATTAAATATAAGACCTCTAGCCTTAAAAAAGCGGCTGAACAACAAAGGGGCTAAGGAAAGTTTTAACATGTAACTTTAAATAGACAAAGACCCGACAAACAACTAGATTTGAACTAATGGAATTAAATATTTATTTATTTATTTATTTATTTATTTATTTATTTGTTTTTCATATTTGTATACCGCCCTACTACCGAAGGACTCAGGGCGGTGAACAGCCATAATAAATACAAATACATATAGAAGTTAAAAACTATTAAAAAACAGATTAAGTAATTTGGCTCAAAGATTAAAACATCCAAATTTATCTAAAAGAGGTCTAAAACCCGATTTAAAAGCCAATTTAAAAGCCAATTAAAAAGGGAGAGTTAGGCCAGACCAGCTTGTTGGAATAGAAACGTTTTCAGGGCACGGCGGAATATGCGTAAGTCTTGGATGTTTCGTAACTCCGGGGGAAGCCCGTTCCAGATGGTAGGTGCCCCCACAGAAAAGGCTCTCCCCCTGGGGGCCGTCAGTCGACATTGTTTGGCCGACGGCACCCTGAGGAGTCCCTCTCTATGGGAGCAAACTGGTCGGTGAGAGGCTATTGGTGGCAGGAGGCGGTCTCGTAAGTACCCTGGTCCTGAGCCATGGAGCGCTCTAAAGATAGTAACCAAAACCTTGACGCGCACCCGGAAGACCACCGGGAGCCAGTGCAGCTCGCGCAGGAGGGGGGTTACATGAGAGCGCCACATTGCTCCCATCACCACCCGCGCGGCCGCATTCTGGACCAGTTGGAGCCTCCGGGTGCTTCTCAAAGGGAGCCCCATGTAGAGAGCATTACAGTAATCCAGGCGTGAGGTGACAAGGGCGTGAGTGACCGTGTGTAACGAGTCCCGATCCAGAAAGGGACGCAACTGGCGAATCAGGCGAACCTGATAAAAAGTCCTCCTGGCCACGGCCGTCATATGCTCTTCTAAAGACAGCCGCGAGTCCAGGAGGATGCCCAAGTTGCGAACCCCATCTGTGGGGGCCAACGACTTGCCCCCAATAGTCAGAGATGGCGCCAACCGACTATATCGGGACGACGGAAACCACAGCCACTCGGTCTTGGATGGGTTGAGCCTGAGTCTGTTCCTCCCCATCCAGATCCGTACGGCCTCCAGGCACCGGGACATCACCTCGAGGGCATCATTGGGGTGGACTGGGGTGGAGATGTACAGCTGGGTGTCATCAGCATACTGATGGTACTTCACCCCAAAACCACGGATGATCTCACCCAGCGGCTTCACATAAATGTTGAATAGAAGGGGCGAGAGGACCGATCCTTGTGGCACCCCACATATAAGGGGCCTCGGGGTCGACCTCTGCCCCCCTGTCAACACAGACTGCGACCGGTCAGAGAGAAAGGAGGAGAACCACTGTAGAACAGTGCCCCCCACCCCCAACCCTTTCAACCGGTGCAGCATGATATCATGATCGATGGTATCAAAAGCCGCTGAGATGTCTAATAGGACCAGGACAGAGGAGTAACCCCTGTCCCGAGCCCTCCAGAGATCATCAACCAATGCGAACAATGCTGTCTCTGTGCTGTACCCGGGCCTGAAGCCTGACTTGAACGGATCCAGATAATTCGATTCATCCAGGTACTGAGGCAGTTGTCGTGCAACCACACTCTCAACAACCTTCGCAACAAAGCGAAGGTTGGAGACAGGATGATAATTTGCTAACACAGCTGGGTCCAGGGAGGGCTTCTTGAAGAGGGGCCTCACTACCGCCTCTTTCAAGATGGTGGGAAAGACACCCTCACTCAAAGAAGCATTTATAATCTCCTGGAGCCAGCCTCGCGTCACCTCCCGGGAGGCCAGTACCAACCAGGAGGGACACGGGTCCAATAAACATGTGGTCGCATTTAGTCTGTTCAGTATCCTGTCCACGCTTTCGGGAGTTACAGGATCAAACTCTTCCCAAATAATATTCTCAGGACCTGCCCCTGTCATCTCCTCTGGATCAATCCATTCAGAGTCCAACTGTTCCCGAATCTGAGCAATTTTGTCATACAGATATTGTACAAAGTCCTCAGCTCTATCCTCTCCAAGGGGTCTTCCCGCGTCTCTTGATGGAGCAGAGAGCGGGTCACCGTAAACAGGACGGCTGGGCGATTATCTGATGACGCAATAAGAGTAGAAAAGTAGTTACTCTTCTCTACTCTTATCGCCACTAGGTAATTCTTAATATGAGATCTTACCAGTGTTCGGTCGGATTCAGAACGACTAGCCCTCCAACTGCTCTCTAGGTGTCTTTTCCGGCGCTTCATCTCCCTCAGCTCCTCAGTATACTAAGAAGCCAGGTGAGACCAGCGCCGGGTCAGAGGCCGCAAAGGCACGACTCGGTCTAAAGCCTCAGCCGCCGCCCTATCCCAGGCGGCCACTAAGTCCTCAGCCGAGTCGTGTGCCAGAACCTCAGGAAATGGCCCAAGCTCCATCTGGAATCTCTCAGGATCCATCAGGCGCCTGGGGCGGAACCACCTGGTTGGTTCCGCCTCCCTGCGGCGGGGTGTGGCGGTTCGAAGGTTCAGGCAAAGGAGGGAGTGATCTGACCATGACAAGGGTTCAATCACTATATCCCCTATCTCGAGATCACTCAACCACTGTCCAGAGACAAAAACAAGGTCCAGTGTGTGTCCCCCCATGTGAGTAGAGCCATAAATTAACTGGGTCAGGTCCATAGCCGTCATGGAAGCCATGAACTCCCAAGCCACCTCAGACGTCTCACCAACTGATGACAGGTTAAAATCCCCCATGACCATAAGCCTGGGGGTGTCAACAGCCACCGCGGCTATAATATCAAGCAGCTCAGGCATGGCTGCTGCCACGTGGCAGGGAGCCAGGTACGTGACTAGCAAGCCCAACTGCACCCTATGACCCCACTTCACAAGGAGGGACTCACATCCAGCCGTCTGAGGAACAGTGACCTCCCTCAGTCCAAGACCTTCGTTAATAACAACCGCCAGCCCTCCGCCCCTCCCCGGAGACCTTGGCTGATGGAAAGCACGGAAACCTGGTGGGCACATATCAACAAGGGGGGCTTCCCCTTCCTGGCCCAACCAGGTCTCCGTAATACCCGCCAGGTCCGCACCCCCCTCCTGTATAAGATCACAAATGAGGGGGGCTTTATTTACCATGGACCTGGCGTTGCACAGCATCAGCCGAAGGCCTGGGGCCCGAGGTTCCGTACAACCTGGGGAACGAGAAGAGCTTTGAGGGTTGGAGTGCGCCATCGCTTGTAAACAGCGAGGACGCACTCCCGCAGGATGATGTGGCCCCCTGCTCCCGCCATATCTGCCCCTACCACCTACAGTATCGATGTTATGGGCATCTGTATCGTAAGATCTAATCATCTCCTTGACCCCCGAGTTTGCACCACCCATGCCACGCCCTACGGCTGGCCCAAATACCCTCCCCCGCGGGTCTACCCCCGAAGCCATTTAACCTATCCCCCTCCCAGAATCCCTTAAAATCTTATTAAGAAATTTCCCTAAAAAACCCCATAACCCTCTTTTTGCTGTATGCCATCTCTCCGGACTCCAAAGTCCGTCATCGAGATAGGCCCTCGATAAAGAAGAGGGCCAGACCTGCGAGAGGGGGGCATCTCGCAGTTTGAGGAGTTCTCCCAATGAGTACATTTTGTAGCTAGATAGTCTATAGCTGGTAGGCATGTCCTAGTTATCCAGGGTCCTGTGGAGAGAATATCAATCAGAGGTACAAGTCATTTTAGTCCCGCTGATCTCTCACATCAGCGGTAGAAAAAAAGCCATTTTGAACTCAGATGTAAACATTGATCACCCTCTCACGGCAACCAGATTTAAGGGAGAAAAAACAGCAGCTATAGTCCTGTTCTTTCAATGTTGTACCTAGGCATAGATGGAATAGCCAATCCTTGAGATTAGAGACACGGATAGTCTGTGGGAAGTATATATAGTAGGCGAAAATCCAGGGAGACTCAGATGAAATATAAGTAAAGAAAATTCTCATCCCGATATACAGGAAACAACAAACCTGGATAGCAAATGATTCACAAAAAGCCGAATATCCAGTCACAAAAGGAGGGACAGGAGATAAAAATACAGGAGGGGAGATGGAATAAGGCAGTCACTTTGTAGAAGTAAAGCCCCCATGATAGACACAACAATCCTTTCTAATCTCCTTAGCCTTCTTTAGGTCTTTTATGCATGAAGGTTTAACCCCCCCCTATAGAAAGAGAGGGGGGAGGCCTCTGGGAGGTAATCCAGGGCTGGCCCGACAATGGAAGGGTCGGCATCTCTCCATTTCCCAGGAGTTCAGTTGAAAATAAATAAGAAAGGTCCCTATTCTCCTTTTTGTGGCCTCTTTGGTCTCTAAATTGCTTCGATTTTTGCCGCCTGTAACTGCCAATTGTAACTGCCATTTTGGGTGCCATTTTGGGCGTCGTCATCATCACCACCATCACCATCGGCCTCCTCTGCGCCGACTCTGCCCACTGCCGGCCTCCGCAGGCAACCTCCGATCTTGCCAAGGGTCCAATGAAGTCAGCCCAGGGTGCCAGACAGTCACCGCAGCCGCATATCGCCATCCCTCCAGCAGCCTCTGATGAATGCAGGGCCGGCTGTCACGAAGCTATCGGCCCAAACTCGCAGATTCAAATCCCGTCAGCACCGCCCATCTCATTATAAGCTGTTTCAGAGAGCGAAGCCACAAACCGCTCTCCTAAAAGGTCTTCCGGAGCCGAAAATGCTCCCATCGGATCGGCAAATCAGCCCTCTCAACACACCATGGGCCATAGGTGGGTAATTGGCCCTAAGGACCCCCCAACTGTCAGGACATTACCCCCGCAAAACCGGAGCTCCTTCGGGAGTCGCCATCTTGGGCAAGCGCAAGGGTATATAAATATTGAGACATGGGGAAAAGACTGGATATTTTAAAATTGGAACTGGATATTTTTTTTTAAAAAAAAAGATGATTTGATATATTTAAAATCAAAGGAAGAAGAGTAATTTAAATTGGACTGTTATATAATTGCAACAAAATGGATACTTTCATGACTAATGGAAATGTGGATTGTAGAGGGACACCTTCTGGTTTAAAAAGGAACGTTGTAATTTGTCTTTGTTATGGAAAACTTTGAACGTTACAGATTACAGTCGTGGGATTTGGCGGAGGAGGGTTTTTTTTTTCTTGTCTGAAGGCAGTTTGACTTTGGTGAAAAGAAAAGGAAACTACAATGGAACTCCTATAATTGGAATAATAATAATCTTAAAAACTGGTGCAGGAATAAAAGAAGGATCAAGAGCAGGATCAAGAGAAGGGAACTTAATGCATTTTATCCGGATTAAAAATAAGAAAAAAACTTAATATGACATATGGAGGACACTTAACAGCCAAAAAAATAAAAATGCTATGCTGTGTTTAACAGCGAAAAAAATAAAAATGCTATGCTGTGTTTAACAGCCAAAACCAAAAATGACTATGCTGTGTTTTACAGCCAAAAAACAAAAATGATTAAGTTGGGTAGGATAGCAAAATAAAGAGGATTTTGCTGGGAATAATGGCAAAAATGAAATGATTATGTTGGGTTTAACAACTTGGGTTTAATAGTAAAAATAAAATGACTATGCTGGGATTAACAGCCAAAAAATAAAAATTATTATGCTCAGTAGGACAGCCAAAATAAGGAGGAGTATGTTGAGATTAACAGTAAAAATGAAATGTATAAATTTAATAACAGAAATAAATATGATAATGTGGAGTTCAACTAAAATAAAAGGATTATGTTGGAATTAACAGCTAAAAAACAAAAATGACTATGTTGGGAATAGTAAAAATGAAATGATTGTATTAGGGTTAAATATTTTTTAAATGTTTATAATAACTGTAATGATTTATATTTTTAAAATATATCCATCTAAGCAAAAAGGAAGAGAAAAATGGAATGATATTTGGTTAGGATTTAAGATTTAAATATCGGGGTTTTGGGGATAATGGCACAGTTAAATTGATAGAATTTAGGAAAATAACTGAGTAACATATTAAGTTGTGTTAATTAGAAGTTAATGATTTGTTAGTGATTTGTATTAATTTGTGACCGGATCAATGCTTTGTTATGGAAAAGATGTGTTTTATGTTTGTGTTTTAAAAAAATAAAAAAACCTTAAAAAAAGTTGTGTTCTCATTCAAGATCAGGGGTGTCAAACTGGCGGCTCGCAGGCTGGATGTGTCATGCACAGGCCATGCCCACCTCAGCTTCACAAAGACAAAAAACATTGCAATACATCATGATATGTCATGTGATGTGATCGAGTTTGACACCCGTGCTGCAGATTGAATAATCAAGCTATTTGGGTCTGTTTGTAATGATGAAACATGACCATATGACACAAATTCTACTCCTTTTTTATGTATGAAATACCACAAGGAAGAACAGAGTTGCATTATAACAACATGTGGACATTTTGCCACTTTGAAATCATTGTGGTTAGGAACAGATACCTATGATCCAAAGCAACAACAAAGGTGATTATTTACTAAAAGTTAAAGGGGTATTTCATGAAAATAGTTGTTTAAGTGGAATGATCTGTTAACAGCTTCATATTCAAGAGATAGTTGGGAAATAAAAGCCATTTACTAATTCCTCAATCATCTGGAAAGAAGACAGCCAGCTTACGAGAGCACAACAACCATAGCTGAGATTAGAAAAGCTCCCCAACCATCTAGAATAGGAATGTGAAACTCAAGGCCCAGGGGGCAGATCCGGCCCGTGGGGTACTTAGATCTTGCCCACTGCCTTGGAAACAGCAAAGGACCTGCCTGCAGTGCCTCTGCAGTGCCTCTGCCAATGAAAACGAAGCTTGGGAGAGCTGCAGGCAGCCCTCTTGAGTTCCATTTTCATTGGCAGAGAGTTGCAAGAAGCTAACACAGCTGAAAACAGAGCTTTTTCATTTTCTGTGGCAGAGTGCTTGGGCCACCACAGGCAACCTTGACATGAGTGATGTTGAGCTGTCCATGCTCACCCTGTCCACGCCCACTCTGCCTCGCCAAAGTCAAACACAACCCTGATGCTGCCCCAAAGAAATTGAGTTTGACACCCCTTATCTAGAACCTAAATTGGTTTCTAGAGTTAAACTGCTTAGTTATGGGAATTTTCTGTATGTTTATCAATTTTTTTCAATAAATTTGGCTTAAGAAGCCTATGAGAATCTTGCTATCAACTAAGTCAAGTTCAAGAGCTTAGTATTAATAATTGACTTTAAATACTAGAAAATTGTATGTGCTATTTGTGTATGTATGTGTTACACACAGAGAGATATTAAATCTCACCTAGCAAGCATACGTTGTACACAATTCAGAGTTGCCTTTGGTGAGATGAGCTGCTATATAAATTAAATAAATACATATATACATACATTCATAGGAGGGGAGCTGTTGTGCTGTAACAACAACAACATGTAAATAGATCTGTGTAGGAATTTCATTAATTTCATTGTGCAGAATTTACAGTTAGGACAGGAAGGGGCCCTGAAGGAAATATCTGGGAAATGAAGTCTCCAGAAGATAGAATTAAATCAGAGAGCTGGGGGTAGGGTAACAGATTTGAGCAACTGAGGAGAAAGAACGGTTACAGAACAAAAAGAACACAGCTAAGAGGCTGGACTCCTTTGACTCCTAGCTGTCCCGAGAGGCCTCCATAGCCCTTCCTGAGTCTGCAGAAGACATGTTTATGAGACAACAGATTGGTGTGAGGCTATTTGGCCAAAAGGACAGACTTTGGGATATTTTTAGCTCAAGCAACATTGTTTGTTATAAGAATTAATGCTTTATATTATTGTGTTGTTTAATTTGATTTTTTAAAATTTTAACAGCCAATATTTTTAATTAAAGCTTGCAATTCCCTCCAAAGTTATGTTCGTATGGCTGTGACAGGTAGGGCTGATGATTTGGGAAATGATCAGTGGTGGGTTGCCGCCAGTTCGCACCAGTTCTATAGAACCAGTAGTTAAAACGGCAAGAGGATCCACCTGCCGACCCCAACATCATCAAAATGCTTCTGCGCATGCTTGCGAAGAGTGCGCACGTGTGGGAGTGAAGCAAGCGTGCACACATGGCCCCATTGCAAATTAGTAGTAAAGGTAAGTAGAACCACCCCTGAAAGGAATAGAACGGCCTGACTGCCAGTGGCTCTTTTGGGGAAAGTGCCACATAATTATCAATTAGGGAAATTAGAAGTATGTAAAAGGCACTCTTCATTTAAACTAAGGTCTTAATGCTTGCTGGGAGAATGCAGCATTGGTATATTTTTTCAAAATACTTACAAAATTGGAACCATCCATCCCTTTGGGAGAGAGTATTGCATAAAATGGGCATTACCAAAAATAGGTCTGTCACTTGATCTATGTCTCATAAACCTGACAAAGAAAAGTCACAACAGGCTCTGTCTTAACTCCAGTGGAATTGCTTCATTTTCAATAGTGATAGAAAACATTTTTTCCAATCAACAACCTCTATTACTTTAAGAAACAAAAAGTTTGATGTGTTCTTTTTAATGTTCTGATCTTGTGTTCATTGACTACAGCCACATTATTAGACATGCCAGATCCAAATAAATCAGAATAGAGAACTAAGAGTGGCAAGGCCAAGACATTAAAAATTAGGTTGCAATATAGTACCAGAGATATAAATTAGAAGCACAGAAGAAAACAACAAACTAACAAAAAATTATGTTGAAATGTGTTAATGCGCCTGTGGTAAAAACAAAACAAAATACACATATTCTTTAACACCACGCTTCAAAATTGCCTGCTCTTAAATCTAAATTGTTAGATAATCCAATGAAAACATTTTCTATAGGCAGACAGCAGACAGATGATGATCAAACCTCACACATTTCACTGGGGAGAGAGGAATCTGTTGCTCATTTTCCATTTCAATATGAAAGATAGATTTACCAGCCTACAACCATTTATTTGCATTTCTAAATGGCAGCAAGAAGGAAAATGTGGTTTTTATAAAAGATTATTCTTCATTTGTAGAAGTAATAGCAGCCTAAAATGATGACATATGGAGTAGCAGACAGAAACGGTGGTGCTAGGTTGAATCTTGTCGCTTACTTGAAAATCAAAAAATACATACATACATGAATGCATACATAAAACTTCTTTGTTGGCATTAAAGCAATTAATAAGAGGAGAAAAAGCATGTCTGCTGTAAAACTAGATTTGGACTTCTTATTAATCAATAACTTCTATTGAAGAAAGTCGTGTATGGCATTGCAGCTGCAACAGTATTATTAGAAAATGATATAGTGAGCATTAGGATATATAATTCATATTGCCTTCATTTGCTCAGACCATTGTGAAAATCTATAAATCATTTTCTTGTTCATGTATTACCTAAGTGCAATTTATCATTTTGCATTGGGGGTTGCTTCAGATCATCAGTGCTTTTAATTCACTATTTAGAGTTTAACAAAATGCTGTCCAGCCCTGCCTGACAAGTGAGACTATATGAAAATGGAGTGCCCTTGCACATAGTTTGGACAAACCCGAGAAGAGATAAAGATGCTGGCAGCAGTTAATAGTATGCTGTTAGCCTAATGCTTTGCTTATGCATAGTAGATGCAATCAGTGGGAAGTTATTTTCCTATGCTACACATGAAAATAACAGGAAATTGTACAATAGAATTCCATGAATGCTAAATGGAATTGTACGGAGTTTTTCTGGTATGGACAATCAAAATAGATGAGTCTAGTTTGGTCTAGTGGTTAAGGCACCAGGCTAGACCAAGAGATGGAGAGTTCCAGTCCTCCCCTAGCTATGAAGCCAACTTTGGGACTTTGAACCAGTTATTTTTTGTCAGCACATGATGTCAGGCTCAGGTAACAAGCCAGTTGATCAATTTTTCCCACAAAGGATCAACATTCTTGTAAGAAGAACCCATTCTTATAAGAAAAATGCTAGAAAGAAGGGGGGGATCAAAATTGATATAGATACATGTGCCCTAAAATGTAAATATAGGAAAAACACAGTAATAGAAAAAGCTACCTTATGTTACACTAGGTAGGACATTGTTTCCTCTAGCCCAGCATGCAAAGCATTGATTGGCAGCATATATCCAGTACTTTAGACTGATCACAGCAACTCTATAGTTTTTCTACTGGATTGATCTCTGCATGGAAAATATGTGTTCTGCCATTAACACAAAACACTTTTCTGGGAAATATTTTTAAAAATATTTTAAATTTACTATCTTTTCATTATGAAAGAGTGAATACTATCAAGTTAGCAGTTAAGTTTAGCAGTCTCATAGATCAACATCCCCAAGAACAGGGCTCTGCTATGAAGGAGATAGGTGGTTTCTAAATTGGATGGATGGATGGAGAAAAAGAGAGAGAGAGAATTATATGTCCTCAACCTCCCTTGTCAGACTCACAAAGTTGTTTTCATTGCTGCTCCAGTGTAATCAAGCCCATCTACTATTCAAAGTTATGAAGGCACTGAATATAAATGGTATCTGTGATGTATCCTTGTAGTTCTAGTTGTGGTAGCATCCCACAATCAGGTGATTTCAATCCAGGCACTTGGCACCTGGTTCATGATTATGTCTCATCAAACTGTGATCATGATTTCTGATATTCCCTGCTGACTTCCCACAAGCAAAATCAATGTGGAAACTTGGCAGGAAGTTGTACATTGCAGTCACATGTGGTCTTTGCTTAACAATCCACGTGTTCCTCATTTACTAACCAAGACTGCCCAGATTGTTGTCACTAAGCAATGCAGTCATGTAATATCCCACTTTATGACTGTGTCACTTAGCAACAACAACTTCAATTGCCATTGTAACCTAAGAACAAACAGTACAGATGTTGGTAAAGTCATAATTTTAATCTGTAAATTACTCTAGGGGAAATATATGGCATGTAACATGGCTTAACAATATTGTGAGTAAGAAAATATAATACATTTCTTTTCACATAACTATCAATATTATTATTAATGATCTGTCTGTTTTTATTTCACTGAAGTATAACTTTTATCTATCTGCTTATCTATCTGTCTAGATTACTAACATTAATGGACAAACATTCTAAGGTAGGAAATATTGAAAAAATGATGCTTCTCTGTTGACACATCTAAGGAAAGATGATAAATTTATAATTTATTACATACCTGCCTACTGTATTCTTCAACGTGGAAGCTTACATACTGACATATTGAACAAAGCACACATAAACTCATAATGATTCTTTTTCCCCAGGAAATATCTAGGAAAGTGGAATACATGGTTCATAAACATTGAAAAGGTAACTATTTGTGCAATTCGCTATAATGTAATACATTAATGTCCCACAATCTTTTTATAAGCCAATCTAGATCTTCTTGTGTAGTCAAAAGAAATTGGGGAATAGTCTCATTGCTTCTCTCCCAACTTTTTTTACAATTGCAAATATGCATTATCAATAGATAGATCCGCTAGTCTGATTTTCACATAAAATAATACTCTCAGATATTCTCAAAAGCCATTGGTGTATTTTTTTAAGATTTGAACATAATACAGAGCTATAACTGGTGTAAAGCTTGATTCTTTCAATGCTAAAAGTAAAGATTTATAATTATTTAAGATTTATAAATTATTTAAATGTAATATAACTGCCCAATTCCAAATACCATTAATTTAAATGTGTTTAAAACAGTTGATAAGACTTTCTTTCTCAATTTGGCACACAGCTATGATAGTAGTTAATTCAAAAAGAAGCTATAATAACAAAAGCTACTGAAGCTGTTCTATCTTCCTGAATTGGATTATTATTAAGAATAACATACAAAGGTCTTTTTCCCATTACTGAATTAAAATGCTAGCCACCTACTCTTAACTCAGCATGAACAATACAGACATTCCTTTTCTTACTGCCACATCCTATCATGCTTGAATTCTATCTTTTCCAAGTCACTGTCAAATGGTATTCTTCTGATGGAAGGGGAGGGGTACCACTCACTATAGACAAGGTGACTGTTTTTCACCTCTGGATTTGCTGCCACCTTGTCCCCATTCAACATATCATTAGCCAATGGGAAAAACATCCACTAGGTAAGCCACTGCCATGGGAATGAGGACGTCTGACTTTGTGATGGTTGGAATTTTTTTTAGGTTGGCTTGCCAGGACTTCCTCCCATTTGTTTAGATTTCAAGTGAATATCGTAAGACATTAGGAAAGAAATAGCTGCAGAAAGCATGAGGGTACTCTATCATTATGGCGTAGCTGGTTTGGACACACAGAGTAAGAAAAGTTGAAACTTACTTAGAGAGCCACCATTTTTACTTTAGGCAGAAGTGATACTGTTAAATATAGGGGAAATAACAAATAATACCAAAAGTGCAGTTCAACAGTTTTCTTTATTGTCTGGACACTACAATAAAACAAAGATGATTTAGTTACAGCTAAAGATACTTTTCAAAGTACTGTTAAAATGGAAAAACATAAAAAATATTCCCCTTTCCTCCCAATAGAATAGTGGATGCTTGGTCACATCACAATGCTGCTATTAAAATAGTGCTCAAAAGACCCTTCTTCTTCCCAAAATAAAATATGGAGTCTTGCTCTCCCCTCCAGTGCCTTACTGACCTCCTACAAAAAAGTCAAAATTAGATAACAGGAAGAAGAGAGGCATGTAGAGTACTGAAGTAAAACAAATGCTCATAAAAAGGACAACTCTGGAAGAAAAATGACTCCAGTGGAAGTTGACTAATAACTAGATTGGGATGCACACTCCCTTCTAACAGTCCCCTTTTAACAACTCTGATCATGCCCACATCAGGTCAGTTAATATTATACAATTCTGGCAGGATGGTGAAGACTTAAGGGTAAAGTATTACTTGTATTACCAGTACACAATCACAGTTTAAGGGTCTTAAACCGGGGGCTAGAGATGAAATATTGAGATCAAGGGGGAAGATTGGTGATAAAGCCATAATAAACTGAAAGTAGAGAGAGGAACTAACACTACACAACTGAATTTCAATAGTTCATTAATATATGCAATATATCTCTCAGAATGAAACCTATGCATACTTGATCTCCAGAAAATATAGTATAACTACTGTTAGATCGGCGCAGGAATGGAAGACGTGACCAGCTCGTTACATAAGTAACTTTTATTAAGAACAGAAACAGTAGCAAGACTGCCGGTGTGCTGCCGGAGCTCTCCTTATATTCGCTCCCGGCAGACGCACCGCCCCTTGCCAGGGATTCAAATCTCCCGCCCGATGGCTAGCAGCCAATCAGGGCGGAGGTCCTTATAAGGACATAACACTCCTCCCCCCTTAGTCCGAACTGTCAATCTCGTTTACAAAAGTCACGTAATCGCGCAGGTACGTAGGACGCCTCGGCACCCTAGCTGACCTGCGCAGTCCCACTTCTTCTCTGTCTCCGGCCTGGACGGACGGGGCTCTTTTGTCTCCTGGTTCCTCCTCCGGAACCGGGCTTGGTTCGGCTGTCGAGTGAGCGGGGTCACCCCCAGCGCCTCCCGCCGGACCGCAGACCTTGGATGGCTGGTTCTGATGGTCTTCCTCCTGGCCTGTGGATCTATTGCCTTGTCTCGGTCGCTCGGTTCCAACCCGGGAAGAGCGTCTGAGCCTCGGTAAGTCCATTGCTTGCTCTTCCCTGGTTCCCCGGGCGCTGTGGTTCGGTCGCGGTCCGGCTTGCTGCCGTTCGGGTGGTGGTTCCGTTTGGTGCCCTCGGGCCCGGTCCGCCGTCTGCGGGTGGTGCTGGCTTGTGTTGTGCTGTCCGACCTCGCAGGGGTGGCGTTGGTCCCCTCGGTTGGGCTGGCGTAGGTCTCCCCTGTCTGGTTGTCAGTGGTCGACCTGGTCGGGATGTTGTTGAGGGGCTACCTCTGCGGGGCGGCGGAGGTCTCCCCTGCCGGGGTGGTGTAGGTCTGCCTCGCCGGGTTGTTGTCGGCTTTCCCTTCCCCCTAGACCCTGGTCTACCGTCAGGTGGTGCCTGGGGTCCTCCTGGTTGGGTTGTTGTTTCCAGGTTGTCTTTTGCGATGGGCGGGGGTCCCTCTCGCCGGGGAGTTGTGTGCCACCCTTGCCCATGGGTAGTGGGGTGCCCGTCTTGGCTGGGTCCCGGTCTACTCGCCTGGAACTGCGGTCTCCCGGGCTGGGCTGGTGATGGCTGCCATCACTGGTTGGGTGCGCTGCTCCTCCTCTGGGCAGGTCCCGGTCTACTTGCGGGCTGGGTTGGTGTTCCCTGGCCCTGTTGTGCCGGGTGCCCACCTGGCTGGGTTGGTGTTGCCATCCCCCGTGCGATTGGCCCCGGTCTACCTCGCTGGACTGCCGCCGTGACAGTACCTGGTAGTGGGCTGGGCCGACCTCGTCGGGATGGCGCTGTTCTGCCTCGCCATCGTGTGGTAGGCCTACCTCATTGGGGTGTCGTAGGCCTACCTTGCCGGGGTGTTGTAGGCCTACCTCCTCTGGGTGTGGTGGGCCTACCTCACCGGGGTGTTGGAGGCCTACCTCGTCGGGGTGTTGTAGGCCTCCCTCGTCAGGCTGGTTTTCGTGTGCCCCCCCACCTTTTTCGGAGTTGGTCGATGTGCCGTCTACAGACCTGTCCATCTTCCAACTCGATGGTGTAGGATTTGGGGCCGGTTGTGCTGGCAATCTTCCCCTTCAGCCACTTGGGAGAGCCGTTGAAATTCAGCGCGAAAACTGAATCTCCGTTGCTGAAGGCGCGAAGTGGACGGCTGGCGGTTGCGGTCACTTCCGGGCTGTATTGGGGGTGCAGCCGGTCCAAGGGTGACCTCAACCTTCTGCCCATCAGCAGTTCGGCCGGGCTCTTGTGGGTGGTGGCATGTGGCGTGATGTGCTGGGTGAGGAGGAAGTTGTCTATGCGTTCTTCCAGTCTCCCGGGCCCATCTTGGTGAGGGCTTCTTTGGTCAGTCTGACCATGCGTTCTGCTTGTCCGTTTCCGGCCGGCCTGTAGGAGGCGGACAGGGCGTGGCGGATGCCCAGTCCTGCCAGGAAGGACTCCATGGTCAGGGATGTGAGCTGGGGGCCGTTGTCCGAGACCAGCACGTCCGGTAGTCCATGTGTGGCGAACAGACGGCGCAGGGCTCGGATCGTCGCTTCAGTTGTGGTAGATGCCATGGGCACCACCTCGAGCCACTTGGAGAAGGCATTTACCACGATGAGGAGGTGTCGTCCTTTCATCGGGCCCGCGAAGTCAATGTGTATCCTCGACCAGGGGTTGCTGGGGGTTTCCCACTTCGCGACTTCGGATTGCGGCGGCGCTGGGCGAACTTCTTGGCACGGGTCGCATCTGGAGACCCATTGCTCAATGTCTTTGTCCATGGAGGGCCACCAGACGTAACTCCGTGCCAGGGCCTTCATGCGGACGATGCCCGGATGCCCTTTGTGCAGCGTTTCTAGCGTCCGCCGTTGTAGAGTGCTTGGGATCAGCACCCTGTCTCCCCATAGCAGACAGCCCTTTATGGTGGACAGCTCCTTCTGTTTCCTGGCGAACGGGCTGAATTTCTCCTCTGGCTTTTCCGATGGCCACCCTCTGAGGATCCAGGACTTCACTTGGCGGAGTGTGGGGTCCTTTTGGGTGTGGACGGCCACATCTGCGGATGACACAGGACAGCTGGCGTCGTCATCTATATGGAGTAGATGGAGCGTGGGGGCTGGGTCTTCGACTGGATTCTTTGATGGGCATCTGCTGAGCGCGTCGGCGTTTCCTATGGCTGTGCCTGGCTGGTGCACGAGCCTATAGGCGTAGCCGGCTAGGAAGATGGCCCATCTCGTCATCCGTGGGGACATGAAGGTCGGGGTGGGTTGGTCGCCTGCGAGGAGTCCCAGGAGTGGCTTGTGGTCGGTGACTACGGTGAAGCGTCTTCCGTAGAGGTATTCGTGGAAGCGCTTCACTCCAGCCACGATTGCCAGGGCTTCTTTGTCCAGCTGGCTGTAGTTGCGCTCCGCGCCGGACATCGTCTTCGAGAAGTAGGCAATTGGGGCTTCCGTGCCGTTGGGCAGTTCATGGCTGAGGACTGCCCCCACCCCATATGGAGACGCATCACAAGTCAGCTTTATGGGCAGCGTCTCGCTGTATTGGATGAGGATGCTTTTGGACGTCAATAGTCCTTTGATGGCCCGGAACGCTGCTTCCTCTTCCTGGCCCCACTTCCAGGAGACCGATTTCCCCAGCAGGCGGTGGAGCAGCTCAGCAACTGTGGCTTTCTGTTTTAAGAAAATGGCATAGAAGTTGAGCAACCCAAGGAAAGCCTGAAGCTCCGTTTTGTTTTTTGGGCTTGGAGCTTCATGGATTGCTTCCACTTTTGATTTGGTGGGGTGGATGCCTGTGCTATCAATGAGGTAGCCCAGGAACTTGACTTCCTGTACTCCTATGATGCACTTGTCCCGCCTGACCCTCAAACCCTTGGCCTTGAATCGCTGCAGGACAAGCCTGAGCCTTTCAAGGAGTTGAGTTCTTGAGTCACCTGAGATGAGCACATCGTCGAAGTAAGGCACCACCCCTGGAACGCCTTGGAGAAGGCGTTCCATCATGGATTGGAAAATGCCAGGGGCAGCGCTGACTCCAAATTGGAGGCGGTTACATTTGAATGCCCCCCTGTGCGTGACAATTGTTTGAGCCTCCGCCGTTTTTTCGTCTACTGGCAGTTGCTGGTAAGCCTGGGCCAGGTCCAGTTTCGCGAAAATTGATCCAGATCCCAGGGAATGCAGCAGGTGTTGCACCACTGGGACTGGGTATGCGCTTTGTGCCAACGCCTTGTTGATGGTACAACGGTAGTCGGCGCAGATGCGCACAGACCCATCATGCTTCAGTGGGGTCACAATGGGGATCTCCCATGAAGCATGATTGATCGGTTCCAGGACGCCCTGGGCGATCAGCTTATCCAGCTGCTCGTCTGCAGGGCAAACGGAACTCGGCGGGGCTTGAGCCTAATTGGGGTGATTCCCTTGTCCAGATTGAAAGAGATTGGCCTCCCCACAAATTTCCCCAGCTTACCATCGAAGACTTCCTTGAACTCTTCGATGAGGTTGTCGAGTTCGTCCCTGCGAATTTGGTTGATGCCTTCGATTGAAAGCCCCAGCGGCTTGAACCACTCCACTCCTAGCAGGTTCGGTCGGCTGTCCTTCACGACGGTGATGGGGAGCTTGCCTTCGAACTCTTTGTAGGTGACTCGGATGTAGGCTCTTCCTAACACTCCGATGGGGTTTCCCCCAAAGTCGACGAGCTTGGAGTGTAGTGGCTTCAGCTCTCGCTTGGTGATGCTGGGATGCAGGCGCTTCAGCTGCTGCCAATCCATGATGGAGTAGACTGAGCCAGAGTCTACCTCCATGTTGCAGGGTGCTCCTTCCACGTGGATGGTCACGTGGAACTTGGTGGCGTTGTCTGAAGTCGTGTGTGCGATGGTCGTCTGGTGGACTGCTCCACTCCGGGGAAACTCGTCGTCTCTGCGTCTGGAAGGGCCAGAGGACCGTTTGGATGATCTCTGGTACTCCTTCCGATTGTCGCGGGGACGGTGGCTGGAGGGCTCTGGGGCTGGTTCCTCGGCTCTGCAAGCTTCGGCGATGTGACCCCTTCTGTTGCAGCGTCGGCAGGTCGCATCTCTCCACTTGCAGGTCGCCCTGGCATGGTCCCCTCTGCAGCTGGCGCAGCGCTACCCCTTGTAGCTCCGTTGGGCGGTTTCCCACCTTGGGGGTCTGGATACTTTGTATACGGTGGACTCCCCCTACGACTCGGATCCAGCTGTGGAATCCTCTGTTGATGATTGCGCTGTGGAGCGAATCTTGTGGATTCCCTTTGCTCTGCTTACTGCGGCAGCTGCTTTCTCCGAGATTTCGGATGCGGTGGCTTCCTCCACCACATCCTTGAGCACGAGTTTCTTCCTGCTCAGGAATTTCTTCTGCAGGCCTCTGTCCCTCATGCCGAAAACCACGCGGTCAGCGATGGCATTGTCCACGTGGTCGAACTCACAGCTGGCTGCGATCTGGCGTAGGGCGGCCACGAATTCCTTGATAGTCTCACCTTCCATCTGGTCCCTCTGATGGAAGGTGAAACGGTTCGCCACCGGTGTTCCTGTTGGGGCATAGTGGTCTTCCAGGATTTGCAGCAGGTCTGCCCATGGCACTTCTTCAATGTCTCGTGGTGCTACAAGATCGATTGCCATATCGAGGACCTCGGAGCCGCAGTTGGCCAGGAAAATGCCCTTTTTCCGGTCATCATCGGCATCCCTGATGTTGTTGCCTCTCAGGTATTGCCGGAATTTCACTACGTAGGATTTCCACTTGTCCTTCCCTGGGCGGAAGGGAGCAAGGGCTGGCAAAGTGACTTCAGCGGATGCCATGCCTTTGGAAATGCCTACTGTAGTTTCAGGTGCCGGAGTCTTGGTCTTGTTGGCTTGGTGCCGTGAGGTTCGTTTCTTCTCTCTAGTCCTTCGTCGCCAGTGTTAGATCGGCGCAGGAATGGAAGACGTGACCAGCTCGTTACATAAGTAACTTTTATTAAGAACAGAAACAGTAGCAAGACTGCCGGTGTGCTGCCGGAGCTCTCCTTATATTCGCTCCTGGCAGACGCACCGCCCCTTGCCAGGGATTCAAATCTCCCGCCCGATGGCTAGCAGCCAATCAGGGCGGATGTCCTTATAAGGACATAACAACTACACTTGTCTAAATATGCATAGGATTAATGGTGTAGGCCTCATACATGAATATTTCTGTGAACTGAGCTAGTCCTCACCTTCAGAACAACTAGGCACAAGAACAGTTTTTTCCCAAACGCCATCACTCTGCTAAACAAATACATAATTCCCTCAACACTGTCAAACTATTTACTAGGTCTGCACTATTATTAATCTTCTCATTGTTCCCACCACCCATCTCCTTCCACTTACGACTGTATGACTGTAACTTTGCTGCTTATATTCTTACGATTTATATTGATATTGTTTCCTGATTGCTTATTTGTACCTTATGACTATCATCAAGTCTTGTATCTTATGATTCTTGATGAACGTATCTTTTCTTTTATGTATACTGAGAACATATGCACCAAAACAAATTCCTTGTGTGTCCAATCATACTTGACCAATAAAAAATTCTATTCTATTCTCTTAGCTACACAATCTCCAATAGAATTTTCCATGCAACAGGGCTGTTACTGTGAATATTGGAAGCTAATTCTTATATCTGGATAGCAATCCAGATTGGAGAAGCAATGAACTATAAATTGTTTCCAAATTATTTTTTATTGCATAGGTATTCTGGTATTTCTGCTTCAGTACGAAGATATAGATCAGAGATAGATTAAACAGGAACAGGCTGGGCACTGCTTGGGAGTCAATTACAAAAACTATCAGAACATGCAAGGATGCAATCATAGCACTTGTCTGCATTTCATTAAAGCAGCTGCATAATTTCAAAGTTCACACACCTAATTTTTCTTATTTATTTGCCCACTTTAAAAATGCATTCCTTAGTTTATAAATTTTATGCAACCATAATCTCAGCATTAATGTCAATGTCATTTTCAGCTATATGTCCTGGCCCATAGGCTCACCAAAAGAATAGAAAAAACTGAGACAATGTTCAAAAATTAAAAGGAGAAAGTTGCTTTGTGTTTCTGTCCTTCTGAATGGTACTATATTTGATCACTAGGCAACATATTTTGCAAGTGTTATTCCAGTTTTCCAAACCCAGCCCTTCCAAATGTTAGGCTTCAAAATTTCCATAATATCCAGCCAGTATGGCATCCATTTCTACATATTCACAGGCAACAGGTTGTGGGAAGATTCGCTGTACTTGAGTTTTAAATTTTCTTCACCAACATGAAGAAATATGTTTCTGTTTGCCTCTTGTTCCACATTGTTTATTAGTTAATTATCCTATCTGGACCATCTTTTTTCTCCTCCTTCAGAGAATGCATTTTTATTACTCCATCAGGATTTCCTGTTTTTCCTCAATTACTCGGAGAAAAAAAAATGCCCCTCAGAAAGCTCTAAGCATGGCACAATAATAAGAGGATTTAGAAACAGATTGCTTTCAAGTCATGTTAAATCACCACAAGCAGTCATTTATCCAGATGTTAACAAACTGGCCCACTTTCCTTTTCCCAAAGGAAAATGCCTAACATGGAAAGTCCATTTTCCTCCTGTTCTCCTCCATCTTCTCTATGAAAATTCTTAAAAGGAAAACAAGGATTTTTAAACAGTGTAAAATATATTTAAAAAAAGAGGACGAGAGAAAAATCTCAAAATACCCAAAAGGTATCAATAATGAAATCTATCTGTTTTGCCCTGATTGAAAACTGAAGCAGCTTTTGCTAATTTCCACACTAGTGATTTACAGCAGTTTATAACATCACTTAGCCATCAACATGGAGATATAAAGCCTATCTTCATTACTGATTCTTCAGCACAGCAGTGATTGGAGAACTGCAGCATAACCCTATAAATCACTAGCAAGGAAAGGGCCTAAATCACCTCAAGGGTGCAATGTAGACTGCCCCTGATTTTATACATTTGCCCTCCCTCTGTGTGTAAACTGGGAAAATAAATTCTTCATGCAGACACACACCTGGTGATTTTATGGTTCATCCAGTCAGTTTTCTTAGCAATAGCAAGGGAGCTGCCTTCTGGTTTCCTTTGGCCCTAAGACTTTTAGGTGATCACTCACCAAAACACCATCAGGTCTGACTAGCGAGCCAAAGTGAGTTAAGTGACGCCAACCACTGAGCTTTCCTTGATGTATTAGGGAAAGCAGCAACATGATACTTAACTTAGCTTCTGTAAAAAAAAATTAAAAAAAAATTAAATGTGAGTTTTTGACAGGTGGGGGGGGCGGGGGTGAGAGACGGCAGAAAGGGCTGCGTGAGATTAATGTAAAAGGCATTTAACGAATGAAGGAAGGAATCGGGCTTCCCGGGAGAAATGAAAGAAGGAATTCGGGAGAGATACGGGAATTTCACCTGAAATTGCAATGAGGTCATTTTATGAACCAATATGAAGAAAGAAAAAAAAAACAACCTCGCAGTCTGCCCAGCCACAGGGAAACCGCAGCGTCGCACGCACGCCAGCCAGCCAGCCATTTCCAAAGCAGGGAAAAAGCCGGGCAGCGAATGGGAGGCTTGCACGTGTTTACGAAGTGGGCCGGTTCTTAGGTTTCCCGTTGGAACCGCCGATCTGCAGCCACTTGTTTTCTTCGGAAGGAGGGCGCGCGCGGCGGCGGCGGCGGCGGCGGCAACTAACCGCCGTACGCGGGAAAAGAGCGGGAGCGAGAGAGTGGGGGAAAGGCCGGGGCCGTGCACGCGCGCAGGCCCGCATTTTAAGCGTCTGCCTAGTACTTTTACACACGGCGTCGCCAACCGACATCCCAACTCCAGCAGAGACTCACTCTGATCGCTAGGAGGAGACTGTTGCTTACATTTGCCAAACGGAGATTGTTTCTCTCCATCTTCCGGCTTGGAGAAAAGGGAAAGGGGGAAGGAAAAAACAAAACAAAACAAAAAAAACCAAAATAACTTGTGCCATGTATACCGGAGCTTATTTATTTCACTCCGGACTCTTCCGATTCGTTTTTCTCCCTCTCCTATTAAACGCCCAGTATTCGTTTTCTAGGGAGAATTTAATCGTGGCTGGATGTCGTTTTCTCATCTCCCTTCCGAAGCTCTCAACCCTCGTCTGGATGTTTTCAACACAACCACCCGCTCAGCCATCCTGATGGCGTTTTGGAGCACTAGATTAAAAGGGGGGCAAATTTTAACCATCGCGCCCAGCTGTGAACCTATCCAGAGGTTGAAAAATCTTTTTCAGCCTCACAAATAAATCACGGAAAGGAAGTTCCGCGGGGGGCAAAAAATAATAATAATAATATTCCACCCGCCTAGCAGTTCCCTCTTTTGACTCCGGGAAAGCCACAGGTCTCGCTGGTGCTTTCCACTCGCCTTTCTCATCCTTTCTACCAGCGTGTGACGCTGCAGCGGCGGCTTTTTCGGGAAGCTTTGCTCTGCCGGTCCGTAAATTTACTGCAGCTAAAAACAAGCCCTCTCTCCCTGCTCCCCCTTTTCTTCTCCCTGGCAGCTTAGGCTCTCCTCTGCTCAAAGGCATTCACGTGAAAAGAAGCGGAGGCGGAGAGCCGGAGAGCTGCCAGAAGAAGGATGCTAAGAGATGTGTGCCTTGCAGCGGGTGGTGGTAGTGGGAGTGATAGATAGGTTCTCAGAAAGCTAAAAATCCCCCCCCCTTTTTTTTTTTTACAGCGGATGGAAGAAACGGACATATGCTATTACATTAAAGGGAGTTATGTTTTGACGGCTCCGGGGATATCCTCCTAGAGACCTAGCTAGGCTGTTTTGATCTTGTAATACCATATCTTTTCCCGGAAATCTATCTGACGCTTCACCGCGTAAGAGCCAAATGGACCTACCACTCGATTTATCGGTTAGGTTTAGACCCAAAACATAAAGGGGATGGAGGACTAAATATGTTCAAAGGAAAATTGAGTTTTCGACCAGCTTCGCTGAAGAAATTGCCTTTACATTAAATTCCTTGTTTTAAAGAAGCCGACGAAATATGATACACGGAGCTGAAGGGGCGCATGTATACATGTTTAGCCTTTACTAATAAGAGATATTATTGTCAACTAGATATGTAAATATTTGAATGCAACCGAACACGGCGTCTCCCCCATGTCTCCTCCATATCTGTGCGGAGAGCTTGGCAGCACAATAAAAATATAATTATAACCCCAGACTCCATGTATAAATGATTTCCTTAAAAGCAATCCCGTAATAGTTCTGTTTTCAATTCTGTAATTTGGAGAACTCTTTCAGGCTGCTGCTCCTATACACATGTGAACTACTTTGGAGTATATATATATAGGATGATTCCCTCGTAAACAGCCATTTCCAAGACAATCTACCCGTGATTTGGAAGGCTACCCTACTGACTACTGTAGGCTGCGATCTTCCAACTCTTTTTTTTTCTCTCAAATTGGCTTGGTGGAAATTGCTTGAACCCTAGAGCGATTGAAGTTTATGCTTGCCTACTCAGTAGTAAGCCCTACGGAGTTCTTTCAAGCAAGACGTAAAACGAGGTATTCGGTTAATGAGACCTCTTCCGCCATTCTGCTCCAATTCACCATACAGTGATGCTTCAGATCTACTAACAATAGTGACACACTATTCGAAGGAGGAGGGGCAAGTAGTCGGCGACGCTCGTCGTTTTCCTGCAAGCGCCAAGACTCGGGGAGGTGGGGGGGGGGGCGAACTTAGCCTCAGGGGTTTTGCAGCTCCAGGAAGTTTAAGAAGTCGAGAAGCAGCGTTTCACCAAGAGAGCACTAGGATCCGTTGCTATAGTACAATTCCTCTGCGCCACCATATTAAATCAGGAGAGCCAGGAGCGGTAGTAAACAGCCGATCCGTAGGAGTCTAAGTGTAGGCTTAAGCGGTGAACAGGCACAGTTATTGATCTTAATTTCTCGCCATCGCAGTGCATAGCCAAGGGCTATCATAAAAGCCAAGAAAAAGCCCTCTTTCATCCTGCCCCCAGCTTAGATACATTGCCTGTCACCACTGCCATTTAAGCCAATGTTTATAATTAGGGCCATACACTCGGCTGCTTCTCCCAAACTTGTGCCCCTCCATAGGTATTGGATTTCAACGCCCATAATTTGGTAGCACTGGCCAGGTGGTGTAGAAATTCCTTATTTCTGGAGTACACCACTTTTGGGGAAGATTGTTTAGACGTGAGACGTCAATCTGATGAAGCAAACCCTTGTTCCGGAAATCCTATCTAAAACATTTGCCAGCTTTTTGCCTCTCTCTTCCTGGTAGTTTTTAGTAGCATCACGTGACCTGGAAGAGTCTCATCATCTGCCCCTCCTTTCTTTTCTCTGTTTAATTTCTTCTGCCAAGCAGCTTGTACAGTCAAATCGATTAAAGCGCAAAAAGGACGTGCGGCCAAATGTTTCCAATACGAGCAAGACCGCCCTCCCTACAAGAAAGGACTCAACTTCAGACACTTGCTGGAAAGTCAAATTCTCGAAAGTGTTTGTTACCATGCAAAATTAATGAGGCAACAGACAAGAGGAAAATCTACTTCACATGTTCCTTGTTTGTTTTGTTATTTTAAGGGCTTTCCTTTTTTAAAAGCAAGGAGAGCGTGGAAAGAGTCAAAGACGAAAGGGAAAGTCCGCAGCAGGTGGAAACTCCATCTCCAAGGACCAGCTTGTTTATTAGCGTCATGGTATTGCCTGATGACGAGAAGTAATCTCCTTGCTCAATAACTGCAACAAGGGAATAGTAACTTTCCGAGGCAGAGAATCCCCAGTAAGCGCTTCGGGAGTGTCAGGGTTATTCTCTCCGCCACACGCACCACACACACACACACACACACACTGACAGACACAGAGTAAGAGCGACGGGTTCTCCCGTATTCTCTCCTCCCCTTTCTCTGACGGAGGTTACTCGACGTGCGGCTAAACCAATACGCTCCCGTCCTAAGCCTGTAACTAGAAGGCGATTGGTTGGCAGAAGCAGATCGCTGCGCAAAAACAGACAAGCCGAGCGCTCGGAGCTCAGAAACTGCCAGCAGAGATCACAGAAGCTCGAGCTGGGACAGGACAGAAAGAGAGCCACCGAGTCAGTGAATGAGTCTGGGAAGTCAGAGATAGCAAAAAAAAAAAAAAAAAAAAAAAAGGAGGTTGGAAGAAAACTGATCCGGACTCTTGTTAGCGAGGGGGATTTTTATTTTTTTTTAAAGAGCGCTCGTAGGGAAAAGGCATTCAAGGAAGAGATGGCGAGAGAGGTTTAAGAGAATCTCCACTGAGTCCTCGAGAAATTCAGGGATTTAAAGTTTAGGGTCGGCGAACTGCTCTTTTGCCTTCCTCCCACCCCGCCACATCTTTTCGATGGCTGTAATATCTTCTGGCTGTTTTTAATTTCATCTGTCTCCCACCCACCCCACCTCCCCGGGAAAAGGGAGAAAGAAAGAGCAGCTTTTCTTGGGTCAAATTTATTTTTCTTCAACCGAAAGGGGCATGTCCATCGGCTTTCCCCACTCCTGCTCCTACAAGGAAGCCAACCCGAGGATAATCTTGAAATATACCAGTTCCCTCGGATTTGCTGCTGCTGCTGCCGCCTCCACTGCCTCTCCGGCTGCTGCGGTGCAGTGCCTGGACACTGGGAATAAATTAACACGGGCTCTTCTGTCTATATAGCCATCTTACCTATTGCCATTTCTTACGAAGATCACTGATGTGGTGGGAGCTCTGCCTGGCAGCCTCCTGTGCCTATCTTGCATGATTTCCCAGCCCTCCGTCGTCGTCGTCCCCCTTCCCTTTTTTTTCCAGTTTCCTGTGAAGGGAGACGGTGATGGGGAAGACAAGAGAAAATGAAGGGAAAGGAATGAGCATAAATCGTTTTTGAAGCTCGCCTCAAGTCTTGTTTTTCCTCTCCGGCCCGTTAAACACGGTATTTCTCGAAGGAGGAGGGGGATTTTTTTTATTATTATTTTTTGGGGGGGAGAAGGAGGAAGTGTTGGCGTCGGGGAGGGGGATCTCTTTCCCCTTTTGGAGATGGTGGTGCTATTCTTCTTTGCCTTAAACTGGATGGTGGAGGGAGCCCTTTCGCAGCTTCACTACACGGTGCAGGAAGAACAGGAACATGGCACTTTCGTGGGAAATATTGCCGAAGATCTGGGCTTGGACATTACAAAACTTTCCGCTCGCCGCTTCCAGACGGTGCCTAATTCGCGAAGCCCTTATCTGGATCTCAATCTGGAAACCGGAGTGCTATATGTGACTGAAAAGATCGACCGGGAGCAAATCTGCAAGCAAAGTCCGTCCTGCCAGTTGCACCTAGAGGTTTTTTTGGAAAATCCGCTGGAGCTGTTTCGTGTCGAAATCGAAGTGCTGGACATCAATGATAACCCGCCTGCTTTCCCGGAGCCCGACCTGACCGTCGAGATCTCGGAGAGCGCCACGCCGGGCACCCGTTTCCCTTTAGAAAGCGCCTTCGATCCAGACGTGGGGACTAACACGCTGCGAACCTATGAGATCACCCCCAACAGTTACTTCTCCCTGGACGTCCAGACGCAACCCGATGGCAACCGCTTCGCCGAACTAGTACTGTCTAAGCCCTTGGACCGAGAGCAGCAGGCGGTGCACCGCTACGTGCTCACAGCTGTGGATGGTGGGCAGCCCCAGCAGCGGACCGGCACTGCCCTGCTCACTATTCGAGTACTGGATTCCAACGATAATGTGCCCGCTTTTGAACAGCCCGTCTATACTGTCTCCCTGCCGGAGAACTCGCCGCCCGGCACTCTGGTGCTACAGCTCAATGCCAGCGATCCGGACGAAGGCCAGAATGGCGAGATCATCTATTCGTTCAGCAGTCACATCTCTGCCCGGGCGCGGGAGCTTTTCGGCATCTCCCCACGGACCGGCCGCTTGGAAGTCAACGGCGAACTGGACTACGAGGAGAGTAGCGTGTATCAGGTGTACGTCCAAGCCAAGGATCTGGGGCCCAACGCCGTGCCTGCTCACTGTAAGGTATTGGTGCGGGTGCTGGACGCGAACGACAACGCTCCCGAGATCAGCTTCTCCACCGTCAAAGAAGCGGTGAGCGAGGCGGCAGCTCCAGGCACGGTGGTGGCTCTCTTCAGCGTCTCGGATCGAGACTCCGAGGAGAACGGGCAAGTGCAATGCGAGCTGCTGCAAGGCGACGCGCCTTTCCGCCTGAAGAGCTCCTTCAAGAACTACTACACCATTGTCACCGAGGGGCCCCTAGACCGAGAGCAGCCCGGCGGCGACGCCTACACTTTAACCGTGGTGGCGCGGGACATGGGTGAACCGGCGCTGACCACCAGTAAGTCCATCCAGGTGCGAGTCAGCGATGTAAACGACAACGCGCCCCGCTTCTCGCAACCCGTTTACCAGGTGTACGTGAGCGAAAACAACGTGCCCGGAGCCTACATTTATGCCGTCAGCGCCGCGGACCGGGACCAGGGCGCCAACGCGCAGTTAGCCTACTCCATCTTGGACAGCCAGATCCAGGGCATGTCGGTCTTCACCTACGTCTCCATCAACTCCGAGAACGGTTTCCTCTACGCGCTGCGCTCTTTCGATTACGAGCAGCTCAAGGAGTTCAGCTTCCAAGTCGAAGCCCGCGACGCGGCCGGAGGGGGCGAGGAACCCAACGGCGAGGAAGCGCTAGCCGGCAACGCCACCGTCAACATTGTGGTCGTGGACCAGAACGACAACGCGCCGGCTATCGTCAGCCCGTTGCCGGGCCGCAACGGCACGCCGGCGCGCGAGGTGCTGCCCCGAGGCGCCGAACCGGGCTACTTGGTCTCCCGCGTGGCGGCGGTGGATGCGGACGACGGCGAAAACGCGCGTCTGACTTACAGCATCGCCCGGGGCAACGAGGCCAGCCTCTTCCGCATGGACTGGCGCACCGGCGAGTTGCGCACGGCGCGCAAAGTGCCCGCCAAGCGAGACCCCCAGCGGCCCTACGAGCTGGTCATCGAGGTCCGCGACCACGGGCAGCCCCCGCTCTCTTCCACCGCCGCCCTCCACGTGGTTTTGGTGGACAGCGCGGTGGAGCGCCAGGGGGCGGGCGCAGGCGGGGCCGGGGGAGGAGGGGGTGCTGGGGGGCTAGTCCCTGGGGGCGCAGGAGGTCCCGGTGGAGAGCATCGGCCCAGCCGCTCGGGCGGGGCCAGCAGCGCCGACACCTCGCTGGACCTGACTCTGATCCTCATTATCGCCTTGGGCTCGGTCTCTTTCATCTTCCTGCTGGCTATGATCGTGCTGGCCGTCCGCTGCCAGAAGGAGAAGAAGCTCAACATCTACACGTGTTTGGCCAGCGACTGTTGCCTGAGCTGCTGTTGCTGCTGTTCTTGCTGCAGCCGCCAGGCGCGAGCCCGTAAGAAGAAGCTCAGCAAATCGGATATCATGCTGGTCCAGAGCTCTAATGTACCCAGCAACCCAGTCCAGGTGCCCGTAGAGGAGTCGGCAAGCTTCAGTTCCCACCACCACAACCAGAACTATTGCTATCAGGTTTGCCTCACCCCCGAGTCGGCCAAGACCGATCTGATGTTCCTCAAGCCTTGTAGTCCTTCCCGCAGCACAGAGGCGGAGCACAACCCTTGCGGGGCCATCGTCACGGGATACACCGACCAGCAGCCCGACATCATCTCGAATGGCAGTATATTGTCTAGTGAGGTAAGACGCTAGCCTCTCCACCTCTCAGGAACATCCGCTGGCTGCCAAGTACATTACAGTGTTCTCCCCAATTTCTCTCTAAATGTCACCAGTTAAGGTTAATGAATGTCCTAATATAACCTCAGTGTTACTGAAAAGGAATGTCTGCAAGGTCTACCTCATTGCATCCTAAGTGGACTAGTCTACACCTTTTGACTTGGGCTGCCTGTTGCATTGGGGGAAACTTCCTCTCATGCAACCTATCTGATGGGTCATTAATATTGCAATATTACAATTATTATTGTAATGCAGTATTACAATAATAATTGCAATATTGTTACAATTGACAAACTTCCCTACATTTTTATGATTGAACACAACACTTGCACAATCAGTAAAGGGCAAGGAAGAGAGAGAGGGGAAATAAAACAAAAATTCTTTGTAGCCACTTTATGGTTGTCCAGAATATTTCCAGTTAAAATATGGTAGCCTTAAGTAGTAGCATTAATACTGATAGCAGTGTGTCAATTCTGGAGTTAGTATAAACTTGACACATTTTTTTTTTCTGATGGTTTTCTTTCCACAAATGCTTACTGTACTTTGACATTTCTCACTACTAATTGTTATTAGGAGCTTATTCAACATCCCTTAATAGATTTTCCACTATCGTTACAATTATGACAAGTAGTTGCAGATGAATATGTACCTGATTTATGTCAACTCACCAATAACACAAGCTCTTATCTGGAAAACATTGTTGGGTACATAAGTCAATCTGCAGTGCAGTGCAGCTTTCTTCTGCATCACCTTTGTCACTTTTCAGCCACTTTCTTTCCAGATGCAGAAGTGTCAATGAACAACTTAAATATTGTTACAGTTTAAGGAAGGCCATACTGTGAGCATTTTAGTTTGCTTGTTCCATTTTCAGAATCAAACTAACATACCTTGAGCAGTATTTACTATTCTTTTGTGTAGAATGGTTAGTCAGAATTAATTCTATGGCTATTTTCATTGCTTTTTCCAGGAACAGATACCAAGTCTGGAGATAATTCCTACAGGGAAATCAACAATAACAAAAAAAAAAAAAAAAACCCTTCAAAAATGCTTTTATTTGTGATTGAGGATATGCAGACATTTCCTTATGAAATATTAACATCTAACTAGCAAGCAGAGAATTAAAATAATTTCATAGTTAAAGATCCACTAATTATCACTACATAAAATTATTATTCTATATATTTTTCCCCCATCAAAAGAGGCACCTTGAGAAAATGCATCTGAAAGCATCTGTTAATACTTATGGAACTTTGGTATTAAACTGATGTGTAAATAATATTTGTCTATCCTATAATCTGGGTTTAGACTGTCATATGATACAAAATAACTTTGCTATATTTCTCTATACATATTGCTGGGAAAATGTAAAACCTATTTCCAGTGCAGTTCTAAATATACTTACTCATAAGTAAAGCCTAATATCAAGAACGGTGGCTATACATTATTTTTTAAACATGTTATTTTTTCCATCATAGTTTGCCTTGAAGTGGTGTTTAATTAACTGTCACTTGACTTTTTTCCCCATCCACAGTACATGTTGTTGGCTAGTTTGAGTAACAGTTGTGGGTTTTACATTAGATGAGTTGTTGCTGTTAATTGTTTTTAGAGATAAATGCATAACCCTTTCTAATGCAAGTTAAGAGAATGGCAAAAAGCAGATGAGATATACCAGAAGTATTGGTTATTTAATTGATTAAAAGCAAGTATATATGCATATATGTGTGCTATTATGACTAAAACTGCACAGGTTCTCTAAAAAAAATCATTATTTATTTGTTTATTTCCTAATTATTCTTTTAGACAAAACATCAACGTACAGAGCTCAGTTATCTAGTTGACAGACCTCGGCGTGTAAACAGGTAGGAGCACCACATTTCTGATTTCTTAAATTAGGGTCAGAATTATGCACAACCTGACATGTATTTCTCAAAGGTGAAGGAACATACAGATATGTACTTACAGAAGGTATTAAATAGTAGCTGAGCAATATTTAAAAAATGTATTCAGGTGGCACCATATATGTGCAACGAATGAACATCTCTGAACTGTGGCATTTGGTGAATCACACTGAAATTTCTTGGGAAAAAAAAGAGAAATGTTATACTGATTTGAATTATGCTTCAAAAACTCAACAGATAATATTGTAGGACACTATCTGTCCAAATTTAGATCCTTGACTATTTAATAAAATTGTTTAGCATAATGACACCAAATACACATGGTGGTAATAACAAGCACTCTAAACATTTGGTTACTGTCCCTGAAAATATAAGTTTTGCTTTTGATGGAGAGTGCTGCTTAGTTGGAACAGTGTAGCAAAGACCAAGTAGCTGAGTGCAGCACCACTTGTCGCCATATGATGGCAGAAGAATATTTTATGAATTTCTCTTTTCTTGGTGATTCAAACATTAAGTTCCCCCTTTTTATATATATTTCTAGTTCTGCATTCCAGGAAGCAGACATAGTAAGCTCTAAGGACAGTGGTCATGGAGACAGTGAACAAGGAGACAGCGATCATGACGCCACTAATCGAGGTCAATCCACTGGTAAGTTTGATGGGGGGGGGTAGAAAACTCTAAATATTTGATCTTTTAATAGGACCATCAGGAGCAATTATAGATAGGTAAATTAATAATGGGCCATAAGTAATTTGATGCAGAGTGTTTATAATTTTGTGCTAATGTACATCTGACTGGATGTAACAAATAGATTTTTCAGTTGTAATACACTTATAGGAAGATTTTTTTAAAAAATGCTGGCTGACTTTTGTAAGGTAGATCGTTTTGAAACATTAATTGTGCTTTGTATATGAGGATACAAAAATACTGATATATTTTGATGGGATTCTTAAATCCCATTAAATCCTGAAAAGCTAATGGGATATTTTCAAACTGGTTTTCAGTAGCAATTCTCAGATCAGTTCAGAACTTAGTATATTCAGAGTTATGCCCAAGTGATGGGTCCACAGAGAACTGAACAAGGGAGAATTGCAAGTGTGTGACAGAGCAGACTGTAATATCTATCAATCATGGAGAGCAGTCGTTTATCTTCAGTTGGAAACTCGAAAATTCTCAGAAATGCAGTGTTTTCCAAGTAGTAAATATTGCAGTGTTTGCTTTGAAGAGAATTTGACTCTCATTCCCTTGGTAAATCTGACAGTATTCTCACTTTGCATCTGTATACTTAAGAGGAATGCTGACTCTTTCAGCATTTGCTTCACTGCACAGCATCCCTGCAGTTTAGCAGGTGTTAGAGACACTTGTCATTAGATTGTAATCAACCGAGTTCCTGGAATCTAGGCTTAGTAGTAATAAATCTCTGCCTTTTCTAGTTTGGTTAAAACTCCAGAGAGTTGCTGCTACAAAAATGCCTTCCAGGTTGATGTGTGTTTATTCCCTCCCTCCCTCCCTTTCTTTCTGTCTGTCTCTTCCCTAAAACATCTTCTAAGGCACTGGTCTGAGCAAACCCCCAACTGCCTAGAAACATAGAAACATTGACACTTGTGTTGATGGGGGAGGAGGGAATCCCAGTCTTTTTTTAAAAAAGTTCTATGCTGTTCCTTTGGCTATGAGAAGTTTAGGCACCTGGGGGAGGGGGAGCCTGGGATTCCATTCAAGGACTGCTTTATATTGCTGCAGGTCATTAATATGCAGACCTAATGAGACTTGAGAAAAGCCAAGAGCTTCTAAGCTCCCTGCGTCTTGGAGGGCTTCGTGCCTAGTGAACACAGCATCTACTTTGTGTCTGGAAACCTTATAACAAATCAACTCTTGCCAAAGTGTACATTAGAACATAAATAGCTTCTTCTTATTTTTTGCAAATTATTCTTTTCTAAATGTTTGGTTTTCCCCAGTCTTCTCCCAATTTTCTGGCATCATCTCTAAGGCAACAATTAATATTTGAAGATTTTATTTTTAACAAGAGCTTTATTTGTTCTATTCCCCAGTTGTTCTCTTATTGTCTTTTAAAAGAAAAAAAACAAATTGGAGTTGGGCAGCTCATAAATTCAAATAAATAAATAAATTTTATTGCAGCACTCATGTTCATGAATATTTCATCTTCAGCCAGTTTATCCCTCACTATAATGAACCATGGTAACAAAGTGTCAGAGAAGAGAATAAACATCTTTGCTAGGACCTAGAATGGGAAAGCAGAATGAATAGATGAAATCATTTGGGATGCACACCAAACAAAAAGCATTTTTTTAAAAATCCACTAATGTTGCTGCACATACTGTAACTTCCCTGTTCTTCTTTTAGATGATTTACCTGGAATTAGATTGTATGAAAGTTTGCTTTGAAACTAAACTCTTTCTATAATCTAGCTATTATATACTTTACTAGTAAATTGAAATGTTTTCATCTAATCTAATTTAAATTGACTGACTTCAGATTCATGACTTTCTGCATATTTGGTTTGTAGTTTGATCTGTGAACTTTAGATTCAAGAGAAATAAATTGCATTCAGCAATTGTTTTTTAATCAGAATTGATAGTTTGATATGAATTTTTACTTTAGATTAATAATTCTCAGTACGTAGTTTGCAAAATTACGCAATCATTTTGCATTTAGGGTTGGGGTTTTTTGCATTGCATAGATACAGTAAGTATTGATGCTGGGGCTATCGGGTTAGAGTATCTAATAAATGTACAGTTCTTTTTTCTACCTAGTTTATAGAATGTTAAAGAACATTGTGTTTATATGCTAATTCATAAATATAATATGAATAATAATTAAACAATGTTGGTTCAGGCAGAAAGTAATAAGTTAAGAAGCTAATTTAGCTAAATAATTTAGTTGCCAACTTTATCAATATATAGAGATTAGACATTATATGAGAGATAAAGACACCAAATACACTAAATGATTTTAAACCTATTTCCATTTTATCAATCAAAATCAATTTTCTTCACTAGCATCAGATAAATATGATAATGAATACTAAAGTTTTCAAAATGTTTACATCTTGATTGATTTAACTATTGGGAAACCCCAAAACTTGCCAGGAATTTTGTATGTATTTATTTGGACCTTACCACTTCTTTTGGCCCATTGCTTCTCTTATTGTCATCTTTCATTTCTTTTTATGATTTGGGTTTATGTCTTCCATTTGCTTCTCATTCTTATTACTCTATAACAGCATTACACTGATACTCCTTTGTAAATTCTTTTCTTTAAAAAAAGCAAAAGCAAATTCCACAACTAATTATTTAGCACGTATTCAAGAACTAACATTTTCTGAAGAGATTGTGATTACCCATTAGGTCTCATGTTATGCTATAATGGAAGTTGAATAGACTTTACTTTAGTGTTCCTCCTTTTTTAAAGAAAAAAAAATTTCAGCTTCTTCTTTCCTTCCTATCTGGTCATGCAAGACCAAATTGCCTATTGTTGATTCATGTGTCATGGCTTGGACTCTGCGGTAAGGACAACAGGTACAGATGGCTTTGTTGAAAGACATCTCCTAACTAGTCATATGTTATATTTATATATCACTTCGCAGTGTGACACTTTGTATGGTGGAAATAAAGTTAAAAAGCTAAAATTCATACAAGCATTAAAATAATGTTAGACTAGCATTTATTTAAAAGATTTACAAAGCCACCCTCTCACAATCTGTGATTCTGTGTGGTGTCAAAAGACAAAAACATTGAAAGAATTTAAAAAAAACCAAACTAATAAAAATAATCTAACAAAACGAAAAACATAATGCATAATTAATACATAATAGAGGCTTGCATTAAAAAAAACAAGTGTAAACATCACAGAGTGGCCTCATTCACCATCCCAGCTCAATGTACAGAAAAAGAGGTTAAATCAGGTTATAACAGCCATAGAGTCTGTTTATTCTTAGCTTTATGTCCCACCATTTATTTTGTACAACCCAAGTCAGTAGACATAATGCTCTGGCCTCCTATTTTCCCCACAGCAACCCCTGATTCAGGTTGGGCTGTGAGAGAGTGACTAGCCAATAGCAATAAAATAAGCCACTAGAAATAGAATATTTTGAAAATAGCTAAATGTGTTTTAAAAAATCCCATCTAAAAAGCCTGGAATAATAAAACATTTTCAGCTGGAAATGGAAAAGATCACAATGGAAATATCAACACAAGCATGTCTGAGACATGAATTCTATAATCAGACTGTCCCCATTGAAAAGCTTCTTTCTTTAGTAGTCAGATAACTATCTATATCACTTCATTTTAAGTCTGATACATTTAGAAAAGCACATTGAAGATAAACTGACTCTAGGTATTTATAAATGAGCTCAGAAGTGGACTAGCACTGGTACTTCTAAAAATGGAGAACTTATTTTTGTAAAGCTAGAAAACTCTGAGATCTAAACTGTATGTCACATTCTCTGCTATAATTCAATAAAGCATTGTGAAAAATCCCTTCATATGAATAATAGTTCAGTTAAAACAAATTATTAATATTCATTTTTTCCGAAAAAGTATTTTTGGATAATATATTACATTTTAAAAAATAAATCTTGCCTGTAGCAAAATAATGCAAACAACATTTGCAGGCTAGAAAGGGGATTATCTAGAATATATCAAAGCAAAGCCTTGTGAAAAAAGACCATGGCTTCGTAGTAAAAATGAATTTAAAATCTAAGGAGAACAGTAGATGATAAATGATGATAGAAAGCCCTCTGTATTTTTTTTTTTTTTAGCAGAATGGTTTCTGAATGTGAAATACACTACTGGAAATGAATTATCTAAATTTATTTGTGTACATTATCTATGGGCAGTATGTTACCTTGTGTTATACCTTGTATTATTAAGAGCTAGTTTGGTCTGCTGGTTAAGACAGCAGGCAAGAAACTGGGAGACTGTGACTTCTAGTTCTGCCCAACACATGAAAGTTAAGGCCAGTCACCCTCTCTGAACCCAACTCACTCACAGGATTGTTGTTATGGGGAAAATAGGAGGAGGAAGATGAATTGTGTATGTTCTCTGTCTTGACTTACTGGTATTTCTAAAAATAATAAAGGCAGGATAAAAAAAGAAATAATATTCTGACAGTTTTAACATAGGTTTTAAGTATCTGTTTCTGTGGGTTTTTTTAATGTTATATAGTGGAGACACCCATCTCTCTTGTGAGCTAGACTTGAAACAAAAGTACCATTTCATTCTTTCAGTTGTTTATGCTAAAAGTAATGCTGATTTGAAATTTGATTTCTAATAGAGTTTGGAAAGAGAGGCTGTATCTTTTTAGTCTTCACTTATGGTACAAAAATCAAAGATTTACAGGATTGGATTATAGATAGTACTAATGACTTGTTTATTGTGTATCAGTGGAACACCACTTAAAATGCAACATTGTCTGGCATGTAATAGAGTACTTTGTCGGGCCTTTTTTTGTTCCTAGTGTGTATCAAAAAATTCCTACTAAATAGTTTGAATATATACAATTTTAGAGGATAGATTTTGTTAAGAGAGTTGAGAAACATTTCTTGCCATCTGCAAAATGAATCAGAGGTTTTTAGTTATAGAATCTTGAAGAAATACTTTCCAAATTCTGGGTGGGAGAAAAAAGAATATAAGACAAAGGTGACAGAAATTGCTATTTTCCTTATCCAATCCATGCTGACTTTTATTTCAGTTCTATTTAAAGATGATTCTGATATTTCAGTTGCTTTGTGCGAAATTATATAGGGTTGTGCTAAAACAGTTTTTGGTAGTTCTTTGACAGTGAGCATCTTTGAAATTTTTCCCATTTTTGGTTGTTAATCCAAAATGGTCTGGATTCTGCTATGGGATTGATGTTTTGCAATTGCATGGTCAGACAAGGGAGAATAGAAGACTCACAGATGTAGATCATTCAAAGGAAGGTTTAAATGGCCAGCCTTCAAATTAAAGAAGTGGAAAACACTATTGCTATTGAAAATGTAACATCCGGTAGAAAGTAGATGTAACCCGGCAAACCAATTACTTATAGTTGGATCATTAGTTCATATAATATACTAGCTGGATGCCCGTGCTTCGCTACAAAACTATGTGATCGGGCGTGATAAATTGACACTTAAAGCCTGAAACGTAATGTAGAATGTGTAACGCTGTAGCATCAGAGCGTATTAATATAAGGCAACTGGCAGTTGGAACAGAGGGGGAGGGGAAGGGGAATGTCCCAGCCCACAGGGCAGATGAGTCATGCACTGGCCACGCCCATGCCCAGTTTAGCATAGGGATAGCAGCAGTCTGTGTTAATATAAGGCAACTGGCAGTTGGGACAGAGTAGGGAGGAGGAGTAGAATGTCTAATTCCTTAGCAGCAGAGCGTGTGGATATAATACTGTGGATATAATACTAATAATCTGATATAATACTGTGTGGATATAATACTAATAATCTGATGGTCATTTTGGAAAATCCTTTCTTAGCGAGCACCTAGAAGCCAAGAGGAACATACGTGCCAGGGGTGAAATCCAGCAGGTTCTGGATTTCTGGTTACCAACCGGTAACGGAAATTTTGAGTAGTTCGGAGAACCGGCAAATACCACTCTGGCTGGCCCCAGAGTGGGGTGGGTATGGAGATTTTGCAATATCCTTCCCCCAGGAGGGGGAGGGAATGGGGATTTTGCAGTATCCTTCCCCAGGAGTGGGGAGGGAATGGGGATTTTGCAATATCCTTCCCCTGAAGTGGGGTAGGAATTGAGATTTTGCAGTATCCTTCCCCTAGAGTGGGGTGGGAATGGAGATTTTGCAGTATCCTTCCCCTGCCACACCCACCAAGCCATGCCCACCAAGCCACACCACACCCACCAAGCCACGTCCACAGAACTGGCAATAAAAAAAAAAATCAGATTTCACCACTGATACGTGCCAAATTTTAAGTTTGTAGGCTTTACAGTTCTGGAGATTTCGTGATGAGTGAGTGGCATTTGGCTTTTATATATATAGATTGGAGATGACTTAATATCTCTGGAGGGTTGGGTTTTGTTTTTTGTTTTTTTTTTTTTTGTGCTTGCTAGGTCAATCTCAATGAACTTAGCAAGATCTCTGCACCAATGTTCCATATGGTTTTACAAATTCCCATATTTGCCTTTTGGAGAAAGGTATTGTTTGCAAGTTATTGGAATCGTTTTTACTTCAGTTGACTGAAGAAGAGTAATGAACATAAAGCATACACTGTGTTATTAGAATTCTTTTGCTATAAGTGTTGAAAATCTATAACTCACATGTACTTATAAAATGCTAATTAAAAAAGAACCATTTATACTTTTCAGATGTTATTTGTAGACTCCATTTCCTTTCTGTAAATTGGCTGAAATAACAAATGTATTCATTGAGAGACTATTTTAGTGTTTGAAATGATTACGTGAGAGAATGGAAGCATTTGAATGGCTGGAACATTTTCTTTAAATATAATGTTGGGATTTTTGGTTTATAAAAGACTATGAAATGAATAGTTTTGCCACATTTCTTGATGCCAGAAATCTGTTCTAACCAGGAGGTTTGTCAAATAGTGAAAAGCACTAATTTTTGTTGGAAGTCAGTGATACAAATGTTATTGAACATCAGTTAGTATTTGTTTGTCCCTACAAAATATTTAACAATATTTTACCATTTGTAACAAATAGCTTGGCTGGATGGATATATATTTTGTTGCTATATAAGTTCAATTCTATCCTTTGGGAAGAGGCAGATCATAAATTTAAAGAAATAGTACTTGAAATCAAGCCTAACACACTATTGTTGTCATCCCCAAAACATGCTTCTTACACATCAAACCATATGTACATCTTTGTGTGCTACTATACAAACTTAAATAAATACATTTTCCACTTAGTGATTAGAAACACTTCTTTGTTTTTATATTAAAAAATATATATCAGCCCTTTTCATAAAAAGTGAAGGGGTAAAAAACAGAAAATGATAGCTTCTTTCTTCATATGCTTCTTGGTACTTGTATCTTTAGTCACTGCTCATACACTGAGTTCATTGGATCTAGCTTCTACAGTAAGCATAAAGTGTGTAGAATTGTACCCTAAATCTAGTTTTTATTGGTCAAGTTTGAAAGGGGACCAAATAAATAAATAAAGAACCAAATAAATCACCCAGCAGTAAGCCACTGGTATTTTCAGTTTACTGAGTCTGCACCTGTGCTTCTGATAACACCCTGTCTTTAGAATTTTAGAATATCTTGACACTGTGAAGAATCACCTGCTAGAAACGCTGTAACAAGCTTTTAATTTCTATATTGAGATTATCTATTAGGTATAGGTGTCTGTGTGTTTACTTACAAACATGTTTTTATTTACATACATGAATATAATTTTAAAACCAGAGTTTTGGCTTACATTTTTGGACTGTAAAGAAAAATGGTCTGATAGCTTCAGTCTAGGAGACTGGATAAGAGCTTTTGTTAAATATTATTAAATGTTTATTCAAAATGTATATTTTTAACATTTACTTAGTGCAGTGTTAAGTTTGTGAATAATTTTATCAGTGAGTCAACTGGCCTTATTAGTAAGGGTACATTTTTAGATATTGTATCCTTCTCCAGCCAAATAGCTTCTAGATGCATTGATATTTTCTAACAAGTAGCTATGTTGACTAACAATTGTGTGAATGCCTCATAATTCCTCATTTGAAGACCTTGATTGTGGAAATTAATATATTTCATCATATACTTAAATATATAATTTAATAAGTTCAAATCACTTTAGTTGGTATTAACAATGATAATTTCATTCTGATTTTCAAAGAATTGGAATTGGGGTCCCATCACATCTGGAGGGCAGAAGGTAGAACAAAGCTGGATTAATGAATTGTATTCAATATAAATAGGCATTTCATGAAAAAAACTTAAATTTTTTGGTTAATATTTGTATCTACTATTTTACCAGTAGTAAGTAAATTAGCCATTTATTTTGCAAGCATTTATATTACATTATAATAGATAGGTAGTCCTCAATTTAGAACCAATAATTTAATAATTTTACAAAATTATGACAGTCTTGGAAAAATTAACTTATTTACCTGTGTTCAAAGTTATGACTATTATATCACCATGTGGTCATGTGTTCACAATCCCAGTGCCTGACAACTGGCTTGTTTCTCTGACAATTGCAGTATCTTATAGTCATGTGTTCATAATTTACAACCTTCCCAAATGTCTTCGGAGAAACAAAGACAATTTAGAAAACTAATTTTGCTTAATGACCACAATCGTTCACTTAACCATGTGATTCACTTAATGACTTCATTAAAATGGTAACATCACATCTGATCACATGATAATTCACATTGACTTATGGCAGAAATTTCAGTGCTAGTTGTGGTTATAAATTGAGGACTCTCTGTATGTGTTTATGTGCATGTATTTACAGTAATACGTTTATGTGCATGTATATAATTTGTTTTGTATTGTGTGTGCATATTGCTCCTCTAAAATTTTATTTCCAAGTGACGTTTACATGTACATTCCTTAAGGTTCACTCATTAATTATTTATGTCCAAACTTTTGTGATTGCAATTATCTGTAGAAGATTTCAGACAAAGCCAAATTCTCCCCCCCCCCAAATTTAAAATATTTCTATTATAAAGTTTTAATTAAGTCAAATACTCCTTCCTTCCTTCCTTCCTTCCTTCCTTCCTTCCTTCCTTCCTTCCTTCCTTCCTTCCTAAAAATTTACTGATAACTTTGTGGGATTTTTAAACTGAAAATTAGTAGAAGAGAATACTAACCTATCTTTACTTCTAATCTTTAGGGGGTTAGATACTTTTGATCATATGGTTTGTGTATTCATGTTGATGTATTATTGTCCAATAGCAGGCATTCCTGAATTGGAAAATATAATCTTTAGGCTCCAAATGTCATTCTTGGCGACTGACACAGAAAAGGTATATATGTTATAGAAAATAATTCCTACTTTGTGTGATCTACAAGCTTATCAGCAGATTTAGAATTCTTCAATGATGCCCTTCCAGTGAATCCAATAATTCTGTTAATTGGTTATATATCACGTGATGATGTTTTGACCAAATAATGTTTAACATTCAGCATTATTATGTAATGAATTAAATTGTGTAGGGAATGGGTGACATGTATGAATATGAAAATGATTATAATTTGATCACTGTTGAACCAAATCAGCAAAAGTATCTTCGTTTGTTGTACAGGCATAAACAGCTCTTCACTTCTTTCCTGAGCAACACTGTAAAAAATAACTTTTTACTTCTTTAACTTTTATTAGACACATATTAATATTATCACAATTAATAGTCCCATTGACTATTTCATTTAAGTACATTGCTATTTCTTTAAGAAATGTGACTCAGTTTCATATGAAAAAAGAAATACCCATCATAAGACACAGAGTGAAAAGCTTGCCTATCATTTGAGAAATGAATGCATTTAAAATTATTTATAAGCATACTGTTTTATGTTGGCAAGGATTCATATTGGTATAGAGTAAGCATTCACACATTTGTCATACAAGCTGGATCTATGTCATATTAGACTTGCTGTGAATTTTAGCACTTTCTTTTTATAGGCTTTTAATGTGACTTAGGACTCTAGTGGAATTAAGTGGAAGAAACTCTGAGGAGCGTATTCTTAAAAAAAAACCAGTGACCTAATTTGTTGAAATTTTCAGGAACATTCTCAACATATTTTCCCCTACCATCGGTATTTTTTATATGTCACACCTTTGCATATACATTAGGCTTATGTAGTCTATTAATGGTCATTAAGCTGACAACTTTACCTTCGGAAAGTGGGACTTGTGCCTAGATGGTTTGACAAAGCAGCTGACAAGAATTTTTTTCATAACAGTGATCCCGGTTGTCATCTTATGATTATTTGGCCAGTCGTGGAACATTCTTGCACTTCTTATCTTCTTTCTTTCTTTCTTTCTTTCTTTCTTTCTTTCTTTCTTTCTTTCTTTCTTTTTTTGTATAATGAAGCTTCTTTGAAGATTTAATAATCAAATTCTTTACTGGTAAGATGATAATAGAATAGAAAGTATCTTTTTTTATCACCATGCCTTTAGCAGGTGATGACACTAAAGGTTATATCTGCAGTTTTTCTCTTTCCTGCTTATAGGCATGGATCTCTTCTCTAATTGCACAGAGGAATGTAAAGCATTGGGTCACTCAGATCGGTGTTGGATGCCCTCTTTTGTCCCTTCTGATGGACGGCAGGCTGCGGATTACCGCAGCAATCTTCATGTACCTGGAATGGACTCTGTTCCAGACACCGAAGTGTTTGAAACACCAGAAGCCCAGCCAGGGGCAGAGAGATCTTTCTCCACCTTTGGCAAAGAGAAGGCCCTTCACAGCACCCTGGAGAGGAAGGAACTGGATGGACTGCTGTCTAATACACGAGCGCCTTACAAACCACCATATTTGAGTAAGTACTGTCCAAAAAGGATGCTTGAAAGTGTTCCTTTTGTAGGAGTAAAACATCATTTCCAATATGCTTGCTAGGAGTAGATAAAGACAATGGGAGGGAAAAAAAAACCCCATTCTTCTGAAATTCTTCACTCTCGTCAATTACTCTCCATATAGCATTGATTTTTTTTTTTAAAAAAAACCCACAGCTGTGGCATTTTAAGCTTTCTACTTCTAGGACACCATTGAAGATGAATTAATTTTTGAAAAACAAAAATGCCTAGCTTGTTTTTTAGAAGTTTTGCCTTACTATACAGAGTCTTAAGTAAACAATTAGCAACGTCATCATTTCTGCACATTATGTAGCAGTTTGTGGTGCTCTTCATTGAAATTTGTTCAGCATCATAAAGTTTGTACCGTGGAGCAGTGTTTAGAGGACATCTTACAGGAAGTTACACTTCCCTTCTACTCCACTATTTTTTTGGTTTCCTTGATCATACTTCAATGAATTTGAATTTTCTATTTTGATGTTTTCTGAATTTTTATGATCTTCATCCATATGGTAATGTTTATGTAGGCAACACAGAAGATGCTGCCTATCTTGGGAAAATTATTTCTTTATATGCTCCACATTATGAGCTAGGTAAAATATGTTGAATGAAGATGATATATTACTATGCTTATCCACCCATTTTTACATTGCAAGATTGGAATTTTTCCTTTCATTAGAAATATATTCAATGATTATTAAAATCTATATCATTGGAATAGAAGAAAGCACCATTCATCAGCAAACCATTTATTTAATAGTACAACTACTGCAGTAGTAGGGAGATTTTTGAAGGAAATTAAAGTCTGAAAGACAGCAGAGGTGATAACTGCAATTTCAAACAACACACTTGTTATTGGAGTACTTCATTTGATCTCTTTTAGTCATCCTTATTTCTGTCTTGAAATTAGCTCATTGTAAACTAAGGATTCAGTCTTGAAATACAGCTTTTCTTTTAGATTGAATAGTTAAGAGAATGGACAATTTTTATATCACTGTTAAGATTTAGATACTACTTACAAGAACTCCATATTAAAAAAAAAACATGCATTCCCATGAAGAACATCTCGTGTACATTTGAAATTTTGGATACAGATGGAGTTGACAGCTTGTTGTTCACATCAAGATCCATCCCATGCATATTCCACTCAACAGCTTCTATTTTAGAGGCATGTTGTTAATATCCACAACCTGAACTTGGATCTATCGTATTTTCTTTTTTTATTTTATTCAGTTTATAAAGTGCGTCAAAAATGACAAGCTAGCATCCAAATTTGCAAAACCTTAATTTTCATTAGAATTTAGCATTTAATTTCCTAATGAATTGAAATAAACCCTGTGTTACAAGTTAATAGCAACCCATATTTATTTGTGGGGGGGGGAAGGTGGTTTTGATTCTTGCACTCAGTACTAAACCATAGCTACTATTTTTATAGAATATATTATTAAGAGAAGAAATCAGTGCCTTAGTACAATGTGGAGTGAAGGTTGAAAACAGATAGGCAGGCAGGCAGAGAGATAAATAAAGAAACTATTTTTATTTCACTTATAAGGATAACAGCAAGACTTTATACAAAAGATAATTGTAGCAGAATGGCTAATAATGTCCATAGAATAATCAAGTTTAGCATTCTCCTGTGTCAGATTACACCAAAAAAAAAAAAAAAAAAAAGATCAAGAAAACATTACAATTTACATTTTGAATTAAATAAAAAGGCTAAATAAGAAAAGCCCCCCAAAAGTTAGAGTCTACTGGGTATGTAGCTCACTAGCCATATTAATTGATAAAACTGAGGAAGTATCAATCAGCTGATGTGTTTTTTCTTTTTTTAAGAAAAAGGAGGAAGAAATGGAAGGGATAAATATATTTAATTTGACTTAATAAACATTTAATTGTCAAAAGACTTGGAATTTCTGAATTTATTTCATTAAAATGGTGGTGATGGTAATAATAATGATAATGGTTTGATATACATGATCTGTATATGGTTGAGGCCTGGATCTGATTAGGAAATCTGTTTTGTGCTTCAGTCTCAGAATTTCCAGTTAAAAACACAGAAAACTATCTAAATGTTTACATGGGTAATTTTAAAAGTGATTTTTTTTCTGGCTTCAGTAATGGAACCAAACACAAATACCTTTCTTTGTCTTCTTCTCAATGACCTACTATGGAAAGTTATGGCTTTAACCCCATCATGGTAGATGGAAAATATTTAGAAAACTACAGGTTATAGGCAGAATACCTAGTATTTAGTATTGCAATATTAACTTTGTAAAATACTGTAAATAGAGAAATAAAATGAACTCAAATTTATATCTAGGTTTAAAAAAATGCATAGCTACTTATGAAAAAATGAATGTTTACACTAGCTTTTTAGAACTATTTAAAGAATTGATAAAACAGATAAAAGCTATTTGGATTAGCACTGAGATATACATTGAACATTTTCCTTGGAATTATTTTTTAACGCTGAAAAAGGTGAGTTAAGAAATGCATAATTAAATAACTGAAAGTAGCCAATATGACAGAATAATACATTTTATAAGTTTGTGACAGGTTAAAGGATGTATCTGAGAAGTCAGTGACAAAATTTTGGAATAGATTGATGCAGTAAATAAAAATAAGTTCCCTACACCAGATGGTATTCATCCAAAAGTTGCAAATACATTTTAGGAAAAAGCTGAGTCAATTTGCAACTTGAAAAGTAAAAATCACCAGGCAATGCTCATGTTTTAAATTAAATTCAACTCAGAAAATACTGCAGCTCAAAATACTTTAACCTCAGCAGATATAATCTATTGTATTTATTTATTGATTTGTTTTAATTTCTATAGCTGCCCACCTCAGCAAGTGTCCCTTAGAGCATTAGAATAATTACAAATGATGAGAGTTTTCAAATTAGTAAAAACAGTAGATTTTTCTATATCTCATGCATACTTGTTTTAACAAGTATGCATGGAGGTTTATTGCAGTATCAAAACAGAATTTCTATGTCATGATTTTGAAGTTCTATCACAAGTTATCACTTTGCTGATTGATTAGCATGTGTCAGGGCAACAGATTTCCCCTTTCTTTTTCTTTTTTTTTTGAGAGAGAGAGATGGTGAATACAGGAGAAAGTGAAGAGGGAGAATTGGGAAAGGAGGTCTCTTGCTTAAATTAAAGTCTGATATACAACATCAGGAATACAGGAGCTTTAAATAATCTCTGAATGGAGATCAGGAATAAAGGGCCATCTTCCTAATAACTGATGAAATCAAATGGATGTCAGCAAATGATAATGAAAGCAAAAAGGATCACAAAAAGGATTTTATTGCAGAATATTAAGCATTTTTTTTAATCAAGGAAATACTCTAATTAGTAAAGATACACTGCAATATTAAAAGTAGGTTGATACAATTTTTGAATATGAAATACAAACATCTGCTTTGTTAAAATTATTAAATGACTTGGTAGGGCTAAATAATTGAAGTCTGACTATTGATTTTGGACAGTGAAAACAATAGTTCAGGTCTAAGATACCTATCTAGGGACGTAAGCAGTGGTGGGATTCAGCCAGTTCGCATCACTTCAGGAGAACCAGTTATTAACTTTCCGAGCAGTTTGGTGAACTGGTTGTTGGAAGAAATCATTAGGGCAGAGAACCGGTTGTTAAATTATTTGAATCCCACCACTGGACATAAGTAAAGATTTTTTTTTACATTATTAAACCAGTCCTGTTATAAATCATTACCAAATAATGAAACCATAATAAGTAAGATTTAAAAAATCAAAATAAACTATTGAGATAATCAGATCAATCAATCTGAATAGAGCCAGAAGGAACCTTGGAGGTCTTCTAATCCAACCCCCTGCTCAAGCAGGAGACCCTATACCATTTCAGATTGGTGGCTGTCCAGCCTTTTCTTAAAAACCTCCAGTGATGAAGCCCCTACAACTTCTGAAGGCAAGCTGTTCCAATTGTCCTCACTGTTAGGAAGTTTCTCCTTAGCCAAAGCATTTCTGGTCAGGAATAAATAGAAACATTCTATCCTAGCCCATGTTAGGTGCAACATTTTTAAAAAGCTGCAGAGGGTCAAATCTGAAAAATATTTGTAAGTACCAACTATAGATGAGACTGAGAATTTGAAATATAAAATTTTAGAAAAAAACAATGACAAAAAGTTTTGATATTCTCATAAAAAAAGGACCCTCTATATCCTTGTTGACCTAGTCTGAAGAGAAATTAATGATGTTTGGGTGTCTCTGAATTGTTCAAATCCTTTTTTTTTTTTTTTGTGCCTCACATGACATTTCTAATAGAATTCTAGAATTCCTCTAGCCACCCCTCCCTCAGTAACCCATCATTTGTTAGTAAAACAAACTAGATTCAATTAAAATTGTAAAAATCATCAACATCTACTGCAACAGAGGAGGCAACATTTACAAGTGAAAATGGGGTAATTCTCTCATCACCTGCTTTAATAATATAAATGTTTACACTTATCTCAATAAACTATCATGCGACAAACCAAATGAATCACTTAAATCTTATAACCAAGTTCTGTCATTTGATAATAGAAACTTGCATGCAGAAAAAAAGAACATGCCTGTAGTCATTGTTTAGCAACCAAAATTGGACTGGCAAACTGCACCATTAAGCAAAGTGGTTACTAAGTGAAACTGACAGTGTTTATGACTTTACTTTAACTTTCCTTTGCTTTAGAGGCCTACAAAGATTATATGTACAAGGATTGATTGGAAAGTTACTTTTTCATCACCATCATAACTGTAAATGGTCTCTGTCTGAGAAAGTTGTTAAACAAGGCAGGGGTGGGTTCTGCTTACCTTTACTACCGGTTCGTATTGTGCCCATGCGCTTGTGAGCTCTTCTGCGCATGTGCAGAAGCTTCTGCAGATCGTCTATGATGATGTCCGGGTCAGTGGGTGGAGCCTCCCACCGGTTTTACTACCGGTTCTTCCGGTAGTAAAACCAGTTCTTCAGTGGCAACCCACCACTGAAACAAGGGCTATCTATATACTGAAATTCTGAGTCACATTAGCAGCTGATCTGTGATATAAATTTGATGACTTGTTTAAAGAACTGATTTCATAATTGCCTCGACTAGGTAAATAGACTTGCATATTTTTACAAATACTTTTACAAATAAGGCAGGAGGCATATTATCAAGTTCATATTAAAAAAGAACCATTTTAGTCAAATGAAATAACAGATGTAGTACAAGGATGTCATATTTTTCATATGATTTTAATGGAAAGTAATGTGATCTTTAAGAAGTAACATCATTCATTTCATATTTATCCCATATTCACTTCTTACTAGTACTCTTATTGATCTATGGCATTAGTTTACCCATAATCAAATTTTGTTTTTAGAATGAAGTTACTGAATCTAATGTGCAAAACCATCATTATTTCCAAGATAATTTTTTCCTAACCATTGGAAAAAATCAAAATTATATATAATAAAATTCTGAAATATACTTCTTAATTACTATCAATCATATGTAACTTGACAACATTCAGAAGTCCTCCTTATTAATAAATAATCAAGAAAAAGTATTTTTAAAATATCCATATTATTTATAAAATAATTACATACAGAAATTTTAATTCTTTGTATTTCAAAGTCATTTAAAAGAATTTAGCAGAATGTTTCAGTAATAAAACACACACACACAAAAAAAAGAATATACTCAGTATCTTTTAGGCCGAATCACCATAAAACCTGACAAAATCAAAAATAGATAACATAAACTCATCAACCAGGACAGTCAGAGAAGTCTTGCAAAGACTATTTCTTTGCAACAAATAGCATAGGGCAATGTTTGGGTTGTACAGAGAACTGAAAATTAATAGTGCTTATTTCCAGATACGTTTACAGGGATATTTTAATGCATGAGGGAATTTTCTGTCTCAGATTTATGTTTATGTTTATGCTATTGAAATGTATTATTTCATTTTTACCAATTAAAAATATTATTGAAATATTATCAGAAATATAAGTCTTCAAATAAATCTACTTCCAGTGATTACAAGGACACATCCATATAATTTTCTTCACTACGTGGACTTGGACTACCATTTTCTTTCTTTGGGATTTTTTTTTTAAATCTTCCAGTTTAGGCTACAATTCTGATTATTAGTAGTCTTCCAAATACAAAACAGAACTGCTTAGATTTTCCAATATCAATCAAGTTGGTTAGGTTCTACCATTTCTGTTGTCATAAGAGTATCATTTCCTAATGTCTAGAGTAGTACAAACTTTAAATAAATAAAAAATATGGACTATTTGTACGTTTGTGAATCATTTAATAAAATAGCTTACATAAATAATGTATTTAATTGTTAGCACCAATTATTGATTCTATCAGTTCCTCTGAACATCTGCTTTCTTTGACCTTTCAACCTTGTGAAGAATGGAAAATATAGTTTCACTTTCTATTCACCTTCTATTTTAAATCCCTTGTTAATCTGTTGCATAACAATATCTGTCTTGATATTACATTTCAGTTTGCTTATATTTATGCTTCAGTTTTGACACTACTATCCCAAGCTCCATGGAGCCAAAACAACTTTTTGAATTAAGAAGACTTCGTTTCAAATACCTTCAATCTTCAGTAGAAGGAATTGTATGAAGAATAAAAAAAATTAACTAGACTTCTGAGAAGCTTTTCTTCCTGACTATCAACTACTAGATATGAATAAAAATACAATCTTTTGAAAAGGCAATGAATAAATACATTGATGATATATAATTCAAAATGTGCTTTGAAAACTAAGATTAATCTGAATTTCTCTTCATTGTCAAAATCAATCATATATAATTATACACAAATTTGCCAACTATACTACATAATGATTTAATTCTGGCTAGAGGTGAAACTTTAAGTCAGGAAGGCCATATTCAATTCATTTCTTTTTTTTAAGTAATAGAAAATGGGAAATGCTTGAATTGTTTATCAAATAAGAATAGGCAATACTAAATTAGTAATCTGATTCTTTCATCTAGTTCTGTGTAATGACCAAATTCAAATCCTTGATAATACATGCTATTATCATCTAGGGAATTAGAAGCAGTGAAAGTGGACGTCACAAGCATATTGAAACAGAGATGCTAAGACAAATGAAAAAAGTATTAAAGTAAAAATTTAAAAAGTATCAAAAAGATAAATGTTTATATGTATACACACATATATAAAGGTAAAGGGCCTTTCAGATCTCATTCAGCTTCTGATAAATTCAAAATCTCATTCTTTTGATCTTGGCAATAGTAGGAAAATGATTCGCTAAACATTCCAGAATGTTTTCTTTCTAACTTCCAGTTTAGCCATGGCTTTCTTGATGATTTCCCATCCAAGCAGTAACTCTGATTAGCCTTTTTAATTGGTTATGGTTGGCAAGTGCTGTCACCTGTTGTAGACATAAATATATGTACAAGTAAGCAAAATGAGCTGTGTCAAAGTAGAAAAGAGAACATAATTAGCAACCAAAGCATTTTTAATAAAAATTAAAATGGCATTATGTAATAAAACATGAATAAATCAATGGTGTTAGATATTATATTAACCATTATAATTTTTAATTTTTTTTGTTTCAATATACAAGGAGGCAATTATACAAACATCCCTTCCTCCTTCTATGCAGGTAGCCCTTGACCTGCAATCATTTGTTTTGTGATTGTTCAAAGTTACAGAGGCACTGAAAAAAGTGATTTCTGACTATTTTATACACTCATGACCATTGCAGCATCCTCATGGTTACATGATCAAAATTCATATACATATATTTATGATGGTTGTTGTGTCCCAGGATCATGTGGTCATCTTGTGCCAGCTTCTAACAAGTAGAGTCAATGGGGAAGTCAGATTCACGTAACAATTGTGTTATTGACTTAACAACTACAGTGATTCACATAACGACTGTGACAAGAAAGGTTGTAAATGGGGCAAAACAATTGTCATGCTTAACAATGGAAATTTCAGACTTAATTGTGGTTATAAATCAAGGACTATCTGTATTCCTCACAACAACTCTGTGAGGTGAGTTGGGCTGAGAGAAAGTGATCCAATTGTCAATTTATTTTCATGGCTAAGGTTGGGACTAAAATTTAGTCTTCTGGTTTCTAGGCCCGCACCTTAAAAGATTACTCACATAATTACCCTACCTCCATTTGTCTAACAAATGTGTAAGGCTTGAACATGATATGTTCCAGATTTTTCTGCTGTGTCCAAAAAAATTATAAAAGTTGAAAAACAATTTTCCCAATCTAAATCTATTGTATTCAGTAGCATGTTCCTTGGGTAAATGCAAGTCCTTCCTGTGACTTGCAATAACAATGAAGCACACCTTTTCTCCACTACTGTTTCTATATGTCTATTGATACACCTATTCTTTCAATATTTATGTTTCTTTGGAGACTGCATGTTTATTCATTTATTTTTTTTTACTGAATTTATTTAGTCAGGAAAAGAAACTAATAAAAGGGAAGGGGAAATGGACATTATAGCATTTTTCAGATATCTGGAATTTTGAAAATATTTTCTACTGAACTGTGCATATCAAGATTAATGCATATTTTCATTTCTGAAACCACATAGTTCATTACTCACCAGAAGGTGGATAATGGCAATACTTCAGATTCAAACGGAAATACATACTTCAAAGCATGTGTATGAATCTAAACAACACCTGGTAGCAAACAAACTACTGTAAATAATAGATTTTTCTGGGTACACACTGCAGTTGTGTGGGCAATCACAGACCTTGAAGAAAGATGCAAGATGTGACCTAAGCTATGCAAGCAACCCTGTGTTGACTGGTATACTGTTAGAATATGAAGCACTACACAATCCTAGTAAATTATGTTGTGATTTGGAAAAATTATCTGTTCAGTTAAGAGCAGCCTAGCAATGGAATCAAATAGTCAAGGGATATGATGATCTCTTCCTGATTGTTAAGGATAAAATGAAGGTGGATATTGGAGTGGATAATTTTAATTTGACTTGATAATTTGTCAATAATATTCTTATGTACACATACACACATATATGGAAATACACACACACACACACACACACACACACACAGGGAGGGGAGACTAAGCACTCATGCAAAATATAACTGTTCAATTAGGGAGTCCTACGAAATTGCTAAGGATGTGCAGTGTTCCCAGTTCCTGCAATTTACTCTCCACAAAACCCAGTATACGGAGAACTATGGAAGGCATTGGTAAAAAGGGAGAAATATACAAATTACACTTCCTAACTTTTTCTATCTTAATTTCAGTTTGACTTACATCTACCTTTGTTTCCAGTACGGGTGTATGTGCATACAAACTATAATTTTTGTATTTATTTCTCCCAATATACACTTTCTACAAACTTAACATTAACATATTTTCCATCATTTTTTTTTTTGATATTCAGTTATGCTCATTACTGAAGTACATTAACCTTTCTCTCTACATAAAACTTGTGGCTTACATTGGAAAGTATACCAAATGCTGGATCTGTTTATTAAATTAATTCATTTTCTTGCCCATTTTCATACCTAAAGAAGTTTATATCAAAATGTTTATGTGAAATTATATAATTATCATTTTACAGGCAAATATAACACAACTTTGTAGGAAATAAAATAAAATATAATTGTATTTTTAAAATTGCAATAAATATAACAAAACCAAATTTCAGTAAAATGCTAGCTAACTCTTAACAACTTCAGGTATTATTAAATAATATTTTAAAAAATTCTACACTTGGTGCAGAAATACATAACATGTGTTAATCTAAGTAGGTACTTAGCTTTTCATGGTTAAGAAAATATCTGGTTAAAGTCTACTTTGAATTATGTAATACATTTTGTAGCTAATTAGGAGGGAACACATTTTCCAGGAGCATTTTTTAAAAAGCGTATGGCATAAATAGCCTGGGAAGTCTATAATCCTTTTTACCACAAAGTAGTTCTGGCATTTTAAGATTACTAGTTCACTTTGTTCATGCATGTGCACTATCCACAGTACCACAGGGGGCAAACTAGCTTTGTACCACCTGGCTACCAGCATTTGGGGGACGTTGGGTCATCCAGGCTTTCTTCCGTCAACCTCACCTCACATCTGGGCTGATTTGACACCAACCCCCGCTTCCACATGGAGCACTGCTATTTTAAGCTAAAGGCACATTTCCTACAATTCTGCACTAGAGAAACATCAAGTGTCTCCAATTCACAATGAAAGCTATTATATCAGTCTCTTTTTATGGAGAAATATAACAAAAGCCAAAATGAAACATTATGATAACAAGGCAAGTTAATTGTTATTGAGACCCTAGTGTCTGAGATGAAGAAGATAACAAGTGGCCTATTTATTATATAACATGACTCATCAGTGACTTAGACATTGCTGTGAAGAATATGCTAATCACGTATTTAAACAATACAAGCTTGGAAAGGAATGCAGATCTTTATGCCAAATGCAATTAAGTACTCTATAATCTTGATAAATTGGAAGGATGGGCTGAAATGTGATAAGATAGCACTTCAAATCAAGACATAATTGCTTTGCTCTTGAATGCTAAATAAAAGTCTAAAGCAAGTAAATATGAGATATTGTGGACAATGAGGATGAATAACTTCATTAAAAAAGCATAGTATCTAATAATTTCTGCTACAATAAATGATAGCAAAATGGACTAGAAACCTCAATTAAAAATATAGTCATGGCTAGAATGCAGTTTTTTTCTTTCATTTTGTATGTTCGTATTTTGAAGCAATGATGCATTGTTTACATTACGTGAAGCATACATCTGTAGCATTTTAGAAATGCAATAGAGCGTTGCATATTGTAATGCTTCCTTCACATTAAAAGGGGGAAAAGAATCCTCTTTACAGTATGTAGGAAACTAAGATGTTCCTCCCTTGAGATACTAGCTTTTAATAAGCAAGAATAGTTATAATTGCACTGAATCTGTAAAGCCTTTTGTTATTTACATTTCTAAGTATTGATGCTCTACAATTGTAATCAGGTCATCCTAAAATGTAGATTTGACATTTAAAAAAAAACCTGATTCACAATAATGTTAAAATACTTGATGATTAACAAAAACTGCATTTACTGGTTAAAGCTGTGACTATACCATCAATATCTTGGAATCACTTGTCTACTGATCTTGAGTATTAGAGGATCCCATAAAACAATAATGCAATTGTAGGGAAGTAATCATCTGAAATCACTTTAGTATGAATGGTTGTTCTCATTTAGAAGAAAATTAATACTCACAACTAAGGAAGGAATGGAATATCAGGCAAATTACTCGCATATAAAAATACACATCTACCTATGAATGAATGTTTACACAAAATCATATGCACTGGCCTATCACTGTACCTTATGACTTAAATCCTTCTCTTCTTCCTTCCCCCATCCCTATCTGCTTTATTACTATTCATTTTTTCATTTTCTTCTTATCTCCATGATAAATGTGAATGCTTTTCAGACTAATGAGTGATATATTATATACAGGAGAAATATATACTGCTCAAAAAAATAAAGGGAACACAAGCAGAAGACATCCGAGATCTGAATGAATGAAATAGCCTTATTAAATACTTTGTTCTTTACATACAGTAGTTTATACACTGCTCAAACAACTAAAGGGAACACAAAACTACGGTATGTAATGAACAAAGTATTTAATAAGGCTATTTCATTCATTCAGATCTCGGATATCTTCTGCTTGTGTTCCCTTTATTTTTTTGAGCAGTGTACATAATTTGAGTTATACTGTTGGCAATAAGTGTAATAATTGTGAAGGCTATTTTTCCAAAAGTATAAATGGATCCCCTTTCCACCATGTTGCCGGCAAAACAGGAGAAAACAGTTATATGAACTTCCTTAAATTAAGATGCATTTTTTTTCCTCCACTGATTCAAAAGTAAGAGAAGACAATCCAAAATGATAAAGGTTATACATAAATATGAATTTAAAAATTGGACAGACACCTGAAATGAGGTAAGGTAGAATTGGAAGTAGAAGATATGTGGAAGGTTGTGATGATATAGTATAGTATAGAATTCAGTAGTGCGGCAGCAACTTGGAATTATAGACTTACTTTGTCCGCTCTCTATGAGTTTGAAATGTTGACTTCAGAAGATTCTTAAAGAGTACATTCTGGGTGGAACACGGGACCCTGACACTGTCTTAATTTATTTTTAATTTATTAAATTTATATGCCACCTACCTTACTCTGAAAAATTACCCTGCAGCGTCATACACTGATTATAATGAAAATTGAGATAATCAACCTGAGTATTCTAATTTCATTCCTGCTACTTATAGATAGTCATGGGTATGGTAATTAACAAGCCATTATATATTTCAGAGTGGTCTGAAACTAGAAAACTTTAAGCAAGCAAAGTGATTTTTTTGGTGTTAATTAATGTAAATTAGATTACTCTTTTAGAAAAGCTTTCTTGTAAATGAATAGTTATTGTTATGAAATTACAATTCTATTTTTAAAAGAGCAGTTCCTGAAAAGGTATCAAGGTATGCTTAAAAAAACAGCCCATCTATATAAATAAAAATGTAAATGTTTGTTTGTTCAAAATATTAAATCTCCGAAAGTTCTTCACCGATTGCTTTGAAATTTTAACACAACGTTGCATTCGAATACGCGCGTGTTTTTATATACCTATATGATATAGGTGTCACACCTGTGTCAGGTAAAAATATGCTTTTTTGAAAAACAGTGCCATCTGTTGGACGTAAAAGCAACACACACTATACTAAATATTTTACGATTCCATTTCAATGTTTCCGATTTACAATCCATTTACAATTTCCAAATTTCCAATTTTACGATTCCATTTCAATGTTTCCGATTGCATTGTTAAATTGAATTTTCATAGATTTCGATTTATTTTCATTTTGATTTAATTATTTCATGTGACATTGCATTGGAATTGAGCTGCGCCGTATCCCTCTGTAGCTCAGGTCACGCCTACTTTGCCTCCATCCCACCAGTCTTTTTACTCGGTCGATTGGATTCAGACCTTAGTTGCCTTTCTCTACGTTTCTTTTTGGACTTTAACGTCGCAGCACCACAATGGCAGGCGTGAGCTGGGTCTTTTCCCCTCAGCGCCACCGCTGCCAAACCCACAAGCAAAATGGCGGGAAATGTCAACTGCCGTGAAGTGTCCTCCTGGCTAACGGAGTATGCCGTACCTTTGCCAGGGACCCCGATGCCGCCTGTGGTGCAGAGAGCTGCGAACATGAAGGCGGTTATACTGGCAAGCCGGAAAACCAGTTCTTACACCTGCAGCAAAGTATCCTTGGAGGCGTCCGAAGTCAAACCTCCAGATGGCTGCTGGATTCAAAATATTTGTCGGTGGCCACCGTCCCTGAGCCCCAGGAACCCAAACTCAGCGACGCCAGCCCGGCCAGAGGCTTCCGCCAATCCCACGATGCGCAGCTCTCCCAATACAAGCACCAAATAGGTAAAAGTCCAAGAAAGCAATTGATTAAGTGACGTTAAAGTCCAAAAAGAAATGTAGAGAAAGGCAACTCAGGTCTCAATCCAATTGACCGAGTGAAAAGACTGGTGGGACGGAGGCAAAGTAGGCGTGACCTGAGCTACAGAGGGAAATTATTGGCACTCGGTCAAAAAATATTGTATACCCACAAGACTGAGCCACGGCAACCCGTGGCCAGGTACAGCTAGTATATTAATATAAAAAGTGTGTGTGTGGGGGGGAGGCTAAGAAATGGTTTAGTGCTTTGAAAGAAAAAAAATAGCGTCTAGTCTTCTTCTAATAAACAGTTGAGTGTGCATCTTGTATTGATGAAATATATTTTAAATTTCCTGTCTCTAAAGTTCAAGTTAATTATCAATTGTAGTTCCACTGGGCTCAGTTCTTTGCCAGTAAACATTTTAATGAACTGATAAGGAGAAATGACAAACAATTCACAACCTAGAATGTATGATATTAATCAATAAGTTTTGCTGACACATATAATCAATAAGATAGCTTTGTGGAAGTACTCTCATAGGAAAAAAGTAACAAATAGCCTACCTAAGCAGAAGAGTGATCCAAGGCCAGAAGCCTCGCTTGCTTTCAGTAATTCCTAGAGGTACTTTGGGACAAGTCATGTAGTGGGAAATGAAACCACAGGCTTGCAAGTATTGCTAAAATATTACAAAAGTGAGCATACAGAACATAAAAACTGCTGAAGGGATGCTTCTATTATGAAAACCTATGGTTAATCTATGGAGACGAATATATTTGTAAATGCTAGTTTTAGTCATGTAAGAGAAAAGAAGAAAACAGATGTAAGGAAAAAGGGAAACAACTTGATTGATCAAGTTTGTGGGTTTGGTACTGTTGTGGCTCCGTTACCTGAGCCTGTGTCATCGGCAGGAGAGGACTCTGAGAGTGAAGGAGAGGAGTTGGCAAGGTCTACCTCTCCAGGACCCTCTTCTTTGGCAATGCTTTCGGTGTCCGCCAAAGGGCAAGAGATAGGGCCGGGCCCAAGCACGTCCACACAGCCACAGGTGGACAGTGATGTGAGTAATGAGTCTTGGCTGGATCCACGCCAGCGTCGCAGAGATAACGTGCGCAACAGAAGAAAAGGCATGCCCAAGATTAGGCTGAGTCACTGGACCACACCCCACTGGTATAAAAGGGAGTGTGGTGGCCAGTCAAGCCTTGTGACGAACAAAGCTGAAAGCTTCCATGCCATTCTGCATTGCCAGATTTTTGCTATAGGCTTTGCTGGATTATACTTGGACTTGATTTACTCTGTAATTATTGAACATTTTACTTTGATGTACCAGAAGCGGAGAGAAGTTATCTCTTCCCTTCGTGAGTAATAAACTCTTGGCAGGCAGCCACTAGGTTGCTGCCAAGTTCCGTTATCATAAGGAAAAGGATTTTGTCAGCTGGTTTGGTTTTTAACTCTTGGACGTCTGTTGGTGTGTGTGCGTGTGGGACGGGGACAGAACAGGTAGTTTGTGATTAGAAAGGTTTTGCTGTAAACAAAGACGTTACACAGGATTTGAGAGAAACCTCCCCATGTCCTTCTTCTGCATAGAATAAAGTTGTGTGACGAATCTCTACCTTGGTGTGTTCAATTGGACTTCAGCACCTTGGGCAAGAACCCAGTTTTGTGATGGGACAACAGAATGACTTGAATAAACAGCTGGAGGAAATGCTCATCAAGTTTGTGAATACTAAAAAAAAGAACTTGATATCCCAGAAGATAGAATAAAAGTTCAAAATGACATTGAAAGAGTACATGTAAATTAATAGAGATAGATAACTCATTAAGGTGATGATTGCTTCAGCTTCAAATAGAAAATAATGGTTTAAGCAGGTCCATAGGTCTTTTCGTGTAGTATCTTTCTGAAAATTTCTTTAAAAATTTTATCTCTTCAGGACTGCATATATACAGTAGCTTGGCAGCAAGATGGACAGCATATAAATTTAATAAAATAAATAAACCTATTTAAAGAGTTACAAACTGGTGCTATGTTTGCATCCCTATGTATTCCAAAGCACTTTTTTTTTTTTTGAATTCAACATACTTCATATCCCTTTCTCTTCCTTTAAGAGAAAAAAATACACAAAGGATAAAAGATAAATAATTTTGACAAATGTACATGTGAAAAGGATCTTGGAACTTTAGGTGTTCATCAACTGAATATTAGCCAGCAGCATTATAAGGCTGTTAAAAAGGGAAATATAGTTTTATATTATATCATAGAAGTACAGTTGCTAGGTTTTCCATGATGTGTTGACACATTGAATAATTCCTGGCATTATTGTTTAAAGAAGATTCAAAAAATATGAACAGGTACAAATAAAGGTGGCAAACATGAGCAGGAGATAGAAAAGCAACTGTTTGGAGAACAGACTGAGGGAATCAATATTTTTAGCCATGAAAAAAATATGATTGTGGAAGGACTGTGACAGTTATTTTCAGGTGTTTGAAGAGATGTTGCAGAAGAATAGCAAGATCTTGGTCAGAGTGCAAGAATATGAGCAGTGACATCTACAGTACATGATCTCATTGCTCTCATCAAAATGTCAAAAATAGTGATGTGACAAGTTCTGTCCCTTTTACTATAAGTTGTCTCTTTTGAACATGTATGCAGTGTTTTGACTAAGATAGGAATGCTGCTTTCATCAGTCTAACTCCGCCCCTCCCTCCATGCCCATTATACGGAACAATGATAATAAATGACAAGAAGGAATATTTGGAAATGTTATACATTTGAACAGTTGACTTTGTAATATAACAACAAGTAAAAATAGCAAAACATTGGAACCCAATACCAAGGCAGATGATGAGCTCCATTTAATAAAACTTCTCTGACACCAGGCCAGTCATTCCTTAAATGTATCTAATAACATTTAAGGAATGACTGGCCTGGTGTCAGAGAAGTTTTAATTTTAATTTGGATTCGTGCATTCAGCAGTCAGTTGACTCAGTGTCCTAAATAGCTCGCTCTATTACACTGGCTTTTGATTATGTAATACAATACCAAATAAGTCTGTTGTTTTTTCTCAGTGTCAAATACACCTAGGCTTTACTTGATTTTGGAATATGCAAAAATTAAATTTAGTTTAGAATGTGTCCATGAGATTCTCAGTCATCCAAGTCATGGTTGTCGCAAAGGTGCTTTTTCAAAAGGCAACTGAACTTTGTTTTTCCTTGAAGATGTTTCACTTCTCATCCATGAAGCTTCTTCAGTTACTTTAGAATAGCCAAAACAGTGGTATCACACATGTTAAACACATGTGGACATTTTAGTTGTATGCAACTTTACTGTTTGGCTGTTCTCACTGTATGTCTTTAGACATATTCTTAATCTAGAATACATGATTGCAGCTGAAGAATTTTTTTAAAAATTGGCATGAAGAAAACCATTGCTTATGTACAGTATCTATACTGATCTTTTGAAAATGAAAAGGTGGAGTTGCTTGGCACATAATTCCTGTTTGGTACTAAAACTAACGAAGCAGCATGTATGTATGTCTATCTATGTTACTTGGTTCATAAACCTTTGAAGGAAATTTTCTTGATTGTTAGTCCAGGATCCTAAATATGCTTTTGTAGAGGATGTGCATTTAGATGAGCTATCTATTCCCTTTTAATGGTAATGTTGACAGTTTCAGTGTCAGAGTGATTATGAATGGGTAGAAAACAGAGAATAGTTATTGCTACATCCATCAGTGCTTTTCTGTCTATACTTGCCTTGGAGTCAGTATCACCAAATAATATTTGAATTTATTTAAGTAGTTATATAACATGCACTTAAATGCAACTCTGTGAAAGGCTGCTTGTGTGTCGCCTGCTGCATATTTTATACTTTAGGTATGCTCATTTTTCATGCAGCCTCAAAATAGGAATAAAACCATCATTAGAGTAAAAGGAGATTTAATCATTTGGTTGGTCAGAAAAGATGAAAACAGAGCAATTATTGTAGTCCTTATTTTATTTACTGCCTAGATATATGATCTCACATCCCTCATTTAATTTTGCAAACTTTTAAATAAATCTACTCGCTTGGGTAAACATTGTCTTTTTTTTATTTAGAGGTGTGAATTTAATATATTGCAAAATCTAGAATGAACAAGCATCGCCCCCTTTGTATTCAGAAACTGGATCAAATTTAGACTTGTCTCGTAGGAGGAGGCCTTCTGCTCCTCCATACTTGGAAGCTGGTTTCACAGAATTTAAGAGATGCCTTATTCTTAACCATACTGGGAGCTATGCTGTCGCAATGGTTGATAACAAAGATATTTTTTTTGTACACTGTTCCAGTGTGATAATAAGCAATAATGGGATTCCTATACAGGTAGTCCTCACTTACTGACTAATTTTGTGACCATTCAGTTATGATGTTGTACAACAATTATCTTTATGACCAACCTTTGCATTTACAACTGTCACAATATTTCACAGTAACATGATTGTCCTTCTGGTGCTTGACCACCAGCACACATTTATCATGGTGGCAGTGTCCTGCAGTCACAGCATCAGCATTTGTGTACTTTGCAACTGGCTTGCTACAAATAGTTCAAATAGAAAAGGCAGAAATAAAATCCTAACATTTGGTCACACAGTGCTTCACTTAATGACCAAATGGGAAATGAGGAAAATGATTTTCTGCTTAGTGACTGCAGAGCCTAGCAATGGAATTCCCAGTCCCGATTGTGGATGCTAAGTGAGGACCACCTGTACTCCTCCCTTTCTTGTTTTACATTTATGTCCCGCTGCAATCAGCTCTTGGCAGTTAATGCTATATATGGGGGGGAAAATTAAAACATCCTTGATAGGATGTACACTGAGAGCTTATGCATCAGAGACTAATTCCTTGTGTGTCTACTGAGACTTGGCCAAATAAAGTATTCTACCCTACTCTACTCTACTCTACTCTACTCTACTCTACTCTACTCTATTCTATAAAATCAGCATAGCATCATACTAAAATAAGAATAAAACAACTAATAAAATTAAAAGAGAGACAGACTAGTGTAATTAAGTTGCCCACTAAAACAGTTCTGTTTTCAGCCTATTTCAGAATGCAATTTGATTTCTGCATCATTTGCTTCAACCAGAGTTGGTCTAATATTCCAAGGTGCCCAAGTGCTAAGCCATTAATAGTAAAAAACCCAAACTTTAAATTCTACTAGTGGTGGTAATTCAGCTAACTGGTGGCCGATGCAGAATGCTAGCAAAGAATAATATACTGTACATGTAATGGTGTGTGTCAATTAGTCCATGGACTATTGAATTCAGGAATAACAGTGACTTACAAATAGTCCTTAAAGTGAACTCTGCATATAGCAAGTGCAGGTATCTGAATGGTAATAAGGTTGTGAGTTACCATGGTGAGATATTCTTATGCCAGATAAGCCCCAGCGGGTGCAGCAACTAAAGGAAAGACCCTAGATTTCACCTGTTGAACTATCTAGAGCCTTATATTAAAAGGCTGTCAAAATCACAAACCTGCTGTTTAACGATAGTGCCTGCCTATCCAAATATAAAATTAGTATTGATAAAAAACTTCAATGAAGAAACTATTTCTGTCTTGTAAGATTGAATCTGGGTCAGTAACCAGGACCAGAGGTTTATTTTTTGTCTTGCTTAGGTTAAACCTCAGCTGTTTTTTTTCCCATCCAGAGTCTGAGGACATCTCAGCTCCAAGAAGGAACATCAGTTGCTTTTCCTCTACAGGTCAGGATAGTGTTATATAGTTGAGCATTATTTGCATAATGATGGGACTATATCCAAATTGTCAGATGATCTTGTCCAGCAGCTTTGTATAGATATTAAAGATGTATGGAGAAAGAACTGATCCCTGTGAAACTTCAAAGGAGGGGCCATTGAGCTGACCTCTCCTCCTCATTCCAGTGGACTAAAACTTTTCAATGAGAAAGAAGCAGAACTACAAGGGAATGCCTTCAGTGATAAACTGTGTAAGGTAACTGAATAAGATACCCTGGTCATTGATATCAAAAGCAACAAGAGATCTTAAAAGACTCTTTATCCAGGTCCAGATTGAGTTCTTCAATGGAAACAACTGAAGCTGGGCCTAAAAGGGATCCAGATAAACCATTTCATTTAAGGTGATCTGGGGTTGATCTACCACCACCATGTCAACAACCTTCCTAAAAAAGGAAAATTTGGAAAATTTAAAAAATGTGGGTTCTTATACAGCGGTACCTTGATGCTCAGCTGCTTTGAAACTTATTGAATTTGCACTCAATGCATCCTGATGGAGAAATTTTGTCCCAGTACTTATCATTTGTTTGGTACTCAATGCAGAAGCTAGAACTTGTTGGTGCTGGTTGCCTTGTGTTTCACTATATTATTCCTTATGGGAAAAAGTTGGTACTTATTGTGCCTCATGGAACCTATTAACGATGAGTACCAAGGTACCACTGTGTTTGGAACATAGCACATTATGGATTGATACATGATGTCAGTGTTGTCCCATAAAGGCTGTAGGAGGTCTGAACAAGGACTAGTTCCTGGCTGTACATTAGAAGTGCACAATTTTAAGCCTGATGTCCATATGTACTTAAGTATGTCTTCCAGATATTTTACCTGTGGTTGTCAAACTGTATATTATATTAAGACTACATATTTTACTGATTTGATTACATTTAAATAAAATAATTGAAACTTTTTTTAATATTGCTTCTACTTGTTCTATGAAGATCATTTCCTAGCATACCGCTCCAAGACCAGCTATGATCCTCAGGGGTGGGGTGGGGTGTGGGGGGGGAATGCATTGTTCTGTATACCACAGATTAAATTTAAGACATTTTGCTAGGAAACCCATATGTTCATTACTTAGTCATTACGGGTGGTGTGAATGTATATGAATAAATGAGCTATAGCAAGTGGAAACAATGTATTTTCTTTACATAAACAGAAAATAAACAACTTAATTTGAAGCAACTTTATGGGAATGTGTTTAAGTATAATGGGCCAACCCTAATGCTAAGCATAATATTACCGACAGTTATTAAGAGGACATTAGCAACAATAAAGCATAGTTATGTATGGTAATTATGAAAAGCATTTGATTGTTTCTGTACTCCAAGCTGAAGTCAGCTGCAATAAGTCAATGCTTCTTGGATGAGAGTACATATCAACAAATAGAATTTAACTGGATAGTGCAAAATTCTAAGGTTCTTTTATATATATAATCATGATTGTAAATACCTGGATCAAAGAAGTTTCAAAAACATCTGTTGGATAAAGGGAAATGATCATGTTAGTATCATGTTCCTTTTACATATGGTATTATGTGAACATTTCAAATGTTTTTCAGCAATTCTAAATAACTGAACAAAGATTGCTTGTTTGCTGGGTTTAAAGCGTTGCAGAGAAAATTTGGAAGAGAAAGTAATATGTTAAACAGCTTAACCTTTATAGAATAAATGAGGTTAACCAAACAAGTAACTAAGTAAAACTTGGATAACAAAATTAAAGTGATAAAGCACACATAAAATGTGCATATGAAAGCATTTTTATATTCACATTTATATTCAGTTAGCTTTATTGTATATTATTTCTTTCATTTCTCCCATCTTTCAAATTCCCTCAAAAGCTAAGAATGTAATTCACAATAAAAATACATACATATAAGAACAAAAATAAGATAGGCTGTTTAGAAAAAAAAGATTAAAAGCAAGATTAAAATTCAGAAAAACAAAGCTATTTGCAAATATTTTTAATTAAAATTATGGAGTATGTTTTAAAATGTGAGCTAGCAAGAGTATATGCTTCCCTTCAAATGCATCAGTAAAAAAGATAATAACAGTGAACAAAATTAAATATGTAATAGTTGCATTTTTGAGAGAGCTGATGTGGGTTTTTTTTCGGAATTAAAGCTGTCAGTTTGAATATCATGATGTTCATGTGTTAATGCTGTTTAGCTTGTGAGGCAATACAGAAATGATTTTTTTATATCACAGATCATTGCCTAGCACAAAATAATTATCTTTATACCAAATTGTGGCATTCCCAATTTTCTTTATTTCTTAAGTTTGGGTTTAGGAACTGCCTTTCTGTTTGCTTGGAACTGAAAAATCTAGAAAGCTGTTTTGTACTGAGTTTTATTCCTGGTCCATTTTGCATAATTTTGTCTACAGTGACAGGCAGTGGTTGTCCAAAATATCAGGCAATATTCTTTCCCAACTCTATTTAGAAATGTGAATCTGGGATCTTCCATACAAAATGCACATTCTTGATTAATAGGGTGTCAACTTTTTTCTAAGTGAACTATTTATCTATAGAGGTTTATGTGAATCTATCGATGATTGTATAGAAATATAAAGATAAATATATTTCACTTTCATGTATAAAAATGAAATCAGATAAAGGCATTGATGTTCTTATGCAGTTTCAGTCTCAATCATTCCACCAGGCAATTTTTCTTCTTTTCTGCCTACAATGTATCCTAAAATGTTCTTGAGTTCTTTCCATTTCATCCCATTACAAAATGATTTACCTATTGAATATTTTGTTTCCTGCTGCAGTATGTCTTTCATGGATTTAAAAGTAGAACAGTATATTGTGGAGGTCACAAATGATCTATTACAGCAAAAATGTTGTGGCAGATGCTGAGATATTTGTTATACGTTTTGTGATTTTTTTGGGGGGGACATGTGGCCCAATGTGAAAGAGGAGGATGTTTTTGCTGGGAGAAAAGCATGCAATAGTTTAGAAATGTTGCTACTAACCCAGATATTCTGTTCAGCTATTAATTCTACTGCACAGACAATGTGTATTCAAGTGAGATGAAAAGTGGCTGGGAACAAAAACATAGAATTCTAGGTACAGTATTAATAAAAAAACCAAAACATCTAAGACATAGTCAGCTATACAAACACTTAAAAGAATAGAATGCAGAGGCACACTAGCTCTATAATATATTCTTTCTATTCTGCTTGTATAGTGAATAAATTATTGAAGAGGGAGCTTTGTATATTGTCCATAGTGTCCACTCTGCAGAGTAGAGGGGATGGACTTAATCTTCACAACAGCCTCTAAAAAGGTGGTTAGGCTGGGGTCAAACTGTTGGTCCAAAGTCATTCTAGTGCATTTTTGAATATGAAATTCTCCAGCCCATATATGGCATTCTAATTACTATGTACCTTGTTTTCCCCAAAATAAGACATCCCCTGATAATAAGCCCAAATGGGCTTTTGAGCGCATGGCAATAAGGCCAAGCGCTTATTTCAGGGTTCAAACAAATATAAGATATGGTCTTATTTTCCAGGAAACACAGTAGTTTTGATGACTAATGCATGCATCAGGCAAATCTATGAAATTAAACAAGGTTCGTCCCTGGTTTCTACATTATTCAATTTATTGTTCAATTTCTGCACAGTTTTTAAAAATATGCCAACATTTTCAACCCAATCTTTTTCTTTTTCTTTTCTTTTCTTTTCTTTTCTTTTCTTTTCTTTTCTTTTCTTTTTTTTTCAAAGGGACAAATATATATATATATATATATATATATATATATATATATATATATATATATATATATATATTTGTCATTCTAAGTGTGAAACAGAAAATATCATTTATAAAGGGATGAAAAGATGGGTACATTCTTAAGTTTTGCAATAAACTGGAAATATATCTTAGATTGGCAAATTGCAGGCATCTTGTTTTCCTCTTTTCCTTCTTTTAACAATGCTGTGGAAATAATGCTTAGTTACATTGCAAAATTTGAAGAAATATGCCACTTTTTAAAGACAACATTGTTATACAATCTTAAGTAACACCCAATGCTCATCCCTTCAAAATAGAATTCTCCATCTTATTCATCTTCTAGAAAAGATTTTACTTAGTTGGGCATGTAATCTACAGTATTTGTTCTCAAACCCAAATAGTGCCACGAAAGAAGGGATGCAATTTTAATCCACACACAATAATTTGGATGGGATACACATGAAGAGAGAGCAAGTGAAAGATAGTAAAAAGGAGAGCTATTCAAGCTTTTATATACCACATCGGAGAACTAATCTGCCGTGCATATATAAATAAAAATCCTGCAGCCAGTCTGTGCATAGCAGTCTGTGCTGCTCTACATAAGAGCAGATTCTTGAACTTTGTCAGAAAATTGTAATTTTGACCTCATATGGGCTTTATACATATTATCATTTTTGTCCTAGCATGCCTTAACAGCTAAAATTTAAATCTTTATTTCTTTTGTTACTAAGATATACAGGAACACCTTTTTCAATCTCCCAAGATATTGGAGTTAGTTGCATTGAAAACCCACTTAGTCTCTTCCCCTCCCCTCCCCCAACCCATCCCACCCCCAAAAAAGAACAGAAAGAAACTATAATGGATACAGCAGTTATCAAATCAGGTAAAGAACACTATTACATTTTTTACTTGGATGGAAACTTAGCAGTTTCATCTTAGTATCATGCATATACAGTAGTATGAATAATCATATTTGTTAACTCTCCCTCTTATTTTTCTTCTGTAAGAAATGTCTCACTGGGACAGCCAATTAATGAACCATAGAATAACAATAATATTTAGTAGTCTGTAAACATCACTCAAGATAGGCACTAGTCTCTTGTTAGGAGTTAAGACAAGCATTTTAATGTTGAAGGAGAGTAACAGTTTATAATGAAGATTTTGGAGCAAATTGTCTTGAGGAACAATTGGTAGGACTTAGATTTTAAAAAATAAAAAAAAATATTTGCTCTAGACATAGGGGGAGATATTTGATGACAGGAACTGAGGATTTTAAAAAAATATTTTTTAAAGCATGGCCTGAAGATATTGTTCTACTTTTAGGAAAAGCCACTTTTCATAATAAATCAAAGCTGTGCTTAAGTATTCAATACTAAGGGTTGATCACATGGAATTATTTCCATTATTTTCATCTAGGTTGGTAGTGATACAAGTGATTTTACTTTTGTAATTCCACTCTATATTTTTTGTAACATTTTCCTGCATCAAAATAATAAGACATGCTCGTTGTGCTGCTTTGTTTAAGTGGTATAACAACAATGTTGCCCAATGTAGAAAAGGAGAATGTTTTTGCTGGGAGAGAAACATGCAAGTTTAGATCTGGTCTAAACTTACGCAGCCAGGTTTATTTTTCCTTCAGCTCATTCCATTAATTTTCCCTTCATATTCTTAGATCAGTCTAAAAGGTTCCCTGCCTTCATATTGACAAAACTTCCATCCTCAGCACATAGTTGTAAAGTCAGCTGAAAGGTAATACAAATCTTGTGGCATTTGACTCTGGAGTTTCTTGCTGTTGATTTCAAAATCCCCGTGCTTTCCTTTCAGAAAAACAGTGTCAATAACCATAGATATTGATGCCGATATTTCGACTGTAAACAAATATTAAAACTACCTTTTTTCTTTATACACATTTAAAAAACATTTTTAAAATGTTTTTTTTATATTTACTGTATTCATAAATTGCTTTAATTCAAAATATAGTATTTAACAATACAATAATGTCATAATATAGTTGAGTACTATAATCATAATATAGTACCAATAGCAATGTTTGGCCCAAATTTAACTTTGGCTATTTACTCTTGAAAGACTTTTTGTGGGGAAAAAGCAGTCCTTAAGTATCTCTCTAAGGGCTAAGAGAATAGGTTCGTTCTTGGCTTGGAATAGGAGATAAGCTGTTCCAAAGGAGAACACTGGGAATGTTTTTCTCTATGAGAATTTACATGAGATAAATACTTCTAACAAGCTATTTACAATATAGGATTTTATAGGTAATATCAGCACCTTGAACTGTGCTTATTCCTAAACAAGGAAGCTTGATAGCAGTGATATTATATCATAGTACCACACAGTGGTGAAATCCTCTGCGGTTTGCACCAGTTCTCTGCCCGCACATGCACAGTGCATACCAAATGCATGTTGCATGTGTGTCCATGCACAGTGTACACCAAATGCATGCTGCACATGCATGCACAATGCACGCCAAACATGCGCTTCGCATGGAAAAAGGACACTTAACAAGATAAGTAGAAGAGCGAGGTGGGGAACAGCTATGCTGCGCTATTTAGATTTGCTAGAAAACAGGATTTCCTGCTTTCTAGCTAATATAAATTGTGTGGCACAGCTGATCATCAGAAATACCGGTTGGGACCAACCGGTAGCTTTTTTTTACTACCGGTTCACCAAACCAGTAGCTTTTAACACTACTGGTTCTCCCAAACCGGTGTGAACTGGTAGGATTTCATCACTGGTACCACACTAAGTACATGTGGCCATATTTTGTACCATCTGAAGGTTCTGGTTGGACTTCAAGGGAAGCCCCATGTACAGCACATTGTGGTGATCCATAGATAAGGTAATAAGGTCATGAAGGGGTTGTCATTAGCAAATCTATTTCTAAGAAAGATGGCAGTTTTCAAACAACCTTTCCAGCCATGATCTCCAGCAGAAGCTATGTGCTCAGAAATCCATATTCTGTGAATTCAGGAACCCATACTTTCATCCTATGAATGTGCACTTTCAAATAGAGCAGATCCCCATTAGAAGCCAAACTTTGTATCACCCCAAATCAGCTTTTTTAATGGGCTCTGAATATAACCTTGAGGAACATGAGAAAAACCCATAGCCAAGTAATAGAAATCTGGCCATTGTAATTACTAATTTAGCATGTGTACTTGGTATCAGCAGCATATTGCTATCTCAACCCATACTGATAGATGGCCTTTTCTTACCTTTTTGTGTAGATATTAAATATGACAGAAAATAAAGAAGTCCTAGGGGATCTCCATATTGAAGTGCCTGCTGGCTCAATTTCTCCACTCCCAACCAATATCTGGACCGACCCAATACAATAAAACATGTCCCATATAATGTAGAAGATACCAACAAAGGTCCTTATGAGATCTAAGCAGGATAAGGGTGATTACCATCCTTATTTTACTCAAACTCATCAGTAAGAATAACCGATGCAGTTTCTGCTCAGTGCCTCAACCTGAATCCTGATTACCACAGTTCCAAATAATCCATTTCTTCTGGAGATGCTTGTAATGGCCACGCCATCACTTCTTCAACATGCTTATCAGCTTTACCTAGGATCTCTATTTTTTCAAAATTTGCAAAACTGTTATCAGTGATAAGCCTACTATACAGTATAAACTGATAGATAAAATAAAGCTGGGGGTTTTTTTTTGTTTGTTTTTTTGTTTTTGTCATGGATATGTTTTCTACATATGTAAATGTTTTGGCTCTTTTGCCCCTTGGAACAATGGGCTGTGAAATAAGCATGTTGAAGTTCTAAACATGGCTTATTGTCCTGGCTTTCAACTGACAGGAAGACAAAATTCTATTATTCAGATGTGATTGGGGACTTTGGTTCAATGCACAGCAGGATTTCTTTGTAAAAATCAACAAGTAAGAGAAGCAAAGGAGACAGCTAATAAACTAGGAAATTAGCCCGCTAGCTCTTGGTTTCATGATAATGAGCACCCAAACACAGCAAATGTATTTAATAAACACATTCTTAATGAAAATAAAGATTTTATTGTATATTACACCATATATTAGCATTGAAATTAAAATTGCATTATACTATATATTTTTTAAAAAATAACTTGAATAGAATTTTTAGAGTTTTTAAAAATAATTTTTAGATTAGTATAAAATTTATTATGTCATTTAAAATTGTGCTAACTTTACATTTTTCTTTGTTTTGAAGCCTATATTTATGTATTTTTGCTCTCTGTGTGATAATTGTTTTTCTGATTACTACTACTAAATATTATTACCAAATTACATATATGATGTATAAATACGTCAATTTTATTTAAATTTTCTAATTATAATTTTCAAAATAAACCATCAAGTCAGAGATGAACATAAATCTGTTATTTTCAATTCATTTTCATACTTAAGAGATTATAAAGTTCTTTGTAAGAGACAACTTGAGACCTTAGAATTCTTGGTTCTTTTATGTTTTCTTATACTGATTGTAATGCTTTCCACCTCTCTAGGCCTTGCCATTTGTGGATCACAAAGTGGATTATAAAAGAATAGTGATTAAAGAACTGCAGATCCTCTGTGAGATAGGTAAGCATTATTATTCTCCTTTTACAGATGGGGGAATTATGGACAGAGAGGTGTGAGGTGCAATCCTATATATTCCTACCAGAAGTGAGCCCCATTGAGTTCAATGGGATTTGCTCCCAGGTAAGTGAATATAGGATCGCAGTTAAGACTTTTATGTTCTTTTATTTCCTTTTTCCTTTTCCCCCTTGCAAAAGGCAAAGCCAGATGTAGCTCAGATATGTTCATATTATCTCCTTTAACTATATAACAATCTTTTCCACATAACCTCTCTGACTCTATTTCCCCAACTGTAAAGCAAGGATAATAATACAGGTTGAGACAAATTTTCTATATTGGCACATTTTAGTGCTTGCAGAAAACTGCTAGATTAATTATGCTCCCACTATAGAGGCCAATCATATTCATTTAGGAGTTTGGAGTAAAGGAAAAGGTTCTTTCATATTACATAAAAACAAATTAAATGAGTTTCAGAGAATCAGCTTTTGAAGAAAAAAAAAATAGAAATACTCAGAAAGAAATTCAGGTAGTCCTTAACTTAAGACCACAATTGAGCCCAAAATTTCTGTTGCTAAGCAAGACAGTTATTAAGTGAGTTTACTCCATGTGACAACCTTTCTTGCCACAGTTGTTTACTGAATCACTGCAGTTGCTAAATTAGTAACACATTATTAAATTAATCCAGTTTCCCCATTGACTTTGCTTGTTGGAAGATCACAAAAGAGGAACATATGACCGGGTCACTGCAACCATCATAAATATGACTCAGTTGCCAAGCATCTGAATTTTGACCACATGACTTTGGGGATGTAACAACGGTAATAAGTGTGAAAAACAGTCATAAATCACTTTTTTCAGTGCCGTTGTAATTTCGAATGGACACTATATGAATTGTTGTCAGTTGAGGATTACCTGCAACATAGCAGTCTTTAAATACAAGTTTTACATATATCTGTGGTAATTGTTTGAGGGAGTCTTGTTAATGGCCAAGCAAATTAAATAGCATGTAGGTAAAGATACAGATAATGTGTGTGTGTATACACAGATGTACATACAGATAATGTATGTATGTACACACATTTAATGAGGATTCAGAAGAATATTTTCCACATACAAAGCCATTGATAGATCATGACACTTTTGTGCCTGAAGCTGGAAATCAAAGACTAAAAGCTTAAGACTACAATTCACTTCTCCAGCATCCCCAAGAAACTGTAGAAGTATTGGTTCTTGTTTATGATACTTGTGTGATTAGAGATATTTTTATTTAGATAAATAAGGCAATTTAGATCCAGTTAAAACCAACTCCTTAAATTTAAACTTATTTCTTCCCATTAAGTTGACTTAAATCTAGCAAATTCGGCTCAGATAGAAAGAACTGATAAATTTTTTATATGCAATAATTTTGAGTAGGATTCTATTTGTTTTTCAGACTGTGGAAGCAGCTTTTCTATTCAGTGCTTATACTACAGTCCACATAAAGGACCAAATCAATAAAATGCAGAAATGTTTACTAACAAAAGTAATCAATTATAAGATAATTTAACATCAACAATAGTCATTTTGGACTTCACATTTATTTCAGCTTTAAGAAATAATATATGGTAGTTATCAAATGATCCTCTTCCCAAAAATCTATAGATTACTTATAATAATATTTCTTTATAAATATTTAAAATTTATATTTAACTAGATTATTGTATCCAGAAAAATTCTTTGCCAGTATTCACTCTTCCCCTTCCCTTTTCCAAACTTCAGATGTCTAATTTGGTGGGATAATGATAGGACTAGCAAGAACAATGGAAGACTAATTACTGATCCCATCGGGGAGGTACAGCTCCTATGTGTCTTGTAGCTGAAGGAGTTGTATGGCTATATTTTAGCTGTAGGGCTAAATATAGATATAATAGTGCTTACTACTTTTCAGGTTAATTTCAGGTTAAGCTTAGAAAGGGAAAAGGAAAGAAAAAAGAAAGAGAAAGGAATGGAATGGAATGGGGGCAAAACCTATTGTGAGCAAGTCTCAAATTGCAGATTTTGTTTATTTTTGTTTGAGGAGATTGACTTAGAGTGTGTTCTGGAATCTGCAGATTGGGAAAATAGACTTACAATGAATATAACATTTATGAATTTCAGTGGAATTTCTGTGGGGACTTTCATGACATTTCTGTTTTTGTGACTTAATTAATCTACATCTATGCATTTTGGAATGCTGACTTAAAATACATAACAGAAAAATAAATGACCTAGAATGTGATTTAATATACATACATGTACAAATGGCTGAAATACTACATAATAGTATTTATAGTAAATGATACTACTTTCACTAATAAGGAATATGTGAATAGAATAAATTATGTAAGGATTATGAACTCTTGTTTTTAGCATTTTTTGTGCATTATAAGTGATCTTACACATTAAATAAAGTAGTCCAACTTGTGGCCATAGGAAATATTGATTTCAATGGTGCACCAACTGCATGAGAGCACCAACTCTCATACTACAGTATATACAGTAGTTAAGTATAGAATTGCATAAGAAATGTCCTAATTATCTGGATAGAATTTAGCTATATATTGATATTATTTGCATAGAAGCAAGATCCTGTTTGGCAAGAAATGGATACCATTAAAAAGATACACAGTTAGAAACATTGGATAAGATACTGTTTTTACATCCTTGCCCATAGGGAGAAAAAGTTATTTAATAATGGAATAATGCTTGTTATGAAGTTAAAGCTAATCAATTAGTGACTATTTGAGTTATTCATAATTGCTTCCTTTATTGAATGTATTAATGTCTTTCCTAGTATTAATAATGCTGCTATTGTTTGCACTACAACTTTAATTCTAAAATATGAACTAGGAACAGAGACCTAAGGATGATATCCCTGTTTTAGTGTGATTCCTGCAAGGGTAAACATGTGCAACATTAGAAATTTGTTCTGAGTTAAAACTTGTTATCCTAAAGTGTGTAAACAGGTCTTTCGATAATTCTGCAATAACTGTAATGAGAGTTAATTGTTTTTAAGTGATAATAAGTAATAAAATAGAGATATTTTATACTGTTGTTGCATTGATACTGAATACAAATCACTGAATTTTCACCTACCTTGAAGCTTTAATGGAATTGACACAGTCTATACTTATTGCATTTCTTTTTCTCCTAACTACATTATTCCTGAAGAACATATAAAAGTGTACATATAAACATGCCAACATAGGATATATCTGATAAAGTGGTTGCTAGTAGGACTGTGCGTAACTAGTGTTGGAACTGTTGAAATGCTGTGTTCTCCCAGAGACTCAGCATAGCTATTTTGAGGGCCTTCCGATGTGATCTGAACATGCAAGAGCATACAAAAATGACATTGTCATTGGGAGAAAATATATTTTCTCAGACAACAGAAGACGGTCCTTTACAGGCTACACTGGATTTTTAATGCATTAGGTCTTTGATACTAAAAGCAGTACATTCAGATGGGTTCTTTGTAAATCCCTCTAAACAGCTTTGCATAGCACTAATAAATATTTATTTTTACTTTTTGTAAACTGTTCATACTGGCAATGCTCAATACAACAAAAAATAACAATATACTAAATATAGTACTGTATATTAAAGGTCAACTAAGGTCAAAAACATATTAGACCATTTTGATCTTTGGAGAACACACAAATGGTGATGCTTAATGTACCCTTGAAGGAAGAATGGCTACTAATGAAAAGACCTGCCATCTAGTCAATGTTTTTAACAGATTATTGTAAGAAATACAGCTAGAAAGCAAGTCTTCTTCCTTTTTTTAAATCTTTAAAAGACAATTTTTTAATCTTAATAACTTTGTAGTTTTTGTTCCAATAGATGAGAAAAAAATACTCTATTTTTTAAGGGGACCATCCTCTCTGTACCTACAGTTTTCTTGATTAATCAACTTGCCTTATTTGCTATACTATGAACCGCAATTTAAGAAATTAATGGGAGGAAGGAATGTCTGTTAAAAGAGAATGTTCACTAAATCTATATTGGGTTTTATGTAGTTTAATGTTTATAAAATGGTGAGTGGGGTTTTAATGCATATACAGGCACATACAATGTACACATTTTGTCGGTTGAATCTGAAGTCTATTAAACTGAACATTTCCATAAAACATCAGAATGTTCAGAAGATTTTTCCCCCTTTGAATAACTAGCTGTAACAGGATAACAATCTGGCTTTTGATCCCAGCTACCTTATTAGATAAAAGAGCTTTTAAGCTTCACCACCACCATAGGTTTCCAGGATGAGGTTCATGATTCTTTAAATTATAACCAAATTTGTTTCTTTTCATTATAGATGTTAATTGATATATACTAATACTGTCCTTCCAAAAGCATTACAGACTTTACCATTGTATCTAATAATGGTTATTATTCCCTTTAGAACTATTTATTTAAAGTCACAGATCATTACATCATAAGTCTCAGCTACATTCTTACTTATTTCATTGGAATTTAAGTGAAGTTAAACATAGGAAGAATTCCACCCCTGACTGCTCCTAATAAATTCTACTGAAATACTGAGTTTTGTTCCCTATAAGGAATGTATAACTAGGTAGCCAATGCAATAGTATTTTTGCAATGCATCTTCACTTTAACCATTTGGAAATAATTTTCAGATGGAGTTTGGAGAGACTTCAGTGGAGCTATAGCATACTATTGATATCTCTCTATATCATCTCTATCCATAGGCTATTCATAAACAAATCAGTATTTGAATAATTGTAATATTTTCATAGATAGATCATTTTATTTATTTTTTATAATTATTTATAGTAGTAGGTAAATTCTAGATATGTTGAGGAAAGGTAGCTGACCATTTTTTAATTATTTAGTTCACATGAGAACAAATGTGTTGGGAGGGGAATACCAGAAATTATCAAAAATGGGATATGTTCTGAGATATGTTGGGAAACTGATAGTGCTTGGGATACAAATTGTCTCCAAACATTTTTTTAAATTGATGCATACAGTAAAACCTATTGACCTTTATTATACAAATCTCTAACATTCACAGATATAGTTATTAAAACTGGGCAATGCAGGTTATTCTCTTTAAAGAAAATTACAAGACAAACCAGTCATTTCAAATCTAATATTCTTCTGTCTGATATTTTTCATATAATTTTGGTCTTAGAGTATTATTTGTCATACAGTGATTTCTAGAATTTGATTATAATGTTAGTATACCTTGAATTTATTTTTATTGATATGCATAATAATGAATTTAAATAGAAAATACTTTATCATTGCTTTTTCTTCTTCTTCCATGTCTAGATCAAACTTTAAACAACCAAAATGAAGCCACTTTGGCTTTGCCAAAAATAAGTAATTATTGATATATGTTTCTGGTAGTAGCTGACATATCAGCAGATGGGTCAGGCTCTGCATCTCTCCAAATTCATATAGCATGTTGTTATCTGCTAAGAGCAATTGAGCATATTGATTTTACATTTAGGCACTCTGAACCTATTCAAGGTCTTCCAAGTAGTATAAGGGAGGTCAGATCCTTCAGCCATATCTAATTAGTCACACTTAATTCATAGCTATAATTCTATTTATTTATTATTTATTTATTATTTATTTATTGAATTTATATTGCCACCTATTCGGCGACTTACAGTATATAAAACCACATTTAAAACAATAAAAACTAACCAAAAGAATCAAATAAATTAATATAGTACAATATAACAAAATCACCCCCACTTCCCAATCCCTGTCACAGTGACAGCAGATTACATGAGCCATTTAATGGGCTCCATCTCACTCCGGGTTCCCCAGGCCCGCTGGCAGAACCAGATCTTCAGCACCTTCCAGAAGAGTATTAGAGTGTGGGCCATTCTAATCTCTGGGAGAATGATGTTCCAGAGAGAGGGAGCCACCACAGAGAAGGTCCTTCTTCTGGGTCCCATCAGGGGATGGGACCTGCAACATTCTCTGCCTCCCCACTCTGATGGGTCAAATAGATGTGACCGGCAAGAAACGGTCCCTCAGATAACCTAAATAGCAGAAGCAATCATAACAAAGATTATTATTTCAGTGTTAGTAATTATCCTTATTTTGTAAGATCCAACAATCACAATTGAAAAATTCCACTTACTAGTCCTTGTTAATCCTATCATCATCCCAACAAATTAGACAATTGAAGTTTAGAAAAGGGAATGGGAAGACTGAGTACTGCCAAAGAATGTTTCTGGATATAATACAATAATCCAGTTAAATATAAATTTAAAAGATTTATAAAGAAATATTCTAATAAACAATTTATACTTTTTGGGGGAGGGGATAATTTGATAATAAAGAAATAAAGAAGTCTGAAGACTATTGTCAATGTTAAATTATCTCATAATTTATTGTTTTTGTTAATAAATACTGCTGCATGTTAACATGTCAGTCTTTACTTACTTATGATTTTCCCCCCCTTTTTTCCCACAGCACGGAAAAGGATATGCTAGTCAATTCTACGGGACTTACCTGAAGCAGCATGATTTGCACAAAAGTCGACCAACAAAAGCATCAACTTTTCAACTTCATTATCTTGGCCATCCAGTTCGGTGTTAACTGAAGAAATATTGTGCTGTTGGAGACATTATGGCCAATAGTAGGACCTACTTGCTCTCAGCAGGCCTGAGAAATGAGTTGAAATGTATGGAACTATAGAAACTTAAAGAGGCAACTGATTTTGCCTCTCTGATCAGTGTGTGCCTGTTTACAGCACTATATAGCTCCTTCTTTCTCTTCTCTCTCCAAAATGTCACTGAGCCCTTTAGATGTTTATATTCGCCACAAGAAGCCAATCGTACAGATTTTAAACAAAGGAAACGTGCATTATAAATGCAATATCACTGTTTTAAACTTGACTGTTTTATATTATTTTTGTGTGATCAAGTGTTCCCCAGACTATTCCAACTTTACAAAAGAAATTGTGAATCATGTTCTTTTCACCTGTGGGTCTTGAAAATGTTGTTAATCTGCAAGCCCACAAAATATCAGAGACATTCTGTAGTTTATACACCGTGTTGCAAAGTGTTTACTGTACTATTTCAAAGCTTCTAAATAAATATAAAAATATATATTATATTACATATAATTTTCCGGGAAATGTGGTACCATTTAGTTGATTTTTAAATGAGTCCATACAGTCTGCACCATGCCCTAAGATGAGAAGGTAATTCAGGGTCCTTAAATTAACCTTGCCTAGAAAAATAGAAAAAAATAAATCTTTAATAATAATCCCCCAAATTTTATACTTTGGTCAATCCTGTTTGTCCTTGTTTAAAAAGCTGTAAGCAACACCATTTTTTTCTGAAAATTGTACTGAATTTCCAATGCCAAAGATACAGCTGTCAATAATTATGAAAATAAGCACTGACTGTACTATCAACCTCCATTATTTTGATTCTATTTCTATGGCTTTTCATTTAGAATCAAAACCTTTTTATAATGGCTCTATAAACTCACATGTATATGTTGTTAAAAAAAGTACATTGGGTGTCTGTACATTTTGAAATGTAATATATGATATAAACGAAGATAACTAATTTAAGGAAATCCTCTTCCCATTCTCCAAGAAACATAGCTTACCTACATAATCATTTGTCATAGTTTTGTGCCAATATATCTTTTCATGAAAGCGTGAATTGATTTTTAAAGAACAGCCAAGGACAGAGTTATAATCAGACATTAATTTGAATTGGTCCTTTTAATACTAATGCAACTTGAAGTTAATTTTAGTTGATGCTAATTTCACTGTTAACCAGTTTAATCCCATCAATGTTATTTTTATAAGAGTTTCATGGTTTGACATATGTCAGAAAGGGTATTTTAATTAGAAAAGAATAAATTGTCAAACATTCAGAACTTCGGAAAGCAAAGCTTACCTTTATTTTATAATTTTTAAGTTGAAAAATTGTAAAAACCTGCCTATCTTCCTTCCTTCTTTCCTTCCTTGACTAGTGCACAAAGGAAATTTTAAACTAGTATCTGTGATATGGACAATTGTTTTATTGTAGAACTTGAGGTCATAGGGTTATGTGCAGCCTCTGAAAGCTTTGGTGTAGCCCTCCGAATTTTTTTACCACATTTTTAATGTAATAGGAAGTCATAATTAAAACATGACTGAACAGAAATCATATTAGCTATATTTTATTTCATCCCAAGTGTGGCCCTTGGTTCAGATAAAAAAAATGCACTGCTGGTTTGGTTGAAAGTGGAAGCAGCATGCTTCTGAATTAATGAACAGCATCCTTTATTATTCAGGAAATTTGAGATCACACCTATGAGCAACTATTTGCTTCGTTATTCATATCTGAAAATCATCCAAATTATGACTTAGTAAAAGTAAGGGTGGAAAAAGGTGGCCCTAAAACTGTTAAAAACAAAAAAGAGACTCATCCATGGATAGCTTTTGATTCTGGATCCTATGTTTGAAGCAGTGCACAAAAGGAATTTCTTACATGTCATATATGTCAATGTTCTCATTCATGACAATAGAGAGGGGAACATTTCACACAAATACTTCTATACTTCCAGGTATGAGTGCATCCCATGTCTGTAAGACATTCAAGCCCACATTAACTATGGAATAACTTCCACCTTTTAGTTCATCAATATTTTTTCTTGCAATAATCCTATAGTATGAATGGGAAAAATGTAATACATAAAATACTTCAACAATGGAATGATAACCAATGTCAGTTTCCAAATTGTTCACAGAAATATTTCTGCTGAAAATTTTGAATGCCTCTTTCTAAAATATTTGTATATTGACAGAAATTTATTGCAATCCTTTTAACAATGTATAAATATATTTAAACCATGGGGATGAGGGAAACACAGAAAACAATGATTTAATTTGAAGAAACATCGCCATAAAATCTTTAGCTTTAGGTAATAGAAGTTTGGTCACCTTTATGCCTTGTTAGTTTTATGGGGAAATGGGCTATTTTAGTAATGAAATATGTGAAGAATTGAACAGTTTGTCAACTTGTTGCTGATTTTAAGGCAAGAAATTGAAACCCCTCTTGGAATTGGTTTGCTTTATTTTTACAGCCTCTCACTGTAGAGATGTTTTCTGTTAATTAGAATTCTTTCTAGTCTTGTGGAGACAAATAATCACATTTTCTTTTTTTAAATAGACTATTAAAGTATTTTTTATTTACCAAAAATCTCCCTCACATTTTGCATGCAACTTTTTTGGGGAAAAGGTTTATATCACTTGCAGTAATTCCATCTCTCTCTGTCTGCAATGGATATGTTTATGCATCAATTCATTTCACGCTTTAGGTTTTCCTACTCTCTCATCCAAATATATCAACTACACAATGAAAGCCAGAGAGATTCACACACATAAAGGGGTTTTCCAGGATTGGTTATCAGTTTTAGAAAAAGAACATTCAAAGAAAATTTCTTATGATGCTCTGTTTTCACAAGTTGAATAAAATCATGACCATTTTCCTTTGCTAACACAACATTATGAAAAAATGCCATGGTATTTGTATGCTATGGTAAATGCTTCACTTAAATATTTTTATGCTTAGCAATAGCTGAACTTGATGCCTGACAAGGGGGGGGGGGAATGAAATTAAGAACAAGCAAAGAGCGCAAACTGCAGTTTGCTCCAATAGCACATGATTTAAATGAAAGTACATAGAACCAATGTGGTAAAATCAAGCAACAATTATATAACTGTCAAAAACGTAATGTGGTTTGAATGTTGTATCAAGTCGTCTTGATTGATTGATGCTTTTTTATAAAAGGGAATGGGATTTTTTATCTAATTTCCTTGCATGAACAGAGTAGGATGGTAATCAATTTGTTCCACATTTTTATACTCATTATGTGAATCTTAAGAGAACTTTCCCAACAGCTTTAGATCCTTTAGATGCAGTGTCAAGATATGGTATAATATATAAACGTTCAAGATGAAATTCAAGAATTTATTTTGTCCCCTGTAATCATTATCTACTTAAAGAGAACTAATCTAGAAGCTGAATGTTTGCACAGGTCTAAATGGATCCCAGATTGCGTGAATGCAGACCTATTATTAAAACAATATATTTAGTTGCCTGAGAAATCGATGGAAGCCACTTTGGATTCTTGAAGGAGGCATAAATATATTTTTTCCAGATACTGTATGTGATTCAGCAGCATGGAAAAGAATGAACATCTTAATTTGAAGTCTTGTACCCAGTTTCTGTGGGATAAGTTTCACTGTACTCAAGATTTACGTGAAGAATGTGCTGTTATATGCTTCAAACTAATTTCCATTCACAGATAATATATTGGAATTATATTTGTCTGTGAATACACACACGCATACAATCTACCTCACTATCATCTATAAGAAAATGTTCTATATATTTAAAGCTAATGAATGGTTGTTTCCTTAGAAGACAAGAAAAAATATGAGTAATGTCTTGCTTTTCTGAGCCATGTCTATAAATATAAAATTGTTTCTCAGTATCGCATGTATTCACAAAATAACAGAGATCCGGTCCAATACTGTATTCTGGGGTTCTAATCATAGCATGGCTATTCTGCCTCCTTCCTGTCTCTAACCCTATTCGTTATTAAATTGGCAAGTGTTTTTTGCATTTTTAAAGAGAGATTTGCACACCATTATTTGCTATAATATAAGGCGTCACTGTTTTTACTATTATAAAAATCATTATAAATTGTTTTATATAATTATAATTTTAAATAATTATAAAAAAGAGATCCAAGTTCAAATCATAAACCAAATCCTAAACTCTCTTGAATCTGGTAAACATATATTTGTATGATTATTTACCAATGGAGAAAATTGATAGAACTAGTTTATTGGCAAGCTAGAGTAAAAGTTTATTTTATGCATGCATTTATTTATAAACTTTATTGGCCCATCTTACCACAGGGTAACTCTGAACAGCTTACAACCTTTATAAAAAAATCAATATACCATATTTTCCCGAAAATAAGACCCTGTCTTATATTTTTTTGAACCCTGAAATAAGCGCTTGGCCTTATTGCCATGTGCTCAAAAGCCCGATTGAGCTTATTATCAGGGGATGTCTTATTTGGGGGGAAACAGGGTATTTATATTAAAAACATAAACAAGTTTACTAAATCATCCAAATTATATATTATCTATAACAATCTTTTGAAAGTCCCAAAGGTGCTTTTTCAAGAGGCAATTGGACTTTCTGGTTTTTTTTTTTTTCTTTGAAGACATTTCGCTTCTCATCCAAGAAGTTGCTTCTGCTCTGACTGGATGGTGGAGAATGGAAGGATGTACACTCCTTGCAGACAGCTGGTCATTTGCATCCTTTTAGAAGGTTGTTGAGGCCACCTGGAGATATACATGCTTCCATTCCTCACCATCCAGTCAGAACTGAAGAAGCTTCTTGGATGAAAAGTTAAACATCTTCAAAGAAAAACCAGAAAATCCAATTGCCTCTTGAAAAAGCATCTTTGGGACAACCATGGCTTTGATGACTGAGAATCTCCATAGACAAGTCTTTTGAAAAGTATTTTTAATTACTACATGGAAAAACAGAACTGCAATAGGGCTATATTTTCAATGTAGAAACCAGGTTTTCCATAATAGGTTTTTATTAAGGTTGGAGGTATGCTTAGCCTAAACAAAATTTATATAGTGTTACAAACACTAAATTTCATTGAAGTAAAATTTGAACTTCCAATATATGGTTAGTGACCCTCTATCCATTTTGGGATATCCATCTCTGGGATATGATTAAAGCTCTTTATAGGAATTTTTCTAGAGTAATCTGTACAGTCATTTTTTTCAAGATTGAGCTAAACAAATTGACTATTAGTAGTTAGCTTCCAATGAACTCTAAAACGGTGACAGTATTTTGCCATTAATATTGTCACCTATGATCAGTTTGTTAATTAGCATGTTGGCACAGGGTTTTATAAGCCACCTTACAAACCAGGATGATATATCTATTTATTGTTATTATTATTCTATAAGGATAACTCTAAACAGTTTACATATAAGAATTTGAATGTACTTACTTTGTGCTGGTTTTATGGTTGTTTCTTTATTGTGCTTTGAGTTTGGATGTAATTCATGCCCAGTCTCCTTTCTGCTCATTTTCTTCTGATGATATATTTGTATTACATTGGCAATCTTCAGAAACAGCTGGTAGAAAGTGGTTTCAACTAACAAAATAGGATTGCAAAGCGGAGGAGTTTTATTTCTTTTTATAGACTCCATCTGGCATATTTTAAAAGTTTGGCTTGTGCTTCTATTACCTGATTCAGGTATTTTTTTTTTCACTGTGTCATTTACTACACTCATGGATTTATTCATCTGCAATTTAATTTTGGAAAACAAATGGGTGGCCGCATACCTTGTTATATAAACAAGGGAACCACCACATGGAATAGATCTTTTAAAACAAAGGCAGATTTTTTAAAAAAAAAACTAGATTATGCAGCAGATTTTCTGTGTAAAAACACTAAAACAAATGAGAATTGCATCAGTTTTGCTCTAGTCTAGTAGAATGGGTTCTTATTAAAGTTCATGTCCTTTCAGATTTTGCTGGACCATATTACAAACAATCTCTATGACATATTTATTCTTGCCCTCATGCACAAGAAAGCAGATTTTAAATTTATGTTAAAAATTAAATGTTTTTCTCTTAAAATGACAACTTGATAGTTTAAAGGAAAGAAAATGTGCCACACTTCTCCAGCAATGCTGGTAGCAGTGCAGATCACAATTTGTTTCTTTGGGTTAGTTCTGTGTGCCTTTTGAGGTCCAAGACAATTTTCTCACCCTGTCCTCTTCCCCCCCTCCCCCACCGGAGAAGAAAAAACAAAATTGGTGGTAGCTTCTGCTGCTAGGATACCAAGAACACCATGAAACCACTGAACAGTTGATCAGTGGGAGGAGGAAACTGCACATTAAAGAAGAGAACTGACTCTTTCAATAGTTCTTGGGAGAAATGGTTCTTTCATCTCACTTAGCAGCTCCCCCCCACCCCGCAATCATTGCTTAGCTGACTGATGGTTTGTCATGAGTGGGCATTGAACACTCTTTCAAAAAAGAAATGAGCAGTGCTGTGGGGATGGAGCTAATGCTTTTTGCTTCTGCTGGACAGATAGTTAATCAAAAGAACTAAGAGTGGTCAGTAAATTTTATTCAATAGCATTTAACCCAATAGCCCACATCCCTACCCCCACAGGTTAGTTGTCTGAGGTATTTATTATTGATCTGTGGGAGCGGCCTGATAAAGCAAACGACTTTTCATCCTTATCAATTAAGTCCTGCATGAGATTCTGTATAACTTCATGGTAAAAGAGGACAGCCTCTCCAAATTGATGGACAGCACTGTCTAACAGGCTTCGGCAGTATCAGCTGACCATATTCATGGTTTTGGGATGGCAGCAAAGATCACTTCCATCTTCTCTTTCTTTTTTAATTCAATAAGTCTTGATACAAAATGGATATATATATATATATGTCTTTTTTCCTTTTTCGTAGGCTTTTATGTGCATATTCTTTCTAGCCAGGTTTTACCTACGTAAACTAGGGCTGTAGAACAACTAAGTTTACATAGGAAAAACCTGGCTCGAAAGAATATGCATATATATATATATATATATATATATATATATATATATATATATATATATATATATATACACACACACACACACACACACACACATACACATACATACATACATACATACATACATACATACATACATATTTTTCTTACTTCTTCGTAGGGTTTATGTGTGTTTTTCTTCTAGCCAGGTTTTCCCTATGTAGCCAAGGTTTTTTTTGTAGCTCCAGCTCAGTAGAATCACAGAACCGAGTAGATGTATTTCTACTGAGCTGGAGCTACAAAAAAAACCTTGGCTACGTAGGGAAAACCTGGCTAGAAGAAAAACATATACATATACATATACATATACATATACATATACATATACATATACATATATATATATATATATATATATATATATATATATATATATATATATCCATTAGGAGATACACACACTATCTATAGTATATATAATATATACATATAGATAGATTAGACAGACAGACAGACAGATAGATAGATAGATAGATACATACATACATACATACATACATACATACATACACACACAATATTTGTGTGTGTGTGTGTGTGTGTATCTTTGTATGTATGTATGTATAGCAGGGGTGAAATCTAAAAATTTTTGCTACTGGTTCTGTGAGCGTGGCTTAATTAGTGGGCGTGATTGGTGGTAACGTGACTGGGAGGGTGTGGCTTGTTGGTGAGGTGGGTGTGGCCAAGTCAATGTAACTTCTTTGCCCTTTTTTAACCTATAAAACACAACACAACACAACCGGCTCACCCACAATATAAAAGCAGCTGTGCTAGACCCAAAATGGCCCCTGCAACAAGCAGGAACTTCACACAGCCACAAAAAGCCGAAAAAAAAACAACTTTCACACTTTACACACACAAAATTCCACATACAGCTTTGTGAGATTTTGGGTATTTGTGTAGTTAGAGTGAAACACTACAGAAACACACTAAATCTCAGAAAGCTGCAGAAATATTATTTTATTTTATTTTATTTTTATATAAAAGCAGCTAAATTTAAAACTTCCTAAACTTTAAATGGCTAGGTCTAAAAAAAGAACAACTAAAAAAAAACCCAATTAACTATTTTTTTAAAACTCCCAAAGGGGAAAAAAACTTACCCAATAGAACAGGGGTCTCCAACCTTGGCAACTTTAAGACTTGTAGACTTCAACTCCCAGAATTCCTCAGCCAGCTTTGCTTTGCTGGCTGAGGAATTCTGGGAGTTGAAGTCCACAACTCCATGCCTGTTTGATTGCAGGCAGGGAGATTCAGTTGCTTGCTGATGCAATGGATTGCAGGGATTACAGCAAGGCATTGCGACCAGCAGCTAAGGTAAACAAGCTGAGGGGGGGGAGGGGAGAGATTTTTGCTACCGATTAGCAGGGAAGTCAGCTGGGGTCGTCAGAGCTTGGATTGTCAGAGCCATTTAAAAGGAAAAAAGTTTTTTTCTTTTACATGGCTCTGGCGATCCAAGCTGAGTTGCCTGATTAGCAGGCAACTCAGCTGGGATCGTCAGAGCTTGGCTTGTCAGAGCCATTTAAAAGAAAAAAAAGGCTCTGATGATCGCGCGGCTCAGCTGGGCATGGGGGTGGCGGGGGCAGGGATTTTTGCTACCAGTTCCCCGAACTGCCCGCCGCCATCGCTACCTACTCACTCGAGCCGGTCCAAACCGGGAGCATTTCACCCCTGATGTATAGGTATATATAGGTGTTTTAGAGGATAACTTTCTCTTCCATATATATTTTTTTGAACTAAAGTGATCTTAGAATTTAAATGAAAGGAAGTCTATTGACTGGGGAAAAAAAAAACCCATCCAAATAAAATTATATGGATTCAGTTGTCCAAAAGAAAATATAGATACAAAGAGTAGTAGGAAAAAAAACCCAGAATATGGCAACTGAGAGAAGTTTAAGTGAAGGACAATTATTTCATATATAATGTTGTTCATCATTTCCAAACCCCCTTTCTTTGCTTGTTTTTGATTTCTCAAGTTAATCAGAAAAATAAAGGATCATTTAAAACATAAATTAGTATTTTAAAAGTCCACCTACCTACATTATGAACAGAATGCTCATGGCTGTAGTTCAAGTGAGAACAAATCTCAAGGAATTAGACATTTTATTTTTCTATATTATTATTTTATAAGTTTATATTTCCAGAAGTTCAAGATGCGTTATGTGAGAACATTCCTTCATTTCAGCCCCCCACAATAACTCCATGAGGTAGATTATGGTATATTAAACACAGTACATAGTTTTGTAATGCTGGCAAAGTATAAGTTTCTTTACAGGAACTCCATGGAATGAGTTCAAATGTGAGACTCATTGAGCCTTGTAACTAAGCAATGTTTGTTTTTGATTGGAGTTCTTGACCCTTTGTAATAATGCCCCCCCCCCGCCACAACCTTTTTGGCACCAGAGATTGGTTTGTGGAAGACAATTTTTCCATGGACTGGGGTGGGTGGGTGGGAAGGAACACAAGACCTATATCCCTTACAGTAGAGTTTGCCTTCCTATGAGAATCTAATGTCTGATGATCTAACGTGGGGCTGAGGCAGGGATACTAGCGTTGGGGAGTGGCTGCAAATTCAGATGAAGCTTCACTCATCTCCAGCTGTGCAGCCTGATTCTTAACAGACCATGGACTGAAAGCAGTCCATGGCCCAGGGGTTGGATACCACTGCTTTGTAAAAAACATTTGTAGAAATCTTTAACCCTACTAAATATTTCTCTGAAAAACTATAATTGAAAAATGACATTATATAATGTCATTTTTCAATTATAATGTCACCAATGCATATTTTGAGGCCATCTTTCATGTATTTTGATTCAGACAGATAACCACCTCTCCCCCCTCCCTGATCTCTTTTAATAATCTCAGGGTTTGCTTTAAATTCATGAATAATAATCATATCAGTCATCCTTTCCCAGCTTGCAAACTTCAGTTTTAAGAATTTCTAGACATTTGGCTAAAACCTTTGGTCTCTGCTGACTGGGAGTTCTGGGAAATGCAATTTGAAAACATCTGGAATGAAACAGGTTGGGGAATGTTTATAAAGATCACATGTCATAATGAATAAAACAGTAATATTGAACTGTACTATTTATAACATCATATTTTGAAGTTGATAACCATTCTATTGTGTTTGTTTTGTGGACTATAAATCAGATAACTGTATCTCAGCAGAATATGAAGATTAGCAGTTTTTTCAACCACAACAACCAAAACAATTGTGCAAGAAGCTTGGGTTGGTGGATTTTTTTTTTTTTTTTTTTGAGCAATCCTAAGAACTGCAATGCCAGTTAATAAATACTATCTGAGTTGTAACATACTACATTGATTACTGGATCAAGATATTATCATAAACCAGTGACATTATATTCAAATGATAGGAATGGCTGCAGGGATTGTCCATACTAATGTTTCTAAATAAATATTTTTCCATAATATTTATTTTTTCCATGTTAATTGCACTTAGTTATTGCAGTACTACTGCAAATCAGCTGAAAAGCAGTCTATGCACTCTGACTGACTTCTTCTGACAAACCAGTTAAATTTCCTAAAGTAGGTCATAGTAGCTGCTTAAATGGCATACAGCTGAATGGTCATGTCATCTTTAGTGTATTTCTTGCCATGATTGATTGTGCCATCATAACTTTTGCAAAGATCTGTTTGTTCTCACTGCAGATGTTAATGGTTGACTGTCTTTTCAGGTGTCTAGGGGCAGAATAAGGTGTCTGTTTCTCTGAAGGTGTTTACTATCTGAACTCTCAAGCTTCTCACCACAAAGCTTTAAGTTATTTTAAAAAAAGGAGACTTACTAATGAATGTTTCACTGAGTAGACAGCATATTTAACATACCATGTGCCATGTCCTGTTTAAATATATAAACTTGAATCAGTGCAAGTTCAGGGCACAATTTCCATGCTTACATTTTATTAAGATTCATTTCCTTTCCTTTAAAATGAGACTAAAATAGAACCAACAGACAAGCTTGATTATTGAAAAAATAAAGATATCGTCTTTCCTTATACATGATTAATTTATGCTTTTCAGCCTGGCATTTGGAAGACTCCTGAATAGATTGAAGGAAGGTTTAATGGCCAAGATTTTTGTTGTTGTTGTTCACTTAAGGGTTGGTGGAAAATAAAGATTACTTTGGTGATAATGTTTGGATTCTAGCTAGAAACCTGAGGCAAAATATGGAATCAATTTGCAGATCAAGGTCAAGGTTGGCATTTCGTTGATTTCATTTCAGTTTATTTGGTGGGTATGTTCAAGACATATAAAGTAAATGTCTTATTTACAAAATAAATAAACAAAAAGATGTTTATCAAGAACTACTACCAAAACAAACAAAGAAAGAAAAAAAAACCCAGACCTGAAAAGGATTGGGAATAGCTTGATGAAGAAAAGACCTGATCCAATAATAATCAGCTATCCAAATCTTTTTTCTCTTTTGGGTCATGATTTTCTAAATGTTTAATTATAAAATAAAAATACATAAAAAGTATATAAAAAAAGAGAATAGTGAGTAGTTCAGAGAGAGAGAAAAAAGTTATTTCCAAATCTTTTCAATGCAATGAAATAAAATTTAAAAATACAACCTCAACTTTTTGCTTTACATTTCACAATATTTCAAGCTATTTTTTAATTCAAATCTTTTTTCAAAGTTTTTTTTCTCCTCTTTGTCTACTTCATTGTTAAAATTATTTAAAATTGCTCATTTACGGCTTTTTAACAAGTTTTTTACACTTTTTTTCTTTCAAAGTTATGAGGTTCTATACTTTGCAGATACCTTGTTTGTTATTTATTATATCTGTCTTTCATTCCAGAGCTCAAGGATGATATGTAGCACTCCATCCCATTTTTTTCATCCCAACAACTTTCTGTGGTAGTTCGGTTGAGAGAAAAGTGATTGACTCAAATTCATCCAAAGGACATTTTATACTTAAGGGAAGAAAGAGTCAAATCTGGATCTTAACAAACACTGCACTGGCTTTCCCTGTTCATGATTTTCTCTGGATGGAGTTCTGTGATGATGGTGTTTGAACATTTATGATACTTCAGCCTCCTTAATTAAGACTGGACCTGATGGGAGAGTGTAAATCAGGGGTGGGTTGCTACTGTTCTGTCGGTTCTATAGAACTGGTAGTAAAATCGGCAGGAGGCTCCGCCCAGCCGGCCCGATGTCATCAATGGTGATCTGCACATGCGCATAAGATGCGCATGCTCAGAAGAGCGCACGCATGCGCAAAGTGAAGAAGTGCATGCAATCCCACTGCGAACAGATAGTAAAGGTAAGTGGAATCCACCCCTGGTGTAAATACATGAAATTAGTATCATAAAAAAAGAGAAGGTAGAATTTAAGAAGAAAAACCAGTTACCTTTTAGAGTCTTTCCATATTCTCTTTACAAGAATGATCCAAGATTATATTTGATTCAATTAATGGTTTTAACACTAGGTTCTTAATACTAAATTTAAATGGAGTGAAAAGTTTGTGAGGAAATGAAGTTCAGATTGCTGTCTTCATTTAGAAAAAGCAGTTGCTTCCCTTCGGTATTCATTTCCTTCCTTCTTTCCTTTCTTCCTTCCTTCCTTCCTTCCTTCCTTCCTTCCTTCCTTCCTTCTTTCCTTCCTTCCTTCCTTCCTCCCTCTCTCCCTCCCTCCCTCCCTCCCTCCCCTCATCACTCATTCACTCACAATTTTACTCATGGCATTCACACTGATGTTTCAGCTGCCTCTAATAATAGAACCACACTCTGGACCAAGGAAAACAATGATATCCAGATGCAGTTGCACCCTAGCCAAGCCTTCAGTTTACAAAAACAAACACTAAGACCAAGGTGTATAGGAGAAAAAGAATAAGAAAACAGCAATCAAATGAGGTGACATCTGGAGGTTGACAGCTATTATAGGCAGGCATGGACCACAAGTTATGGTGAACAATATATCCTGGTGGAATTCCTGCCTAAAGTTTTGCCGGGAGTTTAACAGCAACCAGAAAAAAAGTAACCATACGTAATCCAAACTAGTGTAAGAAGTTTTGGAAGAAAGCAATGGCTGTATTCCAGTTGTTTGCCCCTTAACAGGCTTCAAACTTTTGTTGGGACTGCATTTTAAGCATTAAAAGACTGAATATTAAAGTCATATTTACAAGGCAACATCTCCTTACAAATTGTAAGCAGCAATTGGAGAGCAGCAGCCTATTGCTGTAGAAACTTGAGTGTTGTAATACAGATCTGCTATTTTGTGGCCTTTCCAGTCATTCTAAAACAAAGAATCTTCATAAAGTCTTATAAAAGAAATACAGAAGAAGAGTAAAACTAATAAAACTAAACTAACAAATAATTCCAAAAAGAATGAAAAAGAGAAAAGATACAATACTATTTTATAATACATTAATTGTAAATTGTTATTCTATAGATGGAATAGGGTAATGCTGATATAGATGATAGTTACTAATACTGTAGATCAGAGGTTCTCAACCTTGGCAATTTGAAGACGTGTGGACTTCAACTCCCAGAATTGCTGTGTTGCTGGCTGGGGAATTCTGGGAGTTGAAGTCCACATGTCTTCAAACTGTCAAGGTTAAGAAACTCTGCTGTAAATGAAGGTACAATAATTTTAGGTAGTTCAAGTACCATAGATACATAATAAGTCCACACAAAAATATCGGTAGAATATTTTATTAAATGACAAAGAAGCAAAGGAAAAAAAATATATAGAATCTTCAACCTTTATGCTGTTTAAATAATGTTGTTTTAAAAATTAATTGTTTTGTTCTGTTATTTGAATTTCAAGAACTAACAATATTTTAGCATATAACCTCTTATTCCATTTTCCCATTAAAAAAACTTTTTTAAAGCATGAATATGGAAACCAATAAAGCATGCAATTGCAAAATTTTCACTTGGTTATTTTGTATTTCCATATTTTATGTTAGAGTTTGATGGAAAGTGCTTATCAACAATTTCATTTTGTGTCACTTTTAAACATGCCATCTATCTATCTATCTATCTATCTATCTATCATCTATCTATCATCTTGGAATCAGGACAATCTGGACAATTCTGGTCCAGTATTCTGGACAAGTATATCCCATAGGTTCTTGCTTACAAATGTCCTGTGTTCAATGAAAATTGCTTTTAAAAAATACAGCATGGTTTTTTTCATGTTTACTCAACATCACATCCTAGTATGTGGTGTGGCATTTGCTTGAGTGTGAAGTTATGTAATATTGCATACATAGTTTTCATCCTTGCCAATACATTTTATGACCCCCTCAGAAATTCTAAAGTTTCCATAAGATATTATCCTACTTCTTATTAGTAAATCAGTCTCTGTCTCCCTTAAATTACTTAAATATATTAAATAGCACAAGCTCCTTTTTTAAAGAATGCTCTTACTTAATTATATTAAGATAATAATCTTACAAGAAAGAATAATTGCTAACAATCCTATTATCATTAATGGAATTGCTCATTGTGACTTTTATGAAGCATTCCGGAAATCTGCTGAAAGCAATAACTTTCTTCAAAAATAAATAAAGCAAAATGTTTGACCTGAAATAAAGCAAAATGTTTGACACGCATTGGGATACATGGAAACACATTTCTTACACAGATAGATGCTATTTAATTTTTTATCTGAATTCATACCTACTGAAAAACATGGTAGCTGCATGCCAAGCCAGTCTGATTTGAAAATATGGGGAGGGGTGGTTTACCGCATAGGCTTCTAAGAGACTGCATTGTAAGTTAATTATTCATTTACTTTATGTATGGGAAAAGGAGTTGGGACATAGAATGAAAAGAGAGTAGGGTAAAGAATTAACTTGAATATTAGAACATTTAAATGGAAATATACAAGTCTTTCATAAGTTTGGAATGCTTTGTGCTTCTTTCTCTTCTTCTTACTGCTCCTCTTAGTCTTCTTAACACTTTTTATTCAAGTTAATTGTAGCAGGTTCTCCCAGCTTTGTAGAGATAAATGAAAAGGTGTTAGTTTCTTTTTCTTTTCTAGTTGGGTTCCTTTCAGCGTGCTCATTCCCACCTGCAAGGGGCTGTTAGCACTTTTGTGGAAGCTCTCTTTCTCTAATTGCTTGTCACTCTTCAATGAAACACTTTCCCATTTGTTCGCTTCCCTCTTTTAAATAATTTCCCTCTGAATCTTCCCTCTTTCATAAATACATAATCAACAAGTGCTTTCATCTATTCATTAGAATTTTTTCTAGTTTTCCTTTTGCACAAATATACCACAGAATATTTTTGTACATCTCTCACAATGACAAAAAAAAAATCAGTCAATAAACAAAGAAACATATTCTTCTGTTTCTGTTCCAACTCAGTATCCCCTTTATGCAAACATGTCTATTATACATGTATTTTTTTTCATGTGAAATTATTAGTGAACTTATTTTACACATTGAATTAGGTATTTATGGTTCGGTTATTTTTTGTTTGTTTTGATTTTGTTTATTTATGTTGGGGTTGTAGGCTTCTCAGAGTACTTAACAGCTGAACAGACTATAAACCTAGTTTTAAAAATGTTAATTATTTTTAACTCCTACTCAGTGTGGTAATCAAGGTTATTTTACAACAAACAATGAGGGATTCTTTGTTTTTTAAGCAGCAGAAAAAGGAGTTCATACAACCAACACATATATTATAGCGGTGCATTTCCTATTGCAATTATTAGAATACTTACATATTTCATGTCTTTTTTAAGTCAGTCGGATTAATCTGGGTTATGCTATGCATTTTATAGTCAGATTGTCAAATGGGAGCACAATGTTTTAAAATATACACAGGGAGTGGCAACTGGTGACCAAACTTGTGTGCTCTGTCTATTATTGTGGCTCAAAGATCAGGGACTTTTTCCAAAATAGAGCAACACAATGACAAGATCTGCTGGTCTGGTTTATTTTTTTTTATTTTTTTTATTTTATTTTTTTTTTTTTGTTGTTGTTGACATTTTAAGAATTTTGAAATAAGTTATTTAACATATTTTGTTTTTATAAAACTTTTTAAAAAAATTGCCTCCCAACTTCAGTGATATTATTATCTTTGTTATATCTTTGTTATGCCTTTGTTATGTCTTTGTTATGCCTTTGTTATGTCATACTAACAGTGAAAAAGTCTGCCCTGTGGCTACTGCCAACCCTTTATTTTCCAACATACTAGCACACTTTCTTGTTCAACTATTTCTAATAGAACAATTACTATATGAAAAATCTCAATTTTTGAGGTTTTATTCCCTATTTGGTTCCCTACTTATTTACAGAAATATTGGACGAAGTCTCCTATTTTATAATAGTGAGATTAATAATTCACACTGTTATTATATCACTCCTTTCTCCAGGCCTCCTGTACTTCTTTTAGTTATTGTTTTGCTGCCAGCTGGAAGACTAGTGACCATCTTGCCTCAGGACTAATGTTAAATGATAAAGAAAAAGAATAAAGGTATTTCTGGTTGTTATCAGAGAAATTAGCTACAAACCCTAAATTCAGCAACACACTATCCCAGAATTTTAGGATAGGAAATCCCATTAATTGTGTATGTATTTATACTGTAGCTTATAATTTGTATATCTGCTGTAAATGCTGAATGATCAGGAAAACAAAACAATGTCTTTGGACATTGGTGATGGCAGGCAAATAAAATTGCTTGTGAAAATCCTCTTGCCACCAACAACAGCAGTGGGACTACTATGAGCATTTTTTTCAATTAGCATTAAAATATTTTAGGTAGTCCTGTAAATATGCTTTATTTTAAAATGTCCCTCCACCAATAGCATATAGTTTTAAATTAACAATACAAAATCAACATGTTATTGCATTTATTAACCTGAAATGAATCAGACCAGCAATTAAATTCCTTTAATTATGCTTAAAGTTGTTATTACATATGCAAGTACAATCTTCTGCTCTCGATCCCTCATTACACTTGAGAGATTGATTCACTAGATAGTGAGTCAGTATATTATGCTACCTTGAAGAGTGTCTGAAACCAGTGTCCAAGGGGTATCAGGAAACTGCTGGGCTTCAACTGACGAGGTCAATTTCATTACCTGGTCCGTGACATCAACCACGCCATTTGGGTATTGCCTTTGCCACAGTAATTGACATCTGAGTGTTAATGAGATAGTAATTAAAAGCTGGCAGAAGCAGGCACATTTTCTTGTTGAAGGCTTGGATCACCATGTGCTTCTTCACCTTTTCATGCTAACAGCTTTCAATTTTATATAGTTCTCAGGTTATACAAGATTGGGGAAATAGAAAACATTACATTTGCAGAATATGCCTTGGTCTTGCCAGATGAAACAATTCTAACCATCCCAAGAGAAGAAAGCTCTTATTAATATTTCCCAAGACCTGGACTATTTTGCTTGGTTATATAATTTTGTTTAATTTTTCATTTTACATTTCTTCAAAACTTCTCCCCAAAAAGGCACAACTGAAATTGTGTGTCCAGTGTGCCACATTATTTTCAATGGCAGAAACAAATTTGCCATTCAAGTTAGTGGACAGTAGTAGAAAGAATGAACTATAATCTATGACTCACTTTGGATTTTGCATCCCACTTTAACAATGTAATACAATAACTGGAGTATAAGGCAGTTTCTTCTCCCAATTTAGGAGAACTATAAAATGAACTTCATTGAAAGTAGGTGAAGGTTATTTTAAAGTCTCAATATATCAATCAAATGAAAATCCATCATGTCCAGAAGGTTTTATGCATCTACCATTATACAAATTCATCAGCGGATTTTAATAGCTTCTATTTCTTTCAGTTGCAATTCTGTGTAACGTAGATTAAATCCTGACAAAGATTTCTATTAAAAACAGACTCAGATCTTTATCATAACAACTCCAGCATCCAGTTTGATGGCCTGTGGTATTGAATTCCATTCACTCTTTCAGTCTCTATACTGTCCCTGCCATATTCCTATCAAAATGCTATATTTATAATTTTTGACTGATGTATATAATATGTAACAAAATACAATAATGAATTTCTAAAGCAAGACTAAAGTGGACTGTTTCCCTATGTGATTCTATTTTTTTTCTTTATCTAAATTCCATACCATATCACAATGACACTGAGACAGCAAAGCCATCCACTCTCAATTAAGAACAAAGCTATCATTAAGAAGAGTCTTAAAAGTGTGATCAGTTTAAAGGGGTTTTTCCTAATCTTAGAAAGAATAATATTGGCATCTGGCAATCAATCAATAAAAATGTATGAAATATAAGTTTTCATTACCCTAAAACAAGGCACAACAATCATTTTTCATAGAAAAAAATCCATAAAGGAATGTTAACTTTATTATGATCATGCAAAATGACTCAAAAAGTTGTATAAGAGAGTTCCAGAGTAAAATCCACACAGCTTAAATATCTTATTTCATTTTAAATAAAGTAAAGCAATGGATATTAGAATTTAATTACAAAAAAAAGGTTGTTGACCATTATGTTACTCCTAATATATGGAACATGGCTTCACTAGATGATCTCAGAGTATATCTCATTTAACAATTCAGTTCATGTTAAGCTTGCAATTTGCTTATCTGAGCAGAAGTGACACAGAATAATATGCTAATGTAAATGAAATCTGTTTAAATATGGTGATCTAATTCCACATGAGATAAGCCAGCTTGCTATGCTGCCATAACACATGGGAAACATCAATATTTATGACTATATACAAAGTTTTGATAAAGTTGGCCTACAATATGTATTAATAGCATTTTAATTAAAATTATAAAGGACTTAATTCAGAAATAAATCCATGTGTCTTAGTAGGGGTCCATTTGTCAGTTGAATTTTAAAGTATAATAAGCTGAATGTTCTCTCCCCACTTCAAGTCCTGCTATGTTTCCTCATTATGTTAGGTAGTTCCTAGGATGGATGAGCAAAGAGTATCAAGATGGTAAGCCCAGACATTAAAGTCATTGCTGTTGCACAGGTATATTGTGCAACAGTGATATAGGAGAATGCTGGAGGGGGGTGATTACTCTGCTGACAATGGCAAATATATTGTTTCATACTGTGAAATATACTCCTGTATTTTACCAAGAAAATCACAAAAATAAACAATATAAAGTGACTGATAATATAGTGCCAGATGTTGAGCCCCTCAGGTCAGATGGCACTTAACTTGCTATTGAAGAAGTACTGATCATTTAGCGTACTAATGGTGTTTATGACACAGCTAGATTAAAACCTTCAGGATGTCTAGCTATTGATGTTGTCATGCAGGAAAGAAAAAATCAAAGCTGCAAAGACAGAATTACAGCAGGGACAGGAACATAAGAAGCATGAACATATGAAAACTCAACATGATACAAAATTGAATTAATTGAAAACACATTAACGTCTTAGGCATCCGTGGATTTAAATAGCCCAGAATTGGATACTTTAAGTCAAAAGATCATGCTGTTTATTACTCAGGGCACAAAAAAAGAGGAAGAAATGGTGCTGTTTTCATAATCATAATCAGGAAGGACATAGAAAAGACAGTATTTGGGTACAATGCAATAAATAACCAGAGAATGTCAACTAGTCTACAAAGAAAAACATTTAATAAAATAGTTACCCAAATTTATGCGCCAAATATTAATGCAGAAGATGAGATTAATGACTTTTATAGTCAAATTCCAATCTGAAATAGTTTGAACAACCAGCTTTGACAGTGAAGATATTGAGGTGGTAGTTTAACATTTTGTAGAACCGCTATGAAGGCCTTGGAAAAGATATTCAGACATTGGCATGTGTCTTTATCTACCAAGATTACAGTTGTACAAACAATGGTATTTCCTATGATAATGTATAGAAGCAAAAGTTAAGCTTCGAAGAAGCACTATAAAAAGCATATTAACACTTTTGAACTTTGGTGTTGGGCAAAACTCTTGATAATATAATTGTTAGCCAAACTAACGAACAAACAAAAAGTCATAGAATAAATCATTCCAGACTTCCTGCACAAGACCAGTCTAAAATTATCCAATTTTGAACACATTATGTAAAAATCTGGCTCACTTGACAAGTCCATAATGCAGAGAAAGGTAGAAGGAAAGAGAGGAGGAAGACTACTAACAGAGAGTGGGCAGAGAGTGTGCACCATTGGAAGACCTAAAGAGCCTGATGGTGGAAGATTGTACTGTAGAACATTTATATCTGTCATTGCTTAAGCTTATACTAATTTAATGGTGCATAATCAATCTATCTATCTATCTATCAAGTATCATTCATTTTTTTCACCAGTGATAATCTAGCAACAAAATAATCCACTTATGTTTCTCTAGTAGACCTTTCCATAGTTTATACAGTAATAAACCTAAACCTATATATTGTACTATGAGTGTAAGTAAATAAACACATACAAATGAACAATGAATGGATGGATGACCAAGACGGAGAATGAGTTTCTAAGTGAAATCACCCTATAATAGCTCCATTTTTAAAGAGTAACAGACAGAATAACTGAATAATCCCCTAGTCATTTTGCAAACCCACAGTCACTTCATAGATGAAAAACACATTAACTTCACTGAATCTTTAGTTTTGGGATTTACTTCTCATTTCTCATTTTCATCTTGGGGAAGAATTTGCTTTTCAGCTGAACTCTCTATAGGACATCTAGCCTTTTATATGCAGATTGGTATAATTATCCTTTGAAAAACGCTCAATTCCCAGTGCCTTAAACTGAGAACATGAAAGAGCAAATGTTATCCTGAGCTGAAGTATTAAAAAAGTGGCACATAGCTCAATCCAAAATGAGATACAGAACTGAAGAGTTCTTCTTTACCTAGTGATGGCAGTTTTTGACAAATTGATGAAGGATTATGCAGCTAAAGAGGCTTCGTTCAGTAGAAAACACATACATTAAAAACAGATTTATCTCTTCACCTTTTTTCTTGCTTCCTAATATAAAAAGGAGGATCAGTGTTAACTGAAATAACTGAATACATAAATAAAAAGAAAAATCAACAACTTAACTTTAGCTTTAATCCCAAGTGGTTAGATACAATTTCTATGCTTGAATGGGCAAACTTGCAGATGCATGCACAGAATCTAAGTCTTTTATCAAAATGATAAAAACATCCTTCTGCCATAATATAAGTCCCATCCATTTCATGCTTCCATGCAACATCAGAAGTGGTACTTGCTTTGTTTTGGTGGCCCCCTCCCCAGTTTTTGAAAGTATGTTCATTGAATCCCTGAGAAAAAATAATTTCTTTCTCTTGTGGTTAAATGTCAAGAAAGGAATTAGCTAGTACATGTGTTCTTTTGTACTTTATGTAGAAAAAGAGCTGCTGTTTATAGAGAAATGTAAGAGGAACCTTACATTTCTCTATCTCTATCTCTTCTTTCAAATTGCAATGAAGAAATGTTCTAATTCTCAAGAAGATATCCAATAATGAATAACTTTCCAGATGTGAGTAATAACAGAATGGTATGCTTTGGTTTTATTTTTGCATTTGCTCCAACAATTTCTGGTTAACTTTTCACTGAATAGACCTACACATTATTTCTTTGTTCATCCTATTGTTCATCTTATGAAACTTAACCCATTCTTATAAGCCCAATACACATCCATGCCTTCTTAATAAATTCTAAATACTTTTGTAAACATACATTTTTGGCCTCAGTTATGTTTTAAATGCCCCCAAAGGCCCATATTTCTTCCAAATGAATACTATGTTTTGATTTGAATGATCTGAGTTTTTCAAGTAGCAGCATGAGAAAAGCAGTTTTTTTCTTTTGTTCTTGTTCCTATAACTGGGATTGTGGAAAAGAGGTTATGTTACAAACACCAACTGCTGCATCTTCTTAAGATGCCCTAAGTAGAGCAGTCCCAATGGTAAGAACCTTACAGTGTCTTTTAAAATTATCAATCATTGTACATACTTTAGTTACTTGGAGTTAATATTCCAAGTTTGTTTCTTTATTTTTATAATACTTATGCCCAATCCTAATTTTGGGTGGGCTATAACCAGTGGTGGGATTCATCCAGTTCACACCACTTCGGGAGAATTGGTTGTTAACTTTCTGAGCAGTTTGGCAAACTGTTTGTTGGAAGAAATCATTAGGGCAGAGAACCGGTTGTTAAATTACTTGAATCCCACCACTGGATATAACAATAACAAAGCCAGAATTGAGAAGACAGCAACAGACAGTAAGTGCAGCCTATGCAAAGAAGCTGATGAAACAGTGGACTACCTGGTAAGCTGCTGCAAGAAGATCACACAGATTGACTACAAGCAGTGGCATAGCAAAGTAGCAACAATGTTGCACTGGAAGATCTGCAAGAAATATCATTTGCCTGTAAGCAAGAACTGATGGGACCATAAAATAGAGAAAGTCATAGAAAATGAAGAAGTTAAATTGCTCTGGGACTTTAGAATTCAAACAGACAGATACCTGCCACATAACACCCCAGACTTAACAATTGTCGATAAGAAAGACAAAAGTCTGGATAGTGGATGTGGCAGTGGATGGAGACAGCAGAATAGAAGAGAAAGAATTGGAGAATATAACAAATAAAAAGACCTACAAATAGAAATAGAACAATTGTGGCAAAAGCAAGCAAGTACCAATAGTAAAAAGTGCCTTGGGTACAATCCCAAAGCAACTGGAGCACCACTTGAACACCATTGGCCATCAGTCAATTGCAGAAGGTGGCTTTACTTGGAACAGCTTCCATCCTGTGACAATGTCTGTAATGCCATCAAGCATCCAGATCTGCCTATCCCAGGTCCTTGGTAAGGACTCGATAGGTAGACAAAAATGCCAAACCCAGTCTGAACATTTAGCTGACTGTGTGATGATCAACAATCAAATAATGATGATGATGATGATGATGATGATGATGATGATGATGATGATGATAATGTTGATGTTGATGTTGATGATGATGATGATGATGTCTGGTCATTATGTAAAAAAATACAACTTACCTGTATCCAAAAAGTCATGGGAACATAAAGTGGAAAAAGTTATAGAAAATGTGGGTGAAAATCTTGTGGGACTTTTGAATACAGATGAATTGTCACTTGGAACACAACACGCCAGATATTACAGTTGTTGAAAACCGAAACATACAATTTATTGACATCGCGGTACCAGGAGATGCCAGAGTCAAAGAAAAAGAACTGGAAAAAATCATGAAATATCATGACCTAGCCATGAAACTACATGGCTATGGATGAAACATGTAAAAGTGATACCCATTGTCATCGGGGCACTTGGTACCATGTCGAAGAATTTTATAAGATACATCAACAAATTGCAGCTTCCTACAATAACACCAGCGGAACTGCAAAAAAGTGTGCTACTTGGAACATCATACATCTTAAGAAGGTACTACGATGCTGGCAGCAACCCGTATCAACCATTAGCACCAGTCAATGGTATTTGTGATGCATTTTTTTAATGTTCAGTTGACTGAGTTTCATGTTTAATGAATAAAGTATAATAATGATGTACCTAGGATGCTGGCAGCAACCCATATCAACTATCAGCGCCAGTCAATAATATTTGTGATACATTTTTAAATGTTCAATTGACTGAGTTTCATGTTTAATGAATAAAAGAGACAACAACAACAACAACAAATAATAGTATACCCATTGTCATTGGTACACTTGGTACCATGTCCAAGAATTTTACAAAATACATCAAGAAATTGCAGCTTCCTGCTATAACACCAGTGGAACTGCAAAAGACCATGCTACTCGGAACAACATAAATTTTAAGAAGATACTTGGTCGATATTTAGGATGCTGGCAGCAACCCGTATCAACCATCAGTGCCACTGATATCTGTGATACATTTTTAAATGTTCAGTTGACTGAATTTCATATTTAATGAATAAAAGTTTATAATAATAATAATAATGGAAAAGCAATAATACAATTTACTTAATTTAAGTGTTTATAAATTAAGAAGAGTGGAACAGTTTTGTTTGGCTTATTTCTAACAAACTCATACAGTGCTTCCTTTTTTTACTGAAACATTAAATATAAATTAGGACTGGGATCGGCAGTTCTGTTGTTTAGTGGGATATTTGAAATTTGATATGTGCCAATAAATTATATATAGGTACCATGAGAGAAAGAGCTTTGTTGTTCTGCCATGGTAACTATGGTAAGGTTCAAAATACCCATTATCAAAAGATGAAAGGGATAACATAGCTTCTCACTTCTACCTATCATCTCATAACTGTGGTGAAAGTAAAATTTGTTACTACCGGTTCTGTGGGCATGTCTTGGTGTGTGTGGGAGGGTAATGTGACTGAGTAGGCGTGGCCAACTTTTTTTTTAACGTTTAAAACCATTTTTTTTCTTTTAAAAGCCTCTGATGATCACAGCTGAGTCATGCTCAGAGGCTTTTTTTTTTACTTTTAAAAGCATTTTTTCGACTGAAGAGGTTGTAGAAAAAATGTTTTTAATTTTTTTTTAAAAAAGGTTCTGATGATCACACGGCTCAGCTGGGCATGGGGGGGGGGCAGGAATTTTTGCTACTGGTTCTCCGAACCACCCACCGCCCTCGCTACTGGATCTGGTGATCCAGTCCAAACCGGGAGCATTTCACCCCTGTCTCATAAGAAGTATTATACAATCCAACTTTACTTTCACTGCTTCTTTGGATTTTCAAATCTATCTCTATTCCAGCCACCAGTCAATCTTTAGTAAATGAAGAGAATGTAAGACACTGGTTGTTTACCAAACAGCATGTCAACATATTATTTAATCCATTAAAATAGATCCAAATAGCTAAAATATTCAGAAAATAGTGTGAAAAAGAACTACAAGTCAGGTAGGCCACAGAGCCAGGAATGTCTGCTTCTGTAGAACTGTTCATTGACAGTTTGTATATTTGTCTGTCTTTCAAACTAAAAAATACATACAATTGAAGATAAAGCATATGATGTACATTTACTTTCTTACTGATGTATTGATTAGAAAGTCACTGTAATAGAAACAGAATGATGAAGCTGCTGTAAAAATAAAATTGACTCTAACTGCCAAAGTGTGTGCATGTTTCTTCAGCAGTAATACTCACTGAATTTATTTGTTACATATTTATTATCTGTAATTTTAACCTGATTTTCACCAGGTTAAATGCCAGGGCAGCATATAAGATACAAAAAAGATGGATGGATAGATAGATGGATAGATGATAGATAGATAGATATCTGCATGGAGCTTTGGGATCTGGGAGTTTAACATAACTTTAACAATTCTGGGTGTACTGCTTCAGACAGATCCAGTCCAAAAGCTGAGGGTTTTCCTGGACTCTTGTCTCCTGCTTGAAGAACAGGTGGCAGTTGTAGCTAGGAGAGTTTTTGCACAACTTTATGTTGTGTGCCACTTGTGCCCTTTCCTGGATCATGACTCTCTGCACTCAGTTACTCAGCCCTGGCCATCTCATATTAAAACAAAACAATTGCAATGTGCTGTACATGGAGCTACAGTTGAAAAGTATTTGTAAACTTCAGATGGCATAGAATGCAGCTGCATGAATAGTTTTTGGGTTCCTAGAGTTTCCCATGTTACACTGCTGTTGCACATATCACACTGGTTGACAGTTGGTTTCTAACTGGCCAATTCAATGTGTTAATTATCTGCTCAAACTCCTTTATGGCATTAATCCAGGTTACCTGAGGAAATCTCACCTCCGTGGGATTGGCCTGCCCAACCTGTGCTGATAGAAGGGGCATGATGCAGAACCCATTAATCAAAGAATTCTGGCTGATGGAGTCCAGGAGAAGAACTTTTCTGCCATGGCTCCCATTCATGAAACATTGTGCCCTCTGAGGTAATATTCTCACCCACATTTTTGGTCTTCCAAAAGGGCTTAAAAGCCAACTTGCTTGGGGCTCCAATGTGGGGGCAGTGTATAAGACTCCACCTTCACCCTTTGTGCATCTGCTTCCTTCCTTGCCAGCTTTGTTAATTTTAAATCAATGTTAATGTTAATGTTTATTATTTTAATATTTTATCTTGTTGCTTTTACTTGGTTGAAAGTCCTTGAGTTATTCCATAATACTTCAAATCACCAATAAGGAATTTAGCAGAGCATGTTCTTGTCACTGCGCTATTTCTATCCAATAATGTTTATAATATAAGCCCCAGCTTTATCTTGCCATTAAGACCATCTAGACTTATAGTAATGGAACAAGTAGTATCAGCAACCTCAGCAACTGGTGTAGCATTCTAAATACAATGCTAGCAAAAACAGGAGATGCATATATTTTCCAGATTGAAAACCTCTAATTTACATATTGTTCCATCAGATCAAGAAAGCATGCACTATTTCTTTCTTCCTCACAACAAAGACTCTGTGAGGTGAGATGGGATGAGAGAGAGAGTGACTGGCCTAAAGTCAGATAGCTTTCATGCCTAAGGTGGGACTAGAACTCACAGTCTCCTGGTTACTAGGCCAACATCTTATATTGATTGCCTACTGGCATACACATTTTGATAAGAACTGAAAGAGTGCAATATTTATAACAAAATTTAAATCTTGTTTCAGTCTGTGCATTATATTGACAAATGTCATGGGAATTGAAATGACAGTAATTTAATTATTTAATGAACATTTTAGTTTAGGATAATTAATTAATCTACTGATTTGCTTTTATTGTTAATCCTCAGGATATCCAGAGTAGAATATTTCTACTGGACAACGTACCGGTTAACTCATAGTTTCACAGCTTTGAATGCAAGGAATGAAATGATTGAATGCAAACTTAAAACCAGAGGTGTAAAAAAAGGAAAAAAATGTAATGAAATACCAATTAGCCTTTACTTTTGAGACCAACAGCATTTTTAGAAGCAAAAACAGTAAGCAATCAAAGTAGAATAAGTGACATAAATGTGCAATGAATTATATAAGATTTTAATAGCTCTAATGGAGAAAATCCTCATCAAGGAATTCTATTAGAAAGTTTTTATTGCAAATGGGAGCTGGAGAGTATCCAGATGACAATCTCCCGTATGTAACTCTCCAATATTTTTCTACCATTTTTTTCTCCATTAAATTTATTTCTTTAGAAAATCTGTTAAAGAGGGTGGGTGGGGGAAATCATTGAACAGCAGACGTGCAAAACAGCTTAGAAATTTATGTGGTATATTATCAACAGTACACTCCAAAATGCAACTTCTGCTGGCCTGACTTTTTCACCGAGAGGGTTAGGACTGAATGAGTTTACAGCTTAAAGAAACCACTTTCTTTAGTAAAATCTAATCTAGCCCACAAGTACATAAAAAGTGTTGTTGTTGTTTTTTCCACCCAACATATTCTGAGGCCACAGAAGAGGTAGTGGAAGGACACCCTCTACAGTACATTTTTATACTCCTGCTTTCAATTACATCCCATCATTGAGAAAAGAGAAAGTGACAGACAGCTAGGGAAGGTGACAAGTCCCTCCTCCAAGCTATGATGATGAAATCTTCCAGGTACCTTGGATGCCAGTTTCCCACATCATATCTCAGTGCTACAAATTATTCCATAATCTGTGCGGGATTGCAGTGTTAACTGTGGCGCCTTTACTACATTGCTGCCAGGTAAGCTATTAAGCTATGAGTCATGCCTTTTAATTGGTTTCCCTACTGGTCTTCTCTTCACTATTGAAATTCAGGCTGCAGACTCTGCTTGACTCCAAGCTGCTGTGGGCCTCAATTTACCCATACCCATTTCTCACCTTTTGGAAATGTTTCTTTCCAAAGCTGTATTGCCAGTTAGCACTAGAGCAGACCTATTCATAAAAATTACATTCATAAATAGTAACATTCTTGTCTTTTTTTTCCTTTTTTTTTTTTTTTTTTTTTTTTTGTGGCTCCTTTCTTAGATATTCATCTGGATGTATTTCATTTTCTGTGCTGCAGTTTTGGTGCCAAGGTGAGCAGAAAAGTTTTCATAGTTTCTTATTCTATCCCCAAGGTTTCTGTTTCAAAATTCCTCTGTACTTTTCTAACTTTCATTCCTGGAATTAAAGTACCAGAACACCATTTCATCATAAAATAAAAGGAAACAACAGTTCTATTCTTCACAGTTGCTTTATTTTTATAACTGTCTGCATCTATGCTTTGAGCATCATATTCACAATGTAATTTGAAGCTATTATTTTATGTAGTACAAGAATACCATCTGTTTTCATCCTTTATCTTCTCTGTATTGGATCCTTCACTTACACACATACCTTACACACACAACACACACAAATACAGTATATATACATATGCATCCCCATACCCATAAAGAATGTATAAATATATTCTTTTGCAGGAGAATCATATCAGTGATTCCTCCCTTTTTTGGTTAAAATGATGCCATCAGGAAAAAATAAATAAACAAATACTCATAAAATATGAAAAGTAAGAGAAAAATCTTTGAACTTAAGTAAAGACACTGGCCTCATGGTAGACATTTTTATATTTTCCATGACATTATATTAAAAACTGCTATGATATGAAATTAATCAACAAATTTTAGAAAAGGCATTACTATATGAATCTATAATTGTTACCTAAAATCCATCTACCTGAGTGTCAACCTGTCCTCTAGAGCAGGGGTCTCCTTCCTTGGCAACTTTAAGCATGGAGGACTTCAACTCTCAGAATTCCCCAGCCGGGAAATTCTGGGAGTTGAAGCCCTTCAGGCTTAAAGTTGCCAAGGTTGGAGACCCCTGCTTTAGTATTGTATACGGTCTTCCTAAGATAATGTTAGTAGAGTACTTATTTAGTTTAGCATTTGATAAAAACCTGTTTATCTGGTCAGCCATTAATTCAGCTTTAGGTTGAAAACTAATTTATTTCTGAAAAGCAACAGGTCATTGGTAGAGCAAATGCTTTACGTGCAGCTTTTCATGCATTTATAGACAGAAGACACATCAGCACAATGACAGTTGAACTTTCTAAGAGTTCTTCTGACTCGTGCCTCTGTTTGGAAAGTAGAGAGTAAAAAATTTCCCTACCAAAAAAACAAAACAAAACTCAGAACACAAATAAAACAAAATTCATAGTCATATGCTGTTTAAAGATATTTTCTCACTGTGCATTAGATAGGTCACCTAAAACTGTACCAGCATTATTAATATATCCATTTATTATCATAAATTGAGCTTTTAAGAAAATGTACCTTTGTACAGACTGTTTCATTTAATTTTGTATTGTTCAGTAACAACTATGGAAAAATAGATAAATTGTCCAGAACTACTATTTAATTCTTGAAGATATCAAACATACTGCACAATTTCGGAGTCCTCTTATTGGTGATATCAGTCATATCGAATGACGAGGGGCAATGTTAGTTGAAACATGTGAAACATGTGAGTCTGATTTTAGAAATAGCAAGAAAAGGTTCAAACACTTCAACCCATTAAATGGAGTCATTGGAGTATGATAATATGAACATTCTAAATGGTACTATTAAATTGAGGCTGAGCCAAACTAAATAGGTGGTTTCACACAATATTTGTGCATGTGTATGTGTGATAGCTTGTAGTTATTGTAAAGGAAAGGATGTAATGGGACATTGGGAAAGAGTGGTTGAGCATATATACTAAAACCCAGAGTCAGATGGAGTCCATCAAATGCCTTATTTGATTGACTGATTGTTGTCACCAGGGGAGCTGATGGGGGTTACAGCTTTTTATTGTTTATATTAGGCTTCTATCTTTGTAAGCCACCCATCATCATGGAGACTGAGTTAGGTGACCATATAAATTTTCATAAGTAAATCAATCAATCAATCAATCAATCAATCAATCAATCAATCAATACCAGTGCTGTAACATTTGGGTTAGGGCTATTTTCCTTAGAAGATCATAGAGTTCTGTCCTTTACTTGGAAGATCATAACTTTCATATTTCTATACCTATAATTTTCTATACAATTTTCTAGTTGTATAGAAAAAGGGTAATGACAAAATATATTATGTGTGTGTGGGTAGCTCTATGTGACAAAGTTGTTTTATGTTTGTTTGCTTTGAGAAGATGTTCCATCCCTTCCTTTTTTACTACCTTCTCCTTTTTAAATGTATACCTGACCTTTTATTTAGGCACTTATGTATATTTATATAGGTATGTTTATCATTTCAGATCAAACAGTATTACCAAACATCTTTATTTTGTCATTTATATTATTTTTATATTGCTTTTTGCTTATATTGGGTTACATTGTATTATATATTGCATTGCCTTTCTATACTCCTCTTAGGTACATGCCCACTAAAAAGCATTATTGCTACCACTACTTTAGTTCAAACAAAGTAATAGGTTTGGAATCTGTTCCTGAAGGCCTGCAAATGAAGTGAAATACTTGAAATACTAAAGAGAAAATTATTTATTTCTCAAATTTTAAAACCATCTATCCACTTCCTAGAGAGATTATGGGCAGTGTAGAGTAAAATATTAAAAATGCAATAACAGCATATAAAATTTAAAAGAGGCACACACTGTTAAAAGATAATTAAAAGGTGAAGAGAGGGGTCTCAGAGTGCTAACCAGCCCAAAAGTTTTATGCTTGTCTCTGTACCTCAAGGAAGGTCACTGAGTCATGTTTTCATGCTTTTCTGGAAGGCCAGGATAGTGGAAGACCCACCTCACCTCTGAGAGGAGAAGGGTTCCATAGGGCAGGACAAATGAAGGCTGACCCCCATCAACTGTAATATTACTAACATTTATTTCTTTTTTCTAATATTTACAGATACATTCTACAGGATCATACCAGGGGTGAAATCCAATTTTTTTTCCCTACCGGTTCTTTGGGCGTGGTTTGGTGGGCGTGGCAGGGGAAGGATATTGCAAAATCTCCATTCCCACCCCACTCCAGGGGAAGGATACTGCAAAATCTCCATTCCCTCCCCTCCTGGGGGAAGGATATTGCAAAATCTCCATTCCCACCTCACTCTGAGGCCAGCCTGAGGTAGTATTTGCCGATTCTCCAAACTACTCAAAATTTCCGTTACCGGTTCTCCAGAACCTGTTAGAACCTGCTGGATTTCACCTCTGGACCATATGCTCTCAAACATTTCCAAATGAAAACAAATACATATTTTAGGTAGCCTTCTTATTTGGAAGATTGCTGCAACAAACATACCATATTAAGATACACGTACAAAAAAAATATGTGGAGAGGTGAAGAGATCTCAAAAACAGTCAAGTCCTTATTGAATTGATTGAGTTCACATATCCATGTATGCATATAGACAGTGTGTAAAAAGACTACATTTTTCCACATTAAACACTTTTATATGACAAACTGAATTAGTCAGTTTCTTTTCCTGTAAAGAGCTTTTATAAAGATGCATCGGAATGAGTATAGTTTGTTTCAGACAATAGAACCATTGAACATGAGAGATTTAGGGGATGATTATTGTGTCTCAATACTTATTTCAATTCTTGCCCACTATTGTGAGAAAACCTGGAACCGTGCAGAAGTAAATACTGGAGTAACTTCTGTACTTTTTTTAATACATAATTTGATGTTTGTTCTACTATTAAATGAGTTGCTACTTTATTTTAAACATTTCCTAACTCATTCGATACTTGATTTTTGAATTTTCTTAAGAAAAATAATGTTTTCTCTGAAAAAATAATTATGAAACATTAAGATTGGCTGATGGGGCCTGACTTTGATAAACTATATATATGAATTCACACATAACAATGATTCAGCAGACTTTTCAGGGGTTTTTTTTAACTTCTGGGGAAAGTTAAAAGGCACAGTAACATAAATAGCTTATCTATATCTAGCTCTATTAGATTACTTTTTCCCTGTTTAATTTTCTTCACATAAACAAATTAGCACTGTTTATTCTGGGTTACATCGGTTTTGAAAAGTTGAGTGTGTGGTAGTTTTGAAAAACTTAAATAGCTTCTCAGAGTTGTTCTTACTTTGATTCAAAAGCAGCTCCTTGATCTTAGGACAGGCCAAACAGAATTTTGCTATTCTATTTGTATTAGAGTGAAATTTAAGATTTTATTAATTACATTAATTCTTTCATTAATGACATTAATTCTAGGGAATCTTGCAGAACCCTCATTTTCACTCTATCCATTTTATATATCTCAAAAGGGAAAGAATTCAAAAGAAAGGAACGCTCCAGTATTTTCAAAGCAAGTCATTTGCTTCTTGAGGCTCTTTAATTCTTCATGCTGAATTAAATCTGCCATTTAGAGAAATGCTTTCCATACTGTGTTTTTAAATTTCAGATACTATCAACATTCTAGACAGAAAGCAAATTACATGCTATAATGACAGATACATGAAGTTTTCCTTTCAAAATGTGTTAGGATTGGCCAGGCAGAATTTTCAAGGAAACCACTAACACTTTCTTGTGGGAAGAATGTGTTAGAGAAAGGATTGAAAATAGCCTCTGAGACTTTTCAATACAACAAACTGTAACTTTGACAGCTGGTATCCAACATCACTTAGCTAGATTGCCTTGTCAGCTTGTGTCTATTTTTATTGTAAACCACCAGTCAGAACATAAGAAGAAGGCTCATGGATTAGCCAGGGGCCTATGTAGTCTAACATTTTGTTTCCATCAATGGGCAGCCAAAAGGTTCAGAAACTTTTAAAAGACAACATTAAGAAATAGTTGTTCCTAATACAGATTCACACAAGGAAGATTCCATTTAGCCATAACAATAATAGTATAAAAAGCAATCACCCTTTATTCTTTTAGCAGACTCAGAAATCTCTGTTGCCGAATCATGACCAAAATCTCATATCCATTAATTCTGTTCTCAGAAGCATCCACTTTAGTTTGAGTTCACCCTTAGCCAAAAACCTTTCCACATATATGAAGATAGCAGGCTAGCATCCTCTACCAAAGGCAGTAGACATATAACTATTTCCTCTAAAATATAGGTATTGAAGGAGGGCCCAGAAGAAATGATTGAAAATCAAACAAGCTATTATATGGATCAATCAAAAGAGAGTATCCCTTCTCTCTAATTCAAAAAGGAAATATTAATTTCTCTAAGGAAATAAATTATTATTTGTAATTGGGGACAGGGTGGAACCACTATTTTTTCCTCATATGTTGAATTTCATATAGAAATGCACCACATAAATGGAAGCTGGAAATTAGGAGTACATGGATACTTTGTTTTATTTTTCAATTATAATCCACTCATTCCCCCCCCCTTTATTTTCTTTTCTCTTATACTCATTTCAGAGAATATGGTATGCACACATTTTCTGTAATATGTATTACAGTGTCTTCAGGTATGGCTATAATTTTGTGGAGAAAATTATAAACGTTCTTCTACATGATGAGATTTTTTAAAATTGGATCATTTTGCCTAATTCTTTGTAAAAAAACAAATGGAGTCTGAGGTGGCTCAAGAGTTCATGACAATCCTGAGCCTAAGCTAGTTCTTTGAGAACCAGACAGTGGTCACACTGGATCTGGTGTTCCTGTTATAGCAATGACTATGTGATCTTCAATTGGGAGATCTATTGGCCTATTGGCCAAATCATGCACTGATTATCATTGGTGTTGATATTCATTTTAGGAAAGCTGGACCTATCAGATTGGTCCAATCTGATGACTGATGGACCTGGAGGGTTTTCAGAGAGAGCTAGGAGATTTTCCTGCCAGTTTGTTGCATAGTCCAAGCTTTGGTTACTGCTTGGAATAAAGAGACAACTGAGACATTGGATTAGATTGTGTCTTTGCAACCTTTCCTCTCTTGTAGATCTTGGCATTCTATGTGGTTTACAGAGGACCTGAGAGAATTGAAACAGAAGAGAAGTCTAGAGCACTGCTGCTATTCAACTGGGAATAATTCAAACATAGCTAGAGCCACTATTAAGGTCTTCCTTGTCATGTAACGGTGGAAACGTAGGTATACTTCCACTGTTTCAGGTGATACTCATAAAGGGGATCTGTAGAAACTTTGTAGGAATGTCTAGAAAAAATTGCTCTGCATCTGTTAGACAAAATCATCAGATTTTCTCACAGTTGAATGCTGTCCCTGAGGTCTGTACAAGATGTCAAGGGTTGTGATGGACTACAGTGTATCAGCAGTTTCCCATAAGGAGGAATCATATTCTGAGAGTGGGGAGTGAGACAAGACACAACACAGCCCAGAGCTGGGATGGAGAAAGAGGAAGAGACTTTGGATAGTCACTTCCTAGAATATCCCAGGACATGCAGTATTCCTTAGGGATAGTGTAGTATAGCTGTAGTCTGGCAAAATTTATGTCATGGTCAGCTGAAGAATCACATACAATAATCCAGTCAAATTGTTTGTTTGCTCACACATGTAGAAAGAATCTTGCCAGATTAAACCTATACTACTCTAATCCTAATGGAGTTATTGGTTCTGTTGGGTAGGGAGCTACATTTTGGGGGGCCCTATGTAGCAGGCCTTTTCTGTGGTTACACCCACATTGTGGAATTGTTTCCTTTCAAAGAGAGGTTCTGAGCGTCAGTCAGTTGTTTCAGATCAGGGATAAGTATATGTGAGATGGCTCCATTATTATTAAAATATATTTGTTAATACAAGAAAGTTATTAAGACATTTGTCAGAAGAAGGACAGATGGATTATCAGTGTGAAAGCAAAGTAATAATCCACAATTATGTGTTTACAATATTTATGATGTATCTCAAAAGGGATGCAGGTTTTTTTTTTAAAAAATAATCAGACAACTGATAATGTATTGGGATTAATGTGGTATGTTTAGGTTTACAAATTTCAAAGTTTTGTACAGTTAAAAGTGAAGGATGGGCTGTCTATAGACTTGATTTTTTCGTACTGACAATAAAATGTTAAACAATGCACTTCAGAATAAACTTCTGTTGGTTTCTGAGAAAAGAATTGTTGCAAAATCTGTATGTCTACTTTAGTTGTACATAAGTACATAAAAACATAGCTTTGGATCTAATTTAGATATGCCATTAACACCATCTGGTGTAAGACATGGCCTCTGCACTTCTTGTCTTCTTGCCATGTTTCCTTTGTTTCTGTCTTCTATGTAACACTAATTGTACCAGTTGGGTCTTATTCCCAGTTTCAGCACTCCTAGAAAACCAACTGCTATGGTGAGAAGAAAAAAGCACTCCTGTTTAACTGATACTTATTTCACTTCATAGATGTCTTTGGCCATCTGGCAACTTTTGTCCTATTAAATCAAACAATTTAAACCATCTGTACTCACCTATGAGTTTCTAATTCAGACATCAGGGCTGATTTTTTAAAGTGACTATTCCTGTACAAAAATATATATATATTTTTGTACACACTTTATCTGTGTGAACTTTTCAGCACCCATTTCTTCAGATGGGTTTTCACTCTTTCTCAATCAACTTCATTTTTTCAGATTTTCTCTCTTACTCACTGAATAGTCTTCATTTTCTGTGGCAGGAAAAATCTATTTCATGCTAGAGAGAAAGAGCAGGATATTTTATTACAATAAGGCCAATACTTATAAGAGTGTCTTGAAAAACAAATCCTCTTAAATGTTTCTCAAATATTAATGGTTGAACATGTTATACACTAGACAGTATATAAAACTCATAGCTGAGCAATACTTCTATTAAGACCAGTAAAAATGACATGGAAGTTTGTGCAAGCTTTCAGGGTATTCAACACCAGATCCTCTTCAAAAGAATTTTTAAAAAGGATAAGAAAGAAGCAAGAGAGTCAATTTAGCCCATCAGAATTGCACTCCAAAGGCAGTTTCAAGAAGATAGGAGGCTGAATACAATAGTAAGTGGAAGTATTATTACTGGTAACCAACACTTTCCATTCAGGAAAAAAGAAAATGATAATTCATCACAGTTCTGAAAACACAAAAGCAATTAATTCTCAGTCTGTCTCCTGCCATGGAGAGGTAGAAGACAAAATAAACACCTGCTTGCTTTTTTGCCTTCCTGCCTTTCTCACAAAAACAGTTTTAAATACAAGGTAATCTCTTGTCCCATGATGATCAATTTAGGAAGGATTGGATCCAATAAGGTACCCAACTAAGGAAAAGTTTCATATAAAAAAGGATGGATAATGGTGTTTTTTTTTGTGGTTAAATGGTAAACTAAAAGATAAATTAAGATGTATATAATGAACTCATAAGAAAGTTGTATATGCCGGGGCTTAACCACTGGGTGGTTCAGTGGTAGGAATTTGGTTCAGGGATAGATCCCAGTGTGTGATAGTTAATGGGGCACTGTCTGAACAAAGACCAGTCACAAATGGTGTCCCACAAGGCTCAGTCCTAGGTCCTGTCCAGTGGTGGGATTCAGCCAGTTCGCACCATTTCAGGAGAACTGGTTGTTAACTTTCTGAGCAGTTTGGCAAACTGGTTGTTGGAAGAAATCATTAGGGCAGACACCGGTTGTTAAATTACTTGAATCCCACCCCTGGTCCTGTCCTGTTCATATATTTGTGATATAACAAGGATTGCCAGGTAAAGTTTGTTTTTTTGCTGATGACACAAAGATGTATGGTAGAGTTGACATTCCTGGGGGTATTTGTAACATAGTAAACTATTTGGCATTGCTGAAAAATAGGTCAAAATTGTGGAAACTGCAGTTCAATGTGTAAGATCATGCGCTTAGGGAAAAAGAATCCTCTAGCAGGGTACAGTATTGGGGGTACAGTGTAAGAACAACAGAAGAAAAATATTTAGCTGTGCTCATAGCAGATGACTGCAAAATGAGTAAACATTATGGCCAGGCAGCTGTGAAGTCAAACAAAATTCTGGGATGAATCAGTTAGGGTTAGGGTTAGGGATCACCAGCAGGAAAAAGGAGGTCTTAATCCCACTATATAGGCAGTGGTGGTATTCAGTCGGTTCTAACTGGTAACGGTGGCAATGGGAGGCTCCGTCCACCCACTTGTATGTCATTGTGTCCTGTTTTTGAAGCTCTGTGCATGCGCAGAAGGTCCTGCGCATGTGTGGACGTGGTGGATGCAGTCACATTTGTGAACTGGTATCAAAGGTAAGTGAATGCCACCCCTGTATACAGGGTTTTAGTCAGGCCCCATTTGGAATACTGTGTCCAGCTCTGCACTTAAAAAAAAATATTGGTAAGATTGTATGAGTCCTGAGACAGGCAACAAAAATGGTGCAAAGTCTGAGGAGCAAAGCATGTTAGGAGAGATATTAATGTCTGTTAGGTTCTGTGGACAGAAGAGAAAGATAGACATCTTTAAATATATTAAAGATATTAATAATGTTCTAGAAAACAGTATTTTCAATATTAAGTAAAGTCAAGGACACAGGGGCGTACCCTCATACTGACAGGACGGGAGTTCAATAGTAATGTTAGAAAGAGTAGTGGAACCTTGGAATCAACTTCCAGCAGTGATAGTGGGTCAATTATTAGAAACACAGTTTAAGCATGGTTGGAGCAAACACATGCCTATCATCCGACAAAAAAATTAAAAAATAAAAATAAACTCAAAGGAGAGACTTGAAGGACCACTAGATCTTTTTCTGCCATCAGTTTTTTTTATGTTTCTTGGTTTCTAGGTTTAAAAAGTCAATCAAGCTAAAATGTGAATTATTAAAATGTAAAATCCTTCAGTTGTAAAATATTCTTTCCCTTTACAAGTTCATTTAATTATGGGTGACAAGAGTCAGTATTTTCCATGAATTAAGCAGTATTAGACATAAAAGCAGACAAACGAACCCTACAATCTTACCCCGAACTAGAGGAATTGAGCTACTAGCCCTACCATGGAAAGCAAAATTATTTCTGTTACAATTTCCCTTTTTAATATTATTTTGATAGTTATAAAATTGGGGAAAGAAGCACTGATATTACCAACTTTGTTTGTAATATTCTTTATTGACATGATGATAAAAGTTACCAAAATGAGTTATTTATTTATTGTACAGCTGTAACAATAAGAGGGAAATCTTTCTATTTACTCCAGTTTCATATAACCCACTGACTGCAATGAAGTATGTCCAACGGAGGAGGTGTTAAAGTTGCTAATCTGGATTAAACATTGGAAGATAGAGGAAATCAGATCCCCAGGTACTATAAAATAATAGAATCAGAGTTTGTGGGAAAAGTTAGACAACAGTTTTTACACTGCAGCCTTGAGCTGCTTAATTCATATATACAGTATAAGCTATCGGACATGAAGCTTGCTTTAAAAAATCCTTTCTGGATTCAAGTTATGCTTTGGCCATGTTCTCTCTAGACCTTGCTCACTATGCCTATGATGGATGACATCTCCTGTTTTTTTAAATTTCTCCCATCTGTACTGGTAAACCAAACACCAATAAATTTGTTTTCATGGATGCATATTGTAGCACTTTTTGGAAAGATGTCTTTGTTTAGCATCTCTGCAAGCCTAGGAAGAAGTACATTAGTTTAAAGAAGTCCTTATGGTGCATAGTCAATAGAAATCTCATTTTTGCCTTTCTGTATCACTACACAACCCTGAGCATAATCCTAATAATTTTCACTGCAAAAAACAACAACTAAGGCTGATTTTGGTAGAAACTAGAAACTATATATCTCTCTCTTTCTCTGTATCTCTTCTGCTCAATCATGTCCTATTCTTAGAGACTGCCTGGACAAGTTCCTGCAGTTTACTTCTCAGCAACTCCTTACTTTCAAAAGTGGTTTGTCAAGGACTGAGAGAAAATAACTGACCCAAGGCCAGCCAGCTAGTTTTGGGCCTAAGACAGGACTTGAATGTACAGCTTCCTCATGCCTTAACCACTATTCTAAGCTGGCTCTCATAAACTATGTAGAAACTTTTTAAAAAGCAGAAAGGTGTTTGGTGTCCATAGCAGGATATCTGCACACTGTTTTCATTTTAACTAATCTTTTTTAATGTCACTTATGAAACTAAAGATTAGAAACCAGCCCTCCATCCATATGTTTAGATTTTTCAGAAAGCTATTTAATGAGTTCTCCTATGTTAAACAGTATATGTCTGTGTATGAGCTCAATTTAAAATCAAATGGAAAAGACAATGATTTAAAAATGGTTTAATGAATCTATATATTTCACGGGTAGCAGGTGCAGGTTTCTGTAATGAAAAGGACCTAGGCTGCCAAAGCAGAAAGTTCAGCAGTAAGATCTCAAAAGTAGAAAAAAATATGTTCAAATGAAATAACATGTTGAAAGCAAGAAATATACTCTTAGAGAAAAGGAAAAAAAGGCAAACACCATGCCTAGAGACCATTTAGATAAAACATATTTTTGTCCTGTCTGATGAGGTTAACTGCAGTCTTCATGAAATGTCTTTGCTGTTGGCCCATAGTTCATCTATCTACATAGGTAATGGTCAGTCTTTCTTGGATAAAATTGCAATTATTTTAAAATGGGGATGTGGATAAATTCAGATGAATTACTGAATAGCACTTTTCATTGCACAAACAGCTTAAGACATACATATCTAATATAATTTCTTCTGGAAAAAGGCTAAGATGACCAATTCATTACTAAGATGACCTTTGAGTTTATGAAACAATGAGAAATAAACAATTTTTTCCTCTGTTGGGCAGAGGAACTGACATCAATAATGCCCAGCACTAAGTATTATTGCTACATCATCCAAAGATGATGCTAAAGAAAAGAAGAGCAAATGGAATGCAGTCAACAACACCAGGAGGAGTATCAGCAAAGGAAAGAATTCCTACAGCATCAATAGCAGGCAAGCATAAAAATTGGTGAAGGAGTCAAGCAGTGTGGCAAAAGGACTCACAGAGAAACTTCAGTTCTAGTCCAGGAGCTGGACTGAAGTCAGTTGTCCAGTTGCTAGCTTTTCAGAGGATGGTTTAAAAGAGAACATTAGCATAGGAGAAAAAAAAATAGTCCACTTTTCTATCTGTCTTCACCTCTTTCTAAGAACAAATACCATAGGAAAGTGAAAACCAAACTGTTCTAATGCAGTACGATAATTAGGTAAAATTAATAAGGATAGAAACAGCCACAAGGAATGCATTAAAGAATTTAATATTAATTAGATGTTAATAAAGGAGAAAATCTTTTAAGAATAACAATAGAAATACATTAAAAGTACAACCTGTAAAGTTACTTTAGGGTATTATTATTATTATTATTATTATTATTATTATTATTATTAATCATCATCAGCAGCAGCAGCATCATCATCATCATCATCATCATCATCATCATCATAAATTTAACTCAAATCCTATAGATCAAACTGTTTTATTCCTGTTCATAATGGAGAGAGTAAATTATTTTTCACAAGCCCATAATGCAAACATGAATGGTAATCAGAAGCATATCTATAGATAAGAAGGTTTAAAAAAAATCCCAGGATGCAAAAGAGAAATAGGTAGGAACAAATAAGAGGAGGAATAATCACAATGTGTTGTGGCCTATGCAAATTCATGAAAGTTTATGAGCTTTTCTGCTAATCTTATTGATGGACCTTTCCTAAATGTGCCTCTGGTTATCATTACATCTTGCAATATTCAGTTCATTATCTCTGTATATGCTGATCATGCAGGCATTGTTTCTTATGCCCACTTGAAATTCCTATGAGTTTTATTGAGTATCTTTAAGTGTATTGTGGAAAAGGCATGAACAAAGCAATCATATTTTGATTTCTTTTACATTATACGTATTTCATATCCTCTCCTCTTTTCAGATTTGCATTATAATAATTAATCTCTTCAAAACTGTCTTCAGTTGTTAAAGCTATTCCTCTTGGTTCACACTGTTAGTAAAAGAATAACTTGTACAAAGGGAAATGTTGATATTCTGCCTCATATATATTATTCCAGGAGGACATTGAGTCTAGAGATATTTGCTTCTAAAGAAAACAAAATGTTGTTTTAGAGCTAATATAAAATATAAGATTTTTTTTGCAATAAAAAGAGATGGAACTAATGCTCTAAAGAATTATCATTAGTCCATGAATAACCATTTATTACTTGAAAAATGCAATTTCATTTTTAAAATTTATTATAGCCTTTAGCCAGTAAATTGTTTGAAAAATATCTAAACCACCAAGGAAAAGAGGATGTTTGCTTATCTCTAACTTTCATTTGTTTCTAGAGTTTATTTAAATCTCATTTAAAACTTGCAGAATTTATTTACAGTTTTAACACATCAACATACTCTTCCCCTTTAAAAAGTGAGAAAAAGAAACCAGAAACTATGCACTTTTAGTATAGCCTGTTTCTGAAAACCAATTTAGTGTTTATACATATTAAATAACAAGTAAAAATGTTTTCTGAGGAATTTTGCCCATTTGGAGACTGTATGGTGACAAATTGTTTTTTCTTCCTAGTGTTTTTCCCACAAGTGCAGGTTTTTTATTTTTATTTTTTTATCAACCAAGTGTGGTTGGGATAGGAATTGACCAACTGTGTTGTTGATGAGCTTAAGGCATAGACTGAGAGGGAGTCAAAGTCACCCAGCCAGCTTTCATATCTAAGGCAAGACTAAAAACTCAGATTCTTTGTTTTTAGCCTGGTATCTTAACCCTAAATCAAACCTGTTCTCAGACAAAACTGACCCTGGTGACAGAATATGGGTTAATTGTTAAATTTATTTATAGACACTGGGATCTTAATCCTTTTCCTTTCCGTCATATTGTTAATGATTAGCCATTTCTCAACTTTATAATGGTGTGTATGAGGGGGTAACTGGGTAAACTCTACTGCATGAATGAGGAAGAGTAATGCTATATTTTCTCAAAATCCTTCTACTACTCAGGAGATTGACAGATGATTAATATGAAAAGAAGCCTTTAGCCATGCTGTATTTTTTCTTTAGTCCAGTTGATTTGTTCAAAGAATATCAGTGGTTGGATCCCAGGTAATATGAATGTCTAAACATAGTGGTTGTTCTGTCCCCTCCCATGAGTGGCCTTACAGAGGCTCAAATAGCTCGGCAGTAACAAACACAGGCTAGAGAGACTAAAGCTGGGCCTTTAATAAATAGTTCTCTTCCAAAGCGTATATCAGTCCAATAGTTACTGGGCAATGTTCCAAAGGTCTTGGCAGACGGCCAGCAGGCTAATGCAGGAATGCAGACTCTTGTCAAAAAACCCTCCAAACTAACAATTGTAAATCCACTGCATCCAAAACGCCAACAAATTGTTCACCACGCCTTTCCAGCCCAGTCACACTCCTTTTATACTTTGTAGGGTGTGGCCCCACATCTCCTGACCACACCTCTTGGGACGTGGCAATAGCTGTTCTCTACGACATCTCTTACATCTCTCTCTTGCATCCAATAGGGGCTCCCCCTCATTGTTATCGGCCTCTGTTTCCTCCTCAATTTGGCTGAGGTCCAGAGGCACATCAGCAACTGTCAGTTCTTGCCAACTCACCAGTGAAGACGGCCCTTCTGGCACATAGCTCGTGACAGCTTCCTCCTCCTCTATATCATCCTCCAACTCAGCATGCGAAGATAAATCAGCCTCCGGGGCCGGGGTCACAATAGTGGTATGGCCATATTGTTGAAACAATATGTTTGCTTTTTGAAGTATATTGATATCTGGACAATGTGCAAATTACATGGAGAATGTACAAAAATGTATGTGCATCCCTAAAAGCTGTTGAACATTATGTTGTAGATAATCTAGATAATCCTTTAAGGATTATTCAAGAGCATGTATACTAATATGATTAAAATGGAAATATGTTTAATTCTGCCTTCCCATCCTAGTAATATAATCCTTCAAATAATACGACTTTGGGAAATGGAATATATATATAGAGAGAGAATAAAATACAAAAATATGAAAGCAAATAATAGGACACAGTAGGGAGGAAAAAAGAAAAGAAAAATGAAGAAAACATTGACTTTTCTTCTTTTCTTCCTCCTGTCCTCACTTTTCTCTCTCCCTTTCCTCCCCACTGTGCCCTATTATTTGCTTTCATATTTTTGTATTTTATTCTATAATGTGATAAAAAATGTTTAAAACGGGAAATGGAATATATATTGGAATCTTGAAACCTGCTATATGCTATAATTTAAGGCATTCATCAGAGATTTTGTAACATTTTAAATAAGTGCCAGAGAAACAAGGAGAGACCAATTAAAACAAATTAGAAAATGTTATATGTAACATTTGTAATTATTCAGCATGTCTGTCTTGGAAAGGTGTTCTGAATAGAGTCTGAATAGAGTACTGATGTTATATGTTCTGGGTTGATAGCCTTTTCAAAACCAAAAACAGGATATCAAGATTCTTTCAGTGGCTTTCAATAGGGTTCCAGGTGAAATTTAAAGTGCTTCATTTTGATCTTTAAAACCCATTATGACTTGACACCTACTTATCTCTAGAATCACTCCTCCAGCTGGAATTAACTCTTCTGATTGCACTCACCTTGAGAAACACTGAGTCCACTTTCTGGAAAGTATTGAGAGATGCAAGTAAGAAAGTGCTGCTTAATACCAGTACCACCTTTTTAGAGCAGTTTGGCAATGGAATTTAGTACTATCCTTCCTTGAACTCACTTAGGAAATGTTAAAAGTAAAGGTTTTAACAGGGCATTTGTAATTAGAATTAATCATTAATGTATATTCATTGATTCATATGATGATTATATTATGGACCATTACATTTGGATATTTTATGGCTTATTAATTTGTTTATTGTGGATATTTTAGTAATTTTAATATATCTTGATTAATGGTTTTCATTAACTGAAAATCATTCATAAATGTGGCAGAAATCAAATAAAATACATACATACAAACCAGCATACATACTCCGAATCCACAATATTTCTTCACTGCTTTCTTATTCTATTATATCGGCAGTAATTAGTATGATCCATACTTTTAAGGAAAACTTTGCAGGAAGGTAAATTTAACTTTTATTCTCATAAAATGATACTCCCAAAGAAGGCAGTCTTCTGGGATGTGTGTAGACAAAGATATATAGAGAAGGCATGCAGAGACTGCAAAAGACAAAGATGTTAACAAAAATAAAATAAAATATGAAGTTACAGGACCAAATAGGACTAATTAATAAAATCAATTTCAAGATTGAGATGAAAGTAAAATATTTGGGTATAACTATGACAAATATGAATTGTACATTACTTTAAAATAATTATGTTAAGACATGGAATGAAATTTAAAAAAGATATGCCAGATGAGACAAAGTACAATTTTCACTGTTGGAAAGAATTTCTGCGATTAAGATGAATGTTACCTAGAATGTTATTTTATTTTTAGACAAGCCTATATTTTTTTTAAAAAAAATCTGTGACGGCATAAAATGTTACCAACATTTTAAGGGTTATCATCATACAATAGTAGAAAGAAAGAAAGGAAGGAAGGAAGGAAGGAAGGAAGGAAGGAAGGAAGGAAGGAAGGAAGGAAGGAAGGTAGGAAGGAAGGAAGGAGTATGTTATTACCTTTAAAAACATTACGTTACTGGGACCTTGATACTTAGGCTGGGGCATCCTGGATCCTGCAAATCTAATCTTGCAAGTTGTCTTTTAATACACCAGGATGTCTTGAGATGCTAGAATTAAAGTAAAACTATGTTAGTAATTAGATATTGCCAAGTAGATAGAGTTAGTGACAAAAGTGGCTTCAGCAAATATTACACAAATGATCAATGACTTAAAAAATGAAAAATCTGAAGTTGTAAACCTGTTTGATGTTCTCTAAGTGGGAAAGTATTATCATAATTTCATATGTGTTGTTCTGGATAGAAAAGTCCAAAATTCTGCCCGCCTGCATCATCAACTGTAATATTTTAATTCTGCCTAAGACTTCAAAAAAAGCAGACAACTTTGCTTCATGGTTTTTTTCAGAGTCTTCACATTTTTTTCTGGGATGAATCATCTTGTGGTGAGATGGGCAACAAACAAATGTAATAATAATAATAAAATAAGAAATAATCTCAAAAAAGAACCATCTTATCTTTTCGATTCAGAAGAATTGAGAAAGGAATCATGTCTCTCTTTTTTTCTCATCAGGCTTGTAAAAAATAAAGCCTTATGCAGAACTTGTCATGAAATAGTAAGGAAATTATAGTCATGTATATCTAGTATTGGGGGCAGCTTAAGCATCCTCCTGTAAATGAGGTTTTTTTTAAATGGGATTTACTGTTGGTCTGGAAACAATAGGTGGAACTACCTTTGCAATTGTTGAATAGAGCTCTTTCAAAGTTTGAAATGATGTTGTAGAGGTTGGACTGAGTTATCTAAATGAGATTTGAATTATATTGTTTTGGATATTAATGCAAATCAATATTGTTACATAAGATTATTTACCTAGAAATTGGTATACTATATGTAGCATTTTGCTGATTGTCCTATTGGTTTCTAAACATAGGCTGAAAATAGCTATTACATAGTTAAAAGTGACTAACAGCACCAAGAAAATGTGGATATGTCAAAACAACACACATCCTAGCCAGCCAAAGTCAAGGCCATCTCCACAGAAACCGGTAATGGCCGGAGGGAGTGACTTCTATGACCCGTGAAATTGTTTTGTTGGGGAATGTGACTGATGACACACCTTGGGGGGAGGAAGAAACAGGTTTAGGGGCAAGGTGCAAACTGAGTGGGGTCTGTGCCGACATGGCGCTCCTAATAAATAACTGGATTTTTCTTGAAAACTGGCTTCAGGCTCCTGCTTTTATTAGGGAAACTGTCGGAACCCTGACATATAGATTGAAAATGTCATTGTTTTCAATCCCTGTCAATATTGCATAGAAATCTTCAAACAAAGTATAGGATAATGATTAATTCATTGTGATTTTAAGTTTATTTGAAGAGAATATAAAAATATGCAAATTGGAGGCACTGGCACAAGACATGGATTGTAGTCAAACATATTCATATTTTGTAAAATTATGAAAAGACAGATTAGGTATGGGCATCTATTTTTGGATTACAATTTTACAATGATAAACTTGTATCATTTGAATATTGATGCCATGACATTTATGACATCAGAATATCTCCATGTGGTCTGTGAATCTTCTGTATGATTAAGTGTGAATTGAGCTATGCCAATTTAACTGTGAATATTTTCTATTTAAATATAGTTAATAAAAATGACAATTTACACAACCTTGCAACTCGTATATGATTTTGTTCGATTCAGTGAAATGTATGACCATACATATGAGTCATACTTCAAAGCTTACAGCATTTTGAGAGGTCAAAATTATTTTAGTTTAAAGCATTCTGATTTCCCAATAAAGGTACTGAGACAGTTCTTAAATTAATTCATGATAAGTTCTATTGCTAAAAGTAGTATTTTTATAACTCAGAAAAGGAAAAAAATACTGTTCAGACATATTTTGATATAATAGTGACGCAGAGAATATTTCAATGTTCTTAAAAGATCATTTATATTGTCATTTTTCCTAGTAATGGCATGCTAATTATTAGCTGTAAAGAAATTACTGAAATGTAAAGATGGCAGTCACTTCAAGAAGAAACAAAGAGGCTTCCAAACTATCTCAAAATATAGTACTTTAAAATTAGCATGCTCACTTACGTGTGCGTGTGTCTGCATGTGTGTATGTATGCATGAGAGATTGTACAAGTATGTTTTTGGAGCACATTGTCATATCTGTGGGTCATATTGTTGGCTTACACTTAAGAAAGAAAACCACAAGAGACTTCACAGGAGACCTGGCTTCATCCATTTGTACCGGATGCATCAGTGGAGCTAACTAACCACACCACACACCGCTTTGACAGAAACGGCAACTCTGGTAAAAGCAAAGGTGGAGTACTTTGCATTTACACACATAATGACTACTGTGCTAATAGTAGAGTTATTTTCTGTTCTCTGGATGTGGAATTAATAACGGTCATATGTACCAAGAGAGATTTCTGTGATGGTTATCACCGCTGTCTATATTCCACCTGATGCAAATGTTAGCACAGTGCTTTCTGAGCTACATGACACCATCGAGACACAGCAGCAAACTTACCCTGAGGGCGCTTTTGTCGTGGCTGGAGATTTTAATCAACCCTGTCTACAGTCTGTTCTCCCTAACTTTGTGCAGTATGTGCAGTGTATCACCAGAGGTAAGAACACTCTAGACCATATGCATTCAAACTTAAGACAGGCATATAGAGAAATTCCCATCTCCCATCTGGATGTGTCTGACCACCTCTCTCTGCTATTGTGCCGAAAGTATATCCCCCTTAGGAAAAGGATATGGCCAGTGATGAAAACTGTTAAAATCTGGCCAGAGGGAGAGTTGCAGGACTGCTTTGAGACTACCAAGTGGAGTATATTTGAATATTTGGAGCTGCAAGAATTTACTGACACTGTACTGTCATACATTAAAACATGCACAGACAATGTAACAGTGAGTAAGTGCATTAGAGTTTATAGCAAGAGTGAAATGTGAACCAGTTTGCTACCAGTTTGCTGGCCATGCATGTGCGCTACAAACTGTGTACACATATGCACAGTGTGCACCAAATGCACACTGCATGTGCATGAGCAGTGCACACCAAACACATGCTGAGTGTTTAAAAAGCTACCGTTCGGGCGAACCGGTAGTTAATCACTGTAGGTCCAGATGGGGTGCTGGGCAGTGGTGGGTTCTACTTACCTTTACTACCGGTTCTATAGAACCGGTGTGAACTGGGGGCAACCCACGACTGGTGCTGGGGAAAGTGGTAAAAACATGCTCTGACCAATTAATAGGGCTCCTGACACAGATTTTTTTTTTTTATTGAAAAAGTTTTCAAATACAAGTTTTTCCCCCCTTTTTCCCCCCCCTCTTCCCTAACCCACCCTTTCCACCCAACCCCCCCTGTGACTTCTTCACAACAATAGGCTATTTCATAACTAGTTACATACATAATATCTTTCCTTTCCCTTAATCCCTTCTCGAGGTACTGACCCTTAACATGTTAAGCTTATTGAGTATTATTACAATTTAACCTTTAATCTTTTATATATATTAATATAACATTTTAAATCGACCTTCTCCCTGCATCCAAATTTAACATTTATTCAATTCTGTCCAATTCCTCCACTCCTCTAAATATATGACTTAAAATCATACAGTACAATTCTAGATATAATCCACTACCCACTTTACTAAAATATACACATATCTATATATGCATCCCATTTTATAAAAAGAAGAAAAAAAAAAAGAAGAGAAAAAAATATATCTTCTTTAGTATCTTTCCACTGAATTGTTAAGTCCTCCACTCCCCTAAATATATGACTTAAGAATTCTTTTTCTTAAACTAATCAATCAGTAAACTAACCTATTTCAACCCTTCAATTCCTACAAAATCATGCAGTACAATTCTAGATATAATCCACTGCCCACATTACTAAGATATACACATATCTATATATGCATTCCATTTTGTAAAAAAGGAAAAAACAATAACTTTAAATTTATAATCCATATAGTATCTTTGATGTCTTTCCTCTGGATTGTTAAATCCATCACCCATAATAGGGTAAAATAACATGCTGGTGCAACAGTTTGTTCAAAATCTCCAGTCATCTTCTGCCCCCATCAGTAGTAGATATCCTCGCATCTGTATAAAAGCAAAAACAACCACCCGAGTGACATTATAATTATAATTATATCCATATGGTTATAGTTGTGGTATTCATCAGGATTATTAATTCCCATCATCCTACTGAGTAACATCCAGATCTTCTGCATGCCCCGGCGAGACTCTCCTGCCTTATAACTCAAAATGATTATAATATATTTACCAAAAAAAAAAAAAAAAATTTAGATGATTCAAATCCAACAAAGTGAGGCTCTTTTCACATCCCAAAATCATGGCCTTGCAGAGATCTGCCACAATCCTCAGGATAGTATCAGACAATTGTTCGCTTCCACTATCTTTTCAAATATTCATTCATTTTTTAAAGTCCCTGGCATCACTGTTGCATAGTTTAGAAATTGCTGTTTCTATGCGATCTATTTCTTTTCTTTTTCTTTTCCGGGTTGAATTTCCATCCTCGTTTCTTGCCTACCAATTGTGTGTCTGCTAGTTGATTTTCATTCTGCTTTATGTATTGTTGTTGTTGGGTTAGTTTTATCATCTCATCTTTCTTCTCCATCACTTGTATATCAACTGATTGATTTGCGCACTTGTCTGTGACTTGATGGTTCATCACGTTGGAGTCGGATGACACTGCTCTCTTATTTATAGACAGTCCAGCTGGGGTATCCAGGGAGTCCAAAGACAATTTATCCATCACAGCCTCTGTAATTTGATGTTTTCCTTTTGTTTCCAACTCCTTTTGCTTATCCTGTATTATGCCTAAAGGTGTTAAATTCATTTTTAAAATTTTTTGATAAAAATCTTCCGCTTTTTCAACAGTATGCAATTGATATCTTATTCCTTGATATCTCAATATTAGGCCAACTGGGGTGTCCCACCTGAATAGGATATTTCTTTTTTTTAATTCAGTCACTAGAAAGCCAAATTTCTTCCTCTCCATTAACATCTTGGGCGGGAGCTCCTTAAAAATCCAAATCTTTCTTCCATGAAATTGCAAGGTAGAATTAAAAGAGTTCTGCACAATATTATTCCTAATTTCTTTATCTGTAAAATAGATCACCACATCTCTAGGCAATTGCCTTTGCTTTGCCAACCAGGAGTTTATTCTGTAAATTCTATCAATCCTACAATACACTTCATCAGGTTGAACCTTTAAGATCCCAGCCAGAATTTCAGAAGATATTTTCCTTAGATCATCTCTATTATTTTCCTGCAAACCTCTCAGTCTAATTGCATATTCTGTAAAATTATATTGAATCATTAAAACTTCTCTTTCAATCCTCTGTTGTACATTTTCTTCATTACCAATCTTTTGGTCAGTCTCCATTTTAGATTTGTCTTCCGAGCTATTATCCTGAATGTTTATCAAATCCTTTTTAATTTTTTGAGTCATGTCATCCAAATTCTCCTCAATTTCCTTCATTTTAGACTCTAATAATTTAGTCTTTGCATCCACCCGAATCAGAAAGCCTGATAAACCATTAGCAGCTTTTAAAATCTTTTGATTCAAAAAGTCAAACTTTGATTTGACCAATTCACCAATTTCTTTAATTTCCTGCTTAAATTTTTCAAGTTGCTGGTTCACAATCTCATCCCTTCTTACAATCTCTTCAAGGATAAATTCTAATATATTAAAATCGGGTTTCTGACGCTGGAGAGTTGAAATTTGTTGGCGCAATTTCTTGAGAGGGGAAGTTCCCCCCCCCATTTGTCCAGCTGTGTAAGTCCCGATGCCATTTCCCACACAGACAAGATTTAGCAAAAAAGAGAGAAGAAATAGAAAACAAAAGAACTTTCCCTTAAAAAAGGAAAAAAAAAAAACTTCTTTTCAATCAACAGCACAGGAGCGAGGTTTTATCTACAAATGTAGCCAGTGATATTTATTCCGCTACATTGTAGTAAGAAGAAACGGAAGGACTTTCCCTTTTAGCCCTTCTCCAGCCAGAGCAGACGCCATTTTAAAAGATTCTTTTTCCCTCTTTTCCTCTCCTCTTTTCTCTTAGATAGATTTTGGAAAGGTGAAATACTTGCGGTTCAGTATTAAGGGTCCAGCTCGCATTTTCTTTGAGTATTCTGTTAAATTCGCAGGCTTGCTCTTGACGCCTGGCTCTGCATAAGCAGAGGTCTCCCAAAGCCCGGAGCAGCGGCAGGGGATATGGGGCTTCTCATCCGCTCCGTCCCAAAAGTTAAAAAAAAAACTTTTGGGACTCTGCGGAGAGTTCTACCCACCCCTGCCGGCTCTATCTCCGTTTCCTCTTGGAAACGGAGTTTTTTCGAGCCGCCATCCGCTGTAACGGCGGCTCTGACAGGGAATGGAAGCTGACGATCCCAAAGGAACGTCTGGCGGCGGCCAGCAGCAAACCGGAAGCCCTGACACAGATTTTTAACATACCCCTACAATTGGCTAGAGGCCCACCATGCTTGCAGCCACAATCATCCCAGTTCCAAAGAAAGCAGCAATAAACAGCCTGAATGACTATAGACCCATTGCACTGATGTCTCTAGTTATGAAGTGTTTGAGAGACTGGTTCTACAACACCTCAGGTCTTGTCCTCCATCAAAGTTCAATCAACACTAGTTTGCTTATAGGAGCAACAGGTTGACAGAAAACACCATTGCCACTGTTCTACATACTGCACTGAGACACCTTGAGAAATCTGGGAATTATGTCAGAATGCTTTTTATAGACTATAGCTCGTCTTTTAATACCATCTTACCAGGCATTCTCATTGAAAAGCTGACTGGCCTGAATTTCCCTCCCTTGCTTGTAACTGGGTCAAAGATTTCCTGATGGACCATCCACAAACAGTAAGGTCTCTGACATTTTCCACCCTAAAGCTCAGCACAGGCTCCCTTCAGGGCTGTGTGCTCAGCCTCTTCCTGTACTCGCTGTATACACATGACTGCATATCCTTGAATCCATCCAACATCATAATAAAGTTTTCAGACGACACAATGGTGCTGGGGCTTATAACTGGACGGGATGAATCAGCATACAGAGAAGAAGTCCAGAAGGTATCCACATGGTGTTCAAAAAACCATCTAAATACTAGCAAGACAAAGGAGATGGTGCTGGATTTCCAGAAGCACAGAGAGGAACCTGCCCCACTGTATCGAGGGGGGCTGTGTGGAGAGGGTTTCCTCTTTTAAATTCTTGGGAGTGCTCATTAGTCAAGATCTACATGGAAAAACAACATGTCCCTGGTGGTTAATAAGGCTCAACAGAGACTTCATTTTCTTAAATCCTGCAGAAAAATCAGGTGGAACAATGGCTGATGACTTCTTTCTGTCGGTCTATGATAGAAAGTGTCATCACATACTGTATACAGTATGATATGCTGGTCTAACAGCTGCAGACAGGAAGGCACTACAGAGAGTGGACAATTCGGCACAGGAAACCATTGGCTGCCCTCTAACACCACTGGATGACATTACCAGGTCTCGCTGCTCCAGCAGAATAAGGAAGATACTTAGGATGATTCACACTCTGGCCAGTTTCTCTTTTCACTTTTACCATAGAGCAGAAGACATTGAAGTATAGCCAGCTGGACAAACAGGTTTAAAAACAGCTTCTATCCATGGGCTGTCAGACTCCTTAACACAATCACAATCACTCCATGTACATAGAGTGATTGTGCCTTAGGCTTAGGGCCTGGGTACTTACGGGACTGCCTTCTGCCACCAATAGCCTCCCACCTGCCAGTACACTCCCACAAAGAGGGACTCGTCAGGGTGCCGTCGGCCAGGCAATGTCGGCTGGCGACCCCCAGGGGAAGGGCCTTCTCTGTGGCAGCACCTGTCCTTTGGAACAACCTGCACCTAGAGATATGTAGGATCCCAGATCTCCGTGCTTTTCGCCGTGCCCTTAAAACTTTTTTATTTCATCAAGCTGAGCTGGCTTGACCCCCCCCCCTTAGATATTTTTAGATATTTTTAATTTATAAATTGATTTTAGTTGGGGTGTTTTAAATTTTATATCGGGCGAAAACTTGTTTAATTCTTTTAAAATTAATCTTAAATTTTGTATGTGAATGTTTTTATTCTTGGCTGTTCACCGCCCTGAGTCCAATAGGAGAAGGGCGGTATAAAAATCAAATCAAATAAAAATAAATAAATATGGAAACGTATGACTAATTCCCCCCCCCAATTACTTGTAAGGGTAAGTACAAGGATTATTCTCTATACCAGGGGTCTGCAACCTTAAATGGTCAAAGAGCCATTTGGACCCATTTCCCACAGAAAAACACACTGGGAGGCACAAAACTTGGCAGGATGTGGCCAAATCAATGCCACCCAGTTACATGACCCCCTAGCCATTCCTACCCAGCCACAAAATCATTATCTCTCTCTCTCTATGTCTCTCTCCCCCATCACTCTCTCCCTTTCTGTATCTCCCTGTCCCTCTCCCTATCTTCCCCTCTCTGTGTATCACTGTGTGTGTGTGTGTGTGTGTGTCTCTCTCACCCTCTCTGTGTATCACTCTGCATGTGTCTCTGTCTGCTCTCTTCTCTCTCTGTGTGTGTATCTCTCTCTCTCCCTCTCCCTCTCTGTGTATCACTCTGTATGTCTCTCTCTCACCCCCTCTCTGTGTATCACTTTGTGTATGTTTCTCTAGGTCTCTCTCCCCTCCTCCTTCTGGCCAAGCCAGCAAACTCTTCTTGGGGCACTTTGCTATGCCTTTTATTTTTTATTTTTGAAAATCCAGGCTGGCTGAGAAAAGATATCCAGCACCAGTGGAGGCTTCCCTTTGGGCGACCGTCCTCTTCCTTCCCCCTCTTTCTCCTCTCGCAATCCCCTGGCTAGCTGTGGCTGAGCTGGGAGCGTGCACATGCTTGGGGACACTCTCCACAACTGAGCACGAAAGCGCAGCAAAGGCGTGCATGCTTAAGGAGCCATCACCTTGCCGTGTCATCTCCTACTCCTAGCAGTTCTTCAGCCAAGCATGGAGGGCACAAACTCCAGCCCGAAGTGGCAGGAGACGAAGGCTGCCTTATGCGCAAATATGGTGCAAAGGCAAGTACAGGGCCACTTCGCTCCTGCACTCTCCAGAGACCCTCCTCCCCCTCCCCCTCTCATGACCAGGAGTGTGTTCACACATGGGGAGACCCTCCTTAAGCGAGCAGCTGCCTGCCTCACGCATGCCTTTCCTGTGCTTTGGCACTCGCTTGAGAAGGGTCGCCCCATGCATATGCACATTCCCAGCTCAGCCACAGCCAGCCAGAGGGTCACAAGAGGAGGACGAAGGCCACCCGAAGGGAAGCCTCTGCTGCAACTGGCAATCATTCCTCAGCCAGCCCAGATTTCCAAAAAAATATCCAAAAAAGAAAAAAGGAGGGGGGGGGCGAGGCCAACCAGTGATGGAACAGGGAGCCACAGCAGAGGACGCAAAGAGCTGCATGCAGCTCTGGAGCTGCAGGTTGCTGACACCCGCTCTATACTATTCATGTTGTCTTGTATTTTCTGTTATGGATTGCACCAGTAGAGGCTAAACCAATTCCGTTGTATACATGATGTACAATGACAATAAAGGCTATTATTATTATTGGTTAATCTTTAGTGAGATTCACAGCCTTTGAGGCTAGTTAATAGCTCAGCAGCTCGAGTCCTAACCAAGGACCTAGGAACTGTTAAGGTATCGTCGGAGGATGTAAGCTGTTCCGAGTAAGGTGGTTTTTTGTAGAGTCAAAATGTTCAAGTCTGGCAAATTTAGAATTTCTAAATAGCGGGGTAGCCCTTTGGGTATTGCTCCAAGGGCTCCAATTACAATCAGGAAACACACGATTTCTTTCTCCACAGTCGCTCAATTTCAATTTGCAAGTCCTGGTGATTTTTTTTCTTGCTGCTTATCTTCAATCCATGCATCACCAGGTATTGCAATGTTAATGAACCATACTTTTTTCTTTTCAACTATTGTTATGTCACGTGTGTTGTGGACCAAATTTTGTCCGGTCCTTCACCTAAGGTCTGTCTGATATGGTTGCACCTGTTCAGCATAGCCCTTAGGATCACTAGAGCACGCAAGCCCCTCCACCATGACAAGGTAGAGCTCCTTGGAGGGGTTATTGTTGTTGTTGTTGTTGTTGTTGTTGTTATTATTATTATTATTATTATTATTATTATTATTATTATTATTATATTTTATTCATTAAAAATGAAACTCTGTCAACTGGACATTTAAAAATGTGTCACAAATAACATTGACTGGTGCTAATGGTTGATACGGGTTGCTGCCAGCATCCTAGGTATCAACCAAGTACCTTCTTAAAATATATGATGTTCCGAGTAGCTCAGTTTTTTTTGCAGTTCTGCTGGTGTTATTGCAGGAAGCTGCAAAAGTGTTTTGTGAAATTCTTGGACATGGTACCAAGTACCCCAATGACAATGGGTATCACTGTGACATGTTTCATCCATAGCCGTGTAGTTTCTATGGCCAGGTTGCAATATTTCATGATTTTTTCCATTTCTTTTTCTTTGACTGTGGCGTCTCATCAGGTTGAGAAAGTTTTAGAGAATGAGAAACTCAAGATCTTGTGGGATTTCAGGATTCAGCTGACAAGCACTTGGTCCACAACATACCTGACATAACAATAGTTGAAAAGAAAAAAGTATGGTTCATTGACATTGTAATATCTGATGATGCACGGATTGAAGATAAGCAGCAAGAAAAAAATCACAAAGTACCGGGACTTGCAAATTGAAGTTGAGCAACTGTGGAAAAAGAAATCGTGTGTTGTCTGATTGTAATTGGAGCCCTTGGAGCAATACCCAAAGGGCTACCCCGCTATTTAGAAATTCTAAATTTACCAGACTTGAACATTTTGACTCTACAAAAAACCACCTTACTTAGAACAGCTTACATCCTCCGACAATACCTTAATAGTTCCTAGGTCCTTGGTTAGGACTCGAGCTGCTGAGCTATTAACCAGCCTCAAAGGCTGTGAATCTCACTAAAGATTAACCAATAATAATAATATTCAGTTGGCAGTGCAGTCATACAGTGACTATGTGAGTTAGAAACTTTTGAAATCTCTTCTCGACCAATTTTGAAGTATCTATTTTGGTTGTTGCTCTTATTGTTTTCTCATCCAGGTAAAAAGATGCTATCCAATGACAGATTTTTTCCACTGAATTTTGGAGTATCACACTGAGCTGGGAAAAGTGTTTCACTCACTCACCTAATTACAGGCAAGAGATAAGTAAATTGTTCTTTTGAACCAATGATTCTATGAAATGATACATGCTGTAATTTGCTTTTTAGCACCCCTCCATGGAAAATGTTCTCTGATTCCCTTGCCAGAATCACTGAATGTGAGGCAGCCTCAAATACAGAAATTTGTTGTAGTCTAAAAAAGTGATAGAACTTGTCCAATGTTATGCCAGACTGCATTTCTTGTTCTCTTTCATACTTTTCTTCCCTAGGATATGTATTTTCAGCCAATTTTTCTAATGAATCACAAATTTCAAAGAAATATGGAAACTGAAAGGTAAGTGTGTTCATAAATTCATATGAAAATTGTGAAATAGCTAGACTCATATTAAACTGAATGAAAGACAAATTCTCAGTTCTTAGCAGCAGCTATAAAAGAAATGTGAAATAAACATTCCTTCTATATCTATGGGTTTAGGGAAATATGGTTACTTAAAAACACATATTCATATTAAAATTCTGTAGAATTTTAATGGTGGGCAGGGAGATTTTTGGTGTGTGTTGATGCATGTATTTGTTTATAATTATAGCTGTTATTCTGTATATATTTCTTCAAAAATAACATTGGTATGCAATCAAAAGATTTCCCAAAATATCAATGGATATTTCTATTATTTACCATAATAAAGTGTTAATTTTATCCTTTTATATGCTTTGAAATGCATTTTCATTTAGTGTGACTGTCTCACTCATGACAGTTCTAAACAGTAATGTGAAGTTATTTAAAAATATATAATTATTGTTGCTAAAAGTAGCATGACAAAGATTGTATGCTTTATTTCTCTAAGAATACTTTGCTGTCAAATGTACCATGTTTGGATTTACATTCAATGATTATGCAGAGATGTCTTGAAATCCATTTGAATAACACAACTTTTTAAACCAATGAACATGGTCATTTTAAATAGTAATAGCCTAAGTAACTTTAAATAAGTATGCATATAGTATCATTCTTCTGAAATGTTTGGAAGTTAGTATTACGTTCAGAAATAGAAATAGGTTATAGATCATGAGGGAAGTATCCACTTAAAAGAATGGTAAAATTGAGATAAAAGTGATAAGGTAAATAAGGTTGAACAAGAATAAATATATCTGGAGCTTGAATATTATAATGTGAATAAACCACAGGAAAAATACATCCAATAGTCTGATAGTTATGTTACGTATTAAAGCACAAGTAGTAATTGTGCTTTCCCAAAATGTTTCAGTAATAAAACCAGACATGCATTTAGATAAAAGAAAATCAAAGTATATACTGTATTTTTCGGAGTATAAGATGGAGCTTTTTTCTCCCCTAAAAGGGGGTGAAAATTTGGGTGCATCTTATACACTGAATGTAGCCCCACCCACCCACTGGCCCTCACCCTTTGGCCTTTGCCACCCAGAAATTTACTTCTTTGCAGCAAGCAGCAAGAAGAAACAGCTCCTTTCTGCTTCAACACAGCCTAATTAGCACAAGTTGATTGGTTCAGCGTCCCAACTTTCAGCTGTTTTGCTCTCAGCTGTTTTTTTCAAGTCTCTGCTGCTTGCTGCAAGGAAGTAAATTGCTAGGAGCAGATTTTTTTTCTTGTGGTAATCAAGCTATGCTGAAAACAAAACTGAAAGTAAAGCAGGCTGTTTGCTGTTTGCTGCAACGAGGCAAAATTGCTGGGAGGCAGAGGCAGATTTCTTTTTCTTGTTTTCCTCACCAAAAAAAGTAGGTATGTCTTATAGTCCAGTGCGTCTTATACACCGAAAAATATGGTAGATTATAGTATTAGGAGCAGGGGTGAAATGCTACCAGTTCGCACTGGTTCAGGTGAATTGGTAGAAATAAAAGCTACCAGTTCGAGTGAACCGGTAGTAAAAAAAAAAAGCTATCGGTTCATCTAAGACTGAAAGATTATGTAGATGTTATATTATTCTTCTTTTATTGGCTTTGGAATAATTGTGGAGGAGGCCATAAAAAAGCAAAATCTCAAGTAAAGTTATACCAGCATTGGTATTAAATGAAATACTTCAGTACATGTTTCACTTTGTTATAAGTATCAAAAGATGAAATTCAAAAAATTAACTGGGAAGGAAAGTACTTTGCTATGGACTATATTACTTATTACATTATATTACATTAATTATCTGTACTTATAGTTGGACTAGAATTGGTGTGGGTTTCATCAGGATCTCCCAATACATTTTCTCTTCCAAAAACAATTCTAAAACAAGCAACAGTAACATGAGTGTCATAGACAGGAGGAAAAACATTGAACAATGTAACCTGCAATTAAATAAATATACACTGCAAAGTATACCTTTGGCATTAAGTAGTCCAATCTAGTTCTGCTATCTAGCTCTACTTCTGAGTAGTGTTTGAAATGATCATTTTCAAATTAATGAGGACCACATGAAACTAGTTTGCACATTTGCTAGAAATAACTCTGTGTATGGATTCTCAAATCAGTGCAAAATACTTTATTAAAAGTCAATACTGAAAGTAAAAAAATTACAATTAATTAAATTAAAATACAGCAGTTAGAAAACATAAATATTCAGATGAGAATACAAAGTAGTAAGATGAGCTGCCAACTTTGTTACATTAAAACAACTATCATTCTCTGATAGTCAATTAATAAAGTGTTCTACTATAGTTAAATCTATTAATGGTGATTAAAATCTGCAGACCATTAACACTAATTTGGCTACAATAAGAGTTATTCTAGGATCCTTTCTTGTCAGAATATATTGTTTGCTGGAAGAATAATATATGGTTATCTTGAATTATCATTATTAGTTATATAAGGGAGGAGTCAACTACAACTTTTACTTCATATATGTAAACTTCTGTTTTGATCACTAGGAAGAGGATGGGGTAATACAGGTTTATAGCCATATAGCGTCTTTTTCTCTCCATGTGAAAAGAAGTATGAAATAGAAACAAGCACAGTGCTGCATAGATAAATTAAAGCAAACTACTGAAATATTTGCTCATCAAGGAGGCAAAACTTTCTGGGTATTTAAAAAAGATCATGGTGTGAGAATTATCAGAATCATTCAATGTATAGTTTCCTGGGAAGTTGGCAGAATTATCTAAATATCTCTTGGCAAGAGATACTCATCAGTCAACATATAAAACTGATGAAGCCTAATCATTTCAGTGCTTCAGTGTTTTGATTCTTTGGGAAGATAACTACAGCAATATTTACACCTTGGTGAAGAAAAAACTGAGAAAAATGTTTGAGAAAGGAGATATTATTAGAAAAACATTATCAAACCTGCAAACATGATAATTCTGAACAGAAACATATGAATTTAGAACAGATTACTAGTCTAATCTCAGGCTCAGTATAGGAATTCACTAAATTATTCCCAATAGATGGTTAATCTCCATTAAAGGTGGTCCACAATGGTCCATCACTGTTTTAGGTAGCACCATCTTTTATTTTCTGGAAATTTTCCTAATATTTAGTCTGAATATATTTTAATTTCAACCTACTGGTCTTTATCTTTACTTAGTTTCAAAAGGCAAATCTACTTCTTATTATACTATCAGCCATTCTGCCATGGTAAACTAGATTTTGTATTTAAGAATCTAATGCATTCTAAGAGGGTTGAACTAGAAGACTTCCAAGATCCCTTTCAACCAGGGGTGGGTTCTAATCGGCTTTACTACTGGTTCTCTTTGTGTGAGTGCTTTGCGTGCGATCGCCTCTTTGGTCGCATGCTTTATGCACATGCTCAGTTCGCTCGCAGACATACCAAATGAGTGCTTCGCACAAGCGCGTTGTGAATCTGCCCAGCTGAGCTGCGGCAATCTGCTCTGCTGCACCTCTCAACTGGGCGAAAATAGCAGAAATATAAAGTCAGAATAATGTAGGGGCGGGCGGGAGGGCCCAGCTCCCAAAGAAAGAGAACCGGTTCAGTGACGTAATAGCATCACCGCTACTGGCTCATGCGAACCAGTCCGAACCGGGAGGAACCGACCACTGCTTTCAATCCTATAATTCTAAGTAGCACAAGAGTGCTATGCAGATATCCTGGCTTTCTAGATGGATATTCTATTTATCTATTACAGGAGTTCTTTTCATTAATTTATAGGAAGTCTTATATTATTATATATTAGTAGTGCAAAAATGAACAATATGCAATGCTATGAAGAAAAAATAACAGTAAAAATCTTTTTTTAACTGATGTTTTTCTTAAAAGTCTTTGAAGTTTTTTATTTGCAAAAGCTTTGCATATGTTTAGTTTGGACTTGTGCTGCCCTGATGCTCCTTGCTGCTGCCTTATATTTTCTATGTGAATAAATGCATATATGATTAACTAATACTATGGAGTGTATCTTCAAAGTTCTTTGTTTCAGTGAATGAATGAATTGAAGACGTCAAGGCTTATCACTGAAGGAAAAGAATAGTCTTCTGCCAAATTATGATTTAAAACATAGCACTTAAGGGACTGATGAAAGTCGGGAGTGGGATTGATGCACAAGAAAAAGTGTCCCTAATCCTACCTTTTCAAATAAACCTTATAAACAGACTGATAGGTCCTTTGCCACACGATCATCTTAGTATTCATTGATCTGTAGTACAATCTATTCTTCACGCTGAGCCAATGTCTGCCAGAACAGTTTTTTTCTTGATTCTGCACCTCACTTCATAATTACACCAAGTATATTGGGAGCATTTCCTAGTTGGTAAACTGGTTCATGCACCATCATATTTGGACAGTTAATAGTTTATGCATTATAAGTGTAGAAACTGTATGTATCATTGAACATGTCCATCTGGCAGTATTCACTTGCTTGACGAGAAATTATTCAGAAAATCACCACAGCACCTGAAGACCTTCCCTTTACAGTGCTTCAGAATTGATCTCTAAGATGGATACAATCTGAGCTGCATTTTTCCTTTTATCAAACGTGTATTAGCATAATCTGTGTGCAAATGGAGTGTGAACGCTTGCTTTTACTTCCTAGCACATTTTTTTCCTGCTTCTGAAATAAAAATGAACTACTGCATTTATAAGAAAGTCTTTTAAAAATCCAGCAGGCTCCATCCAGTTCTAGCTCTAGACATGCATAGCAATTTCAAAGAAAAGATAAGTGGTGACATAACTCAGGAAACAGCATCTTTTTTATTTGGAGAGCTGCTCTTATGACAGGTTCCATGAGGAAGCATCTTAACTAAAATATGATATGAAGCATCCTGGTTCGTTGAGAAGTGTTTCAAGCAGAATGGAAGACAGAGTGCATCATGGACAAAACATAATCAAAGTGCTGAGATATGTTTATTTTTACTGCAAAGCAAGGTGAGACTCTCCTGCCATTGAAATATAGTAAGTACAATTTCTTACACTAAGAACTTGGCAATTAATTCAACTGCCACCTTTCATGAAAGTTCTGATAGTATCTTGCTTATTGCTATGTGTGCTAGAGGTAAGGAAAGTGTGCAGATTTTTATAAGAAATATGAAAAACAGTGTTACTAAAATAATCTCAGAATATATTTGCCTAGCACTGTGTGCATATCTGTCTTTATGTTTCTTTATTTTTTTCCCCATGTGAAAAAATGACTTGTTTTCTTATATTTAGAATGCTTTAAAATTCAGTTAGAATTGGTTTTGATTTTTTGGTAACAGAACAGAATAACAGCATTGGAAAGGATTTGGAAGTCTTCTAGTTCAACCCCTTGCTCAAACAGGAAATCCTATAATATTTCAGACAAATGGTTGTCCAAACTCTTCTTTAAAATGCCCAGGGCAAGCCGAGGCATGGTGGGACAGAATGGGTGGTGCATAGGGATTGCCTGTGTCCCCTCCTACCTCTGCCTTCACCTGGCTCCACCATACACTTTTCAGCCAGAGGGAGATTAAGAGAGGGAGGGAGACGCTTTTCACCCAGAGGGAGACAAAGCTTCATCTGCCTGCAAATTGGACCCTTTGAAATAGAATTAGTCGTTACATTTCAAAGCACTGCATTTGCAAGCAGACAAAGCTTCCAGTCTTATCATTTCTTTGTCTGGGCAAAAACTGTTTGGGCACCTGTGGGGCATTTGGGAATGGCAAAAAGTGTGTCTGCCCTGGGAAGACTGTAGGCCACTGCAGCGGCAGACAAGCAGATGGTGGGATGGAGCGGGTTTGCAGCCACAAAATAAGACATCCCCTGAAAATAAGACCTAATGGATCTCTTGGTTTTCCCCCAAAAAAATAAATAAGACCCAGTCTTATTTTTGGGAAAACATGTTATATTAATGTTTAATAAGGCGGGTGTTGAGATTAGAAAGTAGTGTTTTCTTGACACTTTAATGGAATAATGTATAGATTATGGGGAATAGTCTGTAATATTACAATGGAGATTGCCTGCTGACACCACAAAATGTCCTTTTGATAATACTTAAACATTTAATCAAATTTTAAGGTCTAGTTAGTTACTTCTAAATGTAGTTAATGAAAAGAATGAGCCACTTAGATTTTTTATATAATTTATAGTTACTGTTTCAACCCTCAACTTCCTGTTCAGGTTTCACATAGTAGTGTAGTATCATGGTCAAAAGTTTGGATTTGGAGTTAGAAGATGCAGGATCACATACCTATTGTCATACATCAGCATATATGTTTGAGGATCACATACCTATTGTCAGGTATAAGCAGCAACAACATATGTCTGAAGGCACTCAGTCCCATAGACATGGTTGTCATACAAGCTTCACAGATATAAAACACCTGGATAAGTTTATTGCAAACAAGAAAGAAGACATATGCACAGAGGATATGTCTGTTTTAGAACACAATTCTCTTTATATATATGTCTGTTTCAGAGTTTAAATTCTTCTAATTTTGTCCTGTCCTTTTCAAATGAATGAACTTTGAGCCATTTTCTCACCCTCAGTTTTGAGAGGCAGAGGCAGTTGCACCATGTTTGTGCATCAGTTTTGCCTGACCTAAGAATTACTCCCTCTGACTTTACTAGTATAAACCTTTGCACCATTTAAGCATGTTTCTCATGCTTCGTCAAAACGTTTACCTCATGGCTCATCAGGGGTGCATGGAATGAGGGAGTTCCCATGAAATCTGTCTTGAGCAATTAAGGTGACATGTAAATGAGTTATGTGCTTGATACGGGTGGCCTATAAAGGCAATGTTAGACATACAACCATAATGGATTCTGTCCATTATGTGTTGTGTGCCTTACTCAATTTTATTATATTTTTGCAGTGGTTGTTAAGTGATCTTAAATTGGCTGCCACTGTCATTAAGTGAACACCACAATTGTTAAATGAACCAATGGTGTGCTATGGACACAGGTTTTTTTGCTAAAAAACAAAAGTGCCAGTTTTTGTGGCAATAATAATAATAATAATAATAATAATAATAATAATAATAATAATAATAATAAATGGAATATTGGAATATTGCAAATGGCCATGAATGTGGCTATATTGCCAAGTATCCAAAGTTCGGTCATGTGAACATGGAAGAGGTCAATCATCAGAATTTACAATCTGCCTTGTAAGTCCTGTTTTTTTGAACGAGTCATAATTTTGAATGGTTGCTAAGAACCAGTCATAAACCGAGGACTACCTGTAAATTGAATAAATATTTTATTGAAAAGAAAGATAAATAAATAAGAAAGAAGGAAAGATAAAAAGTAACACAAATAATCAATCTTTTTTTGTTTGGTAGCTTTGAAAAAAATGATAGTCTGGCTGAAAGAAGCAACATTCCTCTGATGTAAAGAATTGGAAGAAAATAATATGCAAGACCATTGTTTGATTTAGGAACGGAAATGAGGAAGACCATATACCCCATTTGTACTCTGAAGCCCGTTCCCAAGAATTCAGTCAAACATATTAGGTTGCCATTTAATCAATCATGATTCTCTTCCAGATATATTCTTTTCTCAGATATATTAAATAAAAAGCTTTCTAATGTTGTCTCCTCATGTTAGTCCTTCTTCATGCAGTACTTGTATCAAATCTTCTTGAACCAGGTAGTTAAACACAGCTGCTGATGACATGGGAAATTAAAATAAATGATAAGAACCCTCTACTACCCCAAGAACGATATAGTCTCAATTTGGTATCCAAGATAGTATTTTTTTGATCTCACATACCTGATCCATTAAAAAGCTTAATATGCTATGTTTATTAGAAGCTTTGTTTTCTTAAACTTTACCACAGAAATAGCTGAGGGAAGGAAAAAAAATTAAATATGGTTTGTCTAAGCTCTAGGGTTAGTAATTTTATGATTCATCTTTTCATGGTTAAATAAGATACAGCTAGGAATTAGGGAGGTACAATGTATTATATCATGGACTAGATTCATGGATTCCTTCCCTTAATGCCTATTTTCAAAACTGACTTTTGTTCATTGGCAGCTTATTTATTTTCCACATGACTAATTTTATTAACTTTATGTTAATTAGAAAAAAGAGAGAAATGTTACTTGTTTGTAATAATTATAACTTATAAACTATAAGGCAAAGTAGTTTGTAATTCAGTTTATCATGATGTTAACCTGAACATCTTACTCAATTCATCATTTCAGTTCAGTATGCTATAACATTGTGACGAACAAATATTGCTGCCATTTCTTGGCAAAACAAAGTGCGTGTTCATATTATCTGTTTGCTTAAATTATAAATTAGTGTCTCTATTGCTTCTCAAAAGAAATGCCATTAGTAGTCTCATACTTGTGTATGGGATCTAAAAATGGAAAAATCAAATAAAATGTTAAAAATTAATAGGCAATTGGATCCTTACTGTAATTTGTTTATAAGACTCCAAAGTCAATATAATTGTGCAATAAATATAACATGTGAATATAAGTATGCATTGCATTTTGAGGAACATTAAAATAATGGTGTGATTTTTCTTTGCATTGCTGCTAGTTTATTTGTTCATATATACAGGTAAAAAAAATGAAAAATTGTAATACAATAATTACAAAACAAGATTAGTCCTGCCAAAGCACTAATGCAAAATCACTATCCACTTAGCATATTTACTGGATGACTTTGGGCTGATGTTCTCAAGAAACTCTGAAAAGCCACTTCAGACAGTGAGACAAAATGTGCCATTACAGAAACAAATTTTGTTTCATTTTTCATTTGCTTTAAAAAACATGTGTATTTGAGAATGTAATCTATGTCCTGCTCCTTCTGTGAAAGACAACAGAATTCCACAAAGAGCAGCAAACTTTCATGGAAGTTAACTATGCTGATCCTGATTGCTTAAGACAAACTTTCTTTGGGCCATATAGCTCTTCTTTTAACTTCAAGAAATAAGTTGAATCTTCATCTCCACAGTCATAGGACTGCTAGTGTCAGAGGATATCAGTTTAGTTGTCTCCAAGGCATACAAGTATCTACTTAAGGAGCAAATATAGTACTGTTTATACAAAGATCAATTTAAAATTCTGTTCCTGAACAAGAACTTTACAAGAGCATTTTGAATGGCTTGCAGCTGAACTCTGTCTTCAGTTTTAGGCTCTTGATAACTAAAATCTTTTTTTTTCAGATTCTAATCTTTTTTTGAATTGCTGAAATCTTGGTTGGTTCTGGACTACAGGTTCTGGACTATGGACTCTTTATCTAGGGTTATTGGTAGTTTGTATTCCTGCTCTAGTTTCCAGCTTGATTACTATTGCCTAGTGATAATGAAGACAAATCATACTGACTTTTCAAGTATCTGAAGCAGTGTCATATTGAAACAAGAATGAAAATTTGTTTTTTAACTTCAGTAATCACAGTCTAAAGTTACAAGAAGATTTTGTTTGTATATTAGAAAAAAATAGAAAGGAAGAACAGTATTTAGTAAGAACTGTTTGACAATAAATCTAATTATCTAGGAGCTGATAGATGCTCCATTGCTGATATAGTCAAGCAAATGTATTTTTTTTTTTTGGTAGTGGTATTTTAATTTTGATTTTTATACAGAAAAGAGAGTTGGATAGCCTCAGTGACCACTTTTAACTTTCTATGATTGTATGGCTTCTAACAATTATTGAGAACTGTGGTTAAGCTGATTTATTACCCTTTTTCTGTAAATCTCTGAAACAGAGAGAGAAGAAAACACACATACATTTATAACATTTGTCTGTTTCATCTACAACAGGGCTGTCAAACTCCCGGCCCATGAGCCGGATGCGTCGCACACTGGCCACGCCCATGCCTGGTTTAGCGAAGGGGGAAAAGTCCCAATACATCACATGACACTGCCATGATGGCGTCAGTTTAATACCCCTGCTCTATAACTTTACCCCCCCTTTTTTGGCAAAGTCTTATATGAAGGTGGTAGGAAGTTATACTAGATCAAATTACTTTTTATTATGGTTAGGAATGTGGAAGGTCACTAGAGACTAGAGACAAAACTACTTAGCCTTAAAGGACGGTTCTTAAGTCTTCAAATATTGGAAAATCCTGATCTTTGAATGTGCTGTTCTTGATCCCTGACAGGAAGTAGGAAGGTAAAATTTAATGTTGCAGTTACCACTCTCATTAATTGGCAATTACAATCATAGTAAACTAAAAAAAGTCACTAAAGCCATTCAACTTCTTTTCTGTGCAAAAATCTGGCCTCAGATGTGAATTCTAATATACCCTTTTGAGTTTCTAGCCAACTGTCATAGAACTAAATAACTTGTCTGTAACTTATTGTTATTACAACAACAGTAAAACGATAGCACAGCAAACATTTAAAATAAACTACAAACATTATTAACAATATTCCAACTCCCTGGGGTTATAAAGTGACAAACAAAATATGTATCTTATTGTCAAAAATCAGCTAAGCAATTCTCAGAAAGGAAGATGTCTCACAGAGATCCTGAATAAGGGAAAAAAATATTTTAAGAGTATTAGTGGACAAGAAAACAAAATGAAAATAAAAAGATCTGGGATAACCTTTTATTTTACTTTCTGTATTAGAATTAGCTATTATTACATTATCTTCCTTCCATGGAAATTAAATAATATGTAGGACTCTTTATGGCATGCCATGAAACAACATTACTCAGTCAGCAAATACAATTCAGGCCATAGCTCCAAGCTGTTTTGGCCTGTAACAAAGTATTCCATTTTGTTCTGTTTTTATAGTATTACAATTATTTCAATTAAGTTAACTTGAAAGACATTTTACTCAGACATGCCTTGGGTTACTAACTTTTACAGTGTCAACAAGTTTCCACATTCACATTAATCTTAATTAGTACACAAGTGGAAACTTTTTTAAAGAGACCTTTTCGTTTCTTTTTGTTTCTTTGCAAACATATTGGAGCAATGGGAAATTGTAAACTTTGTGTTTCAACAGCTGTAAAGCTATTTCTGCTTCACATGTTTTTGCATCCTGATTGGCTGTGTGGAGCTGATTAACCTCCTGTCATTACAATTATTGCTTCTTCCAGGCAGACTGTTGAACCTCTTTCAGTTATAACTTATTATCATGCATCCAGAGCTCTTCAATTTGCATAATGGATGCATGGTTACTTCTCACCAGGAATGGAAATGTCTCAGCCAATCACAGTTCAATTCTAACTTCTCAAATTGTCTTCACCATTCATACTTCAGGGCATACAGATTTTCTTTCTTCTTTTTTAAAAGAAGTCTCCTGAAAATGAACACCTTCTACCACAGCCGGCTCCCATTATGAAACACTGCTCTGCTTTGAATAAGGCTTAATTCAAGATATCACCTCAGAAATAGTGAGCATTCTAGAAAGATACCTCTAAAGTTAATCAAGCTAAGTAGTTTAGCTCCATTTATTTGGGCTAAAGTGCATTTACCTTGGGAAAAAAACCTTGCATTTTCATTTCAGTTAACTTTTCTTATAAATGTGGATAAGGATATTGTGTTTCTATTTTTCTCCCTATAGAACACTGTAGGTTTTGAACTGAAGGTACATTACTCACTGCTACACTTATAAGGAAAAATGTTGCCTTGTTATTACTTCATGTAATTGTGTATTTCTCTGTGTCTACATGCATATAAGCACACACACTCACAAACAGACATTTTTTTTTAAAAAAATCTATATTCCAGTGTGTCTGCAAAAGGCTCAATTTATCTAGGAACACTCATGCACTGTTTTTTTCAACAGAAATAATTCCTGAAAACAAAGTATTATTATTTTTATTTATTTATTCAATTTGTATGCCGCCCTTCTCCAAAGACTCAGGGCGGCTGTACTTATTCAATGTAAGATGGGCAGCTATGAAAACATTTTAAATAAATTAATAATAGGAAATAGAACGATAGGTCTTTTCACTGATTATAAAATATGCTTATGCTCTTGAATTGCTTAGCTACAATAGTTAAAACTAGCCATTTGCTCATTCAGTAAATAAAATTTAAAAATACATAATATAGTTTGTATGGATGCAGAGGAATGATTCTCTCCCTCCACCCTCTCTCTCCCTCCCTCTCTTTCTCTCTCTTTCTCTCTCTCTCTCTCACACACACACATACAACATTCTTGAAAAGTAGTAGCCAAATATCAATATGAAAAAATGCCCCCATACTGTCATTTTGCCTTTGACAAAAATAATAATGGAATCAGCCATAATAATATACATACTGTATAATGTGGGTTATAACCTGTCTTACATTTGATACTTGCCATATATTTATTTATTTATTTATTGGTTCGTTTATATGCCGCCCTTTTCTGGAGACTCAGGGTGGCTTACAATGTGTTAAGCAATGTGTTAAGCAATAGCCTTCATACTTTTGTATATACCTGCTTAGTAGGGCTTTTGCCCCCCCCCAAAGCGGTGTTCTTTTTTATACAAAGTCAGCTTATTGCACCCACAAACCGGGTCCTCATTTTATCTACCTCGAAAGGATAGAAGGCTGAGTTAACCTTGAGCCTGGTGAGATTTGAACTTGCAATAATTGCAGGCAGCTGGTGTTATCTTAACAGTGCTTTTAGTCTGCTGCACCATCTCACTTGCAATAGAAAAATAGGAATGAGTCCTTATTTCTTTATTTACAGGTGCTAAGATGGTCTGTTATTGCCAACCTTACTAGGTAGACAGATAGGAAACAGCAACCTAATTCTACTTCTTTTTTTTTTTTTAAAAAAAAGCTACATTAACAGAATCTGGAAAAGCTGAAAGTATAATTAATAAAGGAGAATATTTGTAGCTCAGGATTGATATGAGGGCTTCTTGGTGCTCTCTGAGCTTGCTGGTTTTCTTGCAGATATTTCATTACCCAAACTAGGTATCATCTGCAGCACTGATGATATTACCTAGTTTGGGTAATGAAATGTCAGCAAGAAAACAAGCAAGCTCAGAGAGAACCAAGGAGCCCTCCCGAAAGTGTAATTCTCCTCTCTTACATCTCAAAAATTAGGTAGGATCATGCTAAGCCTCTTGCTCCACTGACTGTCCAGCTAGGGATTATGCAATTCATCTGACTAAGTAGCATCTCTTCCTCATCACCCAAGGTCTTTCCCTCATACCATTACAGTTATCTCCAGGCATTTTCTGAACTATAAAATATGTTCTTACAATTAAATAGGCAGCAAGACTGTAAATAAATGCTTTCCCTTGGGGTTGCTCTACATCTATTTCTAAGTGCTTGACACAAAAGATAATGGATTTTGCTGGTGCCATTTATGATGGCATCAAATAAACACAGAGACAAGAAGTATAGATTTTCATGCTACTGGCCACAGTCTTATTGATTCAATATGGTTCATATTTACTCAGGACCTTTTAGTACCAGGAGTCCAAATGTCTATAAAGATCCTGCAAGCAGCATAGATACACAGGCTCTATTCTAATAGAAAGGATGTAGCTGTTCTGCTTGTTGTCAGAATCAGTTAAATTTTAAAGAGTTTTTAAAATTTCTTTTATCTAGTACACTATGCTTTGTCTTCCTTGGTTAGTTAATGAATATACTAATACAAATTTAAAAGGTAGCTGGCAATGCAGCCTTCATTCTTCAAGTTTCTTATTACTTCTCATTACTTCTACAAATTGATAGCTGTCATTTCTACCTGTCATTTCACAAGACACTGAATTAGTAAGATTGCATGCAAGAATGGTGCAACTTCCATTTCAGAGGTTATAAGTAAATAACCTAAAAAACAAATAAGGGAAGGATAGTCAACATAAGGATCACAATACCTATAGAAGCATGCACCAATTTGTGGCATAGTTACAATTATATTGGGAATACATGTGAACACAGCAAGACAAGCTTTGGCTCTCAGACTCTACCCAAACTGACAAAGCATCCAAAAATTGCTGATTTTATGATGGAGAAGAAAAAGACAATAAAAATAATGTAAAAACAAGTCTGCTCCATTCCATACCTACATCTAATAGCTACAATTTATTGAAATGGAATTTGGAAACAAAAATGGAAAAGCAACAGTTATTAGAGCTGTACTTTACATAAGGAATCAAACCGTCTGACTGAACCCCTGTCTTTATTACCGTCCCCTTTTGTTAATATGTCAATGATGGGGAAGAGCAAGTCAAATAATCACCAAAGGTATTCACAAGTTTTGCTCTTAGGTTATTAGCTGCATAAACTGTAATTTTGAATATTTAACATCCATAAATACAAAGCTGGATTTTTTAAAAAAAGAAATCATTGAAAATTTATGCAAAGTTATGCAAATGAAATAGTAGTTTTTTACAGTAACATAAAACATTGGCACCAATTCTGATCTATTTATGGTCAACCAAAGAAAACAAAATTTCCTAAAAGAACAAATTAAGATTAGAAAAGATAATCAAATCGTTTACAGACAGAGCTTACAGCTTCACTTTCCACCAGAGATATAAATCCAAACTTGCACAACTGAATACTTCAAACAAATTAAGTTGCTCTAAAGTTTAACTCAAAAGATTTAACACTGGACACTGGTCTACCAAAAGAGCTATTAATCTATCATTTAACTTGGTTATTCAATGGCATTGTCATATGATCGACCTACTGTATGCACTGTTGAATGGCTTTCTAGCATTAAAGGACATAAAATGAATTCAATTGTTTTTCTTTTAGCCATTCTACCAATCCCTACACGTGTCAGGGTTCCAAGTAACAGCCCATAGGAAATCAAAACTCCAAGGCAGGGTTCCTCAAAGTATAGATTTATTAGGCATGTCATATTGGCACAGCTGGTGAAAACCCGAATCTGAACTCTCCTGGGTTTTCCCCACTCAGTTCAAAATCCAAAATTCTTCCCACATTACACACAACCATCACATGCCCCAATCAGGTGTCTCTCCCCAACCCGGATGCAGGGATGAAATCCAGCAGGTTCTGACAGGTTCTGGAGGACCGGTAGCAGAAATTTTGAGCAGTTTTGAGAACCGGCAGCAGAAATTTTGAGTAGTTTGGAGAATCAGCAAATACCATCTCTGGCTGGCCCCAGAGTGGGGTGGGAATGGAGATTTTGCAATATCCTTCCCCCAGGAGTGGGGAGAGAATGGGGATTTTGCTGTATCCTTCTCCTGGAGTGGGAATGGAGATTTTGCAGAATCCTTCCCCTGCCACCCCCACCAAACCATGCCCACCAAGCCACACCATGCCCACCAAGCCATGCTCACATAACCCATAGTAAAAAAAATTGGATTTCGCCACTGCCTGGATGCCTCCCTTCCACGCCCTCCTAGGTGCTGATGAGAGTGTCCTTGGTTCCCAGGAGAAAGAATGTTATTTTGGCTACATATCCCACTCAGCTATCTCTACTCCCTCCTCCCTTTCCCACAGCTCCAGTGAGCCTCGCTGTGGCAATCCTGAAGACACTTAATGATGACTCCAGGGTTGACAACATGCTGTTCAAAATAAAATATTTTTCTACTTTTCAAATATCTCCACTGCACATGTTCCAAGATGAAGAAAGGACTACGCTCTTTGCTTTAAGATCTCAGGCATAGACTTCCTTGCCTCATGCCACTTGCCAAATGTGTGCCAAATGATAAAAAAAAATCTTAGCAACTCTGGTCAACTAATCATACTGAGCTGATACAAGAAAAATTGACACTGGTGAAGTCTAGAAACAGAAATAATTTTCTCTTTTGAAGTTTTATCAAACTATGAACAAGAAAAAAATGCTAAAATGTTTGGATTAATTGAAACAAACACTGATACTAACTGGACCAGCAGCCAAACTTTTTTAATATTAAGCCAACTTAATTTTTATATCTTTGCACCATTCATCTGACAACAATTCTGCAGAAAAATATTATAAGCTTTTTGAATCCTGTAATCAAAGATCTCTGCCAAAGAAGGAAAATAACCCACACTCTAACAAGCCCACATGTCCTTCTTGTCTAAAACAAACCAAATTGATTTCAATTTCTTCAGCTTCAGATAATAACAAATTGTTTCATTCAATATTATCTGAGGCCTATATCAGAAAGCACGACAGAAAGAAATTGCTATATCTCTAGTATATCCTAAACAAGAACTTCAGCTCAGTAATCCAGTCAGATCCAGAGATAACAAAATAATCAATAGTTCAAAGTTGCTGCCTACTAATAATTCTCATTCTCATGAGAACATCATTACAACATCATCAGTATATCTTCTTGCACTTATGCATAACATAACATTTCAAATACCACCAGTTGATTCACAGTGATTATTCTGGATACATATATTTGCCTTCAGTTTTGAAACAGTGATTATATCCTGTAGTTGAGATAGATAGCAAACATTTTGGGTTAATTCTGTCCATTAATGTCTTTCAAAACCAGAATAGGCAAAGATATCAGAAGTTATATTAGGAATACACAATTTAGTCCAGAAGATATATGGTGTTTAGCATGGTCCTCCATCTAGTGCAATTAGTAAATAAACAAAGGGTTTCCTTATTGAATCTGACTTTTACATATAGGCTGTACAGTTTCTATGGCTAAGTTTTTGACAGTAATGGGCATTATACTTTTCTAAGCTCATTTGGAACAAGCAATTACATCTTGTTTTCTCTTACATTCCTTTCTGGAGATAGCATCTTTGATGTCCACAATAGAACAGACAGTCATCTACTCTTACTGTTTTTGTTTATAAGAACCTCCACCCCCATTCTGTGAGACACCATCATCTTGATGGCATTACCGAGGTTAAATATTGTTTCATATAGAGTTCGGATAACTTTTACATCATTACATCTGCACATCAGCCACTCTCATTCATTCAGCAGAGAAGGTATGCTTCAGATCCTGTCAGTGAAATAATTTCAGTTGGCAGGATCTAGTAAAGGGGCCTTTTCAGCCGCTGCCCTTGCATTATGGAACATCTTACTCTCAGAGGTGAGGAAAGCCCCCAAACTTTTGGCCTTCAGCAAAGGGGTCAAAACTTGGTTGTGTAGCCTTCAGTGAGGACTACATGAGCCCACACAACCATGAGGCTGGGCTGACCTCATGAGAACTCCCCCATCCCCCACCATCCTGGATTTCTTTATCTTTTGAAAAATTTATATTATTTCATAATTTTAATTTTTTGAACCCTAAATTATTATTTTAATATTTACTTTTATTGATTATATTGTACACTGCCTTTCTCTGATGGAGATGGGTTGGTCAAGAAATATGAAATATAAATAAATAAATATATAAACTTCAGTGAGAAAAATCACTGCTTTTTTCTTAAATATTCCACAGTTACTAAATCAAGGGCATCTTGTACCATAATCTATCTCTAGTGTATATCATATTTTAGTTCAACTAATATTGAGGTAAGTTTCTCTTTTACAACTACCTGTCATCTTATATAAGATATATCATTAGAATACATCTCATATTGCTGGGGCACTATAAGTAACTAGAAACCTTTAAGAATCTCATCTTGTCAAATTCTATTTTCTCCATTATACAATTGGGAATTAATGGACTAAACTTTGTCACCTATCCTATGAATGTATTCTCTACCATCATTTCAAAAACCTATAACTTGGTATAGAGAAAATATCAGAGATTGTTGTTTTGAAAGGGATGCTATTAAAGATGCTAAGTCAATTATCCAAATTTTCATCTTGGTATCATCATTAGAAAAAAACATAGAATCCTCTCCCAGTTTTTACAGTATTTAATATAACCTGAACATCACAGAGAATAGCTTTAACCTCCCTTCACTTCCAGATCATTCCATCCACATATCTTAAAGGCATATCCATTGTGTCCTCTACCTCCTCATTTACAGTGAGATTGGGGCTAAATTATTAATGGCAGTGAACTCAAGGGCTCCAACCCTGAATTATCTTCTTGCAGATGAGTTTCCAACTATCAGAAACCAAGTTGCTACTTCTGCTCTCGTCATTTAAACTAGAAATACTTACTTTCTTAGCTATCGCTTTGTCTTCATTTTGTTGCCACCATATCTTATGAAATATGGTTACAACAATACATTTATTTAATCTGTTACCTACTTTTGCACCTATATAAATATACCAATTAGTTCTATAGATAGTAGCAGATTCTCAGGTCAAAATAATACTTATTTAACAAACAGGATAATTTACCACATCAGTTCATGTTGATTGTTCATACTTAAAGGAACAACAACCAAAATATAGTTGATCAAATCTAGATTACTATAGTAATGAAATTAATTAATGTAAATTTTGAAGCAACTAATATGAGATATTGGTATGTTTAACTGAATCTTATCAGCATAAAGACAAAGCTAGATTAAATAGTTTATATGGATGTATCATCAAAATCATAGTCTCCTTGGCAATTAAAAGCTGGTTTTGATCTGAGGTAAAAATGGTAGATGGATTCCACCCAATCCCATTTCTCACATGTAAGCATGTATATTGGACTTATCTGATCAATGATCCTAGTGGCAGATAATAGTGCTACTACTATTACTAGTACATTTGTTTTATGGAACATGTGCTTTGAATATTCACTATTTAAATTGCCACCTTCACACAACTTCTTATTTTAAATATTTACCAAATTCATTGGCCCACATTCTCATTCAGAAACTTTCCTCATGTCAGTTTACCCATATCCATGCTTATTGTTTGAAAATATAACAATCAATTTAACAGTCAATTAGTGTTCCCAATACAACATATTGTACAGTCACATACACATATACTCTATATGTATTATACACATCAGCAGCAAAGTGGGTTGCTAAATTGCAATAATGTCCTGAAAAGCCAGGTTAGAGGCAGATCATACTGGAAAAGTTTACTAAGGGTCATTATGTGTCACTATGTCTCACATAGGCCACTATGTGATACTAACAGTCAACACCGACTTGATGGCACAAAATAAATCAGTCAGATCACACATAACAGAGAGAATATTTCATTTCATTATATTCTCACATTTGTCATTTATCCATTTCTGTTCTTGTTGCCAACTGCAAGTCATAGGAACATTATATGTAAGTCAGTCTGGTTTGATAGGGTTGCCATTTTTAATATTAGAATTGTATTGAATGTTACATCTAATTCCACTCAAATTTTTGTGGTTGAATTTCACATGTATAGAACTGTTTTCAGTGTTATACTAAACATCGTTTGATACTGTCTAATTTAGTAGTACCATGACAAAAAAAACAAAAAACAAAAAACCACTCATCTGTGCTTGCATCTCTTTTTAAGCAAAACAATCACATGGTCAAAATCTCAAAATAAACAAAATTAGGTAATAGAATATTTTTTAAAAAACAACAACTCTGAAATGAACATACTATGCTTGTTGACAGACTGATAACCGAACTAAATAATTACTAGACTCGAATATAGTAATCAACCTAGTCTGTAAAATAGAAAGTATTTTGTCAAGATAGGAAAAGAATATATAGTAAAAGCAACTAACTGTCTAGAAGCAATTAACTTTTTGGAAAGAAAAACATACCTTTTTAGGGAATGGCTCATAGAACTTAAATAGAAGAGGATTTTAGAATGTTTAACTATCAAGAAAGTTGTCTCCTATGAACCAGACTACTGGTTTCAGAAAAAATACATTCTCCAAATCTGCCTAAGGAAGTCAGCTTTTGATTTTGGGTCATCCTGTATGCAAATAGAAACAGAAAATATATTTGCATATAGAAAGTGCCAGAGTGAAAAAGCTAGCAGTTGCTGGTTGATATGGGAAAAGTATTTTTCTTTGTGTATTTTCTCCTCTAATATATCAAGAAAACCCTTAAAGGCTTTCTTCTTAATCATATAATTTATTATAAAATCAATTCTAAATTTCTGATTGACAGTTACATAGTATACTATATAAATTATCAATCATTTATAAGCATGTAGTGTCTTTAAAAATAACTAAGTTTAACTTTTTTTTTTCAAAATAGTATAAAAAGCAACTTCTATGTTATGTAAATTAGTGGAATTAAATGATGTAATGCCAAGATTCTGTTTGCTGCTGAATTGTTCTAGATCCATTACTTAAACAATTTGCAAATCTCTTCCATAAAGTTACATATTTTTTCATGATCTGTCTTCTCAAAAATGTAGCATTGTTCATAAGCATTGTTAGAAAAAACAATTATATTTTTTAAAATTAGTCTCTCATCCCATAGCATATCATGTATCTGATCTCCTAGTAACTTGAAGTTATTCTTCCATTCTGAAGAAAAAAATAATGAATGCACACCCTTGTTTCATTCTCCTTATATCTCATAATTCGCAAGGGTAAATAAAGTTGAAAAAGGGTACTGTATATAAAGTAGTTTTAAAAACTTTGCTAAAAATTAGCAGATACATTGGAATTGCAACTTTCTATATTCTCAGCCAACATAGCCAAAATGGAATTTTAATTATGATTGTGAGCATGATTTAGTGTTAATAGGACATATTCACTGTATAATTTGGGAGTCCTAAATTAGAGAACAAATTGGCCCTAAAATTAGTCTGTTTATAATACACGTTTAAACTTTGAACTAGGCTTCGTATTCAAGCATTTCTCTGTTGTTTCTGAAAATAGATTAAATACATTTTTGATGTTCAGATATTAAAAATATAATGCTATAATTGTATTTAGAAATAATCTTTCTCTATGCATACTGAGAGCTATAATGGTTGTTACTGGCCTAGAGCCAAAAGACATCTAGATCTCACTTAACATGAAAGCCAGCTGGATGACTTGGGCCAGGCATTCTCTCACAGTCCAACTTACTAGTATTGTTGTTGTGGGGAAAAATAAGAAGCAGACATATCAAGCATTTTGGCCACCTTGAGATTGGTAAATAAATAGGCAGATAAATATAGATCAACTTTATCTAGATAAATTAAAAAGTGGGATAAAAATATAATACTATAATAATAACAGCAATCCTCGAACATCTGGAGCATCATTTGAAGACTAATGACATTGACAAACTCTCCATCAGCCAATTGCAAAAGACTTATTTGGACCAATTTTATCCTGCAGTGATATTTTAACCCAAAGACAACAACATTTGTCTATCCAAGGTCTTTTGAAGTGACTTGATAAGTGAGTGCCAAGTCCTGCCTAAACATCTGGCTGGCTGTATAACAAACCATAATAATAACAATTGAAAAAAATAGTTGAAATGAGTAGCTTAAAATAAAGATTTCCAAATACAATCTGATAAAGCCTTGGCTCATAACACACCAGATATAACTGTGGCTGAAAAGAAGAAAATGTGGTCATTAGTATTGCAATACCAGGGGATAGTAGAATAGATAAAGAATACAATAGAAGACAGACAATATTGGAGAAGATCACAAAGAATCAAGATCTTAAAATCAAATCTGAAAGATTGCATATACTACAAAAATACATCACAACATCCTAGGTGCTTTGGAAGAACTCAATTATATAAAGACCAACAACAGCCACATAGTGGGAAGCTATAACTTCACATTGTTATAAATGTTGTAAATAATAATGAAATCAACAAGACTGAAAACAGAATATCAAAAGGAAATAACTGAGCATCAGGTTTTAACTGGAAAAAGAAGTCTATGCCAAGTCAATCTCTGAAGAACACTAAAGGAAAGGTAGATATAAAGCTAACATTGAACTGGTTGAAATCAGGAGTGCTGAATAAAGAAACTGAAGGCTTCAATTTGGCTGTCCAAGAACAAGCTTTGCAGACCAATTCCATGAAAGCAAAAATTCAACATGTAAGTAACAACAGCAAAGGTCACTTATGCAATGAGAAAGATAAAACAGTGGGTCACCTTATCAGTGGCTGCAACAAAATCTCACAGCCTGATTATCTACAACATGAATTGAATTACCAAAATTATACATTGGAAGCTTTGCCAGAAGTTTGAGTTTGAATGCAGCAAAAATTACTGGGAACACCAAATTGACAAGTGGGCAAGTCAAGATCCTTTGGGACTTTTGGATCCAAACAGACTGACATCTGGTCCACAAAATGCCTGATATCACTATTGTGGAAAAGAAAAAAAATCTAGTTCATTGATATTGCAATACCATGTGATGCACGAATTGAAGAGAAACAGCTAGAAAAAATAGCAAAATATTGTGATTTGCAATTTGAAGTTGAGCAACTATGGAGGAAGAAATCAATGGGTTGTACCAATAGTAATAGGACTCCTTGGAGCAATACCCAAAGGGCTGCCTAGATACATGGAAAATTTGAATTTATATCCCGACTTTGCCAAAAACCACTACTCAAAACTGGCTATGTCCTCAGACCCTACCTTAATAGCTCTTAGTCCTTGATTAGGACTGTTAAGTTTTTACCAGTCCCAGACTGTGAATCAAACTGAAGTTTAAATCTTAAATAACAACAACAACCCAAATAGCAATTTAAAAATGAAAATCTGAAAACCAATGTGAGACACCATGATAAGACATAACCAAAAACTAAGAAATAAATATTAACATATAAAGTTGACAAAATATCTTATCTTTTTTATTCACTGAAATTACCCATATATACATAATTAGACAACAAAGATGTTAAATATCAAACATTGTTGTAATCCAGTTCTTAGAATACTTTATTGTCATGTACACTAATACTTTGAATGTACACTAATCTGCATACATTAAAATGAAATTACATTGCATACAGCTCTTAAAGGGTCTTCACCTCTAATATAAACATAAACATGACAATATAAACAAATAAACAAAAATAAATAAATAAATACAGAATTATGCATGTACTCACATATATTATATGACACAGAGAAACAACACAGTCTAGTTTGGATGTATACTACATGCACATGATGAGAGAAACAAAACTTGCAAGTTTACCAGATGGATGGCCTAGGGAACAAAGCTGTTACAGAATCTAGCAGAAGTCCTGCTAGAAAAACTTTAAAACCTCCTCCCAGTGGGGAGCAACATAAACAGACTGTGAAGTGGGTGTGTCGGTTCTCTGACAATGCTTTGAGCTTTAAGCACATAGCGCTTATAAACAGTATCCCGAATAAAGGGAAGCAAGCTTCCTATAATCTTGTCGGCTGTCTTTACCATTCTCTGAATGGACTTTCTATCTGAGGCACTGCTGCCACCAAACCAAACAGTGATGCAGTTTGTTAAAATGTTCTCAATCAAGCTTCTGTAAAATGTGGTCAGGAGAAAGGAGAAAGATGTGCTCTCCTCATCCGATGCAAAAATGCAGACGCTGGTTTGAAAATTAGAAATATTTTTAGTTTAGTTTAGTAATCATACAAAGACAGATTAAGGTTTGCACAGGAAATAATTTAACTGGGATCACATCAAACTATTATTATCAATAGACTTCAGTGCTATCTATCTGTATTTGTGTCAGAAGCACCTACAAAGCTAATGGAAAAGTGCTCCTGGATTAAAAGGATTTGCCAGTGATGGCAATCTGATGAATATGGAGAAGAACTGATAATTTTTTTTGGTCATATAATGAAGAGAACAAAACCTGAAGACTGCTCCTTGCATTTTGCTTCTTCTAACTTACAAATTTAAAATAACTAGTACTTTGAAATAATCTTGCCATGGTGGCGCAGTGGTTAGAGTGCAGTACTGCAGGCTACTGATCACCAGCTACCAGCAGTTTGGCTGATCAAATCTCACCAAGCTCAAGGCTGACTCAGCCTTCCATCTTTCTGAGGTCAGTAAAATGAGGATCCAGATTGTTGGGGGCAATATGCTGATTCTGTAAACCACTTAGAGAAGGCTCTAAGCACTATGAAAAGGTATATAAGTCTAAGGGCTATTGCTGGTGAAATTATCAAAATTAGTTTGTTCCAATAACAATTTTAAAAACAAAAGACCACATACATGTTAAATCAGTACATTTCTGGTGATATTTGCAAAATTTTACACCTCTCCAAAATCTTTTGAGAAAATAGACCATGACAATCAATGAAATTTCTCTTTCTCTTTTCTCTTCCTGCCACGGATACATACTTCCACAGATAAAGTAATTCCATGGCTGTCAGGTATGTGTACGTAAATAAAAGAAAGCTTTTGAGAAAGCTGTGTTAACGTATCAGTTTTGGCAGTTATAATTGATGGTTATATTAACTTCCATAAAGACATTTCAGAGTTTAGTGTAAGCATCAATTTTATTTGATTCTTTATACAATTCTTACATTGTATTCCATCATAGACTTTCTTTTAATTTCAAATGATAGTAAAAGTTCAACTTAATTCTTATTCTTATACACTCCAAAAATTGGCAAATAAGATCAAGATCAAATATGTAATACCACAGAAGATATAAAAACTTTGCTCAGGCTCTTAAGCTTTCATTATTGATTTAGAAGTCAGGCTCTTTTCTTTCATAGTTTGTATTTGTGTTTCAGATCAATCCTGGGTTAAAGAAAGATGCATTTGAGCGGACTTAAAAGATCAGCAACTACCCTGTATATACATTCTTGATAGAATTGGATCTATATTTATTGGTACAAGATACAGTAGAAGACATAGTGCTTCCTCAAAATTTGCTTTTCAAAATTTCCACATTGTGTAGTAATTATGTAGGGAGAGTCCAACAGATTCAATTGATAATTTCTTTCCATAGATAGATTTCAGAGGTGGTATTCAGCAGGTTCTGACCAGTTCTGGAGAACCGGTAGTGGAAAATTTTAAGTAGTTCCGAGAATTGGTAAATATTACCTCTGCCTGGCCCTGCCCCCATCTATTCTCTGCCTCCCGAGTCCCTGCTGATCGGGAGGAAATGGGGATTTTGCAAGTAACTTTCCCCTGGAGTGGGAAAGGAATGGAGATTTTATAGTATCCTTCCCGTGTCATGCCCATCAAGCCATGCCTACAGAACCAGTAGTAAAAAAAATTGAATCCTGCCACAGATAGATTTGATAGATTTCTATCTCTTAATGTTAACATAATGACATAATTCACAATATTGAAATCTGGAGATTTTTCCTACTGAATTTGCATAATTTTTGTAATAGTAAAACATGAACATGAGGAACTTCTGCAAAACATTGTTCATATCTTCTCTTTTCATATTAAACCCCTAGCTGTCTCTGCAACAGATGCATAGGTGCAAAATTAATTACTGTACTTGCATTCGTTCTTTAGAGTTTTTTCTGTGCTGAAAGTTATTTATTGCTTTACAGAACATTACTAGTAGCAATAAAAAGTCTAATTCAGATATATCTAACATTATAAGCAATCAAACTTTTCACTTAATTGAATTAATTTCTGTTTGAATCAGATTTTGTACATTTAAAAGGAAAAAAAATGTTCTGTGATTATAGCAGCCTTTTCACAAACCAAAGACAATGGATATACCACAGTTCATTGCCCATCTCCAGATACATTATTTTTATTTAAAAATAATGCTCCTGGATGTTCATCTCTAAAAGGTAGTTGAAAGAATTAACATTACAAAGAGCTGTTTGAAAATATGAAAAAATAAAGTGATTCAGACTTGGTACAGCATCCATACTGCAGAGTAAAAGTACAATTGATTTTTTTCCTCAAAAATAATTTATTTAAAACTTTTACAAAATTACACTATGTTCTGATGAATTTTATAATAGATATAGATTTGAACTGGGTAGGATTAGAAATTTCTGACATTTTATTCTATTTTATATATTTTTGGAATAGACATTCTCATTTACCATTCCACATCTGTTAGTGCTAGCTGGCCTATGCATGTACAAAGTAGGATGATTGTCAGAATTCACTCTGAGTTTTCCTCTTCAGTTTGCTCCCTCAGCTTCTGAAAACGATCCAGCTTCGACTGAACAAGCCAACTGGATGCATCTGTAACGCCAGAACCTAGACAAAAAAGGGGGAGATTTGGCAGAAATCCTGCTTGAATGCATAAACTACTATGCTAGCTATGTTGGGTTTTCAAGCCATTATTGAAATATCAATAGTGTCATATGTCTGTCTCTGTTTGTTCCATACATATGGAGAATTGGAAGTATTGCTAAAAATATAAAAATATTATACAACTATTATAAGCTTTAGAGTTCCTGAGCATCCAATCTATAATTGCCCTTATCGAGTATACAACCCTGTGAATAATGTTTCCTGCCTGATTTTATTTACAATCCCAGTAAATATTAATCAGGTTGCCATTTTAATTCATACAGTTATAAAATGCTAACACATGCAAATTGAGTACTCATTATAGAGAAACTGACCTAGATTAGCAGTTTAGGATGGATTTCACAACCCAATGATGAAATTAATTAATCAGAAAGTCTTATTCCATGTTTATTGGATTCCTCAAATAAAATGTCAGCATTTTTGTGTTAGTATTGCAATATTCCTGATGACTTTTTGGCTCATATGATTTGGTCTAGTATCATCATGTAAAATAAGTTATGAACATGTTAATACAATACTGATCAAGAAAGATGAATGTAGAAAAGTGTCAAAAATAATATTCCTCTCTGCATGGAAAGAAATAAACACTTCTCATGTTAAAATAGGGATATAAGTGCTTTTAAAATTTCTAGAAATATCTTTAAACATGACTAGATAGATGACTAGATTATGTTTCCAAATGCTTAATAATATGTTAAAGAAGTCCATTTAATGTTTTATTAATATGTTAAAGAAATTTGTTATTTCTTCAATATATATATATATATATATTCAGGTTTTCGCGGGTGTTTGTATGTAGGTCTTTGGTTATTCGGGTCTTCTCCCACGTAAAATTGGAAGTGTCTTGGCGACGTTTCGACGAAGTCTCATTCGTCATCTTCAGGCTGGTGTTCTCGGCTTCGTGCTTCCAGGAGCAATGTGAGATCGCAGCTGTCTCCTCCTTTTAACTGCTAGTGGGGGTGTGAGCTGATTGGATGGGAACTTGGCTGTGTTCTGATTGGGTGGAGGTGTGTTCTGATTGGTTAGGGGCTTGGCTGTGCTCTGATTGGATGGGGGGTTGGTTGTGCTCTGATTGGCTGGGGGTGTGTTCTGTTTGGGTGGGGGCTTGGTTGTGCTCAGCTTAGTCTGAGTTGCAGGGGGATTTGAGCTGGTGAGCTGCATTGTTGTTGTTTGGCTTCGTGTTTGTGGCCGTACGAGCTCTTCACCCAAGTACCAATCAAAGAAGCCTTGACAGTTATCCAAGACAAATATAACCCCCCCAAGCACATCTTAGATCTGACCAACCACTGCCTATCCAACACATACTTCATCTATAATGGACAGAAATACAAACAAACAGAAGGACCACCCATGGGATCACCTCTCTCACCTGTCATTGCCAACCTCTATATGGAATACTTTGAAACCCAAGCTCTAGAAAAATCTGATTACAAACCCAAACTCTGGCTCAGATATGTGGACGACACCTTCATAATCTGGCCACATGGGAAAGAAAAACTGGACAACTTCCTTACACACCTCAACAGCCTACACCCCAAAATACAGTTCACCATGGAAACAGAAGCGAACAACCAACTTCACTTCCTGGATGTCTTAGTCTACAGAAAATCCAATGGCTCCCTAGGACACACTATCTACCAGAAGAAAACACACACAAACTGCTATCTGCACGCACTCTCACACCACCACCCTGCCCAGATCAACTCTGTAGCCAAGACACTCATTTCCAGAACAAAACGCTTAGCTGACGAACAACACCTAAAAAACGAACTATACACTCTCACTAATGTACTAACATCCAATGGATTCCAAAGAAATAAGATCACCAACCTAATCCAAAAAGAAACCCCCATTAAAATCCAAGACAGAGAACAAGAAAACGGCAAAGTCCTCCTCACATAAGCCCTCCTTTGACAAAATAGAATTAGAAGATCAAGGCATATACGAAATCCCATGTGCTTCCTGCCCATCAACATACATTGGACAGACCAACAGAAGAATGAGTGTGCGCATCGAGGAACACAAAAACTCAATACAAAAACAAGAACACACATCATCATTAGTTCAACATATAAATACAACAGGACACAACATTAATTTTAATAAAACAAAAACAGTTGCAAAAATAGAACATCTCAATGGCAGGATAATCAGAGAAGCAATAGAAATTGAAAAAAAAGACCATATTGCATGAATAAACGGAATGACACTTCACGTCTGCCTACTATTTGGAAACCTGCTCTCATAGATAGATGAATCTTAACACCATATATAAAACATAAACCAAACATTAATCAAAAAAATCCCAACCAAATCATATTCAAACCAGCCACAAAGATGAAGCCCTGCCACCTAGTGGAGAAAAACCGACCATACACCCGAAGCCAAGCCAATAAACACATACTGGGACTCCCAACCAATCAGAATGAAAAGGTGGAGCCATCCCAGAATACCAGCACCAGATTTGAAATACCAACGGCAGTTAGTACAAAATGACTGCTGACATAAGCCTGATGATGGCAGATGGGATTCTATCGAAACGTCGCTTCTACCCTTTTAGGGATATATCCACAATTACACGGGAAGAAACCCGAAATATTAACTATACACACATACATACCCGTGAAAACTTACATAGATAGATAGATAGATAGATAGATAGATAGATAGATAGATAGATAGATATATTATATAGATAGATAGATATAGATAAAGATATAGAAATAGAAATAGATATAGATATATAGTTATAATCTATATAGAATAAGATTATATAGAATATTATTTTATTTTATTTTCTCTTAAACTTTAAGAGCTTATTTATTTCATTTTTGAAATTAAATAAAATTAAAATTAAATATGTAAATAAATAAAATGTTTTCTATGTATACATTTCTGTATATGCCTCTATATGTACATGTAGAGAGAAAAAGTTATAGAGAACCATTGGACAAATGGTTGTTTAGACAGAGCAGAAGAATTTTTTTGTGTGTGATTCTTCTGTGTCCATATCTAAATAAAATTTAAGATCACCTCAAATTTGCTTGCAAATGTCAAGTTATAATGATCTATAGTTTGAGAATTATGTAGATGAAAATTAAAGGACTTCACCTTTCAAGTAATTCTAACTGAGTTTAGCAGAACTTTAAGTAAGTTAGCAATTTTATAAAGTTCCACTACGTGAATATAGTGTTTCCTTAGCAATTTTCAAGGTAGATAAAAGAGGCTACTGCATTTTACCATTCAAAAATTAATCAAATCAAGATAATATTCAAGGGAAATGAATTTTAGCTCATTCCTAGCTAAATGTTTGTGTTTCTCACTGTTCTTTAAATAGTTTGCAGTATAAGCAAGATGTATTATTTATAATGAAGAACTTTGAAAAGAAAGATATTTTGCCTCATTACATTTTAAGAAAAGACAAAATAATATTCCTTTGTGCCTTTTGAATGATTTTTATTGCTTTACCTAGTTTAAGGTAAGAACAATTAACTTATGTGCTGCACTCTATTATTCCATGCACTAACAGCAATTATATAGCAAGGAATAACATAAACTGACAAGACAAATGATAGCTGTTGGTTTATTTTTAATGAAAATGATTTTTATTTTATTCTTATAATAGTTATAACCTGCTCCAATGTCAAAGGACTCTGGCCAGTTCAAAACATCAAACAAACCCTTTATCCATCAAAGCCCTTTTCTCTAGTTGGCCAAGATAAATACAGTTTGTGGCTCTTGTTCTGAATGACCTCCAGAAATTCTGCCCAGAATTTTCATATATAGTCAACCAATAATCAACAGCTTAATAAAGAACTACCAAGGAGAAAACAACAGTCCCACCAGTGACAAGACAAGTTATTGTATATAAATGGAGAGCAAATTCCATTTTCTTCTACCAATGAAGATGATACCCAGTCTGCAAGCAAACAATTAAACTCAAAGAGAATCTGGGCTTCTACATTCAATTCTATATATACATATATACAACTATATATACATATTCTCTTCTATTGGGCAAATATATTGGTAATAGATAAGAATATTTTATGTATACTTTTGATAGCCATTATGCCAACATGAAAACTATCTTTTTTCCTTTCTGCCTCTTGTCTGATTTGGGAGTGGTAACTGGCAAAGTACCAGTTACCACTCCCTTGTTAAGTAACAATCATAAGGTCATTGCAAGAAATAAAGTGTACAATATTTTAAAGTTATCTCTAGTGCTTTGGGACTCTGGTATCTGAACAAGAGGCAGTGTATACCTTCGGTCTCTCACTTCACAGAATGAGAAAAAAATTCAATAGAAATCCAAAGTGTAGATAATAATAGGGGAAAGTTTCCTTTCAGTTGAGTCCAACTTTGGAGTAGAGAATTCAGCATTGTGTTTGAAGTTGCCACTGTCCACTTAATGGCAAGGGGATTTTATAATCTATTTAATCAAACTTAATGAAAAAGAAGGAGTGTATTATGCAATTTTACATACAGATGTTTCTGACTTACGACCGCTATTGAACCCAAATTGTAAAAGCAACTTTTATTGCTTATATACTTATATTGCTAAGTAAAACATTTGTTCAAAGAGTTTTGCCCCATTTTACAACTTTTATTGCCACTGTTGTTAAGTGAATCATTGCAATTGTTAATCTAGTAACAGAGTTATTAAGTGAGTCTGGCTTCCCCATTGACTTTGCTTGTCAGAAGGTCGCAAAAGCTGATCACATGACCCCAGGACATTGCAATTTTCATAAATATGAACCAGTTGCCAAGCATTTGATTTTTGATTATGTGACATAATTGCAATGATCATAAGCATGAAAAATAGTCATAACTCACTTTTTTCAGTGCTGTTGTAACTTTGGACAGTCACTACACAAACTATTGTAAGTCAAGGATTAGCTGTACTGATTTGAAAGCTGAAATGGTTTGCTTGATGCCATAGAAAAAAAACCCAAACCATCTACCATGGCTGATTTCTTGAGTCTAAACTTGATAAAATATTTCCTACTTTAATATATTTAATATATTGTAACACTGGCTGAAAGTACGCACTCATCTGTGAGAAAACAGATGCATTTTGTTAGCATTGAGGCTATAATATATTTAGCCTGCAGCAAGGTCTTTACATTCCACAGTTGAAGTTTGGCAAAAGCTCTTCTACATCACAGGTTATGGGGCAAAAGAACCAAATAGAACAGCAAGATGATGGCCAATTCAATCCATATAAGACATGGGTTAAAAAAGGTTAAACTTTTAACAAATTTAAGTAACTTTCCTGGCAAAATATTGTTCTAATTGGTAAAGCTGCTAAGTGATAACTCTAAAGGATATATCTTACCTAGAGAAGAATTGGCCAGTGAAAAATCAGCCACCCGATGACAACCCATCAATAAAAACTTATTGCCATGAAGCACGCCCAAACATGGACATAAAGCCAGATTTAGATTCACTTATGTAAATCAAAAAGGAAGGAAGGAAGGATCTTCTATCTAAAAAAGGAAAGAAAATGTCTCTCCCTCTCAAAATGATAGTACAAATGGAAAACAAAATCAAAATAAACATTTAACATTTAAAAAAAAAATTCTACCAATATTATAACTAAATGCTAAAATGTCTAAAACTCAAAGTTTCTGAAAATGTATTACAGAAGCTGCATTAAAAACATGAAAATTAGGATTCTATATAATTTATTCAGAATCAATCTTGTGCTGATTTGGGGTGCCTAATTTTTTCTGAGATTTTTTTTTTACAGATTTGATATCTCCTGTTATAAATTTAAATGAAAAGAAAAAAGAAAATGATATCCACACAGCTGTTCTTTGAATATTCTCATGAAAAACAACATAATTTTACACTGGTACTGAAAAAGTGATTTATGACCAGTTTCACACTTATGATGGTTGCAGCATGCCCATAGTCACTTGATCGAAATTCAGATACTTGGCAACTGACTCATATTTATGACGTTTGCAGTGTCCAAGGTCATGTGATCACCTTTTGCTCAGGGGTGAAATGCTCCCGGTTTGGACTGGCTCGGGCGAGTAGGTAGCGGAGATTGAGGCTAGTTCGCTGAACTGGGACCAATGGCTGGCTGGCCACGCCCCTGAACTGGTCAACGGCCCACAGTCCTGCCATGCTTGCCTGCCTTCCATGCTGCCTTCCTGGCGTCCTGGTGGCCAGCTTGTGAAGGCAAGCAAACAGAAGTCCATGTGGAGGGCAGGCAAGCATGGCAGGGCTGCAGGGAAGAGTCACAGCCCAAGAACAGCAGGAACATCTCTCAATTTGCAAAGAATCGTGATTGTTAAAAAGACCAGTAAGCCTAAATATCAACAACAGAGACCGAGGCTGTGTGTTTGTGTGGGTGGGTGTTAAGCACGAAGCATTACAAACCGCTGGGCTACTCCCAACACCTTCCTTTCCGGGCACAGCAAAGAACTGGGAAGTCTGCGCGCATGTGCCTGAAGGAGTAAAAAAAAAAAGCCCGCTACACGGCAGATACAAATACCTCGGTGACCAGGATCCTCCTCCCCACCCCAGGCACGCACATGCCCCCCGACTCCCCCTCCCTTTTTACAGCGGTATTCGGTTTACATTATGAAAGGAAAGGCAATTTCGGCAAAAGTTTTCCTGCCTTTGGAAAAGTGAATTGGCCAAGCTGACGGGACTTGGTTGCATTACACACACACACACGCAAACGGACTTAAAATGAAAGGAGGCATCTGCTTTGGAAAGGCCGGGTCCAACCTTTTCAAATATTACAGGTGGTTCACAAAGCGCGAAGGCGGCAATCAGTGCGCGGTGCTTCGCTGAAGCCCCTTTATCTTCCAGTTAAGAGAGCGAGCCCCTCTTAGGGTCTGCGGTAGCCATGAAATGCAAATTTTCTAATAGCGTCCGTGTGTGTGGAAGGTTCAGGCAAGCGGGGAACAATAGCCGACCCTCCCCTTTTGTGTTCTGACATCTGTTCAAAGAGCGGCTTTCAAATGTTTGTGTGTGTATGTGTGTATGTGAATTGCTGTGATTATGCTTTGATTTTATTTTTTTTCCCCGATCAAGTGTTGTTGTTTTTTAAAAAAATTGATTTTTATTATAACATATAGTGATACATTCAATACATTTTCGGTTCATTGGTGCAAATATACATATATACATCTACATACATTATTACTTGTCTTTTATTTGATATTGTTTCTTAAAGCTAAATTTAATTTCAAAACACTTAAAGATAATAGTGCTCAAATCTCTAAGACTAGATGTAATACTGTTCATTTCTCAATGGATTTTGTTTATTAATTAATACTTAATCTCTGTACTCTATTTCCTTCTTTATTTCTTTTACCCATCCATTCGTACCACATGTCCCACACGCTATAAAATTCCGAATCCTCTCTGTCATTAATTTCTGAACTCAGTTTATTCATTTCGGCGCACTCCAGTATTTTGCCAATAACATGTTCTTGAGGTGGTATTTGTTTTTCTTTCCAATACTGGGCAAAGGAAATTCTAGCAGCTGTCAGAATATGTATAATTAAATACTTTTTCTTTTTTGCATATTCAATTTTCAAAATTCCCAGAAGAAAGGCTTTTGGTTCGAAATCAAAATTTTCTTTTATTATTTTTTTAATCCACATCCATATCATCCTCCAGAATTTTTGTGCCTGATTACAAGTCCACCAGCAGTGACAGAAAGTACCCTGATGATGGTCACATTTCCAACATTTAGGGCTCGAATTGGGGTAGATCTTCGCTATCCTAGCTGGGGCCATATGCCATCTGTAAAACAGCTTGTATTGGTTTTCCTTGTAAGCCGTCGCCTTTGTCATTTTAAGATTATTATTCCATATTGAATCCCATTTGTTCAGATTTATATTCTGTCCTATATTTTTGGCCCATGCTAACATCGGTTCTTGAACTACTTCCTCTGCCATATCGTACTCCAATAAGTAATTATATAATTTAGCTAGAATTTTGTCATCCATACCCATCCATATCTTGTCAAATCCATTTATGCTTGTCTCAATGCCACATTTCTCCTTATCTTTTTTATATCTGGATTTAATTTGGTTATATGGCCACCAGTCTATAGAAGTACCTTGTTCCATCAATTCTTCCCTTGTTTTAAGATTCCCTCCCCCATCTAATAATTCATTGTATCTGACCGTTTTACCCATTTCTAATACATTTGGATATATTATAGCCTCCATGGTGGAAAGCCATCTCGGAATTTTCCTATAGTGCTTCTGTCTCATCTCTCCCCATATTTGTATCAAGATCTCCTTTATTTTATGCCTATGAAAATAAGTTTTCATTTTCTTCCCAGTATCCAGAGATATGCATGCCAACCCTTCTGGAGATCATGCCCTTCTAAAGCTAACAGTCTTTTATTTCTCAGGGTTGCCCAATCTTTCAGCCATACTAGGTTTGCAGCTTTTTGATATAACTCCCATTTAGGTAATCCGAAACCTCCTCTTTCCTTCTTGTCCTGTAAATTCCTAATTGCTATTCTTGGTTTCTTTCCCTCCCAAATAAATTTTCTAATGATGCTGTTGAGCTCCAAAAAAATTTTTTTATCTAATTTAACAGGGACCATTTGGAATAGATACAATAACTTGGGTAATATGCTCATTTTTATTGCCGCAATTCTACCTAATAATGATATCTGTAGTCTTCCCCACTTTTCTAGATCCTGTTTAACATTTCTAATCAATGGTAAATAATTATCCTCTCTGAGGGCCGAACACCTTGATGAGATCCACACCCCCAGGTACTTAACCTTCTTGGCGGTTTGGATCTCCATTGATTCTTCCAGTGCTTTTTTTCTTACCTCTGTCATATTTTTTGTTAATAATTTAGTTTTGGATTTATTTAATTTAAATCCTGCTACCTCTCCGTAATTGCTCAATTCTTCCAAAATTTTAGTGCCTGATTCTAATGGTTCTTCCATAATTAATACCACATCATCTGCGAATGCCTGTGTCTTATATATCTCTTTTCTGATTGTTAAACCCTTTATTTCATTATTGTTCCTAATCTTTCTCAAAAGTACTTCTAGTGCTAAAATAAATAAAAGTGGGGATAGAGGGCACCCTTCTCGGACCCCTTTTCTAATTTGGAAAGCCTTAGTTAATTTTCCATTCAGTAATATGTTAGCCTTTTGTTTTTGATAGATTATGGATATCGTATTGACAAAATTTGATCCGAATTCCATTTGGATAACTTGTTGTTTCATAAATTGCCAATTAAGATTGTCGAATGCCTTTTGGGTGTCGACAAAGACCAATGCCATTTCTTTGTTCGGGTGTTCCTCATAGTATTCCAATATGTCTATTATCATCCTTGTATTATTCCTGATTTGCCTTCCAGGGAGGAATCCATTTTGATCACTGTGTATTAATTTATTCAGAATTATTTTTAGCCTTTCTGCTAAGATGCCCATATAAATTTTGTAGTCCATATTCAGGAGAGAGATCAGTCTATAATTTTTAATTAATTTTGGATCCTCTCCTTCTTTTTGGAGGAGAGTAACATACGCCTCTCTCCATGATTCTGGAATTTTGGATTCTGTTAGGGCCTCATTATAAATTTCTAACAGCTTTGGTAATAAAATTTCCTCCAAATCCGAATTTTTATAGAATTCCCCTGGAAGTCCATCTGTGCCTGGAGATTTATTCTTTTTAAGTTTTGATATTACCGTCCTTAATTCTGTCATTGTTATTTCTTTATTAAGTATTTCTTTATCCTCTTCCCCAATCTTTGGGAGACTTTCTTTTGACAAGTATTGGAGCACCTTTTCATTGGGAATTTGTTCTTCCACATACAAAGCCGCATAATACTCTCGGGCAATCTTCAATTTATCTCCCTGTTTATTGTTAAGGTGGCCTTCTGGGTCTTCCAATTGATGAATTATGCCTTTCTCTTTTTCTTTTTTTAACCTGTAGTACAGCCACCTGCCCAGTTTGTTTGCATTTTCAAAATAATATTGTTTGGTTCGTTTCATTTTGTACGCCAATTCCTCTTGATCGATAATATTTAATTTGTGCCGTATAACCATCCAATTTTCTTTAACAACCTTATTATCTGGTTTTTGTTGTAGTTCCCTCTCAGCTTTCCCTAATTCTTCTATCAGTGCCTTCTGCCTCTCTCTTCTTTCCTTATTTCTATGTGCACTATACGATATTGCTAGTCCTCTTATGTACGCTTTCATTGTATCCCATATGATACCTCGAGATGTTACTTCCTTTTCATTTACTTCAAAAAATAGATTTAATTCTTTTTTTACTTTCTCAACATTTTGCTTGTCCTTTAGAAATTGATTATTTAATCTCCATCTTGTATTTCTTCTCTTGTGCGTACATTCCCATTTAACCTCTAATGGATTATGGTCTGCCCAAATGTTGGGCATAATTTCTGTTGACTTAATATCTAACCCTATATCTCTGCTTACCCACATCATATCAATCCTGGACCAAGATTTTTTAGGATTAGAATAATATGTATACCTCTTATGTGGGTGCAGAACCCGCCAAATATCCACTAGATTAAGTTCTTCTACCATATCAAAGAATGGTTTTGGTAAATTTTTCCTCTTTTTCTTTTTACCTTTGGTCCCCTTATAATCTCTATTCGAATCTATTACCCCATTAAAATCCCCAATTATACAAATCTTGCTCTTATCCATCATGCTTGATCTCTTTCCTAATTTTTTATAGAAGTCTCCTAAATTTTCATTCAGAGCATAAATTGCTGTTAATAAAATTGGATAATTGCCTCTTTTAACTTCCACCATTAATATCCTTCCCTTCGGGTCTGCATATTTTAATTCGGCTTTTATTTCCTTCTTGATGTACAATGCTATTCCCCTCTTCTTTTTGTCAGCTAGAGATGTATAAAGATTCCCCAATTTTTTATATTCCAAATATTTTTTATTTTCCTTTTTAATATGAACCTCTTGAAGACACACTATATCCATATTTTGTTTAGCTAATTTTGTAAAAAAAAAAAATTTCTCGTTATCATTCAGGCCATTTACGTTGATCGATATCAATTTCCAATCATCCATCTCTTAATTCTTGTATACCAACCTAATACTTCTTGACGCGTGTAACTCTTTGTGGTCTTTGGTCTTTCTTTGTCTCTTTACTATCGTTATCTTCCTCCTCCTTCTCCTTCGATGTCCCTTCTTTCTCTCTTTTCTGCTGGGTTGCTTCTTCTTCAGATGTTATCGCCTCTAACTCCTCTTTACTGCTTTAGTCCTCTTCAGACACTCGTAATTGATCCAAGAACTCTTGAGCTGCTACTAAGCTATCTATCTTAACTTTATTCCCTTGCCACGTGATCCACATGCCTTCCGGTAAAATCCACCTAAAGAGGATATTCCTTTTGTTTAATTGAGTAGCCAAAAACCTATAATCTCTCCTTATCTCCCTTACCCTCCTTGGAATTTGTTTCAATATAATCACCTCCTTTCCCTTGCACATGACTGGTTCATCTCTTGCCATACTATAGAAGATATCCTTTACCTTCTTCCTTGCGAATCTTATATGCACCTCCCTTGGCAATTTATTTCTTCGTGCATAATTTGTCTGGACCCTATATGCCTCATCAATTTCCTTTATAATATCCAATTTATCTTGTTGCAGCACCTCAGCAATTAATTCCGCCGTCACCCGGCCCAGATTTTCTTCCTTATCTTCCGCAATGTTTTGGAAACGGAGATAGAAGGAGGCTCGATCCATTTCCAATTGGGTAATTGAGTCTGCCAATTCCCTATTCTGTGCCATCAGTTTTTGGTCAACCATATCTAATTTTTTTTCCTGTTGTTCCATTTTAACTTCCATCTTTTTAATCTTCTGTGTATTTGTTTGTATCGATTCCTGTATACCAATCATTTTTTGATCTAATGCCCTAATATCTGTCTTCAATTCAGTATGGTTACTAGACATTTTTTCTTGCATCATAATCATTGTGTCCTGTATTGCTGTCAGTGTTGATTGCATTGCTTGCATTGTGGGTATCATTCCTGATTTCTCCATTTTAGAGAGACCTTCAGTCGATTTCTGTATAGCAGGTGATGTCGTTGTGATTGTGGGATTTGAGGGTGTTTTTTTTCCTGTTTTTGTCACCGTGGATGAAAGGCTTGTCATCTCCTTTAATACCTTTTTCTGTTTTCTTATTATCTTTTCAATGTTTTTCCAGATTGTCATCCACCAATATTTAACTGCCTCTATCAAATGTATTTATATTAAATCGTTCCCCCGTTCCACTATTCAATATTGTTTACCTTCTCACCTGCTATCACTACTTGAGCAAATGAGCTTTATCTTGCCTTATTTAACACTTAAGCACTGATGACTTTCTAATATATCTTAAGCAATCTAAGTACACATATAAATAATTAATTAATTATGCAATCTCAATATTCAATATTTCAAGTTATAAAAAGCTAATCAAAATTAAGAATCAATAATTGAAAGAAGAAGAAAGGAGGAGAAGAAAAGAAAAAAATCCAATTATAGAATATATAAGATTATAGTGTGTATAAATTCAATAAAAAAAACTAAAAAGTACTTAATAAATTCTAAATAAGTTCACAATTAATTTAAATTATCTGAAATGGAATATGTAATATATATAATATTGATATAGATATATAATTGTAAATATATAAATTTTCTAATGTTTTTTTTTGTTGTTGTTATTTGCCCAACTCGTTAATTAATTGATTGCTCAGTAACTTCTCTCGATCATAAAAGAGCAAAAGGGAGAAGCAACCAAAAATATAAAAAAGTTCTTACAGCTATGTGTCTCTATTGATGTGTGGGAGTGGAGAAAAAAAAGAGATGGCTGAGCGTGTTTGGCTGCAGGAGGAGGCCTGGGCGGAAGGTGGCTTTTTCTGCAGCATTCCCCTTCCCTCTTTGGATCACCCTGCAAGGGGAAGGCTCTGCCCTTGCAGAAACGGGGTGGGTGGTTTGTACAGAGGATTGGCAGGGGGGGATGTGCGGCCCTCCGGGATGAAGAGCAGGGCAAGAGAAGGCTCTGAGGTTCTCCTGAGCAGTCAAGCCAGAGGGAAACTCAAAGCTGTGGGAGCTTCAGAAAGGCAGAATGTGCTTTTGTGCAGCTCCTGGCTTCTGTGACATTCTGTGAAAGACAGAATGTGCTTCTGTGTCAGAATGTGGAGCTCCTGGCTCTAACAGTGAGTGATGTGAGTGACGTCAAACTGGCTATGCCCACCCAGTCACACGACCACCAAGCCACACCCACAGAACCGGTAGCAAAAGAATTTAGATTTCACCCCTGCTTTTGCTATCTTCTGACAAGCAAAGGAAAACATTCTGTCAATGGGAAAGCCAGATTCACTTAACAATTTAACTTACTATGTTACTAATTTAATAACTGCAGTGATTTACTTAACAACTGTAGCAAAAAAAGTTATAAAATGGAACAATATTCACAGCAACAGAAATTTTGTGCTCAATTATGGTCTTAAGTTGAAGACTATCTGTACTAAATTTTACATGTTGGGTTTTTAAAAAAGAGAGAAAAAGTTGTATTTAGTTTCTAAACTCTGGAGAAGTTACAGCAGTACGGATTATTTTAAGAATAGTCTTTTTTCTCATTTTTTAAAAAATATCCAAGTAACATATTTTTGAAAGGACAAAAAGCTATTACATGCAGAATGTCCAAAAGGAGTTTCCAATCAGCATTAAAATGGATCAGTGTCCAAATTCCAAATCTGGAAGAAAAATTATAAATTAACCAGATCGGCAAAATATAAAGAAAATCAATATAAAATGTTTTACCATTGGTACTTGGCACCCTCTAGATTGGCAAAAATATATCCAAATTTAAATCCCAACTGTTGGAAATTTAGGCAAAAGCAAGGTGCCTTCTTTCATACATGGTGGTTATGCTCCGAAACAAAAAAATTGTGGATGAAAATATATAGTTGGATACAGGAAGTAACAGGCTTCCAGGTAGAATATACACCAGAATTGTTTCTTCTAGGAATAATGAAAAAGAAATATGAAAAAACAACAACACATATTATTCTACATATGACAACGGCGGCAAGATTGGCATTTGTGCAATGTTGGAGAAGCTAGATTTAATAATTAGAAAGATATTAGATTGCGCCGAGATGGATAAAATGACATAGGAACTGAAAGGACAGATGGATTCGGACTTTTATGTAATATGGGAGAAATGGTATAATTGGATCAAAGATAGGAAAAAAATGAAATAACAGATAGTAGATTTTGTAAAATTATATAGAGTATAGGAGAATATTGTGTGATGATATGTAAATGGTCACAGTCATGCACAAGAGCAGGATAAGAATTGTTTAATTGTTAAAACCCAATAAAATTCAAAAAAATAAAATAAAATGGATCAGTATCTTTTCTCTAATAAAAGCTGTCAATTTTGCCACTTCAGACAGCTCCTTCAACTTCAAATAAATAAAATTATGATATACGAGTTTGAGATTAGAAAAAATAGTAGGTAACAGGAAAAAAAGTTGTGTTGTAACCTTAGAGTAAGAGGTTAATTTATCTGTTGTAAAAATAAAGTCAAAAGTAATTTGTTTATATTTCTTTTTCTTTACTCTCAGCATTTTTGGCTTTAGTTTCTCTTCTTTCTGACTTTTTTCCCCCTCTTTCCTAGTTTAAGTAGTAGATTTGGATAGTTTTTATCTTTCTAATTTAAAAAAAAATATCTAATAAAATTGTATTTAACAAGCAAAGGACAAAAATTAGACTTCTTTCTGGTTCATATTTATCCTTTCATAGATATAGTTTGCAGAAACCCAGATTTATTCTTAGTTAGATATTTGCAGAATTCTTTTTCATTTCATTTTTGCAGCAAAAACAGCACATTCTGGCATTTTGTATGAACTGTGAGATGGAAAGCAAATAAATTTTATAAACAAATATTTTTTTAAAAAATGTAAATGGTAAGACAGTCTTTGCTTGAATTCATTTTGTAAAGTTTTGTTGACAGAAAATAACAGCTCGCAAAAGATCCTGTCCCGTTCTGTTTTCATATGTGTATTACTCTGGATCATTTTCATATGTGTATTACTCTGGATCATTTGGTATGTAAATACTATATCTGGATTTCCAAGACATCAAGATGAAAGATATTTGTGGGGGGAAGATATTACCCAATTGGGAATTTAGCCAAGATTCTAAGGGTTGATGCTTTACCCAATAATTCTTTGGTGTAGGTAAAAACTAAAATAATATAAAAATAATGTCTCTTCTTTTTCACCAGCTGTTGATGCAGATATCTTTCTTGATATTATTTTGCTACTTGTAATATAGATTTTACTATTTCATTTCACAAGAATACATCTCAGATCAAAATATAATGTTTGTGTCATCTGCTTCTTTCCTTATGTATAATCTTACTGTTTGAAAATGTCTTGCTGTTTTAATAGATGAGAGATACGTTTGTACTGTATGCTTGTTTTATGATTTTTAAAATATTTTAAAACATGGTGTTTTTTCACCATTTTGTTCATCCTTGGTTTTTTTGCTCAATCACATATCCACTGGTTCAGGGGTGAAATGTAAAATTTGTTACTACCAGTTCTGTGGGCGTGGCTTGGTGGTGGGGGGTAATGTGACTGGATGGGTGTGCCCAACTTTTTTTTTCTTAACTTTTAAAATCATTTTTTCTAATGCTTTGAAAAGTCTCTGCCGATTAGGCAACTCAGATGGGATCGTCAGAGAGGTTTTTTAAAAAATACCTCTCTGCCGATCAGGCAATTCAGCTGGGATTGTCAGAGACTTTTCAAAGCATTTTTTTTTTACCACCTCTTCGGCCAAGAGGTTGCAGAAAAAAATGCTTCGAAAAGCCTCTGATGATCTCATCTGAGCCGCGTGATCATCAGAAGCTTTTTTTTTTACAAAAAAATAAATAAATTAAAAAGCATTTTTTCGTCGGAAGAGGTTGTAGAAAAAATGCTTTTAAAAGTAAAAAAAAAAGCCTCTGATGTGTGGCTCAGCTGGGTATGGTGGTGGTGGTGGGGTTTGCAGGGATTTTTGCTACTGGTTCTCCGAACCACTTGCTGCCATCGCTACCAGATCGAGCAAACTGGTCCGAACCAGGAGCATTTCACCCCTGCACCAGTTGCTCGTTCTTAAAAGGGAATGCCAAACAATTTATTTGAGCCTACTGTGGTGTCTTGATTCCCATCTATATAAAGCCTATTGATAAAAAAAAAAAACTTAGCTATAATATCTATGACACTGAAACAAAAGTCATAAATTATCCTACTGAAAGCATTATTGCTTGTCTTTGAAAGTTGCAAAGCAGCTTCCTTGCAAAGTGATTCACTTATTGTCAGGTATTACTGTATATAAATAGCTCAAGCTGAGAGCATAAAAATAATTCTCTTCTGTTATCACACAGAGAAGCCAATGAAGAAAATGAGCAACAACAATTATAGCAATATATCAAATCCATTAATGCAATGGAAGATACTTATAAACAGATAAAGGATTTAGACAATTCCTTCTGAAGCTTTCTGATTTAACTATTTATTTATTTATTTAGTCAAATGTGTACAAGATAGCAGATATAGGTATAAACATAAACATAAGCAAAGGAAGTAAGTATAGATAAATGGGAATAGTAGGACAAGGATAGTAGGCACGCTGTCTGCTTATGCACGCCCCCTTTATGGACCTCTTAGGAATGTGGTGAGATCCACGGTAGACAGTTTGAGGTTGAAGCTGTGAGGGTTTGAGGCTGTAACAACAGAGTCGGGTAGAGCATTCCAGGCATTGACCACTCTGTTGCTGAAGTCGTATTTTCTGCAATTGAATTTGGAGTGGTTTACCTTCAGTTTGTATCGTTATTTGCCTGTGTATTATTGTAGTTGAAGCTGAAGAAGTCATTGACAGGTAAGATGTTGTAGCAGACAATTTTGTGTACTATGTTTATATTGAACTGCATACAGCGTGGTTCCAGATTGTCCAAGCACAGAATTTCAAGTCTGGTGGCATAAGGGATTCTATTGTGAGTAGAGGAGTGGAGTACCCTTCTCATGAAATACCTTTGGACCCGTTCATATTAATGTCTGATATACAGTGTGGATTCCAGGTGGATGAGCTGTATTCAAGAATTGGTCTGGCAAAGGTTTTGTATGCCCTGGTTAGCAATACAATGCTACTTTTAACACAATGCTAAAGTGAGGGTTGTCTACAAGACCGTTTCTGCCCAACTTGTATTTGATGTTCTGATTTTTTTTGCCAATGTGTAGGACAGAGCATTTATCAGTTGAGATTTGGAGTTTCCAAATGCTCAACCATTCTGACACATATTCTAGGTCTTTTTGAAGGGCAGCAGCATTGTCAGTAGTGTTAAATAATTTTACATCATCAGCGAAGAGGACACAGCTGCTTTTAATGTGATCACATAGGTTATTGATGTAAAGCAGAAAGAGTGTGGGTCCTAAAACGCTGCGTTGGGGGATACCACTGTTAATAGGTGCCGGATTTGATTGGGCCCTCCCTATTTTAACTATTTGTTGCATGTTGGACAGCTATCCACTTGTGCAGGGATCCGGAGATGCATAAGAACTTAGTTTCAACAGTAGTTTGTCGCGCACCACTGAGTCAAAGGCTTTACAGAAGTCTATGTAAATTGCATCTGTTGCTTTATCCTGATCAAGATGTATGGTCCAAATTTTTTACAGTGTAGGAGTTGCAGATTACATGACAATTTTTTTCTAAAACCAAACTGCTTATTAAATAGCAGGTTGTTTGTCTCTAAGTGGAGGGTGATGGATTGGTTTATAATTGATTCGACAACTTTACAGGTGATGCAACAGAGTGAGATTGGTCTGTAATTTTCTACTTTACTAGGGTCTCCCTTTTTAAAGATGGGTATAACCATGGTTAATGAGCATAGGTCGGGCAATTACAAGCAGAAGTAATGAGCTACAAGAAGAATGTAAGACGTTGAGAACAGACATAACAGACGGGATATTTTATGGTAAATTAATGTACGTATCATAAAGAGTATTATTATAAAAAAAAAGAAAACTGCTTTGATATGTGGTAAGTGAAGTAGTTCTAACCAAAGGATGATTCCTGCACTTGTTTTAAAGCATAATTTCTTTTTCGCACAGTAAATCTACATTTTTATAGAGAGTTTGTTTACATATTAACTTGCTCTAGGCATCTGGTACAATCTGTGATGAGAAAAAAATGATGAAAACTGTCATGAGATAAACTCTAGCCTTTCATATTTGCATCTCTATATCAGATAGACTGTAAGTTCATGTGGTTTACATTGCAATGCCATGGCACACATTTTGCCTTCTTCCCCCTTCCTTGCCTCTGTCAGAAACCTATAGCCATATTGTCCATTTTTTAAAAATCCACTCTAGGAACATTTTTTTCAAATTTTAAAACAACACCCCATCTCTTTGAAATAAATATATGCCCTGACAGATTTAATACTGAGAGAACAAGCTGTCCAAATTTTGCAAAGAATATAGAAATTCATAGGGCAATTATTCAAAACCTGAAAAAGTGTACTGTTGACTTAATTGCTGAGATTAATTAATTGCTAAGTAATAATACTGATTGTCTAAATGAATGTTCATGAAATAATTTTTGTGGTATTATAATAAATAACCAGCAAAAATTCAACAGGCCTAGCTTTTTCCTTTGCTGACATTATCCAGACATGTTGATCTCTGATTTGCAGCCACAACTTGTTCAACAAAATTAGAGAGCTCAGTTTTGACTGATTTTAATCATCCCAGTCCAAGAGACCAACAAGTGAGGGCTTAGAAAAAAATGTTACTGACTTAAGATCCAGTTTTATCACATATATTTTGGCCAATACTCATTTATTGAAGTCAAAACTTTAAAATAATAAGAAGCTGTTATCATATTGCTAGAATATAACCAGGCTAATCTTCTGCAAAGAGTCAAAGATATGGAACACCAAACAAAGTAAATAGGATATCAGAGAACAAATAATTGGGAACCTTTACTTAGCAAACACACAGCTATAAATTAACAATGTTTATTTATAATAGAAGTCTAACTAAATTTAAACAATAATGGTTCCCTAACAATACATCATGCAGCATGGCATATATAAACATCTACAGTCTCTCTTCTAAGAGAGCCCATGTGTTATAAATATGGCAAATTTGCAGAAGCATAATAAAGGAAGCTGAGAAACCGAGAAGCCTTTTCAACGAAGTTATTTAAACTTTAAAATGTTCATAATCTTTAATAAATGCAAATAGAACTCTATCAAAGTAATATGATGTATTATGCAGGCTCCCAACAATGTAATAAATTTTACTATAAAAACAAAGCAAAACAAATTTAGATTACAAATGTATATTATATTATTTTACCTGTGAAACCAGCAAACTATTTCACCATACTCATTTTGTGAAAGCTTAAAAGATACTTCTTTAGGAATAAATATAATTGTATTTTATTTGAATTTTTAAAAGGCAAATATCTGAAATTCTATGGCAAAAGTCCCTGCCCATTTAAATCAAAGGAAATTGAAACAATAAATCATAGTTCATTATATTGCCTTCTATAAGCATTTAAAATACATTTTCACTTTACTACTGGATTGTGGAGGCAGCTCAGGTGAGTTTATCTCATTGTGCTTCTTTCAGATGTGAAATGTTATGTAACTTATCAACTTCTATGTAAATGCAAAAGCAGGTTATTGAACGAATAATGGACAATGAATTTAACATTTTAACTTTATTGCTGATCATAAATAAAAAAATGTGTGATATTTGGCCTAAGATCCAAATGTATTTTTCTTTAAATCCATACCCAATCATTGAAAGTCAGGTGGCATATATTTACTGTTTTTTTACTGATATTTGATACATAACAGATAAAATCACAGCTGCCAGTTCTTTATTGTCATTGACCTTTATCCATACTGAGTTCTTCCCAAGGACCTAGTATGTAATAATATACTGGAATAGTATATGTGTGGATCCATGTCGTATGATGTTTTGTAACTGATGGATGAAAATTTTGTAAATACTAAGTTTTTCTTTATTTTTAATCATTTTATTAAGTTTATCATATAAAATATAAAACAAAATAAAATAGTAGGAAAAGGGAAGAGAAGGAAGTTTAGGATAAAGGGGGAGGGAGCTTTGACTTCCAAATCTTTTTAGTACAATAGAATAAGATAGTAACATTACAGCCTCAACTTTTTACTTTTACATACTTAATATGTACTAGCCGTTTCAATAAAAACAAAGCTATCTAATTGAACTGACAGTCAGTTTCATTTTTTTCCACCTCAAGCACAAAATCCAGAAGCAGTTTCCAAGTAGAAATAAAGTTGGATGTGTTTTTTTCTTTGATTAAAGCTGTTAATTTAGCCATCTCTGCTAGTTCCATCATCTATTGTGGGAATTAAAGTATCTTTCCATTTTTGTGCATAAAGCATTCTTGCTTACTGTCAATATATACATAAAGTGAATAAAAATTAATCCAGAGACCTTTCTCTTAGGTTTAATTGGCAAATAAATCAGGAACGTTGCTGTAATATGAACTAGACAGCAAAGTTCCAAGTTTTTTTTTCTTCAAGTTCTTTGCCAATTAAGCCTAAGAAAAAGATCTCTAGTTTAATTTTTATTCACTTTAAGAATCTTATGCATTAAAATACGAATCTTGCCAGGGGTGCTATTCAACAGGTTCTGACAGGTTCTGGAGAACCAGTAGCGGAAATTTTGAGTAGTTTGAGTGGTGTGGGAATGGACATTTTGCAATATCCTTCCCCCAGGAGTGGGGAGGGAATGGGGATTTTGCAGTATCCTTCCCCTGCCACACCCACCAAGCCACACCCATCAAGCCACACCCACCAAGCCCACAGAACTGGTAGTAAAAAAAATTGAATTCCACCACTGAATCTTACCCTGGTATTTTTTGTTTTATCTCCACCAAAAATGGTAAAAAGTTACTTCTTTACATTTACATTTCCAATGTATATAAGAAATATTTTTGAACATCTTTGACAATTTTTCTTTTAGATTATAGTTTAATGTAAATTTGTACCCGTCATCCACATTTTCCCATTGTTCAAGCATTAAATTATACCCAAAATTATTTGTCTGTTGAATCATACTTCACTGAGTCACTGAAAATGCGTGGGAAGCCATATACATTTTCATAAATAAATAAATAAATACAATGCTTCACATATTCATTCTTCATATTCAATTTCAATAATAGCTTTAAACCTCAGCAATAACATGTTTATACCATTACCACATAGTACAATTTCAAATTCATTTTTTATAAAGTCAAACCCATAATCTTTATTTTCTAATTTAAACTTTTCTTTCAGTTATACTAAATATATAAAGTAGTGACAGGCTTTTGACTCCATCTTTTCTTTGGACTTGAGGATACAGTAGATTTGCCTCAATTAAAAAGTATAGGTTCACTAATTGGCCTCATCATCCTTTTTTTCTGAAAATGGCTTCCTGTGATAATAACCAAAGACGTACCTTCACAGTGAACCTTGTTTGATATTTATTTCAAACCCTTGTAATGGCAAGTATAGCAAAGTTATTCTTCAAATCAACATTTATCAACATCATAAGTAGGCATGCAATCCAATTCTTAGTTCTTCGCCCTTCAATGTGAAGATTTTTTAAGTGCCATCAAATATTGTTTTGTATGGGATCAACATGGACAGTTAATGCCATAATCTTTCAATTTCAATCTTCAGATCTTGATATTTGGTGTTTTTTTCCAATTCTTTGACTTCTGTTCTACTAGCTTGTTACAATTATTTCCACTTTCATCTTTTCAACCAAAGTGAAATCTGGTGTGTTGTGGCAAAGTCTTATATAGTATCTATATCTATATCTATATCCATCATCTATATCTATATCATTTATTTATTTATTTATTTATTTATTTATTTATTTATTATATTTTTATACCGCCTTTCTCCCGTAGGACTCAAGGCGGTGTACAGTCAAGAAAAATATAGATACACAAACATATAAAATTGCTAATTAAAATTATTATTATAACATAATCTATATCATCTCTATATCCATTCTCTCTCTCTTTCTCTCTCTCTGTAAAAATATAAGTATGTGTATATATGTGTGTGTATCATAAATCATTGTGTGTGTTTACATGTATGCATATATAATATGCATACTTATAATAATATTATAATTGCTAATTACTTTTTCAATTCTCTTTTCCCATCGATTTTTCATTATTGGCATATGTTCTAGTACAGTGATGGCTAACCTTTTTGCCGTCGTGTGCCAAAAGCGGGGGAACATTGGGGGCTTGTGTGTGTGTGTGCCCACACCCATAATTCAATGCCCCCTGCCCCTGTGCATGTGCGCATAATCACCCTGCGCTTCCCCCACTTTTGGCACGTGATGGCATAGTGGTCCCAGTAGGAACCTGGGGAGGGTGAAAACAACCTTCCCCACCTCCCAGAGGCCTTCCTGAGGCTGGAAACTGCCCCTTTCCCGACTTCCAGTGGGCCCAGAAGGCCCAAAAATCAGCACATGCATGCATGCTGGAGCTGAGCTAGGGCAATGCTCGCATGCCCACAGAAATGGTTCCACGTGCCACCTATGGCACACGTGCCATAGGTTCTCCATCATGGTTCTAGACATTATTTTAGTTACTATATTATATTGCTGTTCATAATAAGTTTACATGAGATGAGTATATGATCTACTGTTTCTACTGCTTATTTGAACAGTCATTGTTTTGAATCATTTGATAATTTTTCAATTCTGGACTTGATTGCATTCGCTAACTAAATCTCTTTTTGAAAAAATCAGTGAGTTGCAAATATATTGAACTGTTGTGGTACTTGTTATCTATATTATTCATTTACATCTCTATGTTAATACTACATTTTAATTTTCATCAAAAGACATTATTTTTAAACATTTGGAAACCTGGAGACCCAAAATTTTATTTCAGGAATAGTCTGTTAGGTATTAAATGCTATTTGAAAAGAATCACACATAAGGGTTATCATCAGCTCCTTTCCCTTTTCTATTTTTAATTCAAATATAAAAGCTACATTGGCTGGATGCTTATATACACATTACCAATAGCTTTTTCTTTTCCGTTTCTGCCCCCCCCCCATAAACAACAGTTGGATGTTAACATAATTGCTAAAGAAAAGCTAGAAGCAATAAAGATTTTAACCTTTACACTTGAAAATGCTATGCAATGAGAATTTTGGAAGACATATACTAAAGACAGGTGTATAAAATTTATAAGTGTAAGGGTCAGCAAAAATCTTTTACATCTTCGGCACTGATCTTCCAAGCTTGAGTGGAAATTAACTGTGTTAATTACAAAGTGCTGCAAGATCAGAGACCTTGCCTTATCAGGGTTCCTGAATACAGACAACTTTGTAACTGCTTTTGGCTGAATATGGTTATATTTCCACTTCAGATTTGCTGATAAACACTGGATTGTGTGTCAGTCACTTCCATGCTTTACAATTTTTGAATTACTGAAGAGGGGCAATAAAAAAGCACAAATAAAAGCAGAACAGATTGTTCTTTTGGTATGCCTTTAACTACTTCTTATATACTTTGAAAAATGGTTAATATAATGTATTTGAAAATAAAAAGTAAAATTACAAGGCCGTGATGGTGAACATATGGCATGCATGCCACCTGTGACACACAGAGCGATATCTGTGGGCACATGAGCATTGCCCTAGCTCAGCACCACCGCGCATGTGTGCACTGGCCAGCTGATTTTCAGGCCTTCTGGGCCCACCAGAAGTCAGGAAATGGGCTGTTTCTGTCCTCTGGAGGGCCTCTGAGAGGTGGGGGAGGCTGTTTTCGCCCTCCCCAGGCTCCAAGAAAGCCTCTGGAGCCTGGGGAGTGCGAAAAATGGTCCTACCGGGCCCACCAGTAACCTTTTTGCTGTTGCATGCCAAAAGTGGGAGGAGCGCAGGGGGTGGGCCTTGGGGTGCATTGAATTATGTGACCCCCCAGGCTTGCCCCGCTTTTGGCACACGATGACAAAAAGGTTAGACATCACTGTTATAATGTTTAATAACCATATGTTAAGATTAAAATTATTTATCGATAGGAACAGTACTTCGTAGATCTTGGCTGATTTTGAAGGACAATAAACAGAATCGTACATGATTAGTACTTAAGTGTGGAAATGACTAGGGAATAGCTATAGATGAAACTAAAAAAGAAGGCAATTTGGTTATTCTTCTGCATTATTAGAGGAAGAAGTTGAGCTAATAATGTAATAATAATTTACTTGAAAGGGTTTTGATTTTTTTAGTGGAGATACCTATCGATATATATCTCACAATTAAACCAATCTCTCTCTCTATCTCTGTTCAGAGTTAATTCAAAATGATTAGAATTTAGTTTGCTTAATTATGCCATGACTTTATATGACACATGATAACAACATATCAAAGCTTCAACAGTTACAAGAGTGCAGGATGACATTTTTTAAAAAATGTGTTTTTGCAACTTAATGTGTTGTCAAAACAGTTACCAATTAAAATGATATGATTTTATTGCCTTCGTATATTCCAAGGTGGAATCTTAAACTACATTTGCTAACAACCTCCTCAATCTCTTTGTCACGTAAAGTTAATGAGAGCTCCTGCTGTCCCATGACTTCCAATATACAAGGCAATTCAAATAAGCACATTAAACAAAGGTTAGAAGATTAATAGAGAAGTATTCAAATGCTTCTTTGAATAAGACCAAGAGCTTGTCTCATTAATACATCTTTTGAGCCTAGTTGTGAGGGCAGGTTATATCAGAAATAGCCCTTTCACAAAGTCATATTTTTCTTATGTCACCAATATTACAATATTACCTAATTACCCTGAAAATTGTTCATTAGATATGAAAAATACTATTGATTAGATTATTTAGCAGACTTGCTTTATGTGTGTGTCAACTGAAGACAAACCACTCTTAATAATTTCAGAATATCCTACTTCATTTATGAATTGATATATAGCTAATCAACATTTTTACGTGATGTCATTTCTAGCCAATTGGATCCATATTTTCTGGAGAGTCACTTTTGTAATGAAACTTTAGTGAACAAATAGATTGCTTCTTGAACTCTATCCAACACTATCCACAAACATGAAGAAAAAACAAATATATTGATATCTATTATCAACTATCAACTATCAAATTTATGAAAATCCCAAAGAAATCTCTCTATGGTCAATGAAGGTGACAGAAACATAAATAATTATCAGTAAAAATGCCAGTTGAAACTGGTAATTTTTAATGATAACCTTCTCCAACCTGATGCCTAAAATGGCACTTCTGACTGGGAATGGTGGTCTAATATTTCTAGATCACCAGAATGATAAAAGTATATAACAGCAATTTCAGAATTTGCTTAACCTTGTTAAAAAGAAATTATTGTATTTTACTTATAGACTAAGCATTTGTAATGATTTCATTACAGTCTATGAAATTATAAATTGAAATGCATATATTATATATAAACATAATATATGTTCTAATTCTAAAGATTGGGAAGACAACATTATTTATAAATAACATGAAACATGGAATATCAATGATTATTGAACAACAATGCATTACAATCCCGTACCAGTCAGGCTTCAGGCAGGGGTACAGCACAGAAACGGCATTGGTTGCATTGGTGGATGATCTCTGGAGGGCTTGGGATAGGAATTGTTCCTCTGTCCTGGTCCTATTAGATCTCTCAACGGCTTTTGATACCATCGACCATGGTATCATACTGCAGCGGTTGAGGGGGTTAGGAATAGGGGGCACCGTGATGCGGTGGTTCTTCTCCTTCCTCTCTGATCGCTCACAGTTTGTGTTGGCAGGGGGGCAGAGGTCGACCTCGCGGTGCCTCGCTTGGGGAGTGCTGCAAGGGTCAGTACTCTCGCCCCTCCTGTTCAACATTTATGTGAAGCCGCTGGAGGAGATCATCCATGGTTTTGGAGTGAGAGTCCATCAGTACGCTGATGACACTCAGCTGTACATCTCCACCCCAGACCACTCCAATGATGCCCTTGATGTGATGTCTCGCTGCCTGGAGGCCATGCTGGTCTGGATGGGGAGAAATAGGCTCAGACTCAACCCTGCCAAGACCGAGTGGCTGTGGCTCCCAGCATCCCAATATAGTCAGCTGGTGCCATCGCTGACTATTGGGGGTGAATCTTTGCCCCCCACAGAGAGGGCTCGTAATCTGGGTATCCTCCTGGATGCACGGCTGTCTTTAGAAGAGCATATGACAGCTGTGGCCAGGGGGGCTTTTTATCAGGTTCACCTGATTCGCCACTTGCAGCCCTTTCCGGACTGGGACGCCTTGCGCATGATCACTCAGGCCCTGGTCACCTCCTGGCTGGACTCTCTGCCCTCTCACTGCTCTCTACATGGGGCTCCCCTTGAAGAGCACTCAGAGGCTCCAACTGGAGAAAGTGGCCGCGCGGGTGGTTATGGGCGCGACTCATTGTGCCCAAGTGACACCTCTCCTGCGCGAGCTGCATTGGCTCCAAGTGATCTTCCGGGTGTGATTCAAGGTGTTGGTTACCATCTTTAAAGTGCTCCATGGCTTAGGACCCGGATACCTTCGAGACCGACTTCTGCCACCAGTAGCCTTCCACCGGCCAGTCCGCTCCCACAGAGAGGGGCTCCTCAGGGTGCCATCGGCCAAGATATGTTGGCTGGTGACACCCAGGGGGAGGGCCTTCTCTGTGGGAGCTCCTGCCCTGTGGGAATGAAATGCCCCCGGAATTGCGCAAAATCTCTGACCTCCATTTATTTCGCTGTGTCCTCAAGAGCCTGCTGTTCCGCCAGGCCGGCTATCAATGTAAATGATTTTAAATGGGTATTTTAAATTTTTGGATTTTAATTTGAGCGGAAACTATTTAATAATTTTAATTATTTTTTAATTGATATCTGTATAATTTTGTGTTTTTAATAGGCTGTACACCACCCTGAGTCCTTCGGGAGAAGGGCGGTATAGAAATAAAATAATAATAATAATAATAATAATAATAATAATAATAATAATAATAATAATAATAATTACAATCACCTTCTTTCAATGATTTAAATTTATTTAATTAAAAAAAAACTGTAGGTAAAGAGGTCCAAAAGTATATATGACTCTATTATATTATTTACTTATGAATTAGTTTTTTTAGTGACATTCCTTGCAATAAAGCAATTTAAATAAATAATATATGTAATCATAAAATCTGCAGCAAATATTTCTCCAAAATATTCCTCTTACTGTGTAAAAAAATGCTTTAATATTTCACAATTTTTGCTGAAAGATTAGATTTGGAATATATTTATTTTCTTATCCCTCTTGTTTTCTCTTTGCCATTCTCTCTCTCAGGTTCATTAATTTTATGGTCAGCGATAAAGCCAGATGAATTTCTTTGGATTATATAATGAAAGAAACTGTATTCTCCTCTGAGTAAAATATAGAATATATAGACGGGATTTCTTCTGCAAAACTCAAAGTATAGGCCAGGGTATATAATTAAAACTTTTAAAGATGAGCAAAAATAATTTGAATGGTTTTTAGAATGAAAAGATGTTGCTTACACTTAAGCAAAAAATGTTTTTATATTATAACTGCCATGTTTCTCCCAACAGTCTGGGAAGGATGAGTAAATGATAAAGGGCAAAATAGGATAGCATTTATATCATACCAGAGTATTTTTCAAATGTTTCCCTGTAGTGTAATTGCTTCAACTGGTAGAACTAAACTGGAAGTGCTGATATAAATTATTATTTAATTGTTATTTATTAAATATTTAGGAAACATGTACTCTTGTAATATTTATGTACCATTTTACACAATGAATAAAGTTTGTATCCTTTCTGATCAATAGTGGGTTTCAAAACCCATCGCTACAGGTTTGCTCGTGAGCCTGCACGATGCTTCTGCGCATGCACAGAAATGTCCGGGCAGGTGGGCGGAGCCTCCCACCGCCACCACTACTGATTCGCCCGATCTGGAGCAAACCGATAGTAATCCACCACTGCTTCTGATTATATAAATCAAAGAATCTTAGGACTTTGTGAGACACCTGAAAGCATTGGATATGGCCTCCAAACATATCCAAGAGTTGATAATAAATTGTAATTTTTTTTAATGTGACAAATGGCGAAAATGTTAAATACGTATCGCTAGAATAATTATACAATATCTCTTCAATGTCCATATTAAGGTGAACTGAATCCAGACAAAAAGAAACACAGTAGATTTTAATTCTAGGTATTGAGCACTTGGGTCATATGCCTGTTCTGGATAAAACTCCTCTCAGCATGAAGTATCAGGTTTTCAGTCTAGAGGTATATCTATACCCAACATTAACAGCAGGCCTCTATGGCACATACAATTCAAGAGGAGGCTTTTTTCAGCTTCAGTCTGGTAATACAAATCTGTATTATTTAAATGTACCTATTACAGTCTGTAAATTGCAGCTGAGAGAGAGTACAAAAGCATGGGCAATAAGTGGTACTCTTACAGATATCAGTCCTATTCTGAATCTGAAATATATGTACACTTAGTAATTTCCTCACATCTCATTATGAAATTGAATTTCACTATGGTGTCAGAAATCATATATCTAAGTTACTTTACAAAATAGTAATCAGGAGAAATAAAGGAGAAGAACAGAATAAGAACTAGGGTACCTTCACGTAAAATGTAACAAAAATTTTGAAACAAAAAAGAACACATATAGAAAATAAAAAGTGAAACACACATATGGCTAACTGGATATATAGTATTGATTTTAGGAAAGGTAACATTAAAAATGATCAAAGGTTGGCAAACAATGCTAAAAACAGTAAAATACGCATCATCAGATATATTTTAAAATGTAAACCCCTTGAAAATAAAAGTATTATATCAATGTTTGATGGTACCTTTTTTAACAGATTGAGGGAGTGTCATAGAATAATACATCTTAATCTTAGGAAGTGTTTGGCAAAGTTCTCCTGACAATATTATTAGCAAGATAATTTAATTTAGTCAATAAAATCTGTACAATATAGAAATCAAATTAAAAACTATTTGTAGAGTGGCCATCAACAGCACCTCCTTCTCAAACTGTACTGAAAAATGAAGTGGATACTAAATATTATAGAACTGAGAATTATATTCTGCAGCATATTTACTAATGACTTTTATGAAGAGGTGGAAAACATGCTTATCAAATTTACAGATTACACAAAAATGGGTCTGATAGCTATAAGTCTAGAAGGCATAAATGATATAATACTGGTAAGATAAAAATGGGTTGAAATTAAAAGAATGGAAGTTAACAGAAACAAATGGAATATTTGTCATTTAGAAAGAAAAATCATGATCATGGGTTACAGGATGTAAAATATCTAAGTAGTAGTACTTGTAAAAATACTGAAAATCTTTAGAGTAATAATTGATTATAAACTGAGTCATCAGTGATATACTGTGGTTACAAATATATTGAAGGCATAGAATGAATGGATCTAATTTATATTAAGCAAATTTCAGTTAAATGTTGTGGGGGATTTATTGGAAATTACTTTTTTTTGGTCAGACAGTGCAGAAGATCAGATTCATTGGTTTATTTAGCTCTTTCAAATCTGATGTTTCTATGATCTGCTCTACATTCCCAGGCCATTAATAGAATATCTTTTGCTGATGCTGCCATATATTTATTTTATGGAACACATTTCTACTTATTCTTTATTATGTTTTAGAATGAGCTCCAGCCCCAGCTTAAACATTAAGCAAAATGTATATGCTTAGGGTGTCAGGGTGAAAGGGGTGTACATCACAGACTATTTATCCCAGCTATCTTATTTTTAATTCTTTCACTACCACATTTGAATTTAATTTTAAATACTTATTAAATCTTAATGTCTTATAAATTAAGCAATGGAAAGATTAAATGACACCACTGTTGGGTTATGCTTAGGATATTAGTTGGTCAAACTCGAGCCCTAAGAATTCAAGACGTAGCTTTTTAATTGGAGCTTTTCAAATCTATGTTTATTTATCGATTTTACTAGTGTATGTCTGATTTTCCTTTTAAATTGCTAACATTTTAGGATAGGATAGCATATATTTTGCTACAGAAATAACAAATCAAATATAGTTTTTTACCAAACTCATGTGTCCCTTATTCTACTTTGGAGTGTAATTTGTGGCATACCATGCAAAAACACAATGAAGCTTTCTGTCTGAAAAATGTTGCACACATTTCATATGAAAAGTATAGAAGATCCAGCATTATTTGGGGAGTGGCAGTCTTATGTGTCAAAATAGGATTGTAATCTAAAGCACTTTTACTAGAGATACATACTATATTATATACTGGGATTGATCAATAGCAGCAGTCTGCAAAGGGAGGGAGGGAAGGAGGGAGGGAGGGAGTGAGGAAGGAAGGAAGGAAGGAAAGAAGGAAGGATTTTAATTTATGTACACTAATATTGTCTATGTAGATATCAAAACAGTGAGTGGGAGGGGCAGATATGGTGGGCGCAGGGAGCCGTATTATGTACAGGGAGTACGCACTCGCTTGTTGCGAGTGGTGGCGTGCTCCAGCCCCTAAGGTGCTTCTTGTATTCCAGGTTGTGCAGAGTCTCAGGGCCCGGGCCTTCGGTTGTTGTTGTACAATGCCAGGTTTGCGACTAATAAAGCCCCCCCTCATTCATGATTTAGTTCAAGAGAGGTGTGTGGACCTGGCTGGGATCATGGAGACCTGGTTGGGCCACGAGGTGGGGGTTCCCCTCGTGGAGATGTGCCCACCAGCTGAGGGCCCAGGGAGGGGTGGAGGGGTAGCGGTGATTATTAAAGAAAGTCTTAGTCCAAGAGAGGCCACTGTTCCTCAGATAGCTGGTTGTGAGTCCCTCTTTGTGAAGTGGGGTCATGGGGTGCAGATGGGTTTGCTGACCACATACCTGGCTCCCTGCCACGTGGCAGCTGCCCTGCCTGAGCTGCTCAACTTAATAGCCAGGGTGGCACTGGATAACCCCAGGCTTATGATCATGGGGGATTTCAACCTGCCATCTATCGGTGGAACGTCGAAAGCGGCTCGGGAGTTCATGGCTTCCATGATGGCCATGGACCTGACCCAATTAGTTCATGACCCTACCCACATAGGGGGACACACGCTAGACTTGATTTTTGTTTCTGGTCAGTGGCTGAATGATCTCACAATAGGGGATCTAGTCATCAAGCCCTTGTCATGGACAGATCATTTGCTCCTTCAGCTGGACTTTTGTACTGTTCCCCCTCACCGTAGGGAGACAGAACCAACCAGGTGGTTCTGTCCCAGGTGCCTGATGGACCCCGAGAGGTTCCTGACGGAGCTTGGGCCATTCCCAGAGGCTCTGATTCATGGCTCGGCTGAGGAGCTGGAGGCCGCCTGGGATAGGGCGGCCACCAGAGCCTTGGACCTTGTCATGCCTTTGCAGCCTCTGACCTGGTGCCGTTCTCAATTGGCTCCTTGGTTTTCTGAGGAGCTGAGAGAGATGAAGCTCCGGAAAAGATGCCTAGAGAATGATTGGAGAACCAGCCGTGCCGAATCAGACCGGACACTGGTAAGGTCTTATATAAAGACCTACCTAGTGGCTTATTGCATCTGCAGAGAACCGCCCAGCTGTCCTGTTCAGGGTGACCTGCTCTCTACTCCAGGTGGGAGCGAGGGAGGACCCCTTGCAGGGTAGAGCTGAGGATTTTGGGCAGTATCTGCATGATAAAATCGCTCAGATGCGGCATGGCCTGGACTCTGATTGGATAGTTTCAGATGGAATGACAGAGGCAAGTCTTGAGACTGTTATCTGGGAGGAGTTTGACCCTATGACTCCTGAGGACATGGACAGGATTTTGGGGAGGCTTAATGCTACCACATGTTTACTGGACCCATGTCCCTCCTGGTTGGTACTGGTCTCCCGGGAGGTTACACGAGGCTGGTTTCAGGAGATTACCAATGCCTCGCTGGGTGAGGGTGTCTTCCCAGTCGCCCTGAAAGAGGCAGTGGTGAGGCCCCTCCTCAAGAAGCCTTCCCTGGACCCGGCTGTTTTAGCTAACTATCGTCCTGTCTGCAACCTTTGCTTCGCGGCGAAGGTTGTCGAGAGTGTGGTGGTTCCTCGATTCCTGGATGAAGCTGTCTATTTAGAGATCCACACCAGTCGGGATCCAGATCTATTTTAGATCCGCACCAGTCGGGCTTCAGGGCAGGTTACATCACGGAAACGGCATTGATTACATTGGTTGATGATCTCTGGAGGGCTCGGGACAGGGGTTGCTCCTCTGTTCTGATCCTCCTAGACCTCTCAGCGGCTTTTGATACCATCAATCATGGTATCATGCTGCGTCAGCTAGAGGGGTTGGGAGTGGGGGGCACCGTTTTATGGTGGTTCTCCTCCTTCCTCTCTGACCGTATGCAGTATGTGTTGAGGGGAGGGCAGAGGTTGACCTTGAGGTTCCTCACTTGTGGGTGCCTCAGGGATCGCTTCTCTCGCCCCTCCTGTTTAACATTTATGTGAAGCTGCTGGGTGAGACCATCCGTGGCTTTGGGGTGAAGTGTCAACTGTATGCCGATGACACGCAATTGTACATTTCAACCCCAGGCCACTCCAATGATGCCCTTGATGTGATGTCTCGTTGCTTGGGGGCCATGCGGATCTGGATGGGGAGGAACAGGCTCAGACTCAACCCCTCCAAGACTGAGTGGCTGTGGTTTCTGGCATCCCGATATAGCCAGCTCACACCATTGCTGACTATTGGGGATGAGATCTTACCCCCTTAGAGAAGGCTCGCAACTTGGGCGTCCTCCTGGACTCACGGCTGTCTTTGGATGATCATATGACGGCCGTTGCCAGGGGGGCTTTTTATCAGGTTCACCTGATTTCCCAGTTGTGCCCCTTTCTGGATCGGGACGCCTTGTGCACAGTCACTCACGCCCTTGTCACTTCCCATCTGGACTATTGTAACGCTCTCTACATGGGGCTCCCAACTGGTCCAGAATGCGGCCACGCAAGTAATAATGGGGGCGACCCGTCGCTCCCATGTAACACCCCTCTTTTGCGAGCTGCACTGGCTCCCGGTGGTCTTCCGGGTACGCTTCAAGGTGTTGGTTACCACCTTTAAAGCGCTCCATGGCTTAGGACCTAGTTATCTACATTCTGCCACCAATTGCCTCCCACCGACTGGTACGCTCACACAGAGAGGGCCTCCCCAGGGTGCCGTCAGCCAAACAATGTAGACTGGAAACTCCAGGGGGAGAACCTTCTCTCTGCGGGCCCCTGCCCTCTGGAATGAATTACCCCCAGACATACAAAGGATCCCCGACCTCCTCACCTTCCGTCATGCAGTGAAGACCCTGTTATTCCAGCAAGTCGCTCTGATGGGATAAATGATTTTAATTTGGTTTTAATGGGGTTTTAAAAATTGGTTTTAAAATGAGAGTTTTAAATTCGGCCTATGATTTAATTGTTTTAATCTGCTTTTAAATTCTATTTTTGTACATTGTTTTCATTATGGCTGTTCACTGCCCTGAGTCCTTTGGGAGAAGGGCGGTATATAAATTAAATAAAATAAAATAAATAAATAAATAAATAATCTATATATAAAATATCAAAAGTATAAATCAATTCCTTTATATTGTTAATATGGCAAACACAGTAATGACTGGACACTGAATACTCACTGTGATAGACTCATTGTGTACTGAATACTGAATACTGACACTGAATACTCACTGTGATAGATAGAGAATAAGAAATAAGAATAAAGTACACTGGAGGATTTATTTCAAAGCAAATAAATCATGAAAAAGAAAGGTTGACAAGGTAACTACTGGGAGAATATGAGTCCTATCACTGGAAAAATAAAATAAAATTCTGTATGTTTTATTACTGAAGAAGGGCTATATTGCATCATAGACAAAACCAACAGGAAGATATGGATAGCATATTTCAGAATTGTAACTGTACTGTTAATGATATAATGAGGATGCTGGATCAACATCCAGTATCATATCCACTGGCCTTCAGCAAGTTACTGACGAATAGCTGAAGATTTTGGCAAGAATTAATAGTGTTTGTGGCACCAAAGAAATGACACTTAACAGAAAATGCAAACTACTATACAATATATTTGATTTTACATGCTAGCAAATGACTGCTTAGGATCATCCAGTATAATCCTAGATGCGAATGGAGATGTCAGATGTTTCAACTGGTTTTAGAAAAGGTCAAAGATCAAGAAACATTGCTGATGCTTGCTGGATAATTAAGAAAGCCAGAGAGCACCAAAAAGAAATTCAGTGTGCAATTTATTGATTATACAAAGGCTTTAAATTGTGTTGGCTATGTTAAGTTATAGAATGTCTTCAGAAAAATGGAAATCTCAGTGTCCTGATGTTATACACACACACACACACACACACACACACACACACAGACCAAACAGGAAGCCACAGCAAGATGGCACATGATAAAACAGAATCCCTGTTGGTCAGCAAAACAGTAAAAGAAGTATACTCTCTCTTCTTATTTATTCAATTTATATGCTGAAGATATATTGAGACAGGCTGGATTGGAAGAAAGAAGGAAGAAACATCAATAATCTACACTATATTGATGACACTACTTTGATAACTGAAAATGCAAATGATTTGCAAGCTCTGGTGATAACAGATCAAGGAGCATATGTGGAAAAAAAGGACTAAGATTAAAGAGAGTGGTACAGCAACAAACCTTAGAACTGACAGTGAAGATGTTGAATAGGGGATATTGTCTGCCTTTTAAGATTGACAAAGGAACCAGTAGTTAAGAAATACTCAATTCACTAGCATTTGATAGGGAAGAACTAAGGGTCTTGGATGAGATGGTAGCATGGTGATAAAACATTAAACAAATATTTTTGTAAGATTTTATAGTTCAATACATTTCACTTTAAAAAAATATTTTTCAACTGAATGTTTGAATAGTATCCTTCTTTTCAGCATGTAATAGGATTATGACATTGATTCAGTCTTTACAATGTTAGCTACAAGTTGGTACTCATGAACTCTATTATGTAGCTGAACACAAAGAAAAGAGGATTAGTTTGGGAAAGAATAAGCAGCTTTTCTTTAAACACTGTCAAATCAAGCCTATGTACCTACTAACTTGATAGCCATTCCCTGTTAGTAAATGCTATTCAAATCAAAGTACACTCTGCTGGCTCTCTGTTCATACTTTAATATAAGTATATTCTCCAGAAATCTATTTGTAGAATAATACATACTTCAAATGGAAGGCAATTTTAATGACAATCACTGATTGCCATAACTTGTTTGAAAATGTATTGCTTAAATTGATCATTGTCTGCTAATATGATGACACACAGGGAATAAATTATGGCTTGCAGTAGAAACATAATTTACACAGATAATATTAGAGAAGAACTATTTTAATGTTTGGAATTGGGAAGGGGTTCGTGGGTCTGCCAGCCAAAAATGCTTTCCTTTGGAATCAGGATAGATTCCGTCCTGATTCCAAAGGAAAGCATTTTTGGGTGGCAGACCCATGATCCCTTCCTGATTCCAAACATGGGGTGTGCAGAGGCAAAAAAAAGTGCATCGCATTTCAGGCGATGGATCTGGCCAGGAGGAAAGAGAAGTTGAGTCTGCTGAGAAGGAGGACAAGGGTGTGCGGCTCTGCAATGTGCAATGGGAAGAAAAGCATTTTCAGGCGGCAGCACTGCAATCCCCTCCCCGAATCCAAAATGGCTCCCAGTTCCCCACTGCACATTGTAGGAGAACTGGCTGCTGCCTGAAACGCGGCTCTGAAAATTGCATTAAGGAATCCGGTCAATGGGCAGCGGTGGCTGAAAAGGAGGGACATTTCACTTTAGGTGCTCCCGTTCGGCTTGGCTTGGCTCCTGGGCACGGAGAGGGCTTAGGTGGTGGTGGGGCTCCTCACATTGCTGGCGAGTGAAGTCATTGTGACCATTATCTGCCCTGAGCTGCCCAATGGGCAGCCAGAGGGGTGATTAGCTGCGAATTCTGGGGCCCACCTTGTTCACCAAAATCTCCAAGCAAATTCTCCTGAAGAGAATTCATCCTGAAGAGGTTTGTTCCTCAGGCTGTGCTCTGACTCTCCCCCCAGCGCATGCGAGGGGAGAAAGCAAGTAGTCCCTGCAGATCGCAGGAGCATCCTGATAAGTTTTCTGGAAAAGAACTTCTCAGTAATCGACACCCTCTTTCCCAGCTGAGTCTCTGAGGCACCTCTCGCTTGCAGGAGGAGGAGGAGTGCCACCTTAAATGCTGGTAGGCAGAGGTAGAATTCTTTTTTTCTTGTTTCGCTCCCCCAAAATTAAGGTGCGTCTTATACTCTGGTGCATCTTCTACTCCGAAAAATACGGTATATTGGGGCAGACTGTTTGAAAAAGATCTATCCATATATGCAAGCCAATTCCAATTACCCTTACATATTAAAAATGTTAAAAACTGAACAAAAATGTGGATTTAGGAAAAATCAATTTAGAAATTGGATAAACCAAGCTTACTTTTAATAATATGGAAAAATTTGCAAAAGTCACAGATTCATCCATCTTCTCCCTTTAAGCAAATTAAGCCACGAAATAAAAGCTGGTCCAAAAAGTTTCATGGAAGGATTATATAAACAGAATTTTTCTTGCTTTTAGTGTGACACCAACATTGCTTTTATTAATTACCTAACTATATGTGTGGTCTCTCTATTAATGACCATTATATCTACACTGGTGTATGACCTCAATAAACTGAAATGAATTGAAAAATGAACAATAAGCAGTAGCTGTGAACTATATATTTTGCAATGAAATATTGAACAGCATAATTCTGCAAGCCCTTTTTTTAGTTTCCTATTCTCAAATGCAGTGGGGAGTATCTTCTCATCCTCAGTGCTAAAGTAGGATTCAGCTGTCTGTCCAATAGATTACTTCACATGAAACAAGGGATACAGAAAGCAGGAAGCATTTTAGGCTTGGCCAATAGTTCATAGTTACTGGTACATTAGACTTTTAAAAAAAATCTTATCTGTTGATGTATTTTATCTTCTCAAAGACAAAATAAAATGGTTCAGTATATTTATTTTAAATACACCACATCTAAAATTGTAGTAATTCTTCTAATCATCTTAAGAAATTCATCTCATGATTTACAAACCATGTGCCTTTCTCTAATTTATTTAAATTCTCAGTGGTGGTGCTCTGATTAACTCAATTTATTTAAAAAGGAACTGTAACCCATCTGTTCTGTCCCCCCACCTCACATAGGCAGACACATGAGCAAAAGACGTCTACAGTAATTTATTTTTATGAGCCGACCTGAATCCCTTTAGCAGATAAAAATTCTGGCAGCTACTTTCCGAATGCCTGCCAAGTTTCTTATCACCTCTAGAAACAGGAGTCAGCATATCTGTAGTCCGTTGCTGGGGCAACCAAGAGTTCAAAGAGTAGTCAGAAGTCATTCACAAAGCCCAAGCCTTAATTCCAAAAAATATCCCATCTGAAGCTCACAATATGCAGTTTTTGTCCATCACAGAGCCTGCAGAGCAACCCCACTCACTTTTATCCCCTGTGGGGCATGGCTCAGTGAGTCAGCAATCTCTGCCCCTTCCCCACCTCTTCCTTTGCTGCGCACGCCTCTCCCTCCGACGCTGCCTGGGATCAATCCAAGATTGATCTTCATCACTCCCTATTAGCGGATGCCCCAACATGCTTTCTTCCTGGTCTTCATCTGGAACCTGAGGCGTTGCCAGAAAGGAGAGTCCTGGAGAGGGAGGCCTTGTCAGTTCCTCCCCATCACTTTCAGAGTCATCTTCCTCCGTGAGGACAGGCTTGGGAGCCGGAGTCACAACGCCATCTAAATTAAACAGAGTTTGTCTGGTTGTGTTTTAACATGGATTAAATATTGTAAAGTTATCTGTCTTCCAATTTCCCAAATTATTATTTCTCTGAAAAATAATGTTCCCACATTATTCCCCTTTATTTCCACATTTACTTTCTATTGAGGAACTATTGAGTCTGTCATCTGCACCTCTATAACTGTCTGGTTTGATTCCACAACCCAACAAGATAGACACAGACTTCAGAGGATAATTAGAACTGCAAAAAAAAAAAAAAAAAAAAAAAACAATTACTACCAACCTGCCTTCCATTGAGGACCTGTATACCGCACAAGTCAAAAAGAGGGCTGTGAAAACATTTACAGACCCATTGCATCCTGGACATAAATTGTTTCAACTCCTCCCCTCAAAATGACGCTATAGAGCACTGCACACCAAAACAACTAGATACAAGAACAGCTTTTTCCCAAACACCATCTGCTAAACAAATAATTCCATCAACACTGTCAAACTATTCATATTTGACTGCATTACTATTGCTATTGATCTTCTCATTGTTCCTGTTGCCCATCTTCTCCCACTTGTGACTGCATGACTATAACTTTGTTGCTTGTATCCTTGCGATTTATATTGATATTGATTGTTTCCTAGTATGATTTGATTGCTTCTTGTATTGTATAACTGTTACTGGGTGTTGTGCCCTGTGATTCTTGATGAGTGTATCTTGTCTTTTTATGTATACTGAGAGCATATGCACCAAAGACAAGTTCCTTGTGTGTCCAATCACACTTGGCCAATAAATTATTCTATTCTATTCTATTCTATTCTATTCTATTCTATTCTATTCTATTCTATTCTATTCTATTCTATTCTAGTTAGACCTTAAATGGTTTACTTTATTGCTGCAAATTGCAAACATTACTCTTATTATTTTCTGTTACTTAATCTCTCAATCACAGTGCATTTTGCTGCCTACATTTCCTTATCTAAAAAGTTCTATGGGAGCATTGTAAATGATGTTTACACTTCTTAAGTGAAATATAGAGAAATTAAGGACCACTGAATGGAAACTCTCACACATCCCTCAGCAACCTCATAATTATAGAAAGTGTATCCTTACATCCCTACCCTTGGAAATTGTAGAGTTCAAGTTCACTGCAGCTGATACTGGGAAAAATATTTGTACATGGCAAATAAGAAAGGGAAGGAACAGGATAGTTGACAATAAAAAGGTAGATGCAAAATGGTAGGAGTCAGGATAAATAAAAAAGTTAAATTAAAAAGTGGTTGAAAAGGACATCATAAAATCATGGGAGGAGAATGGAAACTTCGGGTGATGGTAGAGATCAGAAAAGCATGTGGACATAGTGGAGCCAGAATCTGAATTGGAAGGTCTAATGTCTAAAAAGGACTTTTTTCCCCTCTAAAAACAGAATGAAATATATAAATTGGTGAGTTTTGATGTACAAAAGACATACGGAAGACTAGCCTGGCTATGGTTCATGGGAAAAAATGTGAAGATATGCAGTCATTAACAGCCATGAGGGCAGACAAAGGGAGACACTATAATAAAACTATATAACTTATTTATTTATATCCAATGACAAGACACAAATAAGAAAGGTATAGATTGTATTATGATAAGTTCATGCATATTTAATCCTTTTCCTGAGAAGTTTTTCATTGGATTCCTATTGTAACAAAGTCAGCCTAATAACTGAAGAATACAATTGGATCGTTTTCTCTATTTCTGAAACAAAGATGACTCACAAGTAAACAAAATATAGAAGAAAGGTAGCTTCTTTTGCTTCTCTCTATGGTCAGTGCTCTTCTCAGGAGGCAATGACATGCAGTGATGGTGGGGTGGGGAAAAGGCACAGAGAAGACTTCTGATAAAAGCAATATTGTGGCATTGTGTCACAGCCCTGCCTCTTCCACGGTACATAGGAATTTCATGCAAAATTTCTAATGGGGGAGGGGGGGCTGGTGGGGTAATGTAAGCCATTTCTCCCTCCACACAATTTCTGTGATACATATTATCTCTCTATATATGTATCTCTTTCCAAAAGTGAACTAGCCTGTCCGTAATTTGGAGAAAAATCTTAGAGCCGCGGTACATAATCTCTGTATATAATAAAATGGTCCATAACAATTTCAAATTGTTATGAAATTTCTAGAATTTACTGTTGTATGATTTGGCTATCTTGGTAAATATTAACAGTTATATACCAGTTGTATAAACAAATTTCCTCCTTAAATTATCTCTTGGAATAAATTTTATTGATTTTTCCCCTATAACATCTTTTACAGCAATTAATTTTTTGAAATTTTGCATCCAGTTTATCTACATTTTTTATTATTTTTCCTATCTCCCTATCATATATCAATTTATACATACATCCTGTTAGGCGAACTTAGTTTTAAATTTTGACAACTTTTTAAAATCTTTCTTTCTTGATATCACTTTTTATTTTTCCAGCAAACTGTAAATAAATCAGCCATGAAAATTCCTACCTTTGTTTAGCTGAAGGTAGAGTGGGCATCTTCATGAATTCAGCAACAATGTAAGGAAGAGTTATTTAATTTAATTAATTCAATTTATATGCTGCCCCTCTCCAAAGACTCAGGGCGGCTATTATATTAGTTATATTCTTTGGTAGATTCTAAATATTATTAATGATTTTTCATTATTACCTAGGATGGCCTGTAAATCATGTACCTTTTATCAATTCCATTTCCTTTTTTTAATCTTTAGGGTTAAATATATTGACTAGAGAAAAGTCACTTAATAAACATAATGTAATTTAACCTTAGTGCAGAAAAGATTCTAAAATAGGCTCATTGATAACATGTTAGTAGTGGACAGGGAAAGGATTTAATCTTTAGCTTGCAGTTTCATAGATGTGCTTGTGAATCATTATTCTGCCCAACTACCGTATTTTCCGGCGTATAAGACGACTTTTTAACACATGAAAATCTTCTCAAAAGTCGGGGGTCGTCTTATACGCCGGGTGTCGTTCTCCTGTAACCAGGCAGACCAGCCCAAAAGACTCTAACGAGCCTTAAATGGCTCTGGCGATCGAAGCTCTGACGATCCCAGCTTTGCCTGCTAATCAGGCAACTCAGCTGGGATGCCAGAGCCATGTTAAAGGAAAAAACTTTTTTCCTTTTACGTGACTCTGCAAGCTCTGACGATCCCAGCTGCGTTGCCTGCTAATCAGGCAACTCAGCTGGGATCGCCAGAGCCCAGAGCCCTGTAAAAAGAAAAAAGTTTTCCCCCTCCAGCTTGCTTACCTTAGCTGGTAATCGCAACGCTTGCCTTGCTTCGCTTGCCTGAATCCATTCCATCAGCAAGCCACTCTCTGCCTGCAATCATGCAGGCAGGAGTTGTGGACTTCAACTCCCAGAATTCCTCAGCCAGTAAAAACAAAGCTGGCTGAGGAATTCTGGGAGTTGAAGTCTACAAGTCTTAAAGTTGCCAAGGTTGGAGACCCCTGTTCTATTGGGTAAGTTTTTTTCCCCTTTGGGAACTTTAAAAAAATAGTTAATTGGGGTTTTTTTAGTTGTTCTTTTTTAGACCTAGCCATTTAAAGTTTAGGAAGTTTTAAATTTAGTTTTCATATAAAAATAAAAATAAAATAATATTTGTGCAGCTTTCTGAGATGTGGTGTCTTTCTGTAGTGTTTCACTCTAACTACACAAACACACAAAATCTCACAAAGCTGTATGTGGAATTTTGTGTGTGTAAAGTGTGAAGGTTGATTTTTTGGGGCTTTTTGTGGCTGTGTGAGGTTCCTGCTTGTTGCAGGGGCCATTTTGGGTCTAGCACAGCTGCTTTTACATTGTGGATGAGCCAGTTGTGTTGTGTTGTGTTGTGTGTGTGTAAAGTGTGAAAGTTGTTTTTTGCGCTTTTTGTGGCTGTGTGAGGTTCCTGCTAGTTGCAGGGGCCATTTTGGGTCTAGCACAGCTGCTTTTACATTGTGTTGAGGCAGTTGATGTTTTTTAATTTTTATTTGGTGTGTGTTGGAAGAGGGGTAGTCTTATATGGCGAGTATAGCCCAAACCCTATATTTTAACAGGAAAAGTTGGGGGTCGTCTTATACGCCCAGTCGTCTTATACGCCGGAAAATACGGTATGTCGGGTGATAGGGAGGATTTCTCCTGTAATTATTGCAGAACATCATGTATATATGTATCTTGGGCATATTAAATCTTCTTCACAAGTGCAACAATATTAAGCAATTGAAAGATACATTGCCTTTCTAATCAATGAGTGGTGGGATTACCTGGGTAATGATTTTACTGCTGAAAAGCAATTACCTTCTTTCTTCTCTGGATTAAATAATAAAATATTAAAGTTAAATTCTTAAATCACTTACAATAAAATAGTTCTTTTATTGCTGCCCAAAATCTGCTAGTGCTGTGACTCAAAATAAATGTAAAATAAAATAAGCCAAATAAAATATGGACAAAAGTTTCACAAACACCTGCTACAAAACACTGATTTGCAAAACACATAATTACAAGCAGTGATAAATGCTTCCATTTATCAGTGTGAAATATGACTGTTTGAGTGAGACATCACCTGTTTTTCACCTAAATATTAGCTTGAAAGACAAAATAATAAAAAAGATATATTTGCATATTATTATATAGCAAACTCAAAAAGGCATGCATTCAGAAAATCCAGCAAACAAACATAAGTATTAGGAAAATGTCCTTGGAAAAAATTAAGTGTTCAGAATGGGATACATATATGCGGCTATTGAAGGAGGAGGACATGAAAGAGGAAATTATAAAAGAGAATGGGAGCATAAAACAATGTGTTTATTTGATACAATATAAAAAAAGTCTTACAAATGCTCTTTAAAAAAACAATGGGAAACTGATATGCTAATTTTAACTGAACTTGACTGAATCACTTTTTACTATAACAGTCAATCAGAAGATAGAAAAATGGCATGGGACCAGATTACCTGAGATACTATCAAGTATTCATTTACAAATACTCATTCTGTCAGGCAGTGGTGGGATTCAAATAATTTAACAACCGGTTCTCTGCCCTAATGACTGGTTGGGTGTGGCCAACTCGATATCACTCACGTCGAGGGGCAGTTCGCCTTGTCTGTCTCTCCTTGTCTGATGGAGGACGATGCAGGTGGCGCAGCCTCATGGTCACTGGCTGCCCCCTCCTCCCCGCTCACTGGTAAATGTGGCAGGTGAGGCACCTCTTCCCCAGGCCCCTATCCATTTCTCCCCCCAACAGCTAGACAAACTTAGGCAAAAAGCCAGCCACGCAAGGAGTGGCTGGGAGGAGAAGGGTGACGGGTGGGGCCATGGGCGGAGCCAGCCAATAGTGTTAGCTATCAGTTTGTACAAACCGGTGTGAACTGGCTGAATCCCACCAGTGCTGTCAGGTTCAGAGGAGGGACATATTTCAAGCCAGGGAGTTTTGTCTGGTGGAACCCAGAAAATAGACTTTTATGTTAAGGCACCTGGCCTGTGAAACATCATCCTTCAGGAGATAAGATTGGCCTCAATCCTGCTGGCTTTCTACAAGGCCTGAAGAGATTATTTTACCAATAGATATGGAGACCATGAGTGTTGTGCATTCATTCTTTTGATGAATGGGACTGAAGGCTATGAGTGTCATGTATTTTGTGATGGTTTTTTATATGCTTTCATATACATTTATAAACAAACAAACAAGAAACTTCTTCAGTTATGACACGATGACCTGACCATGACCTGGATGATTGAGAATCTCTACAGGCTTTTAGCTATTCAATTTGGTATGAACACCCTTTGAATGATGTGGGAGTAGGAATGGATTTCCAGAAGAAAAATTGCAGACTACAAGAACCAGGTGCACTACTCAGGTAAACTTCCAAATGCTTCAATGACCCTCTAAAAGGATGCAAATTACCACCTGTCTGCAAGGAAGATAAATCCTTCCATTCCCTACTATCCTGTCAGAGGTGAAGAAGCTTCTTGGCTGAGAAGTGAATATCTTCAAAGAAAAAACAAGGAAGTCCAGTTGCAAGTTACAATGACACTGAAAATGAGACTTTTGACCATTTTTTCCAGCTACAACTTTTGTAGCATCCCCATGATCATGTAATCAAAATTCAGGTGCTTGGCAATTGAATCATACTTGTGACCGTTGCTGTGTCCCAAGGTCATGTGATCACCTTTTCCAAACTTTTGACAAGCAGAGTCAATGGGGAAGCCAGATTCACTTAACAACTGGTTTACTAATTTATCAACTGCAGTGATTCATTAATAACTGTAGCAAGAAAGTTCATAAAATGGGAGAAATCTCACTTAACAAATGAATCACTTAACAACAGAAATTTTGGGCTCAATTGTGATCATGAGTCAAGGACTACCTGCATTTCTTTTTTAAGTTTCTCTTTTAAATTTCATAGTTTTGGATATAGTTGAAGAGCACAACAGCACTAAGCTATAAAATAACTTTCAAAGATTGTGAAACCAGCCGCTTGTCCAATTTGACAATAGCTATTCTGGCATTTTATTTCATTAACACTGATTCATATTGTAGTTAGCATGAACCTTAGCTTCTGTCAAAACATATTTGACATGTTTTCTATCACAGAAAATACAATCATTCCAATACTTCCTCTATTTAAAACAGTTGCTGACAATCTTGGAAAATCAATCTTTCTCCCTCTCACTCTCAATTTATCTTGCTTAAACCTCATTGAAACATGCTGGTAAGTAAACATTTTCAATATTAGGCCTTATTTGGGTCATACTAATGGATCAATGTCTCCTTTTAAGTGCTTTGGGTGGATTTTTTCCATCAACATTTTTCACGTTATGGTACGTGAATAGAATTGGTATATACAATATCATTCTTCCTAGACCTAGATGTCCTCCATATATGGATTTCAACTTTAAGAATTTCCCAGCCAACATGGCAATTACCCAAAATTTTGAAATCCAAAATGTCCACATTGGGAAAATGTCAACCATCCCAACTTGGTCAACTAGAAAAGAAAGACTCTTGGCCCATGGTTAGCCAAAAGTACTTTATTAAAGTCAAAGTGGTTACAGAAGAGGCAAAGCTTGACCTGAGATTTTCATGGACAGAAGATAAAGGTAACTTTCCCTTGTCCCTGGCTAACCCTCTGGTTATCATTCAGTGTCCAATTAAGTGTTAACAAATTGTTTGGTAAACTGTCCCTGTCTTTGCACACTCTCTGGCTCTGCCTTATTTTAGCGTGACATTAAGATGGCTGGTGATAACTATGGGATGGAACAGCTTGGTTTCGATTCATCCTGGTTCCCTCCCTGCATTCCTATCCCCACCACTCATCATCCAGGTGGAAATACTGTACTACAGAACATTCCTTCCTATATGAATTTAGGATTCCAAGCTTGGTGTGATTTTTATGCTGGTATTCTGTGGTTCAGTTACATGAATGTGCTTATGAAGTAGCACTAAGGCTTTTACAACCTAATTTGATCACAAAATCCTCCTGTTTTTCTTGAACCATCCTCTTTAGTATGGCATATACTGTAGAAGGGAAAGAGAATGAAATCTGAAATGACAAGGCAAATGGTTAACAACATGGGAAAATGAAATAAATACAACCTTGTAGTGGAATGTATGAATGGCCATGGAGAAAGAGAGGAAGAGATGCTGCCTAGAAAACTATTATACAAATGAGGCAGTGACTTAATGGTCAGAGAAACATACTTAGGAATGATCCATTCTAATGAATCAAACAGTTAAAAATGGAGGCAGGATGTTTGTCCCTTCAGACATGCAAGACTGATATCAGCCCTCTTAGTAAATCAGATAGGAAACATGGCATAGTGAAATAAGTTTACATTAACAGAATCATGCAAGTTTCAAGATTAACAGAATCTTGTAAGAATCTCAAACAAACCTCCTGCCTCCACTTTTAACTGTTTGAACCATTGTGGTGAGTCCTTCCTAAGTTTCTTTCTCTGACTGTTAGATAACAATGGGATCCTAACTCACTTCTATGATGGCTTCTGAGGAAGCATCACTTTCCTTAAGGTCATTCATATATTCCATTACACACCCTTTCTATTGTTCTACTGGTGAATATATTAGAGTGATAAATGTTGTATTTACATATTCATGGCACTTCAGCATGAGTTGGTAAATACAGTGCTAGATAATGAATAAAGAAATAAAATTTGCAATGACAAAAACATTCACAAAAGATTGGCCATAAAAATGTTCTTTATTTATTCATGTACCTTATCTAGTAAGCCTATGATGCTTTTTGATTCACTAATAACATGCTAAGCCTATCAAGGATGTTCAATATTAGAGAATAGATAAAACAAATTTTATTGTTCAGGTATATCACACTCATATTCTCTATCTTACACATAGAGAAACATTACAAATAATAATTGATCTCAGTCCTGTATAGGAGGGCCAGATGTATGTAAAAAGCTAAGATGATGATGTATAGTACAGTAGACTATGGAATCTCTCATCATTTTTATCAAACTGTAAACTCTTCTGACATTAAATACCAGGATTTCACACAATAACTAGCGGTAATTACAGCAACAACAGCAACAAATCTCAGCTAAAGCCGATCAAATGCATACATAATCTAATTTCCCACCCAGCTGATTCTGAAGCCCACAAGCAAGACAGACTAGTAGCTTATTTCTTCATTTTGTAGCAATGACTGTTGTTCTGAATTTGAAAAAAAAATGTGATATTGTATTATATATTATTATATCATATCATTATCACATCATATCACATTATTAATGTTTCTAGGACTTTCACTGAACAGGTAGCAGCTGGGGCAAGGACCAAACTATATTTTATTTAATATCAACTGAAGTACAGCTGTGCATGGTTTGAAAATAATTAGGCTAGAGACTTCACATATGAGTGACACCTCTCAACTATTCATTGAAACACCCTACTTATTTCAGAATCTAGCTGAATAACAGAGAGGTATTATACTTGCATTCATGGAAAAAAAAAATCAACCCAAACAGTTCTGCCAAATCATTTTCAAACCATGTACAGCCATAAATTATCTGTACTGATAATATTTTTAATATGGTTACACTCCAGTTATTAATATAAACCTTTCTCTTTTTGTCAGTTTTATTACAGTTAGTCATAATTCCAATGGATGCTGCACCGCTGACTTCCAAGGGCTTCAGATTGTATTCATATTGTGTTTAAACTCCTGTTTTGAAGTCATCACACTGTTCATTCTTGAATGTTGTAAGTGAACTGTGAGTCATATGAAAAGATACGCACTAAGGTTTCAACTAGAAAGAAAATTGAAAGTAGAAGTACTTTCAGTCAGGATAAGCTATTTATGGAATGCTAGAAAGTATGATTTGAAAAAGAGGTCATCTATGTCAAAATTGAATTGAACAACCCTCTCTCAATAGAGGGGGAGGGATATGACATCATTCACCATATTTCCCCAAAAATAAGACCTGGTCTTATTTTCCTTTGGGTTCCAAAATAAGCACTAGGGCTTATGTTCGGGGAAACATGATTTCAGGGTGATCAGCCTGGCTAGCCACCCTCCCCCCAGGACACACACAAGAGCCAGAAAGTGCTTGGGGACTGACGGTATCTGACAACAGCCACAGCCTGCCGATGCCTTGGTTGGCACACTCTGAGGCTGTGCAGAGCGGAAGGCATGGAGCAGAAAGCAGGTGATCCCAATGTGTGGAACAAAAGGCAGACGATCCCAACATGCCATGCAGGTTGCAGGCAAGCTGAAAAACATGAAGACGGGCCTCCTGCATCTGCCTGCCACTCTGGTCCACTTCCTCTCGGCTTTCCTGTGGCCTGTGCAGCAGGTTTGAATAGCCTGCCTCCCGCCATGCCTCTGCCTCTGTATGCTGCTGGTGTCACTGCACAAAGACAAGCCTCCTGTGGCCACCTGAAGCTCTGGCTCAATGTCACTCATCTTTCCTGTGGCCCATGCAGTGTGTCCAGATCATCTGCCTCCCCCTGCACCTCTGTCTGTGTCTGCTGCCGATGTCACCATGTAAAGAGTAGCCTCCCGCAACCAGCCACCACTCTGGCCCACCGATGCTTGACTTGCCCATGGCCCATGCAAAGCATTCAGATTGCCTGCCTCCCCCCATCTCTGCTTCTGCCTACTGCTTGCACAGGTATTCAACTCACTTGTGACGAATGGGCTGCAGCTGCTGCCAGATACTGTTGGCCCATGCTCACTTGCCACCTCCTATGCTGGTCATGCCCATCATAGGGCTTATTTTTGTGGGTAGAGTGCATATTATATTAGGCACATGCATAAAAAACAGACTGTGGCTTATTTTCAAGATAGGTCATATTATTGGGGAAACATGTTATCTTCAATCTACAACTCAGTACTTTCAAAATTCCAAGACCCATTTGAACCACTCAGGTAACCCTGATGACACAAATAAACCTTCAGGTGGCCTTAATGACTCACTAAAAGTATGCTTAACGCATTGTAAGCCGCCCTGAGTCTCCGGAGAAGGGCGGCATATAAATCAAATTAAAAAAAAAAGTATGCAAATGACCATCTGTCTGCAAGAAATATAAATTCTTTCATTCCCCACCATCCAGTCAGCGCTGACGAAGTTTCTTGGATGAGAAGTGAAATGTCTTCAAAGAAAAAGCAGAAAGTCCAGTTGCCTCTTGAGAAAGCACCTTTGAGCTGGAAAGTATGATTTACCTGATTACATATATCTATGTTGCAGACATTCAATCTAATTCTGGACTGTTATCTGAAAATTATGGAAGGTTTGGGGACCTATTTTGCTGACATTCAAAACAAGAGATCATGACACATAAAAGAAAAACAGAGTCACCTAATTTAATTTCAGTATTACATGCCAGGGGTGAAGTAATGACTCAATGGTTAAGATGTTGGACTTGTTAGCTGGAAAGCTAACGGCCTGGGTTCAAGACCCAAGCACCATGCAACAGGGTGAGCTTCCAATACTCATCCCAGCTCCTGCTAACCTAGCAGTTTGAAAGCATGCAAATGCCAGTAGATACTTACTGCTTCAGCAGGAATGTTACCGCATTTTCATGCTCACCATTTGATGATGGAACATAGACAACACAGGTTCAGCTGAGAATGGGAGATGAGCACTGCTCCCTTGAGTTGGTTACAACTGGACAGTGGAAACCTTTAAACCTTTAATTACATGTACTGCAATAATTATATGCAATATATGTGATGGATCTAGAAATCAGTGAGTGGTATTCAGCTTCCTTTTTAATACTTCCAAATAAGGAATACAGAGATTTCATTATATGTCATGCTTTGATACTACAAGTTCCATGATTCCAGCACTCCAGAGTACAACTATTTTAGTATAATTACATACTATTTATATATTTCCAAATATACAATGCTTTCATACTTTTCAAAAAATTGAAACCACTTTTAACATGATTAATTTATGCTGCAACATTTACGTTCCTTATGCCCCGCCCCCACTTCTCTCACACATACACACCACAAAGGTTTGAAATCTTTACTGAGACTTCACCAGCCCCAAATAGTATTTCCCAGGATTCACCCATACAGGAACCAATGTAAAACGCAATGAGTTTAATTCCCAAGTCCAGAAACATAGAGCAAGACCCAAAGAGTAGGCAGTTTCTCCTCATTCCCACTGACTAGCTGCAGCTACACTCCTTCTCTGCACTCTGTTTCTGGATGGCCTTCTGAGCCTCCATGCTGCAGCTACGTTTCTTCTTTCTCTTTGTCAGCCAGCTGTTGATCCGGTCACTCCTACAGCCCTTCTGAGGTTCCTGGCCTCTCCTTCTCCTCTTGCCCATCCCTTCTTGGTTCAGATCTTCCAGATCCTCCTCTACACCCCACTCTGAAGTTCCTGTAGTTTTTTCCTTGTAGTGCAAGCCAGTTTCTGGGGCATCCATTACAGTTCATCTATTTCTAAATTGTTCATCCACTATTATTAATACCGCAGATGTATTAAAGAAGTAACAATAAAATAAATTTACAGAAAAGACTTCTTAATAGGGGCAAAGACATTCCTCAGGATAACTTTTGTAAGGGTTTTGCAACCAGTCACTCAGGGAACGCATCACTGAAAAAAGGGACTAGATGAAATATGTTGCCTGACTAATCTGCAGCCTTACATAGTCTTTATTTCCTGTTCTTAATTTTAACATGTAATGATTATTTACAATTCTGTCATTCCAACCAAATGTAATCTAAAGCGTAGGAGAAGAGTGAGAAGAATGATCGAATGACAGTCTGTAATCTTCATGATGTTTTACTTTGAAGTTAGTCTGCAAAGATGAAAGGTTTTTTACATAAGAAATGCAAAACTGATGAGATTAATTATGAGGAGCCTCCCAAGTAGGCTCCTTTCCATCAATACATGAATTATTAGACTGTTATTTTAAGCAAATACTGTCAGGAATAAATGCCTTGCCTCTGACCCAGAGCTAGAAGCAGGGGGGCTGGGCAAGCCAAACCCCAAGGTCCACCCTAACCTAATAACCCCTCCTTACCTTAGCCACGGGGTACTTAAGGGTCAGCCATGAGGTCCTATAGCAAATCCAGCCTTGTACCTGTAATGATAAGATGCCTTGTTAATAAACTGTACCTGATTTGATGAATACTTGCTTGTGGAGTTATTGGGCGCGATCCTTGAACACATTCAACAATATGGTAGCAGAGGATGGTTTAACAGCCCAATCCTAATACTCCACAACATGCAAAGGACCACGACAGACAGGGTGAATACCAGGGCATTCATCAAGAAGATGGCAGAACGGCCTGCCCAACCCGAAGCCACGCAAGGAGAGGCACCTGAGACGAGCAGCCTACTCTGCTACCCATGCACCCCGGCCAAATGCGACGAGGGGTGGAAGGAACACGAGAGCCCAAAAGGGGAAACGCACGATCTGAAAGAAAGACTTCTGAAACTGATAGATTCGTCTCAGAGCAACACCGACCTCATCATGGAACTCCGGAGTCTGATCAAGGGCTGCGAAGCAGCGAGTGAGGAAGATGAAGATGAATCCGACTACACTGATGAAGACGCGGTAAGAGAGGACTGCCCCCACCAAAAACCCACCGAAGAGGCCAAAGGAAACTTCGTGCCCTTTTTGCGGCGGCCATCTTGGGAGGTGACATCACCAAAGATGGCCGACCAACCACCAATGGATTCCCGAGATTTAAATCTCATGGCGGGAATCGAGGTCTATTCCAAAGTAGCCGCCCAAAACTACCGTGACAAACAAGAAAGCCCAAAGCCCAAACCTACAGGCCCGCCTACCAAGCCCGAGGTCAACAAAGCCATCAAACTAATCACTGTGGCCCTAGGGACAAAATGAAGTTACCGGACACGCACCCCGGTGCCAGGGCAAAACGCAAAGGGGACCCTAACGCAAGGAGGGCCAGCGCCGGTACCTACCCAGGGGAACAGATCGCCACCGCGTAGGACCAGGGCTACCCAGGACTCCCAGGGAGCCCTCCCATAGGGACGGGGCACTGAAGGCGATGGGACTACTCACCAGACTGACGACCTGGACCAGATCCATGGCCCACGGGGCCATCCGCAGGGAGGGGACGTCCATCAGTGGGCAGGAGACTTGGCCCGACACCAGGAGTCGACACCCATGCAAGGCCGGCCCATCCGGGACCATTCGCGGCCCCAGCGGGACTTCTGACCTTCCCCGGCGATCCTCGCCACTTCCCAAGGCTCCAGGCAGCGACCCACGACGACTTCGAGCAAGCGAGGCTGACCAAGGAAGAACCAAAGGCCCATCCGGAAGATTGGGGCCTTCACCCAGGAGCTGCACAGACGAGCTCCTCACTCCACGGCGGCTGGGCAGGAATGAACCTCACGCATGCGCATTGCTTCCCGGCAAGAGAAACGGAGCGAGACATAGAGCTACACCGACGCAAGCACATAGAAGCAAGTCAGTTCAGACTTGCCACAGTCGTTCCTCTGCCTTATTGTGAGTATCCTGACGTGAGGAACCATGGACAGTGACACAATGTAAGTAATTTAACTTACAATTCAGGGACTTTGCCAAGTGACTTTCCCAAACTAAGGCTAGATGGGGAGAATTTCCTGGACTGGAATCAACAGCTCCAAGTCACCCTACTGAAGGAAGACCTATTATCACTAGTCACTGACCCACCAGAAAAACCCTGGGCTTTTGAATTAGATTGCACACACCATAAAGCTTACTGTATTGTTATTGCTAGCATTACCCCAGCATTTACCCTAGCATTAACCACCACTTGACTGCTCTAGAGGTAATACAGAGGATGCACAAACTATTCTACTGCCAAAGCGTAGCAAGCACCACTAGATTATCCAGAGAGTTCTATGCCACCAAACTTAAGGCAGGGACCCCAATGAGCAAGCATCTATTGTCCCTAAATGCCACCAGGGCCCAGCTGACACAAAGAGGGGAGGTCATAAGTGAGAGAACCATGATAAGCATTATTGTAAATTCCCTGGACTCCAGCTGGGACACCCTCATTACGCAGATAGACAACCTAGGGTCAGGGAAACTCTCACTGGAATTACTAACAAGCAAACTCATAGCTGAAGACAGCATCAGGAAAGACTGTTCATTAAGCCGCAGGGAACAAAGATCCAGCAGAAAGAATGAGCCACAGGGTAGGAGCTACAGTAACACAGAATGCTACATATGTGGGTCAAAAAACCACTACAAAAGGGACTGCCCTAGAAACACAGGCGACAGGGACAGGTCACACCGAAGGGACAGACCAGAACAAAGGGCAAGGTACACTAGCAGACGCTCGCCAGAGGACAGACACAGGCGCAGGGACTCCCCTAGCCCCAGGGACAGGAGGAACCACAGGGACAGCTCCAGGGAAAGTCAGACTGGCTCACTGTATGGACTAGGAGACAAAGAACAACACAAAGGCCAGGACAGGAAGGAAGGCACATGGCTACTGGATTCAGGAGCCACAAACCACACCACATATGACCGTAACTTACTAACCTCATTTACAGAAGAAAGTTTTATAATAAAAGTGGCTAACCAGAACAATGTGCAAGTGACAGGGAAAGGTAACGCATATGTGCCAGGGGTAGGAGTCATACAAGGGGTGCTATTAGTACCAAATATACCATATAACAACCTTGCCACACTAAAACTAAGCAAGGACAACAACGTCGAGGTGACATTCAAAGAAGGAAAGGCACAGGTAACTAGACGGGGCAAAAGCATAGGGAAAATAGTGATCAGTGGGGACCTGCCATTCCTTCACCCAGTCAGGGACATGCAGCCCAAGGTAAACAATCACCAGAAGGTAAAAACTGACAACGCAGACAACACAAGTAAGGAAGTAGAGGGGGTTAGTCACACACACACCGCTGGTGACTCAAGTGAGCAGGAGACACCCAGGAAAGAAAAACCAGCGATAGGAAAGTTAATGCATGACAACTGTGCACACCTGTTGCACAGAAGACTGGGACACATTAGCTTCCCTGTGGTACAGAAAATGTTGGAATGCTCCGAAGGTGCAAAAATAAAGAATTGTGAGAACTATCTCGAGTGTTCTGTTTGTAAAAGCTCCAAATTAAAAACCAAACCCAGGCCCAAAAAGTCAGTATGCACAACCAATTCGATCTTCCAACTTATACATATGGACCTAGTGGGGCCACTAAGGCCCTCCATCAAATACAGGAAGAGGTACTTCCTAACCATAGTGGATGATTTCAGCCGCTATGGCTTCGTATACACCCTAAACACAAGAACGAGGTATTCCAAAAATTTAAGGAGTTCTATGCAAGGGTGGAGACACAACACAACACCAAGATCAGACAAATAATGACAGACAGGGGGTCTGAATTCTTATCAAGCGACTTCTCGCGATGGCTGAAGACACGCGGGATAAGTCCACTACACGACTTCTCCGTTCTCCGCCTTTCAAAATGCAGAACGAAAAAATGGAACACTGCAGACTATGATGAGGTGCACACTAGAGGATGCCGGCCTAGGGCAGCATTTCTGGTCAGAAGCACTCATTTATTCGAACTACACTTTGAACAGGCTATGGTCCAGCGTACTGAATTAGACTCCATACGAATTGATGTATCAAAGGAAACCACAGATGACACACTTACACATATTCGGGGTCACAGCAGATGTGCACATCCCCAAGCAACTGAGACATAAAGGAGACAGGGTATCCAGAAGGTTAAGGTTCATGGGGTATGAACCAGGGACGAAGGGATATAGGTTCATAGACAGCAACAACAGATTCGTGATATCACGAACAGCTGTCTTCCACGAAAATACCAACTGGTGCAAGATACACCTCAACGAGGTATCCCTTAACAAGGACGGACCAGGGGATGGCCAAAGGGAGATAAAGCACAACCCAGGAAAGGACACAGAGCAGGAAAGGGGCAAACCCAAGAGACAGGCAATACTAGTGAAGGAGTGGAAGGAGAACCACCCATGTATCAAAGTGGACTCACTCACAGAGAGAGAAGCTAGGTACATGCATGACACTGAGACACCCCCTGCCAGGCCAATCAGGGCAAACAGGGGCAAAGCGCCAGAAAGGTTAGGGGACTACGTGTTATCCCTCCACACTAACCAATTAACCCCCAACACATATGAGGATGTACTGAAATTACCAGATGGGGAAAGAGCAAAATGGGAGCAAGCCATGGAAAGGGAGATGAACAGCCTGAGGGAACTAAACATATACACTCCCTCTGAAGTCCCAGCAAGCAAAACGCCCATAGGCACCAGGTGGGTCTACAAAGTCAAAACACTAGAGGGAAACAAAGCCCTCTACAAGGCTAGGCTGGTGGCTCAGGGGTTCACCCAAAAATACCCTGATGACTACACTGAAACTTACTCTCCCACAGTCAGGGCCGAGAGCGTAAAATGTGCATTGGTAATTGCATCACTACTTGGACTAGAAGTGCACCAATTTGATGTGCAAACCACTTATCTGCATGCTGAGCTCGATAAGGAAATATACGTGAGAGCGCCACCTAGCCAAAGCACCAGGAAGGGAGAAACCCGGGTCCTGAACAGAAGCCTGTATGGACTCAAACAATCAGGGAAACGCTGGTACGAATGCTTATCCAAAACACTGAAGTCCATGTGGTTCTCAGCCACCTCGGCCGACAACTGCTTCTTCACCAAGAAGTCAGGCAACTCTCTCGAATATGTCTTGATATACATGGATGACATACTGTATATCGGTGACCAGGCTAGCAAATGCAATGACTTTGCCAATGAGTTGGGAAAACACTTTTCACTGAAAACATTGGGTAAGGTAGATAAATACTTGGGGGTGCAAATCACAAAAACAGACAAAGGTTTCCAACTGTCACAGAAAGATAAAATTTTGGAACTGATACATAAATGCAATATGACAGACGCCAGAGGGTGTGAAACACCAATGCAGCCAGACCTCATAAAGGACATGTACAATGAGTCTGAGGCGTTCAAAGACAACACATTATACAGATCAACCATAGGCTCTCTATTATACATTGCGAACTGGACAAGGCCCGACATCATCCTACCAGTTAATTTGCTATCTCGACATGTAGGCAAACCCACCATATACCACTGGGAAGCCATCAAAAGGGTATTGAGATATCTAAAACATAGCGCTGATGCCTGCCTAGCACTAGAGCCCAAGAATACCACAACACCCACACTCACATGCTACGCAGATGCTGACTGGGCTGGAGACATGAAAAGCAGGAAGAGCACCTCAGGTTATGCATTCTTCCTCAACAACAGCCCAGTACATTGGTACACGGGCAAACAGGACCTGGTGGCCACATCCACAACAGAGGCCGAATACATATGTTTGTCCAAAGCTGCCAACAACCTGGTCTGATTTGATGACCTGCTCGCGGACATATGGGCCGAACCCAACTATCCAATTACCATACATGAAGACAATAAGGCCGCTGTGGAAATATCAAAGACTGAAGCAGTTGGTCAGAGGTCGAGGCATATTGACATAAAGTACAAACACGTTAGGCAGTTCGCAAGCATAGGATTCATAAGAGTTTTACATTGTGACACCGAAGAACAAACAGCGGACATTCTAACAAAACCATTACAAAACAAACAGCATACATATCTAACATCAAAATTGGGTGTTCTCCTAAAAATGACACCTCAGGTATGCACCGCACAAGAGCACCTCGGCCAGGCATTTAGAGGGGTTTTTGTCAGGAATAAATGCCTTGCCTCTGATCCAGAGCTAGAAGCAGGGGGGCTGGGCAAGCCAACCCCCAAGGTCTACCCTAACCCAATAACCCCTCCTTACCTTAGCCACGCCCAGGGGGTACTTAAGGGTCAGCCATGCGGTCCTACAGCAGATCCAGCCTTGTACCTGTAATGATAAGATGCCTTGTTAATAAACTGATTTGATGAATACTTGCTTGTGGAGTTATTGGGCGCGATCCTTGAACACATTCAACAAATACTTATATTTATTCTGATTACTTTGGAACCATTTATCAGAAATTTGAAACGCATTTTTAAAATCTTCCTGAGGTTGTGCAAAGTTTTAAGAAACTTCTGACTTTTTGTGTTTACATACTCTATACTTCTGACCTTATAAGCAAACTTAGAATTTTGTCTGGAGGCCTATAGAATAAATGTTAAGCACAAGTTTATGCTAATATACACATTAGTCACTAAGCTAAATGTTAAGACAATACTTCAGCAGTACAAAAATAGTATCAAAAGTAAATATTCTGATAGGGCTACAGAATAAACATATACCATATAATATATTAGATTTTTTTCCCCAATTATATTTAGTAACCATGGAAATAAGACCTTATCATAAGGGCTAAAATGTATGTCAATGTCAAAAGGAATCCCTTTGTTTAAATTTAAAAAATACTATATTTTCAGCATGGATGTACTGTAGTTAGTAAGAATACTGAAGAATGTTATAAAGCTTGCATTTTAAATTTTCGATCACACTTCTTTTGCTAGTATTTGAATAGTAATGTGTTCATTCAAAGGGCACACATACTCCTATTTTTTTCAAAATATGTGGAAAAGAAATGCAAAGTTTATTTTAAACAAATATTGCTGTCATCTTTTATACATTTCTGTTATGTTCAGTAGAGAAGAATCTGCTGTATTAGTGAAAGAACCTATGATGATGAGATGATGATGATGACAACAATATTCATTCATTCGTGCTGATTCTTGGCCAAGTCTTTCCACATCTTCTGATCTTGCACTGCTTCTTTGAATGAAAGAAACTATAGGAGAAACAAAAGTTATGAATACTAAAGCATGGTTCTTGCAAATGTAAGGAAAAAAATAAACATATCATTTGAGATCCTGCGTGCTGCCGTTTCTGTGTGCTAATGCTGCTGTTCCCTTCATCGCACAGGATCACCCAGCAGTGGGAACGGAGAGAAGGAAGGGGGTAGTGGCAGTCACTAGCATTGAGGAGAGAGTGCTACACAGAAACCGCAGCACACAGGAATGCCGCTCCTTCTTCTCCTCCATTCTTGCTGCTGGAGAATCCTGTGTGAAGAAGGGGTTTAGCAGAGAGGGGAGAGGTTGTGGCTTCTGGGATGAAGAGACCCGGAAAGTGTCTGGATCCAACTCATCTGGCTTCTCTTCCTCTCACAGCCAGCTTTCCCAATCTAGCTTGACGTAGGCTTCCTCCACAGGCCCCAGTCCATTTTCCACCTACAATTGAGCCAGATACCACCTATTCTATACCTTTATATTTGATTTTTCTTCCCTAAATGTAAGACTTTATTTTCTCTCACCACTCAATTCCATTTTGTTGGATTAAGCCCATGTTCAACTCTGTAAGATCCTTCTGGATATTGAGCCTATCTCAGGGGTGAAATGCTACCGGTTTGGGTTGGCTCGCCCAAACTGGTAGTGAATATGCTACTGGTTCGCCCGAACCGGTAGTAAAAAAATGGTTTAAAAAATAAAAAAAAAAGTTCCAACGATTGCACGGCATAGCTGATCCTCTGAACTTTTTTTTTTTTTTTTACTTTTTTAAAGCATTTTTTACTACCGGTTCGGGCCATAGGTAGTAAAAAAATGCTTTAAAAAAGTAAAATAAGGTTCTGATCATTAGCTGTGACAATCAGCTGTGCCGCGCAATCCTCAGAACTTTGTTTTTTACTTTTTAAACCATATTTTTTACTACCTATTGCCCGAACTGGCATTTTTGTGTAAAGTGTGATAGTTTGTTTTTGGACTCTCTGTGACTCTGTGAGGTTCCTGCTTGTTACAGGGGCCATTTTCTGTGAAGCCCAGCTGCTTTTGCATTGTGTGTGAGTCAATTGTGTAAGAGTTGGCTGCTGATAGTTATCACTGCTTTTTAACTATTTTAATTCCTCAAGGTGCTCTGGCACCCTGCCTGATTTGTAACTCCAGCTTGCAGTTATTTCTAATCTAATGATTGGTAGTTAGGGCAGCTTTTTGCAAGCAAAGAAGCTTTTTTTATTTTTGTACAGATAATCCTGATTTACAACAGTTCATTTAGTGACCATTCAAAGTTACAACAGCACTGAAAAAAATGACTTATGGACGTTTTTCACACTTACAACCATTGCAGCAAACTGTCATTCGGGCAAAGAAGCGATATTGAGTTGGCCACACCCACCCGGTCACATGACCACTTGGCCACGCCTACCCAGTCACATGAAGCACCACAGTTGTGAAATGAATGACACAGTTGTTAAGAATGCTGCAACAGGTATAAATGACGACTGGTCATATGTGCAAGGAACGGTCAAAAGTGTGAGGACTGGTCCGAAATCACTTTTTTCAGCCCTCTGAGTAGTCCCTATGCATGTAGCCATGGCCACCCAGTCACATGACCCCCACATAAGCCATGCCCACAGAACCGGTTGTTAAAAAAATTTAATCCCACCACTGCGCACCCCCCCCCACACACACACTCATGTATATTTATTCTTTATAACTGGTTAAACATGTTGCCATCATTTAAAAAGCCTTACCCACCAAATCAATTTTAAATAAAAGAATAATATATTTAATAATATATTTAATAGCTATTTTTGAAAGTCTATTATTCAGAGAAGCATTAATAAGAGAAATAGCTGAGATAGCTTTTTGCTTTTAAAATATCTCATTGTTTCTGACTGTAAAATGTATTCTCTCTAATGATTGAAGATGGGGGCATTAAATCCAACTGTGCATGCAGATGGTTAAATTTATAATGGAAAATAATTAGGTTTGGCCAGGCTAGCTAGAAAATTCATAGCTGCCTGTATTTTCGTAAAAATATAGAATATACTGCATATCTGGTAATTTCCAAGCATGTGTTCATAAAACATATGTATTCATTTGATGGCAAGTTCCATCACATTGCTTATTTTCTAATGATACTTTTCAAAAAATAAAAACATTTGAAAATGTAAATCATCACTATTTATGAATGAATGATTTCCATATAAATCAAAATCTTGAGACTAATATATTAAATCCAGTTGAAGGGCGTGCTTTGATCTTCAACAATGTTTTGCAACATAATAATCATTCTGTTATCTATTGTTTCCTAAAAAATTACTTTCATTATTTTATATACTCCTTTTTCCTTACTGCTATTCAAAAATATGTTTGAGCCTCCTATTTTTGTGCGTTGGCTCTGTCCATCATCAGTTCTCTGCTGAACTTCATTTAATTACAGTGGTACCTCAGTACTCATTCTTAATTGGTTCCATGAGGTATAATGAGTACCAAAAACAATGAATACCAAACAAATTTTCCCATAAAGAATAATGTAGTCAGTCACAAGGCAGACAAAACTGACAAGTTCTAGCTTGTGCATTGAATATCAAACAAACGATGAATATGGGATAAAATTTTCCAGAGTTCTAAACTGGTTGGAGATCTTCTTGCACTCATCTCGTGACAAGCAGAGCTGTGGTGGCACAGTGGTTAGAATGCAGTGCTGCAGGCTACTTCTGCTGATTAAGGGCTCCAGCAGTTCCAATTCTCACCAACTCAAGATTGACTCAGCCTTCCTTCCAGTGATGGAATTCAAATTCTTTTACTACTGGTTCTGTGGGTGTGGCATGGCTTGGTGGGCGTGGCTTGGTGGGTGTAGCAGGAGAAGGATACTGCAAAATCTCCACTCCCACCCCATTCAAGGGGAATGATTCTGCAAAATCCCCATTCCCACCCCACTCTGGGGCCAGCCAGAGGTGGTATTTGCCAGTTCTCCGAACTATTCAAAATTTCCACTACTGGTTCTCCAGAACCTGTCAGAACCTGCTGAATTTCACCCCTGCTTCCTTCCTTCTGAGGTCAGTAAAATGAGAACTCAGATTGTTAGGGACAATATGCTGACTCTGTAAACTGCTTAGAAAGGGCTGTAAAGCACTGTGAAGCAGTCCAGAAGTTTAAATGCTATTGCTATCTGTAGCAGTAATGGGCAATCTCAAGTCCTCTCCTTTACAGGAAATTATTGAAGAGCCAGTCTACACTCTAGTTCTCCATTCCAACACAATCATAGACTGCTTTTTACAGACTGACAACAGATTGTTGTCTTCAATCTGCCACTTCTTCCTTGAAAGTCTTGCAGGCGTTGTGTTTTAATGCTTCAGGGTTGACAACCAGATTTGCCATCCTGTTTTTCCTTTTTTTCCTTTTGCTTCTTTTTTAAATCCTGTTCTTATTTTCATTGCATTTCTACTTGTTGCTAGGTTGTACACTGCCTAGAGTCATACACCAGTTAGATGATATGTAATTCAAATACATTAAAGAAATAAATAACAACGTAACTTACATAACATAAAAAAGAAAAAAGACACCATAGAAGAACACAAGAGATGAATACTTGCAACAGAATTCTTTCTTGTAAAGGTTCATATACGGTATATTTTAAATAAAAAGCAAGCTACTCAGAATCTTTATCTGTTCACTAACAGAAAATAAATGGTTGCAGGAGATGTTGCCTAGTTGCATTTGCAGACAAACTGAGGGATGGAAAAAGAATTCATAGACTGGACAGAAAGGGATGGCTGCACAGGAAAACAAACTAAATTTGAACAACATTCATCAAGGTGACTTAAATTGCCTGCAGGCATACTTTTAGCATGGAAGTGTATGGAAAAACACCATAGCATTTATCAAGCTATTTCAGGTGTGGGTTTACTTAAAATACAGGTAGAGATATGGAGACCTGTGTTCTGTGGGTAAGGTTTGCTTGGGGCATATTGGGGCAGTTGTGTGGATGTGGCCCATCTATATTTTTCTGAATTAAATGAAGTTACTTAAGCAATTTGGCGATAGCACGGAATTCTCTTTCATAAGTACGAACTCAATCAAGGATTGTTTTCTCAACTTGTGTAATGAAATTAATATTTTGAAACTTTAAAAGGGGGAGGAGAAGATCTGAGGAATTCTTCACACCGTGAGAACCAAAGAAGTGGGGGGGGGAATCTAAACTAATCCCCCCCAAAAAAGAAAGAAATGAAACCCAGGATTTTTCTAATGTCTAATTCTGGCATTTAATACCATAAATAAATCAATCTGATTAAATTCTGCATCTAAGATTGTGACGGGTTCATTGATCAAAATATTTGATGGTAATTGATTCTTTTATACTAATTACAGCACATTAATCAGTATATTGATAAAAGTAGATTAGTCTTGATAATACCTTGCTAATTGGTTCAATACATTTTATTTTTACAACTTTACCTTTGCTCATATGACTGGTGATAATATATTATTGCTTATTACTACATACAGTATCAAAATATTACAAACTGTTAACATATATAACCTCCATGTTCATGCACCATTTTTATTAAATTACATTAGTTGACCCAAAGTAATTTATTAAGCATATGGTGAACATTGTACTCCTGTGAAAAATGTCACTTGTTCTTATTTTAATTAGCTATGAACAACTTTTCTAAACTATGTTGAAATCATCATGAAAATATTAAACAAGATGTTTAATTTAAAGCATTATTTGGTGCATAATTCAATAAACTGTGTCCTATAATGTGTACATTTTCAAGAAAAAGAATGTTCTATCATAAGTCTCTAATAACCTATGAAACATAAATCCAGAGTTAGAATTTGTCTAATTTCAAAATTTTCCTCAAAGCTTACAATTCTGATTTCACAAGATCCATAAGGATGGATGGATGGATGGATGGAAGGAAGGAAGGAAGGAAGGAAGGAAGGAAGGAAGGAAGGAAGAATTACTTGTTGTTTTGTGTTCATTTCATTTTAAAATGTCTGTTATGATCAATGCTTTTATCTTAATAATAGACACAAAATATTTATTTTATTTATCACATTTATATAGCTGCCCATCTCATCAAAAGCAACTGTTAATTTTAATTAAATTTAGAATGGATTATCAGTTGGCAGACAACAGTAAATAAAAATAGAGAAATATTAAAGCAGAACAAAAGTATTGGTGGCGCAATAGTTAGAGTGCAGTACTGCAGGCTACTTCTGCTGCCTGCAGGCTGCCTGCAATTTAGCAGTTCAAATATCACAAGGCTCAAGGTTGACTCAGCCTCCCATCCTTCCAAGGTGGGTAAGATAAGGAACCAGATTGTTGGGGACCAATATGTAAACAGTTTAGAGAGGACTGTAAAGCACTGTAAAGCGGTATCTGTCAGCCTTCCCAGGTAGACCAGACAGGTAACCCAACCTGATGAGTAATTATATTTTTTTTCTGTAAACATTTATAGAAGCCTGAAAATATTATTTTCCCACCCTCTCCTTTGTAGCCATAGGAATGAGGAATGGTCTCTTCTGAGCTGGAGGAGAATCTTAACTTACCAGTATTATCTCTTATCTGATTGCTCCCTAGCAGCATGTCTTTGCCCCATCTACCATGAGAAAGGATCAGAGGATATGTACATCAAGTTCTGCAAGATGGTGGTTATAAAATAGCAATTAAAGTTCAACCTTTTTATAAAGGTGTGAAAGTTAAAAAAGAAAGAAACAGACTAAGGCAAAAATGTGAGAAAATCCAAATTCTTATATTATTTTCTTTTCTTTTTTCAGCCATCACCATGTTGTGGCTCGTAAGTGGCCTGTGTGACTAGTGGCTGATTCGGACAGTGAGGAGGCTGGTGTGGTGCTGTGCCAGCAGGCTGTGCAGCTGGCGCTCGAGTTGGACAATGAGGCTGGAGAAGATGTCGTGCCAGAGGCGGGGATTCAGCCAGGGCCTTCAGAACCTCCAGAAGCTCCCATAAGTGAAGAGGAAGAGGAGGAGGAGCCTCTTCTCGGTGCGCAGAGCTGCCAAAAGGCAGGAGTGGCTCCTCAGGAGGAGGTCTCCTTAAGAGTAAGGCTTGGGGCTAATTGGCCACTCCCTTAGCCTATTTAAGGAGGAACGCTGACTGAAGCAATTTGCAGGGAACAACTTTGTTCACTCTCCTTCGTGCCTTGATCTTAGTTCTCTGCAAATTGCTTCTGGGCTTTCTGCCAACCATAGTAAGATTAAGATTATTTATTCTTTGGATTCTTGTAGGCTGTTAAGAAAGTTAATTAACAGCCTTTGTTTGAATAAAAAAAACTGATTTAAGTTAGTAAACTAAGGTTTGTACAGACTTTGTGTTTGCTGCGTTCTTTGGGGTCCATAGCTGGGGCAGAACACACCACCATTTTCCTTTTCTGCCTTCTGAAACAGCATTTTGAAAAGACAATATTAATATCTAATAAAGTACAGTTAGATTGAGGACATATATACATTTCAGAATGGAAAAAAAAAAAGCTAGATTCAATACCACATGATCCTTATATTGCCCTAGGCTACAGATTATTAGCCACAATATATTTTGTTTTTAATCTTTTGGTTTACAGTGATATGTGAATGAATGCAGAGAAATTATTTGGTATTTTTCTTCTACCAATTTCCCAGGGATTTTAATGAAAAATAATTTGCTTGATAAATTATTCAAAGGATAAAATAATTGCAGAGATATTCTTATGCATCATATTCTTTTATTTACTTATTTATTTAAAGTTGTTCAAGAGGTGTGAGTATAAATGTCCAATATTTTATTTAAAATAAATAAATAAAATATTTATTTAAATCTCTTCCTTAGTCTGTATTAAGGTCTTTCAATCCAACATTTCAATTACTTTACTAGGGAAGCCAACAAGAGGTAGCACTTTCCATTTTACTTTTCAGCAGTAATGGTACCCACACTGTTAAAAGGAATTTTTTTCTTGAGAATTGTTGGAGATATATCATTCCTCTGGAATAATTAAGAGAAATCATTTACTCCATTTCTCTACCCACAAACTTAATATACAATTTTTAATCTGTACAAATTCTAGTATATGCTCATCCCTTATATTACATTCAAAACAAAGCATTATAATATTGTTCAGCATTCTATGTCTAAAAAGCAAACAAGCTGAATGCTTGTGAATATAATTGTTGCTTTTATTTTTGTCAGAATTCAAAGAGTCATCTGAGCACAGCTCTAACATTCAGCTATACTTTTCTAATAAGTACATTTGCTGATACTGTTTTTCCGTAGGAAAGAAGTAAGTTATTCAAATAAATAGCATAGGTAAAACTATTATTTTTTACATCTTGAATGCCTTGAGCAAAGAGCTAGGGTTTCATTAAGATAATACAGAGCAGCAGGTAGCTGAAATGGAAGTCCTTCAATCTAGGAGCATAAAGCTTTTCATCATCTTCTGAGGGAGATCAAGAAGACCATAAATCTTACTTAAAAGAACTCTTACAAAGTGTTTCTTGAATTTTTGGGTTTCTGTTCCATATAAACATTTGGCTGATGCTCTGTGTAAGATTATGGCAATGGGTAGAGTTAGGATTCCCAATACATGGTAATATATTTGTCTTATTTGCCCTTGATTTCTGGTTGAAATTTATTACATTCAGTTTTAGCATGCTTCCATTTGTCAGACTGTAGAATCTAAAGGTAAATAACAATCACCTTCAGAAAGATGGATGGCAATAAAAGCACTCAAATCTCAATATGGTATAGTAAATATAGTGTTGTATTTGGATGAGAACATTTTCAATTCACTCATAGTTAACCCGATGACCTTGGTATCATCTGTCCTTAGAGAATTTTGACTAATATATTTAACTATCACTGTTCAGGACAAAACAATAACAAAAAATTGTATTGAGTTTGGCTTGAAGAACCTATTATCTGAATTATAGTGAAAATGTTTTTTTTTAACTATTTTACTGCTAGGTCAATGATATGTGGACTAGGAAGAATAATAGATCCTTTACAAAAGCTCTCTCAACTGCCATCTAATGGTTTTCCATAATTTTGCAAAAAAGATATGGTAAGCCTATCATAGAGCAATCTAAATAATCTTGGAAGATTGCTTCCTTAATACACAACAACAGAAGTGGCTTCTGTGCATGCTAATACATATTCAGTTTATGCAAGGAGATCCTTAAAACAACCAAGCCAAACTTTTGGAAACATACTATTGTATGTTATTAAAAGTTTATAAGTTTAAATACTATGCATTTTTATGTCAAACAGAGTAGGATTCTATGAGATTTATTCCCACATATTTGAAAAGTTGCTGCCTTCATACTTCAGTCATATATTCCCTTAGCTAGTATTCCTATTAAATTCAATTTAATCATTTAAATTGAAATGATTAATGAACATCATTCAAAAGGTATATTAATGAATGAAGACAAATATATGTGTCCCAGGAGAATGATGCAAGATTGAATTTGGGTCGGTTATTGGGATCAGAGATTATTGCTTAAATTATATTAAATAAATATGCCACCAAATGACTACAATGAAATCAACTGATAATTAATAAAATACATTAGAATCAACAACTTGTTCGGATACTAGATATTATTGTTTTCCATCATGAATCTCATGTATGGTTGGTGAAACTATTAAAACTGGTGATCCTTTTGTAAATTAGCTCTACAATTTTGAGTACATATATGAGATGATATTTCATTTTAATTCATTTGTGTAGTTTTCATTGTGATTTTTATTGTACATTACACATTGTCAAATACAAAAAATTCATAATTTTTTTAGATAAAACTATACCATGAATTTGGATAGATAGATATAGATCAAATACATGAACAGTAACACCAGAAAACATTAAAGAACATTAAAAGAACAAATACGAACTAAGAAAAAAAAATTGCCTTGAGGATCCCTGCCTTAAGGATAATTTTGTTTTCAATTTTTTTGTAGACCAGCAGAGAAAAGGCTAACTTGATAATCCCTAGGAGTCCATATCAAAGTATAAGTAATGCCAGAGGATAACTGTATCTTAGAGACTCTCTCACACATATGATACACACACTTCTTGGAAATGTGGGACAATATCAGAGGTGGTATTCAGCAGGTTCTGACCAGTTCTGGAGACCCCTTAGCAGAAATTTTGAGTAGTTTGGGGAACCGGTAAATACCATCCCTTACTGACTCCACCCCGATTGATTCTCTGCCTCCCAAGCCCCAGCTGATTGGAAGGAAATGGGGATTTTGCAGTGACCTTCCCATAGAGTGGGGTGGGAATGGAGATTTTACAATATCCTTACCCTGCCATGCCCACCAAGCCACACCCACCAAACCATGCCATGCCCAACAAGTCACACCCACAGAACTGGTAGTAAAAATTTTTGAATCCCACCACTGTACAATATACAGAATTCACTTTCATTGAAGTCACCAAATGATTTCTCTAAGTTAAGGTCATAAATAAAAAGTTTTCTATTGCCTTCAACATTGTAATACTATATGGAGATGACCTTGGTAGACAGGACAAAGAGATTCAGCCAAGGAAACAGTCAGATAAATGAGCTGCAGCTGTCAGCATTCCAAGTAACACACCCATTGAAAGCAGAACTCCGAGGCAGGTAGATTCCTCAAAGAACATGTTTATTGGACTACATCATATCAACACAGCCAGTGAAAACCAACTCTAAAAGTTCCTGCTGTTTCACCTAATTAAAAGAGCAAAAATTCCCTCTCCCAGATGTAACCGGTCAAATTGTCCAATGAAAGTAGCTGGCGAGCTGCTTGGTCACTTCTCTCTTCTTTTCACAGCCACCTGTTAAGATGACCTTTTATTTTGACATTTAACTGGTCTGTCTACTTTCCCCTTCCCTTCCCCCTCTCTGGATTCATGGCAACTATGATGCAGTTAAAGATGACTTCAGCCAGGTTCATTTCAGAGTCAACAGCAGCAAGATTGTGGACAGAGCATATCCTCCCTAGTTTCTTGGGTTATAAAGGAGATAGAGGGAGAAATATACTTTCAAACTTGCAAGATTTGATTAATGCAACCTTACAATAAAGTAGAATTAGTTTATTTGGATGTGTTTTCTATCTGTTCAATTTCACAAGGTTGATAGAAATATCTGGGTTTTTTATTTATTGTGTGAACAACTTCCTACTTTTAAAAAAAGTGGCACATGATATAACTTTCAAGCTTTAATTGTCCATATATTATGAATTAATCTCTCTTTCTCTCTGTATGTGTGTGTGTGTGTGTATGTGCATGTATGTATGTATGTGTGTGTGTGTGTCTATATATATATATATATATATATATATATATATATATATATATATATATATATATATATATATATATAAGTTTTCTTACTTCTTCGTAGGGTTTATGTGTGTTTTTCTTCTAGCCAGGTTTGGCTACGTAGGGAAAACCTGGCTAGAAGAAAAAAACATATATATGCATATTCTTTCTAGAAAGAATATGCACATAGGACTTCCGGCGGTGACGTCATCACGAACGGGTGAGGAAATGGAGGCTCCGTCTCTGAAACCCAAATTTCCTCATTAATTGCTCTTTAGGGGCATTCCTGAACTTGGAGGGATCGGGAAACGAAAGAGGAATTCGCGAAGCCCCATGGTGTTGCGCTGTCATCAGGGAGGTCGAGCGATCAACCTCTTAAATTGGTGGAGAAGAAGTCGGCCTTATCGGCGGACAGGAGTGATGGCGCCCGCCTAGATTGAAGCAAAAAGTGGAAGCAAATCCGAGTGACTGTCAGATAGATCACCTACAATAGAGACGGCAAACGGGACGCGCGATCCAATCAGAGGAAGACAAGTGAGTTACAACAGAGGCGATACAAGAGGAGAAGGAAAAAGGGGGAATAACTACAGCGCGGAAAAGAGAAACCCATAGAATGACTAAGCAAATATAAGAAAAGGAGAAATAGCGCTCGAAGTGGTCTGACTGCGGACTTTTACAGTTGATCAAAGGGAGCAGCCTGTGGACTTTGTGGATATAGAAACAAGCCGTTTGATCTTGGGAATTATAACTGATTCAAACCCCAAACATCGGAAACCAAGTGCAGAGACTGAAATACTGGACTAAGTGGTGATTTTCACGGATACAGAAGACCTGTCTGGATTTCGAACTCTGGATTTACAAATAACTTTGGATAATAAGAACTCAAGTTTTAAAAAAAAAGATTTAAAGATTGAATGCAGAGATCCGATTACTGGGAGAAGAAATTAAAAAAAAGACTGAGACGACACAGATTGCGTTTTTTTATGATTGTGAAAGAACAGACTGAGAGAGGTAAAGCAAGAAGACAATAAGGACTAAAGAAAATAAAAATTAAGTGAATTATTAATTTTGAACTGTTTAATTAGTTAATAAGTTTAATATTTGAAAGAAATATATAAGTTGACAATATTTTTATAGCTATAAATTGTATTGTGAAATTGTAGTTAGACAAGGAATTATTGTTAAAATGAAAGACTGATTTTTATACAAAATAACAGATGAGTTGACTGTATCTCTGAGATAGACTGATTGAAAAAGGGGGTAATTGAAAAGATTGCTAATTAGAAAATTAAGAAAATCAAATTAAAATCTTGATTGATAAGTAAATAGATTTATATTGTGAATAAGAATGAATTGCTCAATTGGGATAACTGGCAATATAATATAATATAACTATATATAAGTTGTGTGGTGTATAAGTAGCATTTGGAGGGGAAAAGAGATATTAAGGAATAACTTAATAATTGATGTTAAGATTGGAAAGCTTTACACGAATATTAAAAATGTCTACAACATCCACCATAACAAAGACAGGGAAAAAACCTACAACGAGTACGTTAGTAATGACTCCTTCCCCCTCACAACAAAAAACAAAGATAGCATGATGGGGAAAGAAAAAGAAAAAGAAAAACTGGAAATGGCACCTAATGTAATACAAGATATGTTTCAAAAGATCCAGGAAACACTGCTTCAAACACAAGAAAAAATAGCTGAAAATCAGGAAGAAATGAGAACGTTCCATGCAGAGATCAGAAATGAATTAGGAGAAGTTAAGGAAGATATTAAGACCATGAAGGATAAAATTGGGGGCATTCAAAATTCTATAGCAGAAAATGAACAGAGAATTAAGAAAACGGAAACAAAAATAGATCACGTAGAATTAAAAGTAGAAGCAATGGAACAAAAAACCCTACAACTAAACAAAGAAATGTCAGATTCCTTGGCCATGCTCGAAATGGAAAAGGCCTCATACTTCTTGCGTTTTCAAAATGTTCCAGAAGAAAAAAATGAGGATTTAGAAGGAAAGATGGTGGAGATTATTGCAGGAATGATACAAAAAGAGTCAGAAGAAATAAAAGGACAATTGGAAGAAACTTATCGTGTACAAACAAATTATATAAGAAGACACAGATTGGCGAGAGAAGTCCATGTTAAATTTTTAAAAAAATCAATCCGAGATGAGGCCTATAAGAAATCTAGAGAAGAAACGGTGATCTATAATGGAAAAGAAATTATAATTTTAAAACAGATACCCCGAAGGGTAAGAAATCTACAACAACAATATCAGTTTTTAACACAACTATTGATCAAATACAAGATAATGTATAGATGGCTGCCAATAGAGGGGATCTTAATTACGTGGGAAGACAAAAAATATAAAATAGACACTCTAGAAAAGGCAAGAGAATTTCATAACACACATTTTAGACTAGAAGTAGAACAGGAAAGCAAGGAGGAAACAGATAGTAAAAGTCAAGAAGAAGAACCAATAGAAACAAATGAAGAAAAAGAAATAAGACAGAGGCAAGAAAAAGAGAGAGAACAGAGAGAAGGTGCAAAACCTAGGGAACGGATGGAAACAAGAAACACAAAAAAACAGATACAATAGGCAATGGACGAACAGATCAAACTCTTTTCGGTAAACATTAATGGCTTATATGCCCCAAAGAAAAGGAATCAAATTTTCACAAAATTACGAAAATTAGAAGCAGATATGATATGTCTGCAAGAAGTACACATTCAAAAAGATTATCAAAAAATCCTAGAAAACCCCAAATTAGGAAAATTATATTTATCTCTGGCCCCAAAAAAGAAAAAAGGAGTAGTGATTTACGTAAAAGAAAAAATACAATCTAAACTAGTTTATACCGATGAGCAAGGTAGAGTGGTGATGGTTGAATTAGAAATAGGAAAGAGGAAAATGTTAATTGTAGGGATTTATGCACCTAACCAAAAACTACAGGTTTTTTTTAAAGACCTACATATAAAATTAGCAGAATTAGAATATGATGATATTTGTGTAATAGGGGATTATAATGCAATAGTAAATGCAAAGAAAGACTACAAAACTGAGGAAAAAAAAACAAAAGAAAAAAGAAATACTCCCAAAAGAATTCTTTACCATGGCTGAAGAACTAAACTTGGCAGACGTATGGAGGGAAACACATGAAGAAGAGGCCCAATACACCTTTTACTCCCATCCGCATAATTCATGGTCAAGACTGGACATGGCATGGATGACCCCAAGTATCAAAATAGAAGTAGAAAAAATTGAGATAAGCACAAACCAATGGGCAGACCACAATCCATTATTCATAAACTGGAAAGGGGAAAGAAGACGTAAGAGATGGACAATGAACCAAAGATTATGTAAAGAAAAAGAATTTAATTTGATGTTAGAAAAGGAAGTAAAAATATTCTTTCAGATAAATAAAATAGAGGAAACCTCTTTACAAAACACATGGGATACTTTAAAAGCATATATAAGAGGCCTAGTAATAGCATATACGAGGAAAAAGAACAAAGAGAAGAAAAATCAATTAGAGAAATTAGAGAAAGACCTAAAACAAATAGAACAAAAACTCCAGGAAAAGCCCCAGAACAAAATAATAAGAAAAGAATGAGAAATGATTAAGCATAAATTGAATTTGATAAACCAAGTAGAACTGGCCCAAAAAATAAAAATGGCGAAACAAAACTATTTCGAGCACGCAAATAAAACGGGCAGATGGCTAGCCTATAAACTGAAAAAAGAACAGAAAAAAAGAATGATATACCAATTGAAAGATGATAAAGGAGAAATTCAACATAGTAAAGAGGCCAAAAAAGATATTATTAAGAAATTTTATGCGACTCTATATAATCAGGGGAAAATAGAGGAAGATAAAATAAAACAGTACATAGGGAAATCAGGAATGCCAAAAATCACAGAAGAACAAAGAATTACTCTCAATAGGCCAATAACCAAATTAGAACTAGATGAAGTACTGAAAAAGCAAAAAAACAATAAAACACCGGGTCCTGACGGGCTACCGGTAGAAATATATAAAACAATGCAAGAAGTATTGGGAGAGAATATGTTGCGATTATATAATGAAGCTATGGAGAAAGCCAAAATACCAAATTCATGGACAGAAGCCATAATAACAATCATTCCAAAAGAAGACACAGATCTCCAGTTAATACAAAACTATAGACCTATTTCATTATTGAATGCCGATTACAAAATATTTGCAGCAATCTTGGCAGAAAGGATTAAATTAGTATTAAATACATATATACACCCAGACCAAAATGGATTTCTGCCGGGACGCCAAATAAAGAACAACATGAGAATAATACTTAATGCTTTAGAATACTATGAATCACACCCGGAGAAGCAGGCAGTGTTGGTTTTTCTTGACGCCCAAAAGGCCTTTGATAACCAAAATTGGAAATTTATGATTGAACAACTACAAAATATGCAAATTGGGGAAAAATTTGGGAAAATTATAGCAGAAATCTATACCAAGCAATCAGCAAGGATAATTATGAATGATGACATAACAGACAAATTTAATATAACAAAAGGAGTCAGACAAGGCTGTCCACTTTCCCCCTTACTATATATTCTATCATTGGAAATCCTGTTGAAAAAAATTAGAGAAGACCAAGGAATTGAAGGTTTAAGGATTAATAGAGAAGAATACAAAGTTCAAGCCTTTGCTGATGACTTAGTATTTTTGACAGAAAATCCTATGGAATCTATACCTAATTTGTTCCAAAAAATAGAAGAATTTGGAGAAGTGGCTGGACTAAAAATTAATAAAAGTAAATCGAAGCTAATTGTTAAAAATCTTATGGAAATCCAAACAAAAGATTTGATAGATAATATACAAATTCAAACAACAAAAAAAATAAAATATCTAGGAATTTGCTTATCTACAAGAACATCAGCAATTAAAGAAAACAATTATGATAAATTACTAGAACAAACAAAGAAAGACTTAGAAAAATGGGAAAACTTACATATTTCATTCCTAGGAAGAATTTCGGCCATCAAAATGATTATATTACCTAAATTTTTATATTTGTTTCAGGTCACCCCAATTAAATTAGATAAACCATTTTTTGAAAAGCTGAATAAAATAATATCTAAATTTATCTGGCAAGGGAAAAGGCCATGAATAAAATTTAAACTGCTTCAGGATACAAAAGATAGAGGAGGAGCTGCACTCCCTGACTGGGAGATATACTACCAAGCAGCAGTACTATCGTGGGTTAAAGACTGGATAGAATTAAAGGACTCTAGAATTTTAACAATTGAGGGACACGAACTTCAAACTGGCTGGCACTCCTTTATGTGGGATGAGAAATACAAAACACTTTCATATTTTAAAACACATACAATAAGGAACTCACTATTACAAATTTGGCTTAAAATTAAAAAACAACATTATATGAAGATACCAAATTGGCTAGCACCGGCTGAATCAATTAGGCACCCAAATTTAACAGATAAGACAAAAATAATTAGATATAAAGATATAATTGACTATCAAGGCAAACTAAAGACAAAACAACAATTGGAGACAGATTTACACAGAGGAATAGACTGGTGGACTTACACTCAAATACAATCCAAATATAGAGAGCATATAAAAACATATGAAATTTATAATCAAAAACAAGAAATAGATAAAATTATATTAGACTCAGAAAATAAATTAATTAGTAGAATTTATAAATTTCTCCTACGCTATTAATTGGAAGAAGAGACAATCAAAGAAACGATGATCAAGTGGGCTCAAAATATCAAACACACAATACCTTTGGAAAAATGGGAAAAGTTCTGGCAGGTAAACCTAAAGTTAACGAAAGCAACAGCATACAAGGAAAACCAACTGAAAATGTTCTATCGGTGGCATATGCCTCCAACCAGATTGGCAAAAATACAACCTAAAAATAGCCCAATTTGTTGGAAGTGCAAAAAGGCACAAGGGACTTTCTATCATTTATGGTGGACGTGCCCGGCAGCAAAGAAATTTTGGTCTAATATCAAAAAATGGCTGGAACAAATAACAAAAACACAGATTGAAAAAGAACCAGAAACATTTTTATTAGGAATATTTAACAAATCATACCCTAAGGATATCAAATATCTTACAATTCACATATTAACTGCTGCAAGAATAACCTACGCAAGAAATTGGAAACAAGAAAAAATACCAAGTGAAACAGAAGTAATAGGGAAAATTTTAGAATGCACTGAAATGGATAGGTTAACCAAAGAATTACAAGAAAAAGAAGAATCAGACTATTATAAAATATGGAATAATTGGTATAATTGGTTAAAAATTAGAAATATACAAAAAACATAGGGGATATATTACCGATTGATACATATATATGTAATAAAAAATATTATTAGATTAAAGAAAGGTGAAGGAATATATTATAAGTAGAATTGTAGAACGTCACTCTGAAAAAATGCTTAAGAAGATATACTCTTTTTGTGTATATGTTGTATAAATGTTCGTTGTGTATATGTTATGTATGTCTTTTTTTAATATTTATATTCAATAAAAACTATTTTTTTTAAAAAATAGAAAGAATATGCACATAAAAGCCTATGAAAAAAGAAAAAGACATATATATATATATATATATATATATATATATATATATATATATATATATATATATATATATATATATATGCAGAAATGGGTTTATAAATAAATACATGAAACAAAATTATGAAAATAAAATTAATAAGTATTTTCCTTATAGTTTTTAATAAATAAATAGTTCCTAAATATGTATATTATGAAAATAACTCAGAAAAGTTCATTTCTTTAATCTGAAATCTATCTAAGAATCCTACTCTATATCAAGATCCTTTACATAAGGTAGCATTTCTTATAAAGAAATAATATCATAGTTTAGATGTATTATCCGGGACCTTGAAATTTCACCCAGTTTTATGATTTTTTGATTCTTTCAACTGCTGCTGTTTTTATTGTTCAGTTATTCCATCACTTTATGACTTTATGACCCAAAGGACACAGATTCACTAGTGATATCTGCTAGAAACTGTTTCTTTGAGTTCTTGTAAGCTTTTGTCATCAGATCAACTCTGATGATTCTTGATTTCACATTGTGTTCAAAATATTTAAGTTTTCCCTTTATTATTGGTCTTTCCAGTCTGCTTTTATTACATCTAGTATTGAATGATTTTATTTATTTGCAGTCCAAGGTATTCTCAACAATTTTCCATAGCATTACAATGTAAAGATATCAATTTTTCTTCATTTGGATGGCATAAGATGATCCATATTATAGCATATTTTAGAATCTGAAACCATATTCTTAATGATATATACCTTTGTTGACAGGGTAATGGCTCTGCATTAAAATTTTCTATTCTCCCCAATAGCAAGTATACTTTTATTTCAATATCACCCTGGTTTTGTTTTCTTTTGTTTTTTGAATCTGAAAATATAAAGTCTATTACGACTTCAATAACTCTCCATCCATTTCCATTATTTAGGCCAGGACTATCAAATTTGTGGGTCACACACTGGCCATGCCCATACCTGGTTTAGCAAAGGGGAAGAAAATCCCAATACGTCATGTGATGCCGCCATGATGACATGAGTTTGACACCCCTGATTTAGGCATTGCTTATTTTTGGCTTTTTTCATATTGGGAAATCTGAACATCAAAATGATATCATTAAGATATCAAAAGTTTTGGATATTCACTTGACAATTTTAATTGCATTTTTAAAATTTCTTACAATATTTCATATTTTCTGCTTATAAGTGAAACAGCTAAGATGACAACATACAACCTTGTTTTTTCAAGTTTGAAATATTAGTTGTTCCATATTTGATTTATGAACCAGTTTTGGTGTATAGTGATTAAAGCATCAGGCTATAAGACATTACACCATGTTCTAGTTCCTTCTTAGACACTAAACTAGATGGGTGATCTTGGGCCAGTCAATTTCTCTTGTCCTACGAAGGAGGCAATGGCAAACCATTTCTGGAAAAACCTTGCCAAGAAAAACGTGGGGAATAGTCCAAGCAGTCATCAATAATCAAAGACTGACTTAAAGGCACAAGCACACATATAATCAGGTTTTATACATTGGATCAAAGATACATTTTGTGGCATTTTGTCCCAGTACACCCATCAATTGAATTTGAAGATGTGAACAAAGTGAAGACTTTCAGCTTTAGTTTAAAAGGTTTGACAAAAGATTGCCAGTAACCATAGAGGAATTCAAACCACTTCAATACACCTACGCCCATATTTGGTGGCTCATAAATGTCTGGCAAGCAGTTTCATGACCAGGTATGCCCTGTTCTCTCGTTAGTCCATGAAAATCAAGCACATAAAGATCTGGAGTTGGCTCTGAATTTCACATTTGCATTTGGTATCTGTTCACTTGGAACACTCAACATGAGCTCCAAAGAGATGACTATGCAAATGGGAAATCCTTAGTCTGAAAAACAAAACAACTCTATCTAAGAAATATCAAAACATTGGGAGTGGCCAAAACAGCAGGTTGGAACATTCTGAATTAACTGGAAGGCACAGCAACACAAAAGGTCAGGAAGACCAGAAAAGGCAATTAAAGTTGATTCAACATTCTATCATTGGTGAAGAAAATCCATTCACAACTCCTAGCCAAGTCAAGAACACTCTTGATAAGGTAGGCATGGCATCGTCAAAGTCTACAGTCAAGAGGTGGCTTCATGAATGTAAATACAGAAGCTTCACAACCAGGTGCAAACCACTGGTAATGCTCAAGAATAGACAGGCCAGATTTCACTTAATGTCACTTTAAAAAGCCAGTGTTAGAATAAGATTCTTTGGATTGATGGAACCAAGATTAACTTTATCAGAATGATTGGAAGAGACATATGGAGAAGGAAAGGAACATCTTATGATTCAAAGCATCCTTATATTTGTTATTATGCTAGTTGGTCCCATTATTTATGAGCCAACAAAAATGGGGATCGGTATTTAAAATGTCTGTAATTCATTAATGGTTAATGCCATGCTTTTGTCAAACCACTTGAGTTAAAGCTAAAAGTCTTCACTTCACTTTCATCTTGGGTGTTTCATTTCAAATTCAGTGTGGTACATTAAAATTTTTAATATTGCATTCTGGTTATAATAGAAATTTTTTCAATAGACAAATGAACTGATCCATCACGCCCACATTTTAAGACTTTTGGTTACTCAGTAAATACACTTAATCACCGCATAAATATATTTTTGCAGCCCTATAATCTTTTCCATCATTTATCAGATGTTGAAAGTATATTTTGGTACGTCTGTTTCTTCAGAATTCAGCCCATACATCTGGCATTTCTTATTCCATACCTTGTTAATGTCTGTGCTGTAACATTCTGAGTATTATCTTTCTAGCATGTGGAAACCATGAAATTAATGCTAATTATGACTAGGTTAAGACTCATTATTTTCAATGAGTCTAGTTTTAATTAAGACTAAATGTGATTCCATTTCACTTTTTTGAAATGTACTATAATGTTAGTTACCCTTATTAATTACTAACCATTACACGATAGAATATGCTATTAAATCAATGCACAGCAGATATGCTCTAGAACAACCTTAAAAGTTATCTTAAACAAACACATTGGGCTTTAAATTTATTTTTTTTAAAAAATCGGAATAGCATTGGTTGATTTCAGTATGAAGTTAAATGATATGTAGTGAGAAAATGTTCTTCATTTATAAAGCATGGGGAATAATTTCATGCCACTGACTGTTTTTCTATGTCACTTTATAGGAATTCTTTATAAATCTACTGTCTTCTGTTACAGAACTTTTTAAACTATCTAGGAATGCTCCTGTTAGCTGTTATAAATGCCATTATTTTTTTCTGAGATTCAAATCTCTTTCTGTGAAAGCTGTTTCTTTTATACAATCAGTTCCCAGTTTAAAAAAAAAATCATGCTATTTTCCCAGAGAACATTTGAAACATGCATAAACATCTGCAAAATTAATTTTATAGACCATTGAAAAAACAAGAATAATTTATTGAAATATCAAGGGTTTTATTTTTATTTTTTAAAATTGTTTTTTTTAACCAAAAAAATATTTTTCACAGATGCTACACTTCGTGATAATAACATCAAGATTAAAATATTGTTGATGGGTGTAGAGAATTTTGATGCTACTTGCATGGTGTTGTAGTATCTGACTCCTGTGAAGTTCTTTGTGATCAGAGAGGGAGATCTTTGAAATCAGGGAGGTATATCAGACAGACATGTTGCAGAGTCAATAGAGTAGTGGAGTACTTTATAGAATAATGTAAATGAACAAAACCAGGGGCTGTTTTTGTTTGTCTTTTACAATCAGCCTGTTTTAGGGTTTGCACCGCAATTTGTATGAGTTTAATATTCAGAAGCCTGTTAATCAATTTTCTGCTAGTGTTCACAAGAGGGAGGCTATAGTGGAAAAAAGGACATCACCTCACGTCACCTTTTCCAGCTTTGGGGTGATAAAACATTGATGTAGATATCAGTTCAGTATTTAAGTGCCTGCCCCAAAAGCTAACTTTTAGAAAATTATATTATTAAATTATTGTAGATGGTTACACTAATTTTCATTAAATTAACTTTAAAATTAAAATTAATAACTACTTAATTTTACAACCACCCTAGAAATATATTAAATACTGGCACCAAATCACCCAAGACATTCTGTTTTTGAGAGAGTCTCGCTGGTATCAGTCAAACATCTTGACAATAAATCAATTTCTCCTTATATTTTGCAATTAGGTATACCTTTGTAAATCCCTCCCCATATTCATACTTGTATATGTATGTAATGTCCCAATACATATACATATGCATATGCATATGCACTTAAAATATATATGTTACCTTTTAAATACAAATGGGAATTTAGGACTATATAATTAATTTTCGATCTAAGAAGATTTAACTTGTCTCCAATTAATATTTATAGATAACTGATCAGTGTAGTGAAATATTTCAACAGGAAGGATATTCTCTGTAAGTATTATTGTATTGAGAAGGTTTATTGTCACAAACCTTTAGAGGTCAAAAGTACTAATTAGCAAAGCTCTATTTTAAAAATGGAAAATATTCAGTTGGCCATTATGCAATATTCAATATTCAGTTAATACTTCTGGCAAAATATGTCATCAATTTTCTAATAGGATGAGGGGGAGAGAGTTATTAGCTACAAATATGAATATCACAGGCATAATTGAAATTAGGAAGATCACTATATTTAATAATATTGGAAAGGAATAATCTACTACATCTTTATTTAACGATATCAGCAACAATAATGCACTAATGTCCTCTTATTGAAGACATGATTTTTCACTGTAAATCTATTTGGGGCCCATAATAGATTTACAGTGCTGTTGCATCAGATAGTTGTATTTAAAAGATAGGTCCCACAATTCTTACTGTTTCCCATAAATTATGACCTCAATGAGTGTGATGAAATCTGTCTTCTTCAACAGATAAACTTCATTAGAACCAGAGGAATTGAGGAAATTATACACACATACCATGGTTGGGTTCTACTTACCTTTACTACCGGTTCGCAATGGGACTGTGCATGCTCTCTTCTGCACAAGCACAGAAGCGCTCTGATGACGTCAAGGTCGGTGGAAGGAGCCTCCCGCCGGTTTTACTGTTGGTTCTATAGAACCGGTGTGAACTGGGGGCAATCCACTACTGACACACATACATATAAAGCTACTTACACTTACATTTAAAGCTTAATAGCTTATTAAACTTTTAAAATTAAGCTTATTAAACCACATATTAAAACAATGTCCTGTCAGAAGAGAGAGAGAGAGAGAGGGAGGGAGGAGGGAAAAGGAGGGGGATGAGAGAGAAAGAAAATAAGAAGGTATTTATCCTTACCCAGCTGATATTAATTTGTTTATTGGCAGAGAAGAGACCAAGTAAGTAAAAAATAGCAGTACATCTCCATTAATTTTAGTTTTTTTCCCTCTGAATATTACATTTTATTTGGATTCACACCATTTTCCTTATCCTGGCTCTATCTACTTTGGGGAATTCAATTCAATTCCATTCCATTCTATGTTCTTCCTCCCTCCCTCCCATTGATTTTCTTTATAATAAGCAGTATATAGGCATATAAAACCATCTTTGACTTTATATCGCTCAGGAGAAATATCTGAATCTTTCAAATATTATAACAAAATTCAGCTGAACATTACACTTTCTTTGTTCTTTGTAACCTTCATGCTTAAAAGGAAAGAAACAAAAAAGGCCTGGAAATTCTATAGGACCAGAATGATCCATCTAGAGCAGTGATGGTGAATCTTTTAGGCACAGAGGGACCAAACCAGAATATGTGCATGCGCGTGTGTGCCAGAGTGCCGGAAACCCAATCACCAGCTGGCCAGTGTGCACCTTGTAAATCCAACAATCAGCTGGCTGAGCTGGGTTGATGGCAGCACATGCCCACAAGGAGGACTCTGAGCTGGGGTCATAGCGCACGTGGCCACAGAGAGGACTCTGAGTGCCACCTCTGGCAAGTGTGCCATAGGTTCGCCATCACAGATCTTGAGAGTGATTGTCAAATATGATGGTTCTTATATGAAACTAGCACAAAGAGTCCTATCACAATGCAAACTTCTGATTAATTAAGCCATTTTTTCACAGATAGCAAAATGCAACCCATTGGTGTTTCAAATCAACCTCACTTTCACAATTTGGAAACCATTGATGGAGAACATCAGCAGAGAGAACAGTTAAAACAAGTGTCTTACTTCACAATACAAAGCCAAAGAGACATTCTTGGGTAGCCACTTTCTTCTAGGTGCAGAGATGATCAGGATGAAAACAAACAAACCCTCATTCCAGGGATCACAGAACAACTAAAAAACATTTAGTTGTTTGATGTGATAATCATCAACAGTTGCAGAATGTTTTCTGCATTTGGGAGACCTTATTGCATTCAGTACTAATTTAGCTTCCTATACTATTGAGAAAGAGACATTAGATTTATGTAATATATTGTACACCATGCTGCAAAAGTTTAATTATTTGCTAGTAATTGCAAATCAGAATAAATAATATTCTAACTGAAATCTTTTTGCTTGGTAAGGAGCTTTGAAAAAAAAAAGCTTCCATACTATGTAGGGTGTAAATATTTGTAAGAGCCTAATGTATTCTAAAGCTTTTATTTTTAAGTGGATTTATTTAAAAACAAAGAAAAAACCCACAATGTTTTGATACCGTATTGTAGAGGTGCTGTCCTATCTCTCACCAAATAGACCTAAAAGTAAGTACAATTGATATATCATTATTAAAAATAAATAGTGAAGATTGTGACTAAGTACCTGTGTAATTGCATATAATAAACATTAGCATTGCCACTTTGTTAACCCTGGCTTACTGGATGATTGTTAGTATTGTTTGATTTCCTTTTTCTTTGAGTTCTTTATGAAAACTCTCTTTTTAGGTATTAAGAATCTTGACTCGATCTGAACTGGGCTATTATCTACTGCAGAATGCATTGTTTCTCTTCAGAATAAAAATAAAATATGCTGTTATAGAGATACATATTGATATCCTTTATTAAAAATCATTTCAAAGTATGATACACATTCACACATTAAATATTTTTCTATTGTATAACGCTCTTTTCTTCTCTTAAAAGTAAACTGCTGATGTACAGCTTGACTTCATTTAGACAGATATATCTGTGTATTGAGAGTGGCAGGAATCAATATCTGTTCCTTTCGATACTGACCAAACTTACAACTAAACCAGTCAATAATATATATTGAACACATCTACTCGATGAATACTTCTTTTGTCATTTCACTATTTGGGAAGCTTTTATATGTTGTATAGAAAAGGAAAGCTACTATGATGATATATGGAACTTCCACACACAAGGACCTGGCTAACCCCACATAAATTCTATTTTTGATCTGCCCATGATACTAGGAGTGTTGAAGAATTTAATGAAAATTAAGATTATTATAGGTAGTTATTGCTTAATTACCACAGTTGGGACTGTCAACTCTATTGCTAAGTAATATAGTTGTTAAGCAAAACATCATGTGACCACCACCAGATTTACAACGTCAGTTCTGCTGTGGTTGTTAAGCAAGTCACACTCAGTCATTAAGTGAGACATCATGTGACCAAATCTTCTGCTCGAAATAAAATTCCCTATACTACCAGGCTTGAAATTTTAGATCTGGATAGCCTCGAACTACACCGTCTACATTCTGACCTATGTTTAGTTCATAAGATTATTGACCAAACCTGTAAATGACTACTTTAATTTCAACTGTAATAACACAAGGGCTATTAATAAATTCAAACTCAATGTAATTTGGTCTAATCTTGATTGTGGAAATATGACTTCTGCAATAGAGTAGTAAATGTCTGGAACACTCTACCTGATCCTGTTGTTAGTCTCGCTAATCCCCATACCTTTTACCTTAAACTGTCGACTGTGGACTTTTCATGTTTCTTAAGAGATCCCTAAGGGAGCATGCATAAGAGCACCAGTGTGCCTACCGTCCCTGTCCCATTGTCCCTATTTATATGTAATCATTCTATATGTTTTGCCTATTTATATCCTTTTATTTGTATCAATTTTTATTTCATGTGTCCATGTCCATGTCTATACTGTTACTTGTTTCCTTGTACTTGTTGACAAATAAATAAATAAATAAATAAATAAATAAATAAATAAATAAATAAAGAAAGAAAGAAAGAAAGAAAGAAAGAAAGAAAGAAAGAAAGAAAGAAACTTTGGCTTCACTACCTTTTGAACTTTTCTCTAGCTCTAGATCTTTGGCCATTATTGGGTAATCTGGCTTTCCAGCTGGAGATTTCTTTGGGCAAACATCCTTGCAGTGCTGACAATAGCAGCAAGAATTCTGACATTTATATTTTCAAGCCTTTGTTATTTTCTAATAGCCTGCTCTTATCTCTGCCTTGCTTCTACTGAAAGACTCTTGACAAGCCAATTAAAGCTGCAACTGTATAACTATCTTGTGTTTTTTTTTCCTTAAATGCAAGTGAAAAGCTTGCATAGGACAGATGCCCTTCAAGGCATCCTTGGCATCTTTGGGTACTTCGGAAGTCTTTAGCCTCACTAATGGTTTCCTGATGCAGCAGCCAATGAACAAAATTATTCATTTTCTTATAATGTGAAGTATAGTAGCCTTTTCCAATGTTCTTTGCTACACAGGACTGTGTGCAGATGATCACATCATTTCAAAAAGCCAGTGGCTCACCTTTCATTAAAGAAAAGGATACCTGCAGAACGTGCCAGCATACAAGAGGAAGGACATGGGTATTTTTCACATCATATCCATCCTCTCATGGTGTATAGTCTCAAGAAGTAGATGTGCTTACAAATCTCCTTCCAAAGTGTTGTTTACTTCGTTTTAGCCCAATATTTGTATGTGATGTTATGCAGTAATGAAGTTTTAAAAGTAAATAGTCATTTCTCCTCTATGATAAGAACATTTCTATTCCATTATGATATTTCTTTGCATACCCCATTTGCTTGTTTGTTTTTAAACGGAACAATTCCTGCCCAATATATTTTTCTGTTCTGCAGAATTGAAGAATTAACTCTTTGATAGTTCCAGTAATACAAGATATGACAACTTTTTCTCTTAGAAGTGACGCTGCCCACTCTTTCCAGATACTTGTGGTTCTGTTTGCCTTTCTTGCCTTCCCATACCTTTCTGGGAGAAAAAGAGACAGGCAGGAAGTAGAAATAATAATAAGGTAGAAACTTTTTAAAAGTTTCAATGGGATATATGGTAAAAGTGCTCACTCATAATGCCATGTTCCATTAGCTCCTAATGTGTTGGATTTATAAAGTGGATATCTATAATAGTATTCTTGGTATTAATCATTACATCCTGGTTAGCTTTATTTTAATTTAAAAATTAAATTTATTATCCTTATTTATTGTTTTAATGTTATGTGATGTTAAATGTTAATGTTATGTAATGTTAAAGTGTGCATTTTAATTGAATGTTTGTAAACTACCTATAGTTGACTGTGGTGAGATGGGGACTACAATCAATCAAACAGTCAGTCAATTAATCTGTACTTCAGTTGTAATTGTATATCTTTCCTCTCTAGTTTTATTTATTTTTATTGTTTTAATGATTTTGCAAAATGTTTTAATTCCTGGTTTTATTGTATGTGGTTCAAAGTCACATTAAATAATTCATCCTTATTTGCACGCACACACACACACACACACACACACACACACTGTTTTCCCCATAATAAGACATCTCCTGATAATAAGACCAATCGGGCTTTTGAGCGCATGGCAATAAGGCCAAGCGCTTATTTCAGGGTTCAAAAAAATATAAGACAGGGTCTTATTTTTGGGCAAACACGATGTGTGTGTGTGTGTGTGTGTATTCCCTGTTTCCCCAAAAATAAGACATTCCCTCATAATAAGCCTAATCAGGCTTTTAAGTGCATGCACTAAATAAGTGTCCCCTGAAAATAAGCCCTCCCTGAAAATATTTAAACGCAGAGCTGGAAATCAGGTAAGATGGCAAGAGGAGCCTCATCTTGCTCCACACGCCCCAAAATAATAAGTTCTCCCTGAAAATAAGGCCAAGCACTTATTTCAGGATTTAAAAAAATATAAGGCAGGGTCTTATTTTCTGGGAAATACGATATATATATATATATATATATATATATAGAATATATATATATATATTCTTGGTTTGTAGAAAGGATGCAATCCCCCATGCACACATTATTTATCTATGTATAAATCCTATTGAATATAATTGGGCTTATTTTTATGGAACTCTTTATGGGATCATATTGTGTGCTTAGAAAAAAACCTTGATTTTTTTTATTCAGAAATAAGTAGGCAAATTATTGGCTCTTGTCCTGGTAAAATGTTGTCTAAAGCAGAAAGGATGTATACTCACTGGTGAAATCCAAATTTTTTACTACCGGTTCTGTGGGTGTGGCTTGTGGGGCCTGGTGTAGCTTGGTGGGTGTGGCTTGGTGGGCATGGCAGGGGAAGGATACTGCAAAATCTCCATTCCCACCCCACTCCAGGGGAAGAATATTGCAAAATCCCTGTTCTCTCCCCACTCCCGGGTAAGGATATTGCAAAATTACCATTGCTACCCCATTCTGGGGCTAGCCAGAGGTGGTATTTGCTAGTTGTCCGAACTGCTCAAAATTTCTGCTATGGGTTCTCCAGAACCTGTCAGAACCTGCTGGATTTCACCCCTGTGTATACTGTATAAGCATTGTTTTTCTGAATCTCTGTTCCATGGTATCCTTTTTTTTCTAGAATATTGAATTACCTTTACTCATTGGCCTACCTAGATGCCAGTGTGCAATAAGTTTATTTATTTCATTTTATATATGAATTGGTTTAAATCCCTTTGTTGTTTAGGGAACCACAACCTATTATGAATAGAATTCTTCTTTCTTTTAAAATGTAAAAAAAGTATTGTTTTACTTAAAACAAAATCAACACCCCAAAATTGTTCAACATCTCACTTCATACTTAAACATTTTGTTTTGTCCCCTGGCACTTGTATACTTATTGCCCTGAGGCAACACTGGCTGAAAAAATGAAATTGAAAAGCCTTGTGAAATAGAATACAAAACAAGAGAAAATAAACCTTTTGATAGACCTATTCTTCTTTGGAAGCAAAAGAAAATCAGCTCTTTTTGCCACATTCCTCATTCAACCTAAGACAAATCACTACAAAACAATGTCAAAAGAATTATTTATCTTTTTGTTATGCTTTTGTTTTCATTTCAGTCAGGATCAGTTCATTTGCAGGCATATTCTCACAAAGGAAGTTGCAATAATTTAATCCAAAAATACATGTCATTTTTATAATTGTGATGCAGAGAAAAGTTATATGTTGATTTGGTATTCTGCATAGTTTAAATTTTAGATAAGATGTTATCTTGCATATTAAACATTGCATATTAAGCTTTACATGCAGTCTTAGGAAATTTTGTAGAGGAAAGGTGATTTCTGCTACAACTTTTCCTAGTTGTATTTTCACTTGCCTAGAAGACCAAGAGAATTAGGGAGGAGATTGTTGGTGGAAAGAAATTAATGTTAAAATGCACTAATTGCATCATCATTTGATGATTGATGGCTAAGTACAGTTATAAATGCAATTTCTATTTTTAATAGGAGAAATATTTGACCATAAATAACTTAAACGGATTTACCAATTAATCTGGCATTTTAATTACTCATGCTTAATGGTCATTGCTCTGATTTGTCACTGAAGAGTATTATTGATTTGCTTTTCACTACTGAGCTCTGGTGCACATTAACATAATTTGTTTGAGAAATATTATCTGTTAAGAATATACTAAATGTAAATAGCATTTTAAAAAAGGTACCATTCTTTTTTAAAATGCCTTTTATAAAATACAAATATACTGTATATATTGATATTTTTATATCTGGATATTGACCTGATGCAATTTCCAGCTACAGTGTGGGTAGAAGTGAAAAATCTTCCTTGCAGGGAAAGAAGTGATAGAGGCCAGACCTCCCCTGAGAATTTCTGAAGCCTTTATCTGGCTGTTCCCAAGAGAATATAATCAGTCTGGTGAGATGCTTGTAAATAGGCAAGCAACAATGATCAGCTGATGGTATTGTCTGGTTTCTTGTTGGTAACAATCATCTGCTGATATAACTTTACAATATACACAATTTTATGTTAGCATGAAAACATCTTCCAAAGATTTGCATATAAAAATATTTTTTTCTTTTGAAACACATATGAGGAGACATCCTTTCCACTGGGAGATGGGAAATGTTCTGACATTTCTGGGAATGGTCATGGTATTGCTATGGCATTGCTATGGCTAAAGCAACCTTCTGAAAGATTGTATATAGCCTATGAAATGGAACATTGTTTACAGCTATCACTGAATCGGCATACTAAGCTCATTTCATCTTTTCTGTTAAAGGAATGTTGAATATAATTAATATAAAAAGATAATATTTTAAGGCTCCTTAGTGCACTCTGAACTTGTTTCCTTGAAGATGTTTCATTACCAAAACTAGATAACATCAGCAGTGCTAGTAAGGAGTAGGGTTTGCTCTCAGTTTATATTTTAGTAGCTTGCTCTGTCAGTATTGGTGGAAGTGTCTTACAAGGTCTTTAGTTGGGTTGTTTACTGTTGGCTTGCTCGGCAGTTCCTTGATTTGAGTATTGTTTACTTGACTATTGGTCTAATGTTAATTTTGGAGTTAATCTATGTGCATCTAGGTGCTGATTCCTGGTGGAAAGGTACTTTGGTCTTTTTGTTCCCTTTCTGGCTTGTTGATAATCTCTTTTACATAGTATATAGATAACTGTTTATATCTATGTGTCAATTGATTGCTAATTTGTTTGACAGACTTCTAGAAATACCCTTGTATTTTCGGACTTGGCTTGGCCTTGTTTCCTAATTAAAACTATAGTTAAGTGTTGATATGTTATGAAATTAGAGTTTTCATGTCTTTAGTCTGCTAGTTGTGTTCTACCAGTCTTTTGTCTATTGGTCCTATGTAGTTGTTGCAATCATTGCACTGTATGTTGTTGATAATTCCTGTTTTTCTTCTGTGGCTGCTAAGTCTTTTGGTTTACTTAGGATGTTTTGGAAGGCTTTAGTTGGCTTGTATCTTATGCTGATTCCATGTGGTTGTAGTAATCTGTTGGTTGTTTCTGGCATGTTCTTGGTGTATGGCAATGTTATTCTTTTTAGGGCTTGTGTTGGTTGTGCTGTACTGGGTTGAGTGGTCCGGTGCCCTTTGATAAAGTTATGTGGATATCCATTTTGTGGGAGTAGAAGTTTTATAGAAGTTCTGTTTCATTCTTCTGCTGTTCAGGATTGCTGCAATGAATTTGGGTCAGTCTAAATAAAGTTTTTACCCAGCTTCTCTTGTGGGAGGATGAGTTGTTGCTTTGTTGTGGACCACTTAGTTGGTGTAGATGGTTTTTCTGTTTCTACTTTGCTATTGTGGCTCTGTTGATCAGGATGTCCAGGAAGGGTAGTGAGTTGTTGTTTTATTCTTCTCTGGTAAACTGGATTCCTTTGAAAATGTTGATGATGATTCTGTGGACATTCTCTAATTGGTCCTTTTTTATTATGATGAAGGTGTCATCTATATACCTGATCTATGTTTTGTGTTATATTTGTGGAAGTGCTTTGGCTTTTAGAGATTACATCATGACCTCTGCTATAAGTCCTGAAAGCAGAAGCTCAAAAATCAACAAGGACCCCTCATTTCAATCCTGAACTACAAAACCTGACCTCCTTTATTGATAGATAATATTTATGTGAGAATCAATATAAAATAATCACTTATTGAATATAGTGGATATAGGTATATTCTAAGGTACTAAGAGGTGATTGCTGTCAGCTTGTTGCTGAAGGTGCAATTCAGGAAGTAGAACTTTAATTTATAATATTGATTTATCACCCAAAATTGTTAACAACAGCTTAAACATGTTGAGGATCAAGAATGCAGAGGACTATTTTTTGCTTATTTGCCACTCATTTCAGAGGTTCTGGCAGCTAAATTTTCAATATAAATTAATAATTCTCATTATACAAGAGCAATGCACCTCTGGATCCCACTTTTTTCTATGCAAGGCAAAACAAATAAGGTCTTCACTAAATCCCAAGAATGATGAGGTTGACCAATCTATAGCTGGAAGGAACTTTAGAGACTGAACTAACTATTGAAATTACCTACTTCCAAAGTACTTTCAGGTGGCAATCCCATTGGAATAGAACCTGGAGGATTAAACTTATTTGATCTATTTGGATAAGTGATAAATACAGAAGAAGGCACTTATTCAATTTCAATTCACATTCAATTCTGGACCTCTCAGATCATCCAGCCACTAGTTCTTGTGTTCTTTCAGCTGCTCTAGATAATAAATTCATTTCCTTTCCCCTTCATGTATTGGAAGACTACTATCATGTTCCTGTCATAGGATAAACATATCAAGTTCCTTTCACCATCTTAGAAGGTTTTAGTCTCTAGGCCACTTATCATTTTTTGGCATTCTTTATTCTCCATTTCCTTATTTTGTTATTTTGGTATTGTAGTTTCCAAAACTGTCCATGGTATTTCAGGAGTTGTCTGATCAGTGTAGCATAGTAATAATATCACTACCCATGATTTTGACACAGTACCTCTATTGTGGTAGCCCAAAACTGCATTTATTCTTTTGGCAGTTGCAACACTGATGACCCATGCAGATCCTGCTTGCTATTGCTGAATTAGGCATCACAATTTTGTGATTTTAACTAACTTTCCATTTGTTACCACTCAACAATATTTTGTTGGATATGGCCCAACAGTCAAGTCTGTTAAGATTATTTTGAATCTTGAGCCTTTTTTGAGGGTGTTAACAACTTTCCATTACTAGCTTTCTGTAATCTGTAAATTTCATTAGTATCACTTAGATTCTCCCATCTAGACCTTTTATAAAAGTGGTGAAAGGACCTGGGCCCAGGACAAAACCTTGAAGTCCTTCATTATGTCCCTGCAGGTGAGCATAGACTCACGAAGAAACATATGTTGGCTACAGCAATTCAAAATTGTAAATCCATCTGGTACTGGTACCATCCATGATTGCTACAGTTTTCCAATTTACCAAAAAGGAAACCGTGACCTATCTTATCAAACTTCTTACTGAGGTACATTATATTCTTAGCTTGAATCACTAATCTTGTCAAAGAAGATTTCTTTAGCATGACTTTTTAAAACAAATCTATGTTGGCTTCTAGAAACCACTTATTATTTCAAAGTACTTGTAAATGGATTGACTATTTTCTCTCTAAGATTTTCCAAGGTATTGATGTCAAACTGATTGATGTGTAGTTTCCTAGCTGAACTTTTAGATATTAAAACAGCATTGGGGCTTTTCCATTTCCTTATATTTCCCTATACTCAGGATTTTTTTTTAAAATCATCCAATGACTTGGAACTAGATAATAGCATCCAGTTTCTTTAATATCCTGGAATGTCATACTTCTAGTGCAGAATACATGAATTCACTCAGATCAACAAGTCATCTTCTTATCAATTCTTTAGCTATTTGGATCTCATTTCTCCCCTCTTTCCACAGAGCCACTTCTGACAAGTCAGACTGTTTATTTTCCTTTTGTGAAAAGACAGATACAAGATAAATTAAGCCGTTCATCTTTCTCCCTTTGCCTGGCACAATTTTGCCAATTTCTTCAACTAGTGAGCCAGCTGGACTTTTGACTTTCGAAATATATCAGAATAATTCCTCTTTTGTTGTTGTTACTTTTGGCATTCATATTAAGCATTGGACCATGCTGAAATTCATCCTTTCTGATCCCATTCTTGAAAGTTCAGACTATTTTTTGATATGATGGTATCTCCCTCTTTCCATTATACTTTCTCCCCCACCACCACCTTAGTTTATCAGAGAGAGTTTGGGTTTATCAGGTATTTCCTATTTTCTCCCTCTTTGTTATTGGTTGTGCCTTAATTATTTTTTCAGAATTTCCTAATTCTCCTGAACTATTTTTCCCTTCAGCATTTCTATTCTTGGGAATTTTTTCTACTCTTTTTGTTCTTTTTGAAAACAAGAAACAAGCTTGTTGAAGTCAGTTCTTTTACATCTGGAACATTAATTAGGCTAACATCAGCTTTCATCCTGCAAGTCACCATGCTTACTTTTTTATCTATGTCTATGTATCTCTTCAGGCTTGTGCAGATTCAAAGAGCTTCTTCCTTTCATTAGATATATGGAATATGAAAACTTTAAAAAGGAAGGAAGTTTCCCTTTTAGGCACATAAACCACTATTTTGAGCTAATGAGATGAAGTCAATTTCTCTGATGCTCGCAATGATGTCTGCTCACTTGTAGGAATGCACCTATTTTTTACATCATGAAATTTTAAATGGCAAACCATTCATGTAAACTACCTTGCACATTCAAAGTTTCCTTTTTAGTATCTATGATAGTATGGTGAACAAAGCATCATAATTCACCATATTTAATTAATTATCTGACATTCACCAGATTTATGTTGCACATCATAAAACCTGAACTTAATAGAATTGCATTATATTATAATAATTAAATTGAATAACTCACTCTTCCCTTATTTTTATATCTTCTTAAACAAAATGTCATTGGAGCATTACAATTCTGTATTCTACAAGTCACAGTGCATTTTGGAATATGTTTTATTATTGTTATTATTAATATGGAGTAAATGTGTAAATATTTCCAAATTTTGCCTTTGTTTTCCCACAATCTCAAAGACCTATGGTTTGACTTACAGATAGCAACAGAACTGACTTAACAGCTGAATTTTAAGCAAAAACAGCAGATCATCATCAAGAGAGAAAAATCTTCCTATTGTTTAACAGCCATCTTGGGGGCGGGGGGATCCAATGATTAGGATTATGTGAGATTAAATAAGGTAAACAAATGTTAATATCTGAGTAAGAACTTCATGTATTTTGTTCAATGAAAGTCAGAAGACATTTTTTTCTGTTTTTTTCCTTCGTTTTCTTCTTTCTTTTTGCCTTTTAACCTTTTTTTACCTGAACTTTTCTTTTTTCATTGTTTTTCTGTTTATACATTAGGTTTGTATTTTCTTTGAAAATCAATATATGTACTGTATGTGTGTTAAGTGAAACCACAACTGTGTTTATGATCTTACTTCAGCTTTACTTTGTTTTATAGATGTGAAAATTGCAAATGAAAGGATTGCTCATAAAGCTATTTTTTTATCACTGTCATAATCATAAATGGTGACTTAAAGAGGCAATCACTAGATAAGGACAACCTGTATATATTTAAAATTAGAGAATAGAGGGGGAGGAGCAAATACTTCTGTATCTTCAGATTGAAAATATTTTCTTTTGTTTGTATATATCTTATATTCATTACAAGCAAAGGTGAAGGATACATCAGTTTTAAAAAAGAATGCTTTTTTTAAAAAAATATCTAGATTTTGAGCATTAGCACCTTAATGGTGAGAAAAAATTGGAAAATATATGAAATTTTAAATTCTTTAACAGTTGTGGTGAAATAAAATGTTTTGGCCTCTAAAGTCTATTAACAGGAATACAGCACTTCATATATTGATCCATCATCATGCAGTTCACATTACTAACTATAAATAAATTTTGATTTAGAAAAGGAAGTCCTGTGAAATGAAATGCTTGTTATTTTATCCAATATATTTCTTCTCCTCCTCACTAAACTAATTTGCATCTCATAATCTACAGATTTCTTCAGTGAAAGAATTTCAAGTTGATGTAAAGTACTTTTTCATATTTTTTCACAGTTAAATAATTTATAGACAGTGGTGGGATTAGTTAAGAATTGCTTATTCTGGTATTTTAGCAGTACATATTTATTTAAGTATGTACACAAATTTATTGGTTGACATGCAGCATTATTCTATAATTATCTTAAAATTCATATTAATCTAAACCTAACTATGGAATTTGTTTGTTTGTCCTCAAGTCATTTTTTGTCTTCTGTAATGTCTGGACAAGTTCTTGTAGTTTTCTTGGCAAGGTTTTCAAAAGTGGTTTGCTATTATCTCCATCATAGGGTGACTAGCCCAAGGTCTGACCTTGTGCCTAAGTCAGGATTAAAACTCATGGCCTCATATACAAATGAGAAATATATAACAGACTACAGTTGTGATAACTTCGATAAGATATATACCTGACTTTTTTTTTTTGTTTACATGTTTTGTATGTCTTGTTATTACTTGTTTTGCTTTGTCTGTATTTCTAAATAAATAAAAAAAATTATAAAAATAAAAAATAAAACTCATGGCCTCCCAATCCCTTATTCATTGCACCAAACTACCTCTCAAGTATGGATATATACTATTCATGTCAAGCTTCTAAGTATACTTAAAGGCTGTCTATGGAGAGCATGAGTGCATTATGTAGCTCACTCTTTCCCACTTGATTTTTATACTCAGTTTATAGATATACTTTTTAATGGGCTAAATGGAAAATAAGGGTAAAAGTCACAGAATATGGGAAGACAAGAGAGTGGGAAAATATTATAGAAATGAGCTAGGAACTCTATATTTCATATTTACATTCTCAACCATCAGGCAAATACTGACGTAGAGTCAGGAATAATAAAAAAAATTGGTGAGGAGAGACTAGAAAGAGCTAATAATACAGCCATGATTTTTCATAGAATTTAAACAGATGAGTAAGACATTTCCAAAAGAGAGAATATCCAAGTATAATTTCTGTTAAGATGGGGTCGAGAGATCGATTTTGTTTTCAAATATTTTTAAAAATATTTTTTTCCTATACTGATAGCAAGATCCTACTTCTTTTGCACTTTTGTTTATAAAGTTGTAGCTGTTTCACTGCATATTTTACAGATTTTCTTAACTTTATGTCTTGTTTCTCTCCTTAGATTTATCCTGATGAATTGTTTTATAAACTTATTAAGTGTTAATAAAAAAAGCCTTGAGTAATTCTCTACTCTGCTAATTCCCCTGACAAAAACCTTTTAATCCCAAACTGTCTGTGGGTATGGAAACTTCACTTATTTATGCCCATGGGCACATAGATAATAATCATTTGCACATTGAAACAGCAATGTGCTAACATATCATATTATGAAGGCCACCAATTAGACAGCTTTTTTAAAAAATGAAATAGGTCTCCTAATTTCTACATACTAACCTTATAGACATTTCTGGTGGTGCTTCCTGAATACAGTACATTATCTGGAGATTGGGATGAAAATTCTCTTTGAACATAAGAAAATTGTGTGCCTGCTACTCCAGTAACAGAATAACATTGGAAATTAGGACAGCAGTATATAAACTCATCAAATTCTACCATTTATATTCCATATATTCAGGTCAAATTGAAGATCTTGGGCTAGAATTGATGGGAATATTGCCAGTTGCTTAAATAGGAAAACGCCTGGATAAAATTTAAGGTTGCTCAGGGGGTTTTCTCAGCAGATTTAGTCTCATGATGTCAAGCCAATGTTCCTTGTAAATTGGAACAAGAAACCTGACCTCATTTTCTCCCCCTTGACATGTGCTTCATAGAATTTTAATGGATATTTTTTCCCTTAGGAAAGAATGTTTAAATGTTGGTTGGTTTTGTTTTGTTTGCTTTTTAATCATTGCTTAAGGCTTTGCTCAGCTTTTTATTTCTTTTCCTTTTTATCCCTTGAAGTAAGATAATTTTTGCATGGTTATATCAGAAGATCTGAGATATTGAATTTGAATTTTTTTTTACAGATTTTATAGCAATGTGGAGTTTCATTTACATTTAGAATGTTAAATAAGTTAATGGTAAATAACAGTGCAATGCTGTAGGCCATCTGACTTTTCCACATTCTTACTATCTTATGATGACTATCCTGTATGTGAAAAAGAAAGTACACCGTCCTTGAGTTCTTGGTACTATGTCCTGGTTCTCAGGACATAGTAAACATAATATGGTCCTTAGCAATTCTTAAAAATAGGTAAATACAACTTCAGATGAACAATAACACATGACATACTACACCATGTCCTTATTTACTTTACAAAAAGAAAGCCAAAATGGAGAATTCGTGTGTGAAAAACTAGATACACTTTACAAGTTGATAGCTTGTATGACCATTTTAGTAGAAATAACTTGAAGTAATTGTTTTCTGAATAATTCTATCAATCTCTCACATTGTTATGGAGGAATTTTGGCCCACTCCTCTTTACAACATTCATTGAGGTTTGTGGTCATTTGTTTATGCACAGCTCTCTTGAGGTCTCACCACAGCATTTCATTCAGTTGAGGTCTGGATTTCGACTGGGCCATTGCAACAGCTCGATTCTTTTTCTGTTTTAGATTTGCTGGTATGCTTGGCATCATTATCCTGTCGCACGACCAAATCTTAGCCAAGTTTTAGCTGTCGGACAAATGATCTGATAGTTGACTCTAGATACTCTGGAATACAGAAGAGTTTATGGTTGACTCAATTTCAATGTCCTGAACTTTATTATTGAACTTGTTAACTGAGGCCTTTGGAATCTGACATGTAACTCATGGATTTTTTGTAATTTCTCTGAGCATTGCATGGTCTGATCTGGGGGTGAATTTGCTAGAATATCCACATCTGGAAAGATTGCCTTGAATGTTTTCCACTTGAAAATAATTTTCCTCACTATAGAATGATGGACTTTAAAGTTTATAGCCCTTCCCAGATTTATGAGCAGCAACAATTCTTCTCTAGGATCATTGCTGATGTTTTTTCCTCTTAGGCATTTTTTAACACGTACCTCAATGCTGGAGACCAGCAAACTCCTAAACTTCAGCTTTTATAGAAATAATCACATTTGATGTTCAATTGATCAAGGGCATTTGATTATCAGCAGCTGACTGCTACTTAGCCTCTTCATACCTACCATCTGGAAGAAGCAAGGGTGTACTTAGTTTCTCATGGCTTCTCCATTTTGGCTTTCTTTTTGTATAATAAATGACATGGTGTAATATGTTATCTTTTAATATCTTTTAAGAACTTCTAAGGACCAGATGATTTTTATTCTGTCCTGAACCATAGAACTCAAAGAGGATGTACTTTCTTTTTCACATGACTGTATGCAGATGGAGGAAAAAGACTAAGAATTTTTGCTATAGAGACCAACAATACAAATTGTAAGCCGCCCTAAGTCTTCAGAGAAGGGCGGCATATAAATCAAAGAAAAAAAATAGTGTCATAACATTTTAAAATTTAATAAACTATTTATAGCAATCTTTTTATGGAGTATACATAAATATTTTTGTATGTGAAAAGAGAAATAGGAATGGGAAATCATGAACAAACAGAGGAAGAAGAAATGTACTATATGTACAGGAAACTGTAATAATTAATTAGTATTATAAATAATACCAATTAATTTAAAAAAACTGTTTATTTCATCTATATTTTCAGATAGATGAAATAAATTTTAAAATATAATATCACAAAAAGATTTTGTTTGATTTCATTATGATTGGATGCTAAACAAATTAAGGCTCACAGACGAAGTTGGATTGAGTACTTTAAAGTTCATTATTACAATTCCATCTATAGTAATCCTATGGCGTCTTTTCTATGAAAATTATTTATTTCAAAAAATTAATTCAAAAAATGGATTGCTTTGCATCTGATTTAAGTAACTCAGCAAACTGCTTCCTGTTTGTGGCAATTTTATTGCATGCATACAAATACCTATGACATTAGGATGGCAGTTATTGATAATTGAAGTAAATTGTCAGAAACAGATTTCTTAGACTGTTCTAAGGTAACACATCTTTTCAGCTAAAGACTGGTCACTTCCATCCCCCCTTCCAGTCAATAACTCATTTCCTTTGTAAATGTGGCCTGATGATAGAACTGCTTCACCTGTCATTAAGTAATTTATATGTTCATTTAAGATATGTAGATGATAAATAGATAGGAGAGAGAGAGAGAGAGAGAGAGAGAGAGAGACAGCGGGAGAGAATGAGAGAGGGAGAGACTACACATAAAGATCTAAGAGAAACTCAGAAATTGCTTGCGTGGGGCAAATGTTTAAGCAAGACAAAGGTTTGACATATCACACCAGATTTTACAGTCAGATTCAATTTTACACTATACAAATGATAGTTAGAAAATTGGACTTGGAATTAAAACACAGTTCACATAAATTTTATTGCTATGGTCAGATTAATCTTTATACCACAGAGACTATACTACATAATTAGGAATGCAATCAAGTTCCACATTTATGTCAAAGTAAAATGTTTAGTATCTCTAGTGTAATTAATTACCCTTTAGCAAATCTTTTGCTGAAAAATGAAAGATAAGGATTTGTTGAAAAGTAGTTAGACAAGAGAACAAAAATAGCAAAGTGCATAATAAAGATTTGTATCAAATAAATGTTCCATCTGTCCTAAATTATAACTTTTTATTGTTTAGAATAGACATTCATTCAAGTGGAAATAAGTCAAATACTTAAGTTATTCATACTGTTTTCAGCAATCAAGTACCACCTGCTTTATCTTCTAAGTTCATGTGTTCCTAAAAACTGAAAATTTTATCTAAAAAAACTCCTGCTCTGATTCCAGTGTGTTTCTGAGAATTTCATTAGAGCTGTGAATTTTGCATCTCAAGAAGAGAATAACAGTCTCCTTCCTAAATAGTTTTTCCTTTGTTTTTACCTTTCATCTCTCTGTATTTGTTTTTTGTATACATTCCTAGCATTTTTGTTTGTTCTGAAACTTGGCTACTTTCTTTCAATTGCAGCTATTTTTGTTATATTTTCTATGAACTTCTCAAGTGATGGGCTTCCTGCTGTTTTTACTATATTGGTAATGTTTAGTATTAACTCTTCTAAACACTTGAGTACCATCCATTGGAGGTACAATCTACAGGGATAGTAGGTGCTCTATCCATTCAGTACTAATGCTTGATCTGGCCCATTAGCTTAGCATTTTGATGGGTTCTTTTCAGGCTGGCTGCATGCACCAGTAAAAGTAAGTGTAAAAGAAATCTCTTTCCTTAATTCTATATCTTTATTTTCTAAACTGAACTGAATTGGAATTGTTCTTGTGTTTCTTTGCTATCTTTATATGAACACTCTATTTAAAAAAAAATCTTTCAAGAATAATTTTTTAAAAGTTTGTACATATGTACATATACAGACACATACTGTCTTCATTTCCTGCCACATTGACTGTGAAATTTGGAATATAATTTGTAATAATTATTTTTCAATAAAAAGTAAAAAGCCTACACACACACACACTCAAGCCTTCCCTTTACATTTAAAGGGTATAGAGATTTATTCTAGACACTATGATACCTATACTAATGAAATAGTGTGATCTAATGACAGACACACTGATGGATGATAGAGAATAGAATAGAATAGAATAGAATAGAATAGAATAGAATAGAATAGAACAGAATAGAATAGGTAGGGTAGGTTAGGTTAGGTTAGGGTAGGGTAGGGAAGAATAGAATAGAATAGAATAGAATAGAATAGAATAGAATAGAATAGAATAGAATAGAATAGAATAGAATAGAATAGAATAGGAGTTAGAAGGACCTTGGAGGTGTTCTAGTCCAACCCCTTGATCAGGCAGGAAACCCTATACCACTTCAGACAAATGGTTGTCCAATCTGTTCTTACAAAATCCAGTGTTGGAGCATTCACAACTTCTGGAAGCAAGTTGTTCCACTGAATAATTGTTCTATCTGTCATTGTTCTTCTTAGTTCTAAGTTGCTTCACTCCTTGATTAGTTTCTATCCATTGCTTCTTGTCCTGCCCTCAAGTGCTTTGTGGCAACCCCTGAAATATTAAAACACTGCTATCATGTCATCCCTAGTTCTTCTTTTAATTAAGCTAGATGTACCCTAAACTGGAAAAGAGAGAGAGGGAGGGAGGGAGGGAATCTCTAGGATATCAATCAAAGTTCATCAGTGGAATTACCATCAGCCACTTCTTCTATGTGGATGACATCAAGCTCTATGCTAAGAGTGAACAAGACATTTACTTACTGATCTGCCTGACACAGATCAATACTGACGACATTGGGCTATAATCTGGACTGGAGAGGTATCGCCAGATGGTAGTCAAGAGAGGGAAAGTAGTTAAGATAGATGAGATGCTATTACCAGTAGGCCACACAGCAGATATACAGATCAGTTATAAATACCTTGGCATCCTTCAATCACAAGGGAACTACAATGAGAACTTAAGTAAGATAGCAACATCCAAATACATCAAAGGACAATTAGATCCTGAAGAGGAAAAACAAGAACCATGTCATCAACATGTATTCCCTGCCAGTCAGATATCCTGCTGATATAATGAGCTGGTAAAACAAGGACATGGATGACTTTAATTTAATGCCTCTTTCAGAAAAGATAAGCTGTATAAGACAGCCAAGTTTATGTGGTTATATTCTTCTATGAAAAAGTTTTTGGGATGAAAACCATAAACGAGTTTCAGAATTTGGAAATTTATTTATCTGGGGTTTTTTACCCATCTCATCTAAGGGATAAGGTAGCTCATAACAGTTAAAGATAACAATCCAGTAAAAAAGTTAAAAACCAATATGCATCCATATAAAATCAGGAAGGGTGATAAATGATACAATTTTCCTTTGAAGATGGAAAGATTTTCTTCTTTGCTTAACTGAAAGACACAAATTTCAAGAAGTCAGTAAAACATGCAAACCTCCCCATTGCCTGTGATTGATCATGTTGTAAAAGAAAAGACTCAACATAGACTGAATAAAAAAATTCAATAAAAAAAAGAAACTAATTGTCATTGTTAATTAGAAGATAGTACGCCATTCAGGTAATATCCATTATATGGAAAATACTTACTTCCACATGATACTTCACAGTAGTTTAATTGTAAAGAGGATTTTGATATTGTTTTTTCATGTATGTTCCATTAAATGTATATTACTTGAATGACCTTCTAATGTTACTTACTGAGAGGTATGTAGGTATCCATGATGGTTCAGTGTTATGAATTATTTCTCAGAAAAACTCATTATGTTATTGAATGTTTAGTTGATAATTAAAACGATCATTTTACTTTGGTACTGTACCGCACCAAAGAAATCAAATAGTTACAAATTGCATGACTTGTATATGGAATCATTAAAAAAACAAGTTTTATAAAAATGTAGATAACTGCGATAGAAATATTTATGAGAGTCTTAACAGTCTTAATGTAATTGACATAATTGTAAAAAAAAATGTAAGGAATCATATTTTGTCTTAAAAGAAATCAGCCAGAATAAATATCTTTATGGATGCCAAATACTATATTTTTATTTTTTCTGATTTATTTCAAAGTAATATGATACTTGCACCACATTTTAGTATATATTTTTATCAGAAACTTAAATGCAAATATTCAAATTTTGTCCTGCTACATTTTAAAAATCACAAAAATCACAGCTTCGTTACTATTTAATAATTTCTTACAGAAGGACTATAATATCTTAATCTTCATAAGGCTTGCCTTTTAGCCTATTTGATTGAATGTATACTCTATCTATCTATGAATCTATATTAAAATATCAAGCCTGTATGCAGCTTTGTGTTAAATATATTGAACATTAAATTATTTCTTCTATTCAGGTCATTTCAAGAACTACTGTGTAAAGAGGCTAGTTTGGGGTTAATAGAAACATACCATAAAGCTAACTTGCATTTCTCATATCATATAAAATAACTGCTTAAACAATCAGATTGCATATGGATGATTCATCCAATTGAAAGTTTAATTCCAATAAAAATTTACCAACTCTAATTGTTATTATTCTTGTTGACCTGCACAATGACTGATCTGATATGGGTTTGTGTAAATGTTTGTGTAGACATCTCACCATATTATTTATGGAGGAGACACTCTTTGTCTAGCTGCTCTGATAAGACCTGTCCAGTTTATGGACATGTACTGGACAGGTCTCTTCTGTCTGACATAGGTCATATATTTTCTGGCAGATGCAGTACAGTGCAGGCTCATGTTTAATCAGTGGTCTATCATGACATCAAGAACCTTCTCTCAAGTTATACTTCCTGATCAGGTACTTCTTATCTTGTACCTCTGCATCTAATTATTTTTCTACCTAAGGTCAGAGGTTTACATTTTTCTCTATGGAATAACATTTTATTTATATATTTAATTATCCAAACCTAGTTTGTTTGATAGAGTTCAATATTCAAGTCAATCAACATCCCTTGTGAGATGTAAAAATCTATCCTTTTTCTCTCTCCATCCCGTGTGTGTGTATATATGTGTATATATGTATATGTATATACACACTCAGCCATCTTCAAATCTGGTGAGCAACCTTTCTATCCCTTTGCCTAAATCATTTATAAAAATGTGAAAGAGGTCTTGGCCCAGGAGACAGCTTTGAGACACTGGCCCGCATTCTTTCATTTATGTTGCCATACATTCATTAACAACTATGCTATGGGTATAGTTGTATGCATGTTATAAGAACATTCATAATGTCTACATAAAAAAGCTCAAATTGTGCCCACCAAGCTATTTAGAGCTTTAAGCTGATCATATTGGCCTCCTGTGCCTTTTTATACATTCAAGCCCTGTATTTGCAGACAGTGAGGTTAACCACAGCATGGAGGCATTGCTTCCCTGTGCTTTCAAGCTGAGCCAAGTCATAGATAACACTGTGCTTTTCTTAAGATAGCTAGAAACTCTTTTGCTTCTATTTTATCACTGAAAACTGTGTTAGTATCTCTTTCAGCCAGAGGCTGGTTTTCCTTGTGAGTGCTAGTGTTTTTCTATAAAAGCCTTCAGGCCATTTATTTTTCTAGCATTTATATCTTATTGGAGTTTTGAGGGTGGCCTTTTCTTTTCACTGCATGAGCCCATAAATGATTTCTTTTAATCCTCAGTCTTCTAAAGAACAATGTCAGAAACTGTTACCTCAGAAACTTCCACTTCAGAACTCTTTTCTATGTGATACACTCTATTAAGAGCATTCTGTTATTTATTTTTTCAGTGCAGTCTTTTCAGGAACTATTGTATACTCCAAGTGCTTTTTGAAATTTCTCTCAGCATGTATTTATATCCTTAAATTAATTGTTCAGGAAATTTTTGTACGCAGCTTGAGCTGTGAAGATATAAAGATTTAAAGAATGGGAGGATTTTGTGTCAATTTATACAGAAATGCAATAGTTCAAACGGGTCACCCTAAATCAAGTACTTTTTAATGTGTAAGATTAATAGAGCTGCACATTGGGCTGCACAGACTCCAGCAATCCTATATATGGGCTATTGCAGGGATGGGTTTCAAAACCCATTACTACCGGTTTGCTCGTGGGCAGAACCTCCCACAACCGCTGCTACCAGTTCGCCCGATTCAGGGTGAACCAGTAGCAACCCACCACTGAGCTATTGCAAAACATGCAATACCATGCAGTTCTGTTTAAATGATGAAGCCCAAAAGGTCTGAAGATGTTCTAATCTCAATATCCTCAATTCCATCAGTGGAACATCTACTGTGATGAGCCATTCTAGAGTAAGCCAGAAGTGGTCCGACCTTCAGTCTGAACATTTCTATCTCAGAATGGAATTTGAAACACAAAAGGCATTTATTTTAAGGTTATTTTGAAATTTAGGATTGTTTATGATATGATACCTACCTACCTACCTACCTACTTTCATGGATGCATGCATACGTACATACATATACTCTGTGTTTGTGTGTATAGATAGCAATAGAGATAGATAGATAGATAGATAGATAGATAGATAGATAGATAGATAGATGGATGATAGATAGATGTGGTTCCTACATATATGTATCTATCCTTTTAAATGTGTTGATTAGGCCATCCGGTATTCTACCTGAGTCTCATCCTTTAATAATGTGATAATGGGGCTTAGATTTCTGAACTTTCAGAAACCTATTATTTAATAGGTTGCCAGACTCAAACTGACTCTAGAAATCTACTTGTCAGGTTTCGGTGCTATCTTAAATAAACTTCATTCTCAAACTCAAAGTCTCTAATGAATCTTTTCTTTATTTAAGAATAGAAATAACGTCATCCCTGAACTCTTGTGCAGCCAAAACTGGCACCTCCTTCCAAACCCCTCCCTTTCCGTTCTTCAACCCCAATGTCTCATTGGCCATCGTGCAGATCCATCTCTCCGACTCAAGCACTTTCTATTCACAGGAATTCCCCCCTCCCTCTATCTCCCAGGTAACACTATCTAGTAAAGAACAGGAAACTAGGTAAAAGTTCATCTCAGCATTAAAGCAAAGCTTCTCCCTCTCTCATTCATGTCAGCGCTGGAGGAGATCATAATTTGGAACTCTGACACTACTATTAAGAATTAATATTAGTTCCTTCCGTCGTGAGCTGAAGACGTGGCTCTTCCGCCAACTAAACTGATCCGTTTGGGGTACACTGGGATAATTTTAAATTGTTTTTTAATTGGGTTACTGATTTTAATTTGGTATTGTATTGTGATTTGTATTGAAGTTGTCATTTTGTAAGCCGCCTTGAGTCCCTAGGGAGAAAGGCGGCATATAAATCGCAATAAATAAATAAATAAATAAATAAATAAATAAATAAATAAATAATATTACTCTGCATGTATGCACACAAATACATGTATAAATATTACAACAGATTGGAGGAGCAACATATTTAAAGCAAGATCTAAGCAAAGCTAAAGAGGCAAATAGACAAAAGGAAGCTCCAGAATTACCCGGTTTTCAAGAGTTGAAGGCACAACCATGTCTTTAGGTTTCCTGGGCAATATAAGGGTGGGAGTCATACAAGTTTATGGGAAATTAAAAAGTAATTCCTTCATCTAATAATGGGATCTAAACACAGATGTAGATACTAGACATTAAGCAATGGTTTTAGATCAATCCAGGACAAAAGAACAAGAAACAGTTTGTGATTCGCTATTGTAACTATCATTACAAAGGAAGGTTAGCAGCTAGTTAGTATTCCAAGTGTGGGGTATGCTGATTTTTCCAGCAGTGCTAAGTCCAAGACTTTTGTCAGCTAAATCCTTTTTTGCTTGTTCTTAATTGTTATGCCCAGTTTTGAGGTAAAAATGATCAGAATGAAAGTCAGACCACTTCTGGCTTACTCTAGAATAGCTCATCATTGTAGATGTTACAGTGATGGAACTGGGCCTATTGAATTAGAACATTTCACCTTTGGACCTTTTGGTCTTTATCCTTAAACAGAACTGTATGGTATTGCATGTTTGACAATACCCCATATATGTAACTGAAGAACTCAAGGTTATCTTGTATCATCCTAAACAATTTTTACAAAATTGAAAGATGTGTAACCTTTCAATACATTAAAACATATTCAAGATTACAGGTTTTTAAAAATATAATACCATGCTTGAAATTTGAATTGAACCGATGTGTGATGCTTTTGTCTTTCTTTGGTTTTAGGTAGAAACTTATAAAAAATGAATTGCTTATTTCAGACCTTCCATATACCAAGCAACTTAAAGCCAGAGTTGTTGTTTTATCCCCAGAGACTATGAAAACACTGTAAGTATCCAGAATTATCATTATCACACATTTATCTCTTAAAATACTTTGGGCATTCTAGTTACTCTTCGCTCTTTAGCTGCTTTGATCATTTGCTGTAAAGCCAAACTTCTTCCAAATAGGCCTATCTAGGCACCCTCAATTATTTCTGTCAATGAGAAAGATTTAATATTTTCTTTTCACATTAGAGTTGTGTCTATAGTAAATCAATTTTTAAGTGTAGAAACTTGAAAAGCCTGAAATGCTTGAAAAGCCATTTGCAAATCTATGCCAGTTGACAGTATATTACAAGAAATTTATTCATTGACAGCAGCTCTCATATATAGTTATTACTATTGTGGAAGTTAACATCAGCAAATAAAAAAAAAATCTCACACCCATTTGTTAAATGAAATAGTATTGCACAATTTAATAGGTTAATAGGTATACAGTAGGGTTCTTTTCTACCTGGATTCTTCATAACTATTTTCATCACAACAAAACTGCATAATCCAGAAATTTTACCATTAGGCTTACTATTTATCGAATGTGATGCAAGAATTTTTTTTTAATTTTAAGTCTGGAAAAAAAAATATCATTATTCTCCTTAGTACTTAAAATGCATAGCAACCATTGATTCCCTGTATTCTAATTCATATAAGCATTGACAGTTATAAATTTTACAAAATATATAGAATTTAAATTATATTGCAAGGCCCTGCAAGCAATGTCATGAAGTGAAGATTTCAGTGGCATGCAAAAGCTGAAAAAGGATAGCTTGTCCCTTTACCGTACCCTAGCAAAATCATTGAGTTATAAAAGGCCATCAGTGTTTATGATTCAGAACACGATGCCTTGATTTCCACCCCCCCAAAAAAAGAAATCAGAAGAAGAAAGATGCTGTATCGCTATTGCTGAATGATTGAATTTAAGCTGCAGAACATGTAAAAACATGCACTTTAAAAATATCAAAATCCATTGATTATTCAAACCAATGAAAAATAAGTACTTGAAAGATCTCAAAAAATGTAAATGTCTATTACAGCCACGAAAAAAATCCATATTAAAAGTATAAACATTGAATTAATTTATCATAAAATCTAGACCATATAGTAACATATGGTCTATCTTCACAGTTTTAGAACTAAAGACTTTTTAAAAAAAATAAACTCTTATCCTGGATCTTTAATGCTAATAGCTCAGTATTGATCAGAATTAAGAGTAAATTTCCTTACTTCCATCCATATCTAAATAATGTCCTCCAGAGTTTACTGCAAAGAAAGAAAATCTTTAACAGATAACATTTCTATTTCTTCCTAGGCTATTTCTTAATAAATATCATTAATCTGAATGGAAGTCTCAACTACATTTCGTAGGTTGCCTACTAATCTATGCTACAAAGGAGGGGAAATAAGTTATGTTACCAAATTTCCTCAGGAAGAAATGTGATCTATCACTGAGCTACTTTGCTCTGAATGCCTATGATGGAGTATTTATGAGTTTTGGGTTTTTTTCTATCCCATTTCCACAGAAAGAAGCCACTTAAACCTTTCTTAAGGAAAAAAAACCTGTCATAATCTGCAGGAACAAAAATAGATCTGTGTGGAGAATGAAAAACAGTGAATATTACACACGCACGCATACACACACACACACACACACACAAAAATCCTACTGATTACCAAAAGTTATTTACTTTTATGTACTGAATAATTAGTGTATGTGGAAAATGGAGTACATTTGTTAAGATACCTAGAGATTTAATAGCAATTCAAGATCTATTTTCTGCCTATTACAAATACTACCTTTTATTCAGACCATGAAAAGCTGAAGTTTTCGCAATTTTCATTTTTTGAAATTTTATGATTTATTGTCTTCTTTGCTACTAATTCTATTCAGTCATTGGAAATATATTTTGTTAGCATTTTTCTTTTCCAGGATATATTTAATTATAAAGAAAGATACTGCCATGTCCTAGAATGGTCCTATTAGCATTCTTTTGAGCAAGAATCTTGCAAAATTCTCTCTCAGCAGAACTAGCACCTTAAGAAGTGTGAGATATGTAAAAAGGGTATGTCAGAAAAATAAAGAATTGGTTGATAATGGGTTCCATTTTTTTAGAGAGAAAAGACAGCAGTTATGGAAACCAAATTAGTTTTTAAAACAAGGTTCAGGATGGATACATTGGCTTCCTCCTTCCAAAGAAATCATTAAAATAAAGGTGGCAAAAATATAACAGCAGAAATGGAGTAAGAGACCCCAAATCATCATTCAGCTTATACTGATACATTCTAAGTTTTATATGAGGCTATTCTTGCAAAGAAATGATTAAAATCTTTGGTGAAATTGACTGTCTTACATAGTGATACTCATTTACATATTTCACAAGCAACTTATAACAAATACATTATCCTTTCATTTTAGATTACCTATGTTGGGGTAGTTTTGAGGGCTGTACTGAAAGTCTGCATAATCAGCTGTTTGACACAAATTGGAAGCAAACTGAAGAGAAAAGGAAAAGCACAATTTAACAGTGAGGAACAAAGAACAGTTATCTCATTCAGACATATGATATTCATGGAATTAATTTTCTAAACAATATTGAATACTATCCAAGGGTGAAATTCAGCTGGTTCTATCTGGCTGAAGAGAACTGGTAGTGGCAGCTGCGAGAGGCTCCGCTCACCTGCATGGATGTCAGGACGTCATTTTTTGTGACAATTTTAAACCTCTGCGCATGCGCAGAAGGCATTGCACATGCACAGATGATGGCACATGCACATTTGTGAACCGGTAGGGAAGTTAAGTGAATTTCACCCCTGAATACTATCAAAAGGTAATAATGTTCCATACAAAAGAAGCTGTCTTATTAGATGTCTGAAGATACTAGTCTTATTTTATGTTTCAGTAGTGAAATTATCTTACAGTGTGCTTTTAATAAGACACTATCACATTCACTTGTGTTGTAAGCATCTCCAGTATTTTAAATCACTCTGCTTTAATAGTTCCATTTGTTTTAACTGATGTTGGCTTTCCAATTTCTTTAACTCGTAGAGTTGGCCCTTACTTTAGACAGAATTGTGTCGGAGTCTGCATGTTGTCTGCTAAAATATATGAGAACAATCAATCAGTGTAATGGCTTTCTTTCAGAAGTTGTGGGTGCCCCATCATTGGAGGCTTTCAAGAAGAGACTAGACAGCCGTTTGTTTAAAATGGTATAGACTCTCCTGCTAGAGCAGGAGTTTGGATTAGATGATGTCCAAGGTCCCTTCCAACTCTGTTATATGGCTGTATGCTCTATATCCTATGATGTGTATTTTGTTGACTGGGCAGGCAAAAATGTTTTCTTGCATGCAGAAGTATTCTGCACCCAAATATTAACCTTATGCTCCAGTGAAACGCAAAATCTAAAAATACAAATCTATAGAATTACTTGAATATATAAAATATACAAAATTACATGGTGTCTTGCTTCCCTTGTTAGATTTTCTCACAATAAAGGTTGGCGTCCTGATTAGATCTAATTGGTGTTCTGTATTTGTCACATACTGCTTAATGAGCAATTTGCCCTAGTCATATCCAATACTGAATAAAGTCCTGGAGAGAAATTGAGATTTTAATTGCCACTCCCTGTTCCACGTGGATGGAAAATGCTCCTAGTTAAAGGGAAAAAAGGGATAGCTGAGGCAAAAGGTGATTATAATCACCTACACTCTATCCATTTTCATGAAGTCTGTTTCTAGTGTCACGCTGGCAGTAGACACAATTTTGGATTTTAAGGACTGATCTTAGAAATTTGGATTGTATTAATTCTAAAAGTGCAAAATTGGAGAAGGGACACAGCTAGGCATCACAGAGAAATTATGCTATTGGTCTAGCTTTGAATAATTTGTGTGTTGCATAAATATAATGGCTATTTCTTCTTTTAAGGAATTTAAGGATTGCAAATGTGCTCCTCTATGCATTTCTGTGCAATGCACAGAAATTAGTTATAATATTTTATAATTCATGTTTATAAAATGAATTATAGAGTTAATAAGAATTTATAAAATTATAAAAGTGGGCTAGAATGTAACATTTATCCTCCTACCTGTAACCATAGCATGAACTTGGAACAACTGCAGGAAGAATGTAAATGAGTAATATAGGATCAAATTTACTAAGTAAAATAATGTGAAACACTTTTATAAGACATTTTATGTATTTACATAGAGACCTGAGTGGAATACAAACAAAGGGAGATGGCAAAAGGAGCAATTATTTCAATTCCAACTTAATAGTTTTATATAAGTATGACCAACCATGAAGCTTTACTACAATGAGCTTAATAAGCTTTCAAGGAATTTGGACTCACTGTAAAAAAGTATGAAGTAGAAGAATGCAATTCCAGATTTATCAGTGAATTTCAGAAAACATTCAGCATTAACTGAATGTAGGCACCTGCATATGTTGAGTTAAAAATAATCTATTCAAACTTGTATAGTTGATACCATCACAAGAATGTATGGTTTCTTGGCCCACTTTTGATGCCACACATTGCATTTGAACCAGAGAATTAGATTGTGCTAAGCTCTGGTCCAAATTATAGTTGGTATCAGTACAAATATTTTCCCCTTAATCATAGAAAGAAAATTTTATAAGATTTCAGGGGAAACTAATTTTGATCAGTGAATAGGCAAAACGGAAAAACTCTTACTTTCAAAAGAACAATGAAGAAACTTCAAAACATTTGAATTATATTGACTGAACATAAATATTTCTCTCAAGAGAAATCATTTCAGAAATGAAAACTTCATTCTGTCATTTATCCCACCCCAGTTTATATGTAATACAAAATATATTTAATGTTTTGTGCAATCTTTCATTTTCTGCATATTATATAAAAATTATAAAAGCTGTGGCTTAATGTTGGGGCATAAATAATATTCTCATCATAAACCATAGCAAACTGCTAGTTATAATCCTATAAAGCCAAATAAATTGCTAAATATATAAAGCTAATTACCAATATTAAACAAATAAGAGTTTTCAAAGTGTTTGGGATTTCACCATACATTTGAAGATTTTATGTAAATACATGTAATAACTTTTTAATTTGAATCATTTTGTACTTTAAAAATTAATTTGTAGAATTTGTCTTTTCTATTTTTATGCTTTTCTGACTTTTAAATAAATTTTGTTGTCAAGTACTTTGAAATTGTGCAAATGAACTATACAAAAACATAATCACTAGAAAAAAGATGTGAAGAATCATTCAAAAAGTTATTATTAAACCTGAACATTTTAGCAATATCAAAAGGTTCCTGTGAAAAGAGTGCTATTATATTTGAGGAATAGCCATGCAAATCATTTCAAATATAAACCTTGGATCCAAATTACAGAAATAAACTGCTAAAAGGCATGAGTTAGTATTAAAAAAGCTTAAACTGATTCATGTTATTTGAAATTCCAGTAAGATATTTCTGATAAGGCCATTCAATTTAAAGTACATGGAAATTTAATTATGTGTATAATATGCATAATATCATTTGGCTCTTTACACTTCCAGATGATATTATTTGCATACATTGTGTTGTTTGCTGAGTTTTGCCACTGGATTTATCATAAACTTAAAAACATGACTTGATGTTTGAAATGGCCAATTAAGTTTTTAGTCGGAACATCAGTGAAAGATTTAACTTTAGTAGTGTTCACTAAACCTTTTGCTAGTATCTGCAAAAAAGGAGAAAGGAGTTCAAAAATGAGAAAAATAGACAATAAATGCAAATCTCACGCTTAGTTGATATACTGTTATTTAAGAAAACTTGATCCAAAGTGGCATCTTGTTTGATGTTCCTGTATAGATACTTTTTTAAAGGAAATATATTTTCTCTATTTTTATTTTTTGGAAACAATATTAATAGTGCTACTATTAATTTTTTTCTTATTTATTTGAATAAATTTATTTTTTTTATTTTATTTTTATTTTATATCAAATTTATATACCGCCCTTCTCCCTGAGGACTCAGGGCAGTGTACAGCCAAATAAAAACATAGATTACAAGCATTAAAATACTATTAAAAAGATATATATAAATGTGGCCCTGTAATTAAAAAAACAATGACAAACCAATTAAAAACATTTAAATGTGTTAAGCCAGCCCGGCTTGCTGAAAAAAGAAAGTTTTAAGGGCATGGCAGAAGGCACCGAGGTCTTGGATTCTCCTTATCTCTGGGGGCAGTTGGTTCAAGAGGGTAGGTGCCCCCACAGAGAAGGCCTTTCCCCTGGGGGACACTAGCCTACATTGTTTGGCTGATGGCAACCCGAGGAGGCCCTCTCTGTGGGAGCGTACAGGTCGATGGGAGGCCATTGGTAGCAGCAGGCAGTCTCGAAGATAACTAGGTCCTATGCCATGGAGCGCTTTAAAGGTGATAACCAACACCTTGAAGCGCACCCGGAAGACCACTGGAAGCCAGTGCAGCTCACGCAGGACAGGTGTTGTATGGGAACAACATGCAGCTCCCATAACTACCCGTGCAGCCGCATTCTGGACCAGTTGGAGCCTCTGGGTGCCCCTCAAGGGGAGCCCCATGTAGAGAGCATTTCAGTAATCCAGGCAAGGGGTGACGAGGGCATGAGTGACTGTGCGCAGGGAATCCCGATCAAGAAAGGGCCACAACTGGTGTATCAGGCAAACTGACAAAAAGTCCCCCTGGCCACAGCCATCAGATGTTCCTCCAAGGACAGCTGCACATCCAGAAGGACTCCCAGATTGTGAGCCCTCTCCAAGGCGGCCAAAGACTCGCCCCCAATAGTCAGAGATGGACTCATCTGACTATATCGAGATGCCAGGAACCACAGCCACTCAGTCTTGGAAGGGTTGAGTTTGAGCCTGTTTCTCCCCATCCAGATCCGCACAGCCTCCAGACACCGAGACATTACTTCAAGGGCATCGTTGGGGTGGCCAGGGATGGAGATATACAGCTGGGTGTCATCAGCGTACTGGTGGTACTTCACCCCAAATTCATGGATGATCTCACCCAGTGGCTTAACATAAATGTTGAACAGAAGGGGCGAGAGAACTGACCCCTGAAGCACTCCACATATGAGAGGCCTCGAGGTCAACCTCTGCCCCCTGCCAACACAAACTGTGACCAGTCAGAGAGAGAGGAGGAGAACCACTGTAGCATGGTGCTCCCCATCCCCAACTCTTCCAACCATGGTTGATACCATGGTTGATGGTATCAAAAGCTGCTGAGAGATCTAACAGGGCCAGAACAGAGGAGCAACCTCTGTCCCGAGCCCTCCAGAGATCATCTACCAATGCGACCAATGCCATTTCCGTGCTGTGCCCTGGCCTGAAACCTGACTGGAACGGATCTATATAAGACGTTTCCTCCAGGTACTGCGGAAACTGTCGTGCGACCACACTCTCAACAACCTTCACCACAAAGTGAAGGTTGGAGACAGGACGATAGTTGGCTAATACTGTCGGATCCAGGGATGGCTTCTTGAGGAGAGGCCTCACCACCGCCTCTTTCAAGGCCATGGGGAAGTAACCCTCACTCAACGAAGCGTTGATAATTCCCTGGAGTCAGCTTCATGTAACCTCCTGGTTCCTTCCCTACTGGGAAGCCAGTACTAACCACAAGGGACACAGGTCCAGTAAACATGTGGCCACACTAAGTCTCCCCAGAATCCTGTCCACGTCATCAGGGGCCACAGAGTCAAACTCTTCCCAGATAACATTCTCAAGACTATTCCTCATCACCCTGCCCAAATCTACCCAGTCAGAGTCCAACTCCTCCGTATCTGAGCGATTTTGTCATACAGATATTGTCCGAAATCCTCAGCCCTGCCTTCCAGGGGGTCCTCCCGCGCTCCCGGATGAAGCAGGAAGTGGGTCACCCTAAACAGGGCAGCCGGACGATTCGCTGATGATGCAATAAGAGCGGAAAAGTAATTAAACTTTGCCACTTTTATCATCACTCGGTAGGTCTTAATATGCGACCTTACCAGTGTTCGGTCAGATTCAGCGAGACTAGCCCTCCAACCACTCTCCAGGTGTCTTTTCTGGCACTTCATCTCTCTCAGTAAACCAAGGAGCCGCAAGGGATCGGCACCGGGTCAGAGGCCGCAAAGACATGACTCGATCCAAGGCCCCACCAGCTGCCCAATCCCAGGCAGCCACAGGTTCTTGGCTGAGTCATGTGCCAGATCCTCAGGAAATGGCCCAAGCTCCATTGCCTTTAAGCAAATTGGCTCCCATTGCCTTTAAGGAACTGTTTTTAACTTCCAAGGAAGCTGAATTTGAAAGCTGAATATTAAATATTGTATTTTTAAAAGATCTACATAGAATTCTAACTAAATAGTATGATCATATAGTATGGTGTTCATATTTGACCCACTTTGCATCAATTATGGAAACTTGCAAATAAACATATAACTGAAAAGTGTCTGCTCAGTTTATATAATGTATAAAAGAAAAAAGGGAGGGAGGAAAGGAGGAAGGAAGGAAGGGAAGATATGAAAGAAAACTAAAAGTAGCACATATTATATATATATTTCTAGAATGTTTTATCTGCAGGTTGCACCATATTCAATACCCATTCATAGAACACGGGTTATCATATACCATGTTTACATGCAAGAATATAATTGCATTCAATTTACTTATGCATAAAGTCAATCATGATTACACCAGCATATAAAATGTCATGAAATGCAGAGGAAAGGACACTCTTGTTACATGTTAATTACATTTCCATATGTGCTAGCCATGAGCCTCACATTCATTCATAAAAAAATTTAAAAAGGATGTAATATGTGCAGCCCAATGTTTTGTTTGAAAGTTTAGTCTTTTGTCAAATAAAAAGAAAAAGGTGAGGTGAGGAATGTGGTACCTTTAAGTACACATTCATCATTACATTAAAAGGAAGAAAAGGGTAAAGACTAGGTAATTACAAGTCATACAAAATCCTAACAATAATAGGAAATCATTATGTTCCACTATTTCTGATCCTTGAACTCCACCCATTTCATAGAAATGTCACTACCTCTGCATGAAGAGTCAGAAGTTATAAAGGTGGAGAATACTTGGCTATATGAAGTATCTGAGATGGCTACTCAAGAGCTGAAAATTAGTTGATTTGTGACATTTGTATGTAAGTGGAGGCGGAGAGCTTCTTATAATTAAGATATTGTCTGAATGTGAGTCCAAGTTTTAAACCATGCTTAAAGTTATGATTGCTATCTTCCTCTGAAAACTGATAGGAATTCTAGAACTTAGAAATTTACAACTGTGTAATTTTGTAACTGAATTTCAGTAGAATTTGTTAATTACAAGCAGTACTACCAGTTTCTGATCCTTTCCATGTTGCTCAATTTACTGGAAATCTGCCCCAGTTCTTTTGGATTATTGATAGATGCCCATGACCCTCTTCTATGAGTGTGCATAGAATACATGCTGAAATCTGAAATTCGATTGGAGGACAACAGTTTTTCTTCCTGCTTCCTCATCCTAGCTGCTTGGCTTCCTGTTACAGGCCCAGCTTTCTCAGATTCTCTATTATTATCTGTCTGCTGTAGAGGCGAAAGGATTCTGGTAGGCATCACAGCACCCTTGATTGTTAGTTGAGATCTCAGCCTGTCTTCTGGCTCGATCCTCTCTCTCTTCTTATTGCTAGCCACCCACTGCAGAGCGGGAAGAATTCTGGCAGGCCTTGCAACACCACTGGTTGCTTATTGGAATCTCTGCCTCTCTTCTGATGTTAACACTCGAGTTTCTCTCAGTGCAGTTCCCCAAATACTTGATAACCTAGAGGCGTCGTTTCGTCTGTTCATATTCTGTGATAATAATAGAGAATCTGAGAAAGCTGGGCCTGTAACACGAAGCCAAGCAGCTAGGATGAGGAAGCAGGAAGAAAAACTGTTGTCCTCCAATCATGACACAGAGTTGCAGGCTAGCCAGCATACGTCAGCAGCAGCAAATATAGATAAGCGACAGCTCCGGCCTCACAACAGAGAACCCATAGCTTCTAAATGAAACAGAGCCTGAAGATGACAGGGTTGTGAGCCTGTCGAAACGTTGCTTTAAGAAAAACTTTTAAAGTCATTGGTAGGATTTTAGCTGAGGTTTTAAAGGACCTTGCAGAGTGCTCTGTAAGGATTTTTAGAAGATTTTAAGCTGGGATTTTAACCAGGATTTTAAATATTTTAACCAACTTATTTACAATGACGCGGAAAAACACCTGAGATTTTAATTTTTTGCATATGCACACCTGCGAAAACTTAAGAAGACAATATATATATATATATATATATATATATATATATATATATATATATATATATATATATATATATGTTCCTTACTGCTATTTCATACTTATGTTTACAAGAATGGAAGCTAAGATGGATACAATGAATGCAAACCAAACTCACTGGCTAGAATAAGAGGTATAGCTTGTTTGTGACTTCTACTATCATCCTGATAAAATACATCCAGGTTTTCCTAAAGAACTGTGTATGAGAGATTGTGGCACATCATTAATTCTTATTTTGATGCATTTCACTGTATTAAACTACTTCAGTGGATTTATTTTTGAAAGATATTTTAAATGGTTGTTTTTTTTTTATTGCCTTTCAAAATGACTTGAAATGTTTTGAAATAACCTTGTCATTAATACATTATAGAAATAACACCCACACTGATTGTGACTTTTTTCCCTTTATAATATTTTTCTAATGATTATAAAGTTTAATGTGATGGAAATGGAAACACTGTCCATATTGTTACTCTTAAAATTCCTGCATCAACTTACAAACATATAATTAACACTGACAGTTATTTCCATCAGAGGTTAAAAATCTCTCTCTTATGGCCCGGAACCTGCCCCTCCCCAAAAAAGGTTTTGACAATATAGTGTTATTAAAGTCAATAAATAAAGCCAGGAACAAGCACAGAAGCTATACCATGAGAGATAAGCTTAGTTGCAGATGTTTGTGGCTTATTATTTGGTTGTGTGTAATTGTATTATGAGGAAAGCAAGAAATGAAGGAAAGCAACACAGGTTTTTAGGGTAATGAAGGGCCATAAATGTAACAAACATAATAAAATTCTAGGTCTAAACAAGAGCTATTTCATATGGCTCCGAAGCCCTATAATGATGAGGCAGATATGATATAAAATGGGGGCATAATGTCACCAGAAATCATGCAGTCCAATATTGTAGGTATGTATAAATAAATAATTTATAGATTCACTTGGAATGTCTTTTAGTGTAGAAAATAAACAAAATGGGATGATCAAATATCCTTGAATAGTACTGTCTTACTAGGTTCCCAAATGAGTTCTTCCCATCCCAAATATCCGTCTCTGTCCTCTTCAAATGTTAATTCATTTGACCCAACCAGCAGTTAATCAATCCTATGAGATTTCAGTTGATATCACTATATTTTACACATTTAATAGCCATATGGGCACAGTATTATATAGAAAGCTGATTATTATTATTATTATTATTATTATTATTATTATTATTATTATTATTATTTGTAATGTAAAAGATGCAAAGAACTTTAAATCAACCTAGCTGGGTTTTCTTTTTCATAGCTAGAAGGAAATATATGCTCATCTCAACTTAACTGTAAAATGGAACAGAATACACTTGAGTGCCTTTTATGATGGCTATATGGATTTATTCTGTTAGCTGAGGTGAATCAAGGCTGCATGGTCTCTTGGTTCTCAGCAAGCATAGCTTTCCTCAAGACTGCCTTCTCCTCCTGTATCCCATTGCAAATTTAGCAGAGCAGTGCAGTGGAGAGGTAGAATATCTCAGTGGAAATGCAAAACACTTAACAACATCTATCACACTTGAAAGAGATGCCTTTAGTCTCTTGAACTTTCAACTGCATTTCCTCCAGTTTCTCTTAAATGCTCAGAATTTTATAGTGATAATATAGATCTTGTAAGAGTACTCACGCTCAAGTAAAATAGGTTAAATTATAGTTCTATGTCCTTAATACTAATTTTGCAAATTTCCTAAAATCAGGATTCATAATCATTATCTGGGCCATAACATTAAAATTTTGAATGAAAAAAATCCTGTTCAATAATCTCTCATACCCTTAAAAATACAGCAAAGAAAATGGCTTTCTCTATCTCAGATATTGCTTTTCCAGACATTTTCTTCAGTGGTGGGTTTCAAATTTTTTTACTACCGGTTCTTTGGGTGTGGCTTGGTGGGCATGGCAGGGGAAGGATACTGTTAAATCCTCCTTCCCTCCCCAATCCAGGGGAAGGATACTGTAAAATCTCTATTCCCTCCTTATTCCAATCCAGGGGAAGGTTACTGCATAATCCCCATTTCCTCCTGATCAGCTGGGACTCGGGAGGCAGAGAATAGATGGGGGTGGGGCCAGTCAGAGGTGGTATTTACTGGTTCTCCGAAATACTCGAAATTTCCACTATCGGTTGTCCAGAACTGGTCAGAACCTGCTGAAACTCACCTCTGATTTTATTCATCAAGAAACAAGAAATTGCAAACAAGAAATACAGCTGTATTCTGAAGAAGAAGCTGAAAGAAGTATACTTCCTTTTCCATTTTTCTTAATCCTGAACCATACCAAAATGGATACAATATAATAATTCATACAGTAAGAAATACATTTTATCAATATGTTTGATTGTATAGAACAAGTATTCAAGAAGTGTTCATAAATACAAAAAATGTAGACCATTTGTTAAATTTAAGGAATAATAAAATATGAAACATTTTAATTTAGTGTTAAGTGATTTCTGGCCCACTTTTTGAAATAAAAATGTAATGTGGCTCTAGAACCGTAACTCTCTAATACAGTGTATCAGATGAATTTCTTTGAAAAGTTGAAAATGTCATAGGTTAGGTACATTGGAAGGATGGCACTCGTACATTAAGGACTATGCAGTAAAAATAGCTCTTTTACTGTATGATTACATTCATGGCTGATTTGTTGAGCAAATCAAGATCCAAATGGTAACATAGATAAAATATACCACAGAAACACTACTTGAAATTAGCTCTTTTAAATCATAATTATCATAATAATGTCTTGGGTGAGAATCTTGTGTTGCTCTGATGAGATTGAGAGCTATGGTGGTGGTAGTACATTTAGAGTCAGACTAAATGTATCCATTAACCCATTTCTCTGTTGAAAAAGAATTGTCAACCAGTCATTGACTGAATCAACAAGGACTGTTTCAGATATTAGAGTTTCCAGGCATCTATGGGCAAGTGGGCAACAGGACTTAGAAACTATGCAGCATACCCTTGTAGCAGTGGTGAAATGTAAAATTTGTTACTACCGGTTCTGTGGGCATGGCTTGGTGGGGCGGGGAATAATGTGACTGGGTGGGTGTGGCCAACTTTTTTTAAAAAAACTTTTAAAAGCATTTTTTCTACAACCTTTTTGGAGGAAGAGGTTGTAAAAAAATGCTTTTAAAAGCCTCTGATGATCAGGCAACTCATCTGGGATTGTCAGAAGTTTTTAAAAACATTTTTTTTCTACACCCTCTTTGGCCAAAGAGGTTGCAGAAAAAAATGCTTATAAAAGGCTCTGACAATCAGGCAATTCATCTGGGATCGTCAGGTTTTAAAGCATTTTTTTTCCTACAACCTCTTCAGCCAAAGATTTTGTAGAAAAAATGCCTTTAAAAGCCTCTGATGATCCCAGCTGAGCCGCACGATCATCAGAGGCTTTTATTATTATTATTATTTTTAAAAGCATTTTTTCTACAACCTCTTTGACCAAAGAGGTTTCAGGAAAAAAAATGCTTTTAAAAGTAAAAAAAAAAAAAAAAAAACCAGCCTCTGATGAACGTGCGGCTCAGCTGGGCATGGAGGCAGTGCAGGGCTTTTTGCTACCAGTTGTCCGAACCATCCGCCGCCATCGCTACCGGATCAGGTGATCCAGTCCGAACCAGAAGCATTTCACCCCTGGCTTGCAGGTTTACTGGAAGAATAACAACCACAGATAAGTCAAAGGAATACTGTATTTAAAAACTGTGTTATGCTCTTCTACAGTATTATAAATTGGAAATAACAGAGCAGAACTACTTAAGGTGAATGCTTAAACTGTGAAAAGGAATTGATCCAGACTCAAGTATTACTGAAAAATGATTAGCTGATCGAAGGATGTTTAGTGGAGAAATAAAACATTCAGGAATGCAGAACTAGAAAAGATTCAGAAAGAAAATGTGAACATGAAAAAACCTAAAATAATAGTGGAATAGTAGAACCACAATAACAAATAATAAACTCAACCACAATCACAAATAATAAAGAAACAGGTAATATGAACTACATAAATGATAGCTTAGAAGAAGTAGCAACAGAATTAGTACAGGTCAGCACAGAAACAATTTATGAACTGACTCTCCACATCCAACAAGAATTAAAAAAGAAAATTATGGCTTATGCAGAAATACCAGTATTAAGATAAAAACTTCCAACACTAAAAGTAGTGCCCAAAAAATACCTGGCAAATATTTACCTTGTAACAGTATGGCATGTTTTGTCACTTGTCTGGTTCTTGTCCTATTCTGAACACATGCATGTCAAACAGCATTTAAATATTGATTTATTATCTTCATGGTATTCACTCGTGATATGTCAGGTTTAACAAATCTGAAGGTGACTTTGAACAATATGCATTAAATACACATATGCCAAAAGGCTACTGAGGATGTTTGTTGATTTAGACCTTTAACTTGGAGATTATACAAGAAAATGTAACAGTTCAAAGCTTTTTGCATAGTTCAGTTTTATCTAGCAGTCTGTTTTATTGGCTGTGCATGTGCATTGTAGAATATTAGAATCCTATTGTATTGTAGAATATTATTAGATAAAACTGAACTTTCAGTATAATATCAGTATTATGTTTACAAGAAAGAATGTACAACAGATTAGAAAAGAGGAATTTATACAAATAATGGTTATAATTATGTCTTATAGCTAGAAATCTATTAAGCCCTTAACACTTACAGTAGTAGATTTGCCGAACATAAATTAGCTGAAAGAAGATTTCCTGTAATAATTGGCTCTCAAACTCAGGAATCATTTCTATGTTACAGCAGAGACTATATACATAATAAGTGCCTAAAACATTTAAAGTTTTAGTAGTATGTTATATTTGTCAGATCTTAGATTTACCTATGTAGATATTTGCCTAACCTTATGCTTTTCTTAACCTTTTTAAAAAGGAAACTCCTAAAAGGAAACCACAGCTGGATTCCAGGAACATGCAACTCAGCAGATTACAATTGACCCTCATGGAGTTAGCATGGGTACTGGCTAAGTGAATTTGTTAACTGAGATAGGTTTCAGTAGTATCTTTCTCTACTTACAGTAACATAAAAAAATCTTGTTTTCAGCTTCCTAATCAGAAATAAAAGTTCAACCTCTGTATGCACATTCAAAAATTTAATTTATTCTAGATTTACAAGGAATTAATATTTCATGAATGCCAGGCAGGTTGGTAGTTTGATGGCTAGGATAAGATAGAAATAGCATTTTCAAAATGCTATTCAGAAACTTAGAAACTAAATAAGATTGATGGTAGTAAATGAAAAACTCTGCTTATAGTATTCCAATTGACGTAATATTTGATGGCAGGTATGAAGAATCCATAGTATTTCACACTTGGAAACTCTTTCATTTCTGGTTCCTTCATCGATCTGAACTTCAGGAGTGAATCTTGAACTACACTGTATCAACAAAGGAAGTAAAAAAAGGAGGGATTCATTTCAAGTCAAGTTTTAGAGGAGGCTTAAATTTACACAAGGAAATATTTCCATCTTATTTTCTTAATTCAGTGCGCAGAATGCCATTTCCCCTTTTTACTATAAAAACAAACTCCTAAATTGTGAATCTAAATCTAAATCTCCATTCATATCATGTGCATAATTGATCTCAGAAGTATTATTTTGCTTTTCTATGAAAACATAGGATGCTAATGTTGAAATACACACACACACACACACACACACCAGTCATGCCACAACATATAACTTTATATACTGTTGTTGCTCTCTAGCTCCATCTAGTGGCCAGAGAGACAAATATGTCCCAAGTATAGTGTTTGAAGCTGACACCATCCATTTACTCACACTCTCAAACCAAGTGCACACACTCTCAAACCAAGTGCACACTGGGAAGCCAGTCTCCATTTTCTTTAGCATTTAGAGAAGGATTCAAACTGCTTGTATTTATTAATTGTTATGTTCAGCAGTAACTTAATACTGTCTATCTTATATTTGATTCTCACTGTATGTATCCCTATTTTCCTCAGTTTCACCATATCCTATTCTCACAATAAAGCATTCAGATCTACACACACGGTCCGTTTTATTGGAAAATAGGTGGGTTTAGCTGCATAGCGAGCTGGACACAGACTAATGTGTTGTGGGGACAGAACTCACACACGCACACACAGAGATACATATAAGTTATGCCATTTTATCAGGTAAAATATCAGTTTTACTGTTCTATATTCAACTGGGATGCAAACTTAAACACAGGTAAACATATTTTAAAAAGAAAAATAACAATAAGCCAGCACATAAAATTAATTGTCATTCCTATAGTTCATAGACGATGTAACTGGCACAGTTTTCAGTGCATTTCAGTTTTACAGTAGGCGGCTAGCGCAATAAAGGTTAATAATCTAGTCAAGCCCTTAATCTTCACTGTTAATTCTCTATATATGTTATAATTATAATTATATATGTATGTGTGTGTGTGTGTGTGTGTGTGTGTGTGTGTGTGTGTGTGTGTATATATATATATATATATATATATATATATATATATATATATATATATATATATATATATTGTTGAAAATATAGTTGAAAAACCCTGACTAGAAAAGTATTGCACATATAAACCTACGAATAAAAGAACAAAATAAATATTTGACCTTTACAGGGAGGAGGCATAAAATAAGGGTGTGGCTGGCTGAAGAGGCCTTATAAGGCCGAAATAGATCTATCCCAGTCTCCCTTAAGTCTCACAGCAGACAACACAAAATGTCTGATAAAGCCTGAAAGTGGTGATTTGAGATATCACCCAACTATGGCAATACAAACATCTTGATTTACGTAGGAAAAACCCTGAGTAGAAAAGTATTGCACATATAAACCTATGAATAAAAGAACTATATATATATATATATATATATATATATATATATATATATATATATATATATATATATATATATATATAGTTATATATATAGTTATATAGTTATATTATGGTAATGCTCCACCTTATACTGTATTTAAAATGTACAATTTGTTTTCAAATATTTTGAAGGAAATAAAATCAAATTAGTAAAAATGACATGAGTAGCATATAGCAATCTTGTTCTTACCTTGGAATATTTATATTTATATTTATGCATGCTCTATTTTTTGTTATAAATTTTCTCTCCAGGATGCAATCTTCAAGCACCCTAGTTTTTGTGCTTCATTAAATCCCAGAGAAAGCAAACACCACTCAAGGGACACATTCAGATCAGCTAATATAAACAGTCAGGGAGAATGCAGAATTCTCACTCCCTCCTTGCAACAATGAAGTTAAAATCAGAACCAGTCTTGTAATAATATTGAAACTTTTTTTACATGGAATAAAAAACTTTGGGTACTTGAAAAAGAGACTTTAGTCACCTATACAACATTCAGAATGCATTTTCTTTAAAAAAACCCACCTTAAATATTTGGCTTATAGAAAAAAAGTTATACACAGTATCATCAACATTAAGTTATGTATTTCATTTGTCAGGTGATATAATTTGTTTGTCATTGGTAGTGAAATGGTATGAAATCAAACAGATACTAAACATAGGCAATCCTATGTTGTTCCTTATATTGTGTTTTGGAACTACAGTGAATCTGTCACACTATAATATTTTATTAATAGAACTGATGACATGGAAGAAATGAATAGTGCTTTATTCATGTATATATTTAAGATGATGAAAGTCAAATAAGTAGAATCTTTCAGCATAATATTATGGGTAATTTTTCTTTGGGCTATGATTTGGGATGAAAATCTTGACTACATTCCATTTGGTCTCAGTTCTGATTAATTCAACAACTTGAAGGCATGGTAGTGATTAAATACTATGGCTTGGTTCATTTCTCATAATGACATAATTACAGCTGATTTCATCAACCCTAAAGCAGGCTTCCATACAGCTAGGGTTGATTGGATGCATATCCAAGAATTACAGGATTTAGATTTAAATGCAGAGACATTTTCTATATGATTTGTACAAATAAATAAAATGATTCAATCTAGACAAATATAAATATGCCAACTAATGGCATATTTGAAAAATCTAAATATAGAAAACTAATTGATTAAATTAAATTATAAAATTACAAAATGAATAAAATATCAAAACTATTAAAACTGCTAAGTGATCTATCATCTATCATCTATCTATCTATTTTATCTATCTATCTATCATCTATCTATCTAACATCTATCATATTTCTATCTTGTCTGTCTGTCTGTCTGTCTGTCAGTAACTAGTAAGATATAACAGAAAGACAACAATATAAATTTAAAATAATAATGCTGGCAGATTGGTGCATTTATTTTTTCTCTTTTTAATCAGTACACATAATTTATTTTGTTTTTCAGGAAAGGGCAATTATGGTTTCATAACTAATTGATGCAGGATAATTGCCAATAATTAACATTTGAAGAAGAATCTTCTGTTTGCCATTATAATATGCCTTTCTCCCAATTTCCTGAATATGTATAATAAATATATCATATAAAAATGGCTTTTAATAAATTGTAGGATTATCTATATTTAGGACTATGTATCACTCATTTTATTGCTCTAATCCTAGGTAAAACTATTGTATGTTTAATAGCGCAAAATTATTGATATGTGGGAAGCAGCTCATATTAAATTACTTGCTAGGTTCTACTAGTTAATTCCAGTGCTATTAATTTACTGAGTATCAGATTATGATTTTCAACTGATATTTTGAATGTTATACAAACACCTTTTTATATGAAATATATTTAAATCCTAATGCATAGCATTGTGGAACTGCTATCTGAAAAGTCAGTTCATGCTACTGGATGAACATATAGCATATGGTCTGGTTCCTGGTCAATAGTCTCTGATGTTTTAGGAATTGGTGACCAAGAATGACCAAGACAAACAAACAGTAATGAAAAGTATAAAGAATGTGTGGCCATGCCATATAAATAAATCAGAATAACCATAGTCAAGGTAAGAGAATGTAATACAAATATCTAATCATTTTTACATAATAATAATAATAATAATAATAATAATAATAATAATAATAATATCCAAATTGAATGGAGGAAACATCATAAAAGCCATAAATACCTGGGCTATACCTGTGATTCGATACTCTGCAGGAATAATTGACTGGACCCAGATGGAGTTAGACAATTTGGACAGAAAAACAAGGAAGCTTATGACAATGAATCATGCCTTACACCCTAAAAGTGATGTTGACTGATTATATTTACCAAGAGCAGAGGGTGGTCGAGGACTCCTACAAGTAAAGCAGACTACGGAAGAAGAAAAATGCTGCTTGAATGATTACATCCAGAAAAGTGAAGAACCAATGATTAAGGAAGTAAATAAAGTAGGCCTTTAAAGACAACTAAAACAAAAGCAGACTATAAGAAAGAAGTAATTGAGCAGCGAGCTGAAAATTGGAAAAGCAAAGCTCTGCATGGCCAATACTTGAAAAGAATTGAAGGCAAAGCTGACCACAAACTAATTTGGAACTGGTTAAGATCAGGAGTACTGAAAAAAGAAACTGAAAGCTTTATTTTGGGAGCTCAAGAACAAGCCCTAGCCACAAACTGCATGAAGGCAAAAATTCAACATGTTACCACCAACAGCAAATGCCGCCTCTGCAATGAGAAAGATGAGACAGTCGACCACCTAATTAGTGGGTGCAGCAAAATTTCACAAACTGACTACCTACAATGCCATGACCGTGTTGCTAAGATCATTCACTGGAAATTGTGCCAGAAGCTTGGATTTGAGTACAGCAAAAACCACTGGGAACATCAGGTTGAGAAAGTTTTAGAGAATGAGAAACTCAAGATCTTGTGGGACTTTAGGATTCAGACTGACAGGCACTTGGTCCACAACACACCTGACATAACAATAGTTGAAAAGAAAAAAGTATGGTTCATTGACGTTGCAATACCTGGTGATGTACGGATTGAAGATAAGCAGCAAGAAAAAATCACAAAGTACCGGGACTTTCAAATTGAAGTTGAGCGACTGTGGAAAAAGAAATCGTGTGTTGTCCCAATTGTAATTGGAGCCCTTGGAGCAATACCCAAAGGGCTACCCCACTATTTAGAAATTCTAAATTTGCCGGACTTGAACATTTTGACTCTACAAAAAACCACCTTATTCGGAACAGCTTTCATCCTCCGACGATACCTTAACAGTTCCTAGGTCCTTGGTTAGGACTCGAGCTGCTGAGCTATTATCCAGCCTCAAAGGCTGTGAATCTCACTAAAGATTAAATAATAATAATAATAATAATAATAATAATAATAATAATAATAATAATAGAAGCACACTGGTTGGGTTTGATTTGCACATCAAATCAACCCATCATATATTTTAGCATTATTTATGAATCAGGCCACTAGATAAAATTATGATTGAAACAAACAATGATTTAAAATGTGAAGCTATACAGAAACACATTATAAACTTTTCCATATAGAATGAGCCACATATCCGAATTATTTCATGATCTGAGGACACTTAAGTCCTTCATGATCTGAGGATAATTTAGGTGCATATGTAATTTTAGGTTTATTGGCTCATTGATTTATACAATGTCAGCCACAAACATAAATGTGCCATCATTTCCAAGAAAAGATTACTATACAAAGCATTATATATGGATGGTTGTTTCATTGATGGTTTTAGCAGGATGCAGTGCATAAGAACAAATCTCATTAATCTTCAGTCTCAGTTGTGGAAGTACTGCTTCTGTCTTGAAACAGGCATTGTTGTGACTCCTTAAAAAGTTAGCTCCTGGGACTTCCGCTTTGCTCTCTGTCGCTGCCAGATGGTCCCTTGGGACTGCCAACCCCGTTGCCTGTAAACAGCCACCTTTATATCTGAAAGGCGGCTCGAAAAACTCCATTTCCATAAGGAAATATGAGACAGAGCAGGTGAGGGCAGGTAGAGCTCTCTGCGAAGTCCCCAGAGTATTTTTTTTTTTTTACTCTTGGGGATGAAGCAGATGAGGCTCCCTATTTCTCTCGCCGCCGCTCCGGGCTTTGGGAGACCTCTGCCTTTTTGCAGAGCCAGGCGACGAGAACAAGCCTTTTGAAGAAAATTAACAGATTGTTCAATTAAAGAGGATGAGATCTGGACCTGTGACCTTAAATCACAAGTATTTTCATTTACTTTACAAAAGATATTGAAGAAAGGAAAAAAGATTTTTAAAATGGCGACTGCCGAGGCTTGAGAAGGGAAAGCTGAAGGGAAAGTCCTTCCATTTCTTAATAAGGTACAAAGTAGCAGAATAAATACTGCTGGCTACAATTGAAGAAAAAGCTCCATTTTTGTGTTTCCTCTTTCCTGGAGATTTGATATTGATCTTGTTTGGAAAGAAGCTTTTTTTTTTTTTTTGCTTTTCTTTTCTTTTCTAAAAGAGTTTGTCTGTGTGGAAATATGACGTTTAGACTAATTAAGCCAGACAAACAAGCAGTGGGGGGGGATTCCCCCATTTACAAACTATATGAACAAGTTCTAAACCTACAGACTCAGAAAACTGATTTTAATATAATTGAATTTCTCTTGGAGGAGATTGTAAGAAGGGATGAGATTGTGAACCAGAACTTTGAAAAATTTAAGCAGGAAATTAAAGAATTGGTGCAATTAAAGTTTGATACTTAGCAACGAAAGATTGCAAACGTGACTAATGGTTTTTCAGAAATTGCTATCAAGTTGGATACAAATATTAATTTATTAGAGTCTAAAATGGAGGAAATTGAGGATAATTTGGACAATAAAATACAAAGAATTGAAAATGATTTGATAAATACTCAAGACAATAGCTTAGAAGAAAAACCCAAAATGGAAGCTGATCATAAGACTTGTAATGCAGAAAATATAAAACAACGGATTGAAAAAGAAGTTTTAATGATGCAACATAATCTCACAGAATATGTGATTAGACTGAGAGGATTACAGGAAAATAACAGAGATGACTTAAGGAAAATATCTTCTGAAATTCTGGCTGGGATCTTAAAGGTTCATCCTGAGGAAGTATTTTGTAGGATTGACAGAGTCTATAGAATAAATTCCTGGATTGCAAAGCAAAGGCAACTGCCTAGAGATGTGGTGATTTATTTTACAGATAAAGAAATAAGAAATAATATTGTGCAAAAATCTTTTAATTCTACTTTGCAATTGTTTGGAAGAAAGATTTGGATATACAAAGAGTTACCGCCTAAGATGTTATTGGAAAGAAAGAAATTTGAATTTCTGGTGACTGAGCTTAAAAAACAAAATATTTTATTTAGGTGGGATGTTCCAGTTGGTATAATATTGAGATATCAAGGAGAAAGATACCAATTAAATACTGTTGAAAAAGCGGAAGAATTTCATCAAAAAATTTTGAAAATGAGCTCAACATTTTTATGCACAACACAAGATAAGCAGAAGGAGTTGGAAATAAAGGAAAAATATCGAGCTACAGAGGCCTCTGTAGATGAATCGCCTTTGGATTCTTTAGATGCCTCAGTTGGATTATCTATAAATAAGAGAGACGTGACATTGGATTCTAATGTGATGACTCATCAAGTCACAGACAAGCATGGAAATCAATTAGTTGATACACAACTTATAGAAAAGAAATATGAGTCACAAAAGCAAAACCAACAAGATCAAGTCATAAATCAGAACGAAAACCGATCAGTTGATATACAACTCGTAGAAAGGAAATTAGGATGGAGATCAAACCCACAAAAAGTCAAGAAAAAAAGAAATAGGTCTCACAAAAACAAAAATTTCTAAATTAGGCAATAGTGAAGCCAGTTATTTAAAAGATGACTGAATACATGAAAAGATAGTGGAGGCGAAGTATTGGTTAATATTATCCTGAGGAGAGTGACAGACCTCTGCAATGCCATAATTTTGGGATCTGAAAAGGGCCTTAAATTGTTGGATTGGAATTATCTATTTTGGATTTTTTTTTTTTTTTGATAAATGTATTATGTTTATGCTGAGCTATATGGCAAGAGAGCTATGCTGGGGCAAGCAGAAGATCTGGTTGTTACCCCATTATGACGGTGGGAATTAATAATCCTGAAGAAAGCCACTACTACATATATTATATGGAATACAATTATAATGTCACTCAGGTGGTTGTTTTCTTTTTTATATATATACATGAAGATATTCATTACTGATGGGGGCAGATGATAACTGAGGATTTTGAACACTCTGTTGCAATCAGGATGTTATGTTACCCTAAAATGGGTGATGGAGTTAACAATCCAGTGGAAAGACATCAAAGAAGACATTATATAGATTATAAGTTTAAAGTCATTGATTTATCTATATAGGGAAGAGAATATTTTTTTAGTAGGGTGGGCAGAAGAATAAAGATATTAGGAATTGTTATGCACGGTAATTTTGTAGGAAATTACAAAAATTATTAATTATTTTGTAGGTGGAGACAGGCTAGTTTATTGATTGTTTAGTTTAAGAAAAGGGATGTTTAAGAGATATATTTATGAGAGTGGAGGAAATGGATAGAGTTGAATAAATGTTAAATTAGGATTTATTATATAGTCTTAAAGTGGAAGGTTGTTTTGAAATGTTATATTAATATACAGACATATGTATGGGGAGGAGAAAAAGGGCAGATTATTGCTAAATTGGGAGTCATAATAATATTACTATGCTAAATCAGAAGTTATTATACAATGTTATAGTAGAATGTTATTTTGAAATGTATGGTAAAAGGGGGATGTAATAATATTATTAGAAAGAAAGGGTCAGTATTTGGGGGATGGAGTAAGGGGATGGTCAAGTATTATATAATCTGTTAGGAATTTGGATCTTACTTTGAAGAAGTCACAGGGGGACGGGTGGTGAGGGGGGGGGTTAGGGAGGAGGGGGGGAGAAAGAAGGGGGAAAAATCTGTATTTGAAAAACTTTTTCAATTAAAAAAAAAAGTTAGCTCCTGACTCTTAAAATCAGAGAAGAATTATCAACCAATCTCCAACCTGAAGCATTATCAACCAATCTCCAACCTGAAAAAAAGGAGAGAAAGAAAGACAAAAGTGGTAAAAGGAGTTGAAAAGATTATTGGTCTACAACTATAAAAAAACTGCATGAATTCTTGAGACAGGATTCAGGCCTCGATATGGACAACAACCACATTGACTATATGTATCAATGACTTTTGTGGAATCAAAAGAAGGGAAATGTGATTCTCCTTGTCCTGCTTGAGATTTTAGAGGCCTTTAGTTGCATTAACCATAGTATTATTTTAGATGGACTGTGGTCATTGGTAAAGAAGGACACTATTTGGAATGTTCCTTGGCTTTCCTGAACATTTACTGTAGTTCCATGAAGTATTGGTAGAAAAAGTGGGCATTGTATAAGTGGGTATAATTAGTGTTATCATGATACCTCATTCTATGCCAATGGTAGACCTAACTTGTTTTAGTTCTTTTAGGACTCCATTATTGGATGATACAAAGTTTGTCCCCCCCTCCCCCATGTTTTCTCTATATGAACTACTGAAACAGGATATCCACTGGCACAGGGTGAGGCATCATGATTATACTAATTATACCCACTTATATCTCAGGAGGCCGGGAAGGAGATAGAATAGAGATTGTGAAAAGCAGGATTAAACTGAATCCTAAAATGAAGAAGCTGTGGATTTGAAAGCTGATTATAAAGTCTCCTGGACTCATAGCTAATATTGAATAGTACATGAAGGCCATGGCAATTATTTTTGTTATGCCCTTTGTAGCCACTCAGGGACCAGGATCTTGGCCACCTATGCCTTGTCATCTTGGTCGGAGTATTGCAATTTGGTCTACAAGGACAGTTTGGTATGGTGGATTAAGTTGCTGGCCTAGAAATTGTCAGAGTTTGTTGCAAAAAATGCAGAAGCACACACAGATAAACTGATGCAGCAGGATTCATTAACTTCTTTATATACACAATAATACATGAAGTAAGTTTACAATACCAACAGCAGATTCAGAGTTTCATTTCAGCTCAGATCAGCAGACAAGTTCACACACACACACTCTGATTTCAGTTTCCTTTCTCTGCACAGACTCAGAAGCTGCAGACTAAGACATGCCCTGGCTCCAGTCTGTCTCAGCTCCCAATTGGCTGATTTAGTTACTATGCCTATTCATTGGCTGACCTTGTTACCATGTTTTCCCAGTCATGAATATTCTGACAGAAACTAGGGGACTGTAAGTTTTAGACCTCCCTTAGGCATGAAAGCCATCTGGATGATTGGGGCCAGTCACCCTCTCTCATCTCATAGGGTTGCTGTGAGTGAGTTATGTCTGGAATAGACCCTGACTACAGTCCAGTTTAACATTCAGTGGTGGAGACTAAAACAACTTAGGCAGTGGTGAAATCCAATTTTTTTGACTACTGGTTCTGTGGGCGTGGCTTGGTGGGCATGGTGTGGCTTGGTGGGCGTGGCTTGGTGGGCATGGCAGGGGAAGGATACTGCAAAATCTCCACTCCCACCCCACTCCAGGGGAAGGATACTGCAAAATCTCCATTTCCACCCCACTCCGGGCAGCCAGAGGTGGTATTTGCCGTTCTCTGAACTACTCAAAATTTTCACTACCGCTTCTCCGAACTGCTCAAAATTTCCACTACCAGTTCTCCAGAACCTGTCAGAACCTGCTGGATTTCATCCCTGAACTTAGGTCTACTTTTTAAAAATACACAATATGCATTTAAATTATACAATGTCTTTCTTTTTTCCATTGTTTCTTGGAAATATCCTTATCTTTTTCATTTTCTGGATATGTGAGCCTACTTTAGGCATATGTGACAAAACAGTCACATATTATTTTTAATTTCTAAGAATGCCAATTATTAGAAATAAATATAATGCTAGAGAGTTACAATTGTCTTTGTAGCATTCTAATATTCTTTTAAAATTTCTTAATTAAAAAACAATGTCAGGAAAAGAAACCTGGGAGTTTTAAGAGGAACAATTATGCATTCATTGCATACTGTTGCCTACTATTCAAAATGAGGGCTTTTAAATGCAAATGTATTTTCACACAGTACAAATAATCACTAATTATATATAAATTGATTTAAACTGTTATCATTTTCATCTAAGCATGCATTTTTGTTCACATTTCTTCTTGTAATTATTATGCTTTTATCAAGACCTTGATCATAAAACTTTGAAGAACTTTGCAGTGCAATCCAAAAGATAATAAATAGACTCTGTTCTGATCTACTTAAAACTGCAACCTTTCTCAAGCCGACCCTAGAACTTAAGTGCAGAGTTTCTTTGAGGAGCTAATTGTATTGGCTGCTCTTGTCTTTGGATTCTGTTTGGCTTGCTCAATTAGTTTATCAAGAATTCTCTCTCCATGGACCTTTTCTATTTAAAGGGACTTAATGATAGAACAATGAGCAAATCCACAGGGAAGAAACACACAAATGCCCCTATAAGAGCTACTCAGGCAGCTGAGCAATTTCCAATTTCAGTCAGACTGCAGTTCATGAATATTCAACCACCAGTTCCTTGCTCCTTGGTGGCCTATCCTACTCTGCATGGACATTTCATAATGCTTTTCTCACTAAGAGCACCATGATAAACATTCAAATATATGCCACGACCCTATTTTTAGATCCAGAAGGAAAGCCTCCCTCCTGTGATTTTCAAGAAATATTGTCCAACAGCTTTGTAATAATGTTTTCTTAAAGAGTTTTAGGCTGTGCTTCCATTTTCTTCCCTAATTACAGAAGCTTCACTTTCCCCATAGCATACTTCTTAACAATCAGTGCTATGTCCAGATAGGCATATGTAGGGAATCTTTTAATAAATAGCAATTGTATGTTGTATGGTAACACCTTCAAAGAAATTAAAAAAACCCGACTTACAATGACAGTTTGGGATTTGGAAAGATTTCTCTTTATTTGTATTTAATTTTTTTTTTCATGGAAGATCTAAGTGGCCTCATAGAAATTCCTTTTAACAATACGGCTACTATGATTTCATGAAAAAATACTAAAATTCTGATTTATTATTATGTAATGATACTATGTATTATTAATCCTTAATAAAATCCAAATTTCAATATATTTACAATATATTATTCCAAATCTAAAATTTTGGGAAAGGATTTTTTCACCAATCTATGAATGGATATTGATTGATAAAGACAGGAAGAAATGAATTACATTATTAATTTATCTAAAAATGTTATTAAGTTTTAGAAACTAGTGTGTTTTAAAGATGGATTATTTAATTAGCAAACCTATGTTGTTTGCATTTCCCTATTAATAATACGGAATAATCCCTAATATTTTACAATTCAAGGTTACTTTAATTTTATGTTCATCAATTTCTATCTTGGGGCAGAATAAAATAAAATAGCTGTTATTTCAGCAATTATAAATTGTCCTTTGTACCAATTATAACTAAGCACACTAGCAGACTGTTTTAGTTCAGTTGTTGACATTTCCAATTCAAAATGTTGTGCAGGAGGTTGAAGAAGAAAGATTCATAATACTAAATGTTTAGACTGAATTGAGAAATGTAACAATTGCTTCAATTGCTTCAGTCTATTTTCCAGTGAAACAAAATTCTCTGTAATATGTTTCGAATTTCTTACTAAAATTGCAAAGGAATATATTTTATGATTTATAAATATGGATGGTGTTTTCTCTTTTTTCCAAGACAAGTTATTTAGTTCAAAAAGAAATGTAAGCATGCTCCCTTTAAAGTATTAGACTACAGTATTTGTCATCACTCTTGGATACTTAGAGACCTAAGTATCTTTCAGGAAGAGAGTATACTTTTTAATTATCCAGTCCACCCAACAAATTCTATAGTAGACATGTGCTTACTTTGTAATTGGTATCTAAAGATTTGAAGAGTATTGACCAACTGCTTTTCAGTTTGAAGCTCAACAGAGATATGTCAATTTTGACTAAAATAGATATTAAATATTGTACTATAATATAAATTTATAAAGATGGATTGGAATAACAATATATACAAATATATTGTATATATATTTAAAAAGTAGTAGCATAATATCATAGCAGATGACTTCAAAGACTCACTCCAAATAAGGCAGCCAAAAATGGTAGCAAATTGACCAAAGTTATGGCAGTTTCCCAGGATCTTCTAAAATGCTGAATAGTGATTTTTAACAGGGTTTAGACTCCTGCTGAGACGAGGTGGCACACTGGTTAGAGTACAGTACTGTAGGCTACTTCAGCTGACCACTAGTTGCAGTTCAGCAGATCGAATCTCACTGGTTTCCATCCTTCCAAGGTGGGTAAAATGAGGACCCAGATTGTTGGAGGGCAAGTTGCTGACTCTGTAAACCACTTAGAGAGGGCTGTAAAAGCACTATGAAGCGGTATAGAAGTCTAAGTGCTATTGATATTGCATTTCTTGCAATTTCTTTTTTTTTTTTAATGTTCTTAGATACTTTTTTTAGTATTCTTTCAAAGGAATCACTAAGATTTCAAGCGTGGTTCAGATATACTGCATATTTCTGGAAAATATCTCTGGTGATAGATTATTTGAAGATTAATGTTCAGGTTCTAGTTAGAAAGATCCTGCTACAGTTTTTTTCTCTTTTAATTAGGTTACATTACATTATGGTATTAAATTATTATATCTGTATTATACAGAATTAATTCTATATTTACATGTACATAAAGAAAGGATTTAGATACATATATAATCATTTACTTCCAGTTCTCTTAATGTTTAGATTCTAAAAATCTTTGTCAAAGAATTTGATTTACAGATTAAATAGCTGAAAATTCAATAGTTCGTAACAGTTAAAGTCATTGATTACATTATTTCATTCTGCATTATCTGCAAAAAGCCTTCTGGTATATTTCATCTAATTTAATGTTACCTTCAAATGTGACTCATGATAGTCTTTTGACTGCATTTCATTGCTGCTGTCCTTCTCAATGGCAGATATGAGAAATTTTCATCATGCTTTAAATCTATTCTAGACAATGAAGAAATTAAATACAGCCAAGCTGCTAGCCTCCTTCTGTATTTTATGATGCATCTATGCGCTTCTGAGAGGGAGGTGGTGGCCCAGTGGCTAAGACACTGAGCTTGTTGATCAAAAGGTTGGCAGTTCAGCAGTTCCAATCCCCAGTGCTGCATAATGGGGTGAGCTCCCGTTCCAGCTTCTGCCAATCTAGCAGTTAGAAAGCATGTAAAAAATTCAAGTAGAAAAATAGAGATCACCTTTGGTGGGAAGGCAATAGCGTTCTGTTTGCCTTTGGCGTTTAGTCATGCCGGCCACATGACCATGGAGATGTCTCTGGATAGCACTGACTCTTTGGCTTTGTAATGTAGTTGAGCACCTAGAGTCGGGAACAACTAGCCCATATGTGCGAAGGGAACCTTTACCTTTACCTTTTTATGCATTTCTGATTCTAGTGTACGGAAGGGACACAAACTAAGTACTTTGTGATGATAATATTATTTAAATGATCTGCAAGAGACCTTAATAGTTTATCTTGAGCATTTTCTCTCAGAATTTTGTCATATTTTGGAGTATAGCAGGCTATATCATTCTGTGAACTGCTATACTATCCTTTTACAACATTTACCATTCTATGATGCAATACACTGAAACTAAAATAGCATCTTCCCTTCCCTATAACCAGTAGTTAGAGACATATTATCAATCCTAAAGATCACATTGAAACTTATTTATTTATTTATTTATTTATTGGTTCGATTTATATGTCGCCCTTTTCCAGAGACTTAATGCATTGCGGCTTACAATGCATTAAGCAATAGTCTTCATACTTTTGTATATACCTGCTTAGTAGGGCTTTCGGGGCTCTTTTTTATACAAAGTCAGCTTATTGCTTCCCCCCAAACCGGGTCCTCATTTTACCTACCTCGAAAGGATGGAATGCTGAGTCAACCTTGAGCCTGGGGAGATTTGAACTTGCAGTAATTGCAGGCAACTGGTGTTACTTAACAGTGCTTTAGTCTGCTGCGCCACCAAGGCTCTTCTTAAGACCATTTAAGTTGGTGACCACTACTGTATCTTCTGATAATGAATTCCAGTAGTTAATTACATGTTGAATGAAGAACTGGTTGTTTTTAAATCAGTTTTCTTCCTAACCGCTTACTTATGTGGTCCTTAGTCTTAGTATTTTAAAAGGGAGGGAACCCTTTTTCATTTTTTCCATGCCAGTCATGAATATTTTTTTTCCAAACTAAAGAAGCACAAGGGTTTTAATCTTTTCTCACAGGAATATATTCAAGTCTTTAATGAGTTTGGTTGTCCTCTTCTGACTTTTCCAGCTATCTTATATCTTTATCCAAGTGTGATGACCAGACCTGTACAGACTACTTCAAATATTAACATAGTTTTATTTTTTAATCCACCTATCTTCAATTATACCTTGTGCAGACTTTTTCTTTTTGCAGCCATACTGAATCAACAACTTTAATACTGTCCACTATGAATTTAAGATCATTTTCCTGGAGAGCTCAAAATCCATTAATGTGAAAGTGGAGTTAGAGAATTTATTTCTAATGCATATTGCTTTATATTTATTTAAATGTAATTGCATTTGCTATTTGCTTGACCCCAGTGTGAAGAGAGCCTTCAAGATCCCATCCCAATTTTGGTTTATATTGACCTTAATTGTTTGGTAACTTCTGCAAATCTGGCTAAATGACTATTAGTCCAAGTAAGATTGTTTATGAACAAATAGAGAAGAACTTACCCCAACAGATTTTTAAATGACCCAGTTTCTTTTGTCTATTGAAAAAGTTTCTCATTTATTCCTACAGTTTGATATCTATAGTTATCAATCTATAAAATGATAGTTCTTCTTCTTCTATTGCCATTATTTTTTTTAAAAAAGTATATCATTGGGTCACTTCATATATATGAGGATCTTTAAATTCTTAAAGAGTTACTACCACAACTACCAGCTCTTTTTTATAAGCATCATAAATATTAACTATTAATTAATTCAGAATTTCTGAATATACCTATGATCAACACCCATGGTTTTAGTGAAATGACTAAAGAAACCCTGGATAATTTAGATTTCTGCTTATATATAATAGCTTTCAAGCTTAAAGAAAGAAAAGAGAATAATTTAATTTTAAAAGCAATAAATTGAAAAGAATGATTTACTAACACTGTTTACAGAAAATGTTGACTATTTTGGGGAGAAGTACTCAGTGGGTAAATTTAGATCTATTGGTAAATCTATATCCATGAGATTATAGTATGAGGCAGTGGTGAAATCCATTTTTTTTTTACTACCGGTTCTGTGGGCATGGCTTGGTGGGCATGGTATGGCTTAGTAGGTGTGGCCTAGTGGGCATGGTAGGGGAAGGATACTGCAAAATCTCCATTCCCAACCCACTCTGGGGCCAGCCAGAGGTGGTATTTGCTGGTTCTCTGAACTGCTCAAAATTTCTGCTACCGGTTCTCCAGAACCTGTCAGAACCTGCTGGATTTCACCCTTGGTATGAGGAGAATTTCACTTTTTAAAGTTATATTATTCCATTTTGTTTGTTTGTTTGTTTGTCCTATTTTTTTTTATTGTTGGATGAAAATAATTTTAGATGTAGTTCCATTGCAAAATATAAACCGAGTCTTTCTCAATTTTATTCTCAGTCTAAGTACCCTTAACATTTCATTATTATACTGTCATAGGTCATTACTAATAACCACATTGAGAAGCAGATCTGAAGTTTATTAAAAGTTTCAATGTAAAATGGAAATTACATGGAAAAACAGAAGGCAGACTAAATAAGTAATTGAAATTTGCATATTATTGGGAGGTGTGTGTCATAAAGAGGTTGCTTATAATGAGATTTATTGCATAGGGAAAACATGTTTTGTATGCTGATTCAATTAGTTTTAAAACTTGCAGAAATGTACCAGAGATGCTGATGTACTGCAATTTGCTTCATAGCTAGTACATTCACGGAGTGTGTACAGCCTGAATGCATTTAACTCAAACGAAAACATGATGTGGGTGGATGCCTCTAAAGAGATAACGAAGATCCTGTATCTAAGGAAATGACTATGTAATATAACCATTATTTATTCTTACTTCAGATAACCAAATTATCAGTTAATGGAATTTTCCCCAATAGTTCAGCTGATAGTTATGAATCCAAAGAATTGAATTCTTAAAAAGTAAAGTAGACTTTAACCTATTTATTCAAGAAATTGAAATGTGGCATTTCTGTTGTAGCTTCTTTTTCATCAAAATATTATTGGGATAGTTGCACGGTGCTTCCAATTATAAACATTTACAAATATATATTTTTTCAGTTTATGATTCTTGGAAATTAGAATATCAGAAAAGTTGTTAACATTGTAGACTGAGAGAGAACAGATTTTAAAATAACTTAATAAAATATTTTTCAAATATAATAGTTCCATCACTGAAGAAGAAAATCATATATTTTTATGTATTGATTTAGCAAACTTATGTAGCTACCCATCTCATTAAATATGATTATGTAGCAAACAACTAATAAACAATTAAAAACAATACAACAATTATTATAAACAATTAATAAATAAAATAAATAAAAATAATAAATAAAAATGAAGACTGAGGGAGAATGTCACCCCATGAGATTCTCCAGGAAAAAACATGTTTTAAATATTTTCTACAGAATTAGCAGGGATGGGGCTAACTTTATGTTAAGAATAATAAAGTTCCAGAGGATAGAATATATGTCCATTCTCCATTTGAATATTATTTCAGAAATGGATTTTAAACTGATATTTTAATCATACTTTGGAAGCAACATTTGTTGTCCAATTAATGTGTGCATCCTTTCCATATCCATTTATCTTTCCATCTAACTTTTTTCCAGTGGACATCTGTAATGGATTTTTTCCCTTATACATTCTACATTTAATTTAACATTAGCATCCACATGCATATGAGATCTTTACTAAGCATGATCCTTGAACTATTTCTGTGGCATCTGATCTGAATCTGACAAAAAAACTACCATCATTACAGAATACCATTAGAGATATGAAAAACTCCTTTGGCAAACTGCCAAGTACATGCAAAGGTCAGCTAACAGATGAAAGGGGTGTGTGTGTGCAAGAATTTAATGAAAAGAGGAAAATGCCAGGGTTATGCTGACGTTTTCATTAAGAAAATCAGTAAATACATGTAACAAGGCTGACATTTACTTATACAGTAGTAGAAATCACAGCTTTCTGTGTACTCTTTGCTTTTCTGTATAGTCAGCATATTGCAGAAATGGCTTAATATTATTACACACTTTAGCAAAAAAAAAAAGTATCAGAGATAATGGTGTAAAGTTAACTCTTACTTTACTATACTATCACGATCAGGGGTGGGTTCTACTTACCTTTACTACCGGTTCGCAATGGGGCCGTGTGGGTGTACTTACTTCACTCTTGCGCGTGCTTCTGCACATGCACCTGATGATGTGCACCTGATGACATCGGGGTCAGTGGGCGGAGCCTCCTGCTGGTTTTACTATCGGTTCTTGCGAACCAATCCGAACCGGGGGCAACCCACCACTGATCAGGATAGTATATTTATAAAGTTTTTCAGATTAACTTTGTTTCATATCTTAACACATAGGTCTACTTCTAAGCAAGTGACCTGGAACATCAAACACCAATTTACCAATAGAAGTTAAAGAAAAGATCCAAACACATTTTCTTCTAAATCAACAGTGTGCACCTGTCTGACTAGGAATATGAAATGGGAAGAAAAAAGCAAACCCCATTCCCATTGGTGCTTTAAGGAATGGCAGTAAAGATGAATGGTCAAGAGTCTGTAATAATGACATGCAGTGCTTTTGGCCTGTTTGTTTTCCTTCCTGAAACCAAACTAGCATTTATTTTCAGAAACTGCCAACTTTGATTTGATGTTTTATCAAATCCAAAATGGAGGCTGTACACAGAAGTTGAAAGAGGAAGCATCTTTCCATGACAAAAGCAATCAAAGGAAGAAATACTTCTAGATAACCAGAAGTAATTTCTGGTTCCAGTGACACAGAATAAGTTTTTAGACCTATTGTTTTCTCGTGAAAACAGAAATGGTTAGTGCAAAACAGAAGAATTGAAATGGTGCCCTACAAGGATACAGTCAGAGAAACCTGGACAATTTGATTAAGGAACCAATTGCTGAATTGATAAATTAATTTATTGAACTATACTACCTGCAATGAGATCTAAAATAATTCAATGTAATCTTTAGTGTCTTTGTCCACAAGCAGAATATTATAACCAAACTTTTTTGGCCAATAACCCAAATTTAACATGTTCATCTTTTTCATTAATGATATAGCTTAGTATAAGTAAAACCAGAATTTAGGAATTTAGTTGGTCCTCTCATCCATTCCTTCATTCTATGGAAGAAAATTAGAAATGAACAAAGACTCATCATGCAATTGTATATTTGATAATATGAATGGAGTTTATTAGACAATTTTGATTTCTGGGACTATTGTCTAAGTTAATAAACTGATGACACAGCATGGATTCTATCTCATAAGGTCTAATAAAAATATACATGGTTAATTGAACTTGAAGATAAGGATTATAAATTGAATTTTGCAGGAATGAAGACAAAACCCTGAAGACAAGACCTATTCCTCCTAAAGGAATAGGAGAAAGCTGTAATGTGGTGTTTTAAAATACTAAATAAAAATAAAAGAGAAGATTGGTTCATAAAGTTCATAACCTTCATTATCCATGCACTACAAGGAATAAGAAATAAACCAGATAAATTTGAATTCTTTTCAACTCAGGAATGATTTAATAGGTATAATGGAGACCTAATAGTGGGTATATTAGAATATAGCATCTGAAAGATCCAATATGAATACACTTGCTGAGGATTTTGTTTTTATTTTAAATTTCACTTTACTGATCAATCATTTATATTGCACAAATGCATATTTGTTCTTGGAACTGCAGATACTTTGTCTGCTACATTTTAAAATAATAACAGAGTTAAACTTTCATCTCATCCTTCATGGAATGAAGGAAATATCTTTGTGGATGTGGCTAAAATCCTACTATTTGAAGTCAGAGGAAGCAGTTTAAATTCTAAAACAATAACTGATATCAGCTGAGAAACTTTGCTTGAGTGTTTGAACCAGACCTAAAAAAAGTTAAAGAAAAATAAATATCTACCATTGTTTATAATTATGTGGAACTTCCATGCTTCATGACAAATCCTCTGAAGATATAAAAAGCTATTCCCTTATGCCCACTTCTTAACCAGGAAAAAAATAAAATCTAAAAAAACAAACAAAAAAACCCTAACTTGCTATTCTTGGAATAGATGCTAGATTAGAAGATTTTTAAATAGGGCTCTTACATTATGAAAAAAAGTGATATCGCACAGTGGATTTCTATCTTCCCCTTACAATTATTGGCTATTATAATGTGTAGGAATAAACATAAATCAGAAGGTTGTCGTGTCATGTGCTCTTAATAGTATGAAACAAGGCAAAAGAGAAACCAAGTGATGGCATCCCCATTTGCCCCCAGTACCTTATTCAATTTTAATAGGCATGCAGCTTTTTGAATCACCTACTTGTTCACTTGTTGGCCTGTGACATGGTTTTCTTGTTTGAAGTGTTTGAATATATTTAACTAATCTGGGACATACTGTCTGACTGTGTTGCATCAATAAATGGATGCTATGTACTTAAATGATCCATCATTTGATGAAAAAAGTGTTCATTTGGTAATGAAAGGAAACTGTAGCAGAGTATATGAAGTTAAGCAATATTGACTCTGGGCAATATTAATATGGGAAACTTTTTGGCTGAGATTTTACTGTAGATACTAGGGTTAAGGTAATGACAGAGATACTTCAATATTGTTGCAAAGAATATGATTTAGTAGTAAGTAGTAAGCTTTATTGTGGTCAGAGACCAAATTAAAATAGACAAAGAAAGGGAGCATATTTTACAAATATGGATAGATCATGGGACAGTACACCATCTACTGCCTCAAATACAATCTGTACTGTCGATACTAGTGATCCTCTGCCATCGGGCTTACCCGTCTCTTTTCCCGTTTTTTCCAGCCATGACTACAGCAAAAATTTTTCCCACCTTTAGAGTTATATTAGGGTCTGCGTCCTGGAGTAGGAAATAAAGGCTGAACATATCAGGTGAACCAGGGAATCTCTGGGAAATAGGAGAAATGAATCTTGATCTTATATCCCGGTAGTGGGGACACACAAATGTAATATGGAACAGGAATTCCGGAATCGGCCGTCATATGTACAATGGATGGATTTAACCCCCCCCCCCAAAAGCCTACTGTCAAGGACATTAGAGGGGATCACATTAAATCGTGCCTTCATAAATGCAAGTCTGTGTTTGATAGAGTGTAACGTGGAGAAGTAAGGCGGAGGGTGAGACGAGGGAACAATACCAAGGGAAAATGGTGAGCATGTTCCCAATCCGTGTGCCAGATTTAGTTGTCTATCAATGTCGTCCAGCCGTTGAAAGATCAATGATTTGGCAGCATCAGGGCCTAGAATAAAAGCTTCAATGGGGGAAATTCCGATCTTCAAAAGTTTTGTATGGATATTACGGGCCCAGGGATTATGAAAAGGGTCCCGCCATAGGCATGGGCCTAGGTAATAGCCTGGGAGTCTGGTCCACAGGGACAACCAATAGCCAATTGCACATTTCCACAAGATTGTTGCAAGTGAGGATATGCCCAGTTCCAAACGAATTGCAGCATTACTTACGCAGGGGGGGACTCCCATCAGATGGTGTAGGAACTGGCTGTGAACAGACTCAAGAGAAGAAATGTTGGATTGGACCCAGAGGGAGGTGCCATAGGTGATAGCAGCTATCACCTTTGCCCTGTAGACTTTTAATGCTGAGGGGATGTGATGAGCTCCCTCAGTATGAAAAAAGTGCAGGAGGGCATGGGTGGATATCTTAGCCTTATTACAGAGGGACTTAACCTGCGCAGGCCACTTGGTATTGGATTGAAAGACGATACCTAGATATTGGAATCTGTGGACCTGTTCCACTGGGATGCCATCAAGGTTCCATTGATAGATTTTCCTGCTTCTTGCAAAAATCATGATTTTAGACTTTTAGTGGTTTATATGCAGTTGGTTAGCAGAGCAATAGGCAGAAAGGATTTTTAAAGCTCTAAGTAGGCCCACCCGGGAAAATGAAAGTATTGCGGCATCGTCAGCATAGAGCAGGAGTGGACATCTATAATCAGCTAATCTAGGGGCATGGATGTAGACCATGTGATCTGAAAATGCCTTTCTCCAGTCACTGATATATAAGTTGAAGAGAAAGGGTGCCAGAATACATCCCTGCCTAACCCCCTTGTTAATGGGGATAGCGTTAGAGAGATCCCCCTGTGGGGTAAGGCGCACTTTTGCTTCTGTTCCATCGTGCAGTTGGGAGATAAGCCAAAGTAATCTTTTCTCAATACCCCAGGTGGAAAGTTTGGCCCACAGCTTAGCTCTAGGGATGCTGTTGAAGGCAGCCTTTAGGTCTATAAAGGCAACTCAGAGACGACCCTTCCTGGGGGTGGAATATTTTATGGCAAGATGATGAAGGATCAGGGCATGGTCATTTGTAGAATGGTCTGGACGGAAACCCGCCTGCTCATATCCGAGCAGGTCGGCCTCTTCAGCCTAGCACTCCAGTTTGGACAGGAGATAACGGGCATAGAGTTTTCCCAAAATTGAAAGAAGACTGATGTTACAGAAGTTGCCGGGATCGGAATGGGTGCCTTTCTTATATATTGGGATAATTATGGCATCCTTCCAGAGCTGGGGTTGAGGCCCGTCTGGTTGATCGCATTAAATACCTCGGTGAGAACCGGGGTCCACCAGTCTTTATGGGCTAGAATGGCTTCGGCTGGGATGAGATCCGGGCCAGGAGCTTTTTGAAGTTTGAGTTGTCCGATTAGTTTGGCAATCGTGGATGGTTCCACAGGAGGCCATCTGGGAAGGTGGTTAGGGAAAGAGCCTGAGGTCAAAGAAACTGGCACGTCGGTGTCGTAAAAGACTTGGCGTAGAAAGAGTTCCCATGTGGTGGCAGAGATGGAGTGAGTGAGCCTACTAGTTGGCCTCCTGCTTAACAGACTCCAGAAATCTCGAGGGTTGTTGGATTTCGCGGCCTCTAATAGTGCATTCCACCTTAGCCGGTGCCAGTCTTGCTTGGCTCTTGAAAGGGCTAGCTTGTATTCCTTCTTGGCCTCGAAATAAGCAGGGGGAGGGGGCATTGATGAACCTGTTTGTTTGTGAGCAGAATATATAAATCTCATATGGTTCCTGGCTTGTTTGCGCTGTGAGTTAAACCAAGGGGCTCCCTTTCTCCAGGAAACTCTACCCGGGGTAAGAATGGGGGGCTGAAAGAAGGCTATAAGACTGCTTAAACACTCAGTAACACACCGGATGTAGCCTTGGTGCCGATTAAGGCTGACAAAGTATTGGCTGTTTCTTGATGATAAAAGCGTGCGTGAAAAAGGGCCAGAGACTTTGACCATTTCGGCAACATCGGGGAGCCTCTGGGATTAGAGTCTATTGAGACAGTGTGAGCAGAATGGTCTTGAGGTCTATATAGCCATGCAACTGTAATGAGAGGAAGGTGATCCCTGAAAATCCTGTCGTCTACTTTGAAGGAGGAAATGTATGGCAGAAAGGCTCTCGAAACCAAGGTATAGTCTATTGTGCTGTTGCCATTTTTGGCCAAGTGGGTAAATTCCCTGGGGACATCTGGGGCACATCTGCCATTAAGGTGGAAGAGGTCTAGTTTGACTGTAATAAGAGCTAGACAAGTACCTGCTTTGTCAACTTTACGATCCTTGGAGACTCTCCCTTTCAAGGTATCCAGGGGGTGGTCATCCCTAGTCGGGCCTGTTCACCAACGAGAGGCAACCAGGGTTTCCCAAGTCCCTGCAGTGCAGGTGTTTAGATCCCCCACCAGAAGAACCAGAGAATGAGGGAATCTAAGTGTGATGGTAGCGAGAAAGTCTTCCAGACCGGCCCACAGCTCATCCAAGTCCCAGTGAGAGCCCCCAGGAGGAAGATAGACATTAAACACCAGGAGCGAGAGCTTCCCGACGGATATCAAATTTGCCTGGGCATAAGGGGGAAGGGAGTCCACAGGAGTCACGTTTGTATGCAAATCCAGGGAGATACCTGTTGCAAGGCCGGCCTTCGAACGACCACCAAGCAGTGAGGGATGGGCTGGCAGGGATATGATTTCAAAACCACATAGCAAAATATCGTTAACCTCCCACGTTTCCTGAAATATGAAAATTTGAAAGTTTTTGAGGTAGTTCAAAAAGTCCAGGTTGGCTTTTTTGGACGCCCACCCTGCAATGTTCCAACTCATGATGACCAAGGAAGAGTTGGAGAGTAGATCTTTGACTGTCATTTGGAAGCAACAGGGGGCTGGTGGAAAGACCGGGGGACAGTTAGACCGAAGAAATCTGTTATCTTGCCTTGTTTATCTTGCTTAGTTTTGGGATCATTGTTAGAGCTTGGAGAATTCTGGTGGGAAGCCAGAGTTGGACTGAGGTTATTGTCCTGGTCTCGGTAGTGGCTTGAATGTCGTACAGATGGAACTGTCGGGGGAGACAACTGTATGGCATTGTTGTCATCAAAAGAAGTAAAGCCGTTGTGTGATTTGGTGATAATGATAGATGGCGAAAGAGGGGGAGCCCGAGGAGTCTGAAAGGTCAAACCAGCCAGTTGTGGGGACTGAGCATGTGGCATTTCGGGAGGTGAGATTTTCAGAGCAGAAGGGGAACAAGTGATTGGGGATAAAGGGACGAGTCCTGATAAGCCTTCAGCATCAGAGGTAGAGAGGGGTTGATTTGGGAGTGCAACATTTCTAATCCGGAGGTCGTCCTCCTGTTGTTGCTGGGTCGCCAGCAAGTTTGTGGGACTGGTAGTTGAAGCCCTCAGAGGGCTACCAGGTTCCATGTGAAGGTCCTTACACTCTGGCCCCGTCCGACGGCAAGTGTCCACATTGATCAGCTTCCTCCCAAGAGAGGATAGGTGAGTATTTATAAAGCATCTCTGAGAAAAGACTCCAAAGTGGGTCAGATGGTTGTGAAGACCACATAAAAGCGAGGGGGTCTTAGATGAGCTGAACTTGAGAATCAAACGTTTGTGGTGGGCTGTGCTAGGAAGCCATTCCACGGAGAGCAGCTCATTGTTCAGGATGTGAGAATTGGATAGAAGCCTTAATGTGTCTAAAATGGTTTTATGGTTGGTCCAGTCGTACTTGTTAAAGTGAGAATGGGCCAGGTTCAGAGATAAGTTGGCTGTGAGCAATTGGAGATTCACTAATGGCGTTGGTTCGGAACAGACCCAGTGCATGTCTGGTGATTCTACAAGAATATGATGCTGAGACCGACTTACTGAGGGCTTCCATTTTGCCCTCCAGCACTCCAACAGAGGATGTCAAAAGGGTGATAGAGTCCGCCAGATGGAGACAGAACTGTTGCAAAAGCCGGATATCCGAGGGCTGAACTGAGTTGATAGGGGATGGCAATGCAGTGAGACAGGGCAAGACAGAACTAGCATCTGATGGTGTTGGGCAATCCAGCAAAGAAGATGTGTTGCAAAGTAAGGCAGCCAGGGATTCCGATTCTTCCAAAGGAGAGCTGGACAGAGTCTCCAGAGATGTTAAGTTTTGGAAGAATTCTTCCAAAGAAGTAATTGATAAGTTTGGATCTTGGTTCAATTTCATGGTGTCAGTCTTTTTGATCTTAGGCAAGGAGCCCATTATGTTTTCGAGGGAGGTATCCAGACTAAGGTCCCTCGGGGACAAGGAATGATGACATTTGTGTGGACTCATATCAGGGCAGCCAGTTGATCTCTTGGTGGAGGATGTTGGGTAATAATAAGGCCCAATGCTGGTTAACGTTCTGATAGTAAATTAAAGAAGACCCGGCTTATAGAGTCCCCCGGTTAAAAACAAATTGTATGGGTAAAGCTTCGACGGAGGTCAGCCCATATACATCAAAGCAGTCAGAGCAATCAAGGCAGCTCGTAGGGAACATTTGCCGAGTTGTTAGGAAGAAGTATGAGTAATGAAGGCAGGACGCTGGGCCAGGCAATTAGGCCTAACAAACAAAAATATCAGAGGAATTGCAAAACCGGGCTCGTTGCCAGAGTAAAATGGGAGTTGCCGGGAGAGAGTTGGAAAATTAACTGGTTTGAAATTTTGCATTAAAACTCCCCTGCAAAAATCAGGGGGTAAAGCTAAAAGCACAGTTAAAACCGCAATAAAAGACGAAGTAAAAACTTAAAAGCCGAGCAGGAGAAGCATATATCCTACCAGTCCTCCATCTTGGCTCCGCCTCCCAGGCTGAATCCAATATGATTTAGTTATATCACCAGGAGCTGAACTTCACTTATTTCTAACATTTTATTGTTTACTCATTCATGTTGGGACATACATCAAATGAATTCTATGAGAAGAACAGAATATAGCTTTTCTAATAAATGAACTATTTGTGTCCTTTCTCTCTATAATATCATTAATGATGAGAAACTATTTGGATTCAAAGAAGAAAAGGTACTTTGAAGAGGAATTAGGCATGACTGCACATATTGCAACTCTTTAAAGAAGCTGGGACTTTTCTTGAGTTCTCATGGTAACAGCATGAAAATATACATTTGAATTAAGTAGCTGTCTCTTTTTCTGAACTGTGAATGTTCATGGAGCTTTACAATGCTGCATCAACCTAGGAAAATGACGTATTCTTTAAGTAATGACTACTTTCCCTCCAAAGCATCTTTTCTGTTTTAGGTCTGAATAGCTGCAAATCTCTAAGCATCATAAATAATGGTCACACTTTTAGAAGATCTCTAGTGGATCTCTAGTGGGTTATGCACTGGGATCCTTGCTCTTATTTTGATACATGGTATACATGGTATACTTTTGGGATGATTCAGGAAGTTGGGGGTGAAGGACACACCTCCTGTGCTGGTTTTGTGCTGGTTCACTTCCTTCCTCTGATGTCAGTCCCATTGATGTTGATAGGGAGCGAGAAGTCCACTCCAGGACCCCTTTTTTGTGGAGATCTTTAAGGCTGAGTACTGTTTTATTGTATTGATGCTGTGAATGTTCTTTCATGATGCATAGACACTGTGGGGATCTGGATAGGGAGCAATTGGCTTCAGCTGAACCCTGGTAAGAGGGACTGGCTAAGAGTGGGGGAAACTTTTATATCTGAGGGTTTTCCAGACAGATAAACTGGAAGCTCTTCTTGGACTCAGTACTCGTACTCCTGTTCAAGGGTTGTGGCTAGGAGAATCTTTACTCAACTTCGTATTTTATGCTAGATATGGTCCTTCCTTGATCTGGAGCCCTTGTTTTGGTCACTCATGCCCTGGTTATCTCCTATGTGGACTACTGCAATGTACTCCACATGTATAGGCCATTGAAAAGTATCTAGAAGCTACAGCTTGTGCAGAACATGGCCACACAAGCAATTTTGGGTATTCCAAAGAAGGCACATGTAATGAGCTGCACTGGGGGTCTATTTGCTTCTGAGTCCAAATCTAGGCATTGATTACTATCTTTAACACCCTACATGGCAGTGGTGAAATTCATATTTTTTTTTTTACTACAGGTTCTGTGGACATGGCTTGGTGGGTATGGTGTGGCTTGATGAGCATGATGTGGCTTCATGGACATGGCAGGGAAGGATACTGTAAAATCTCCATTCCCACCCCATTCCAGAAGAAGAATACTGCAAAATTCCCATTCCCTCCCCACTCCTGGGGCAAGGATATTGAAAAATATTCTTCCCACCCCACTCAGAGGCCAGCCAGAGGTGGTATTTGCTGGTTCTCCGAACTACTCAAAATTTCCGCTACCGGTTTTCCAGAACCTGTCAGAACCTGCTGAATCTCACCCCTGCTACATGGGGCGATGTTACCTGAGGAACCATCTTACCCCCATCACATCAACCTATCCATCTAGTCAGGCAGGGAACGCTTGTTACAGACTGCATCAGTTAAAAATAAACTAACAGGTGGGGTCAAGGAAGAGAACCTTCTGTACTATTGCTCCTGCCTTTTGGAATATTCTCTCCCTGGCTGTCTCTCTTGTGGCCTTTCTGAAGGGGTTGAAGACCTGGCTCTGCTAATTCCTGCTAACTCCTGTGGGACTCACAGAGTGGCATGAAATGTTGGGCTTGGTTGATCCTGAAAGTGTACCCCCCTACCTTTTTAACTTTTAACTGATTCAATCTTTTTCACTGGCTCCCATTTTATTGATGTGTTGTATTTTTATGTATTTTTATGCTTTTAGTTGCAAATTACCCTGAGTCAATCTGAGAGTTAGATGATGGTACCTATATTTGATAAATACATTTTTAAAAATCAGGTTTAGGATATTCCTGATTAGGAAATCTAGTATTATACTTCATTTGTAAAAGACAATTCAGGGGTACAAACTGTAGTGTATTAAACATGCTACACTAGATTACATTTCTCTTAGTTTTTATTTGGGAGGTTATAAGCTATTTTACAAAGGTGTCATATTTAAATATGAACAATATAGATATAGCAAAGAAAGAAGAATGAATGAATGTAAAGAGAAGTATAGAATTCTGTGTGAGCTGAGTACAAGGTTTACTGGAAGAGCATATTGTACAGTATGTCAACAGTTCTGAATAGATCAATATACAAGTTGCAGTCCATCATTTTGCACACATAAGAATTACAGAATTATGTGCACTCTGTTGGTTCTTAAGAAAATGGAAGTCCTGGAGAGATTCTTAAATGTTATCTATTGACCCAGAAAAAGCAGCTAAAAATAGGAGAACTATGTTTATTTTTTCCACATTGTATTCTATATCCAAAATTAGATTACAATTGAAGGAAAATAGCTATGTAAAAAGGCTGTATTTAAAATTAACAGGAAAATTGCCTTCAAGTGGATACTGAAATAAAGGGGAGGGGTTTTTCCCCCATTCTCTTTTTATTTCTTTTTGATGCTAGTAAGAATATTAGTCCAAATTTGAAATTAAACAACTAAATACTTTGACCTGCTTTCTGAAGAGGTCAAAATTCTAACTTTTATCTGAAACCATTTTACTATAGGCTTAAACCAATACATTCTCTCATTCCTCTTTGTTCTCTTTGAGACAGATCACTTTGGTACACATATAACAACTAAATTTCATTACAATTCTGTGCAATCCTCCCAGGGCTGAAAGTAAAATATTGAATTGACAGACGCTCGTTGTGGGGAAGGCCTTCGTGATGATGGAAAGACTGATTCAATCTCTAATTCTGAAGAACGACCTGCCACCTGGAGTGATAGTATATAGATGGGTGCAATCTAAACTCTTTTTTCTGCTTCAAGTTGTATTTGGCTGTAGATTAACAATGTGATTCCATATAATGAAGATGTTTGTTTGTTGCAGTGGCAATTTTCCATTACTGACATGCAGTGTCAACAGTTCCGACATAGCTATAAGGACAGGGTTTAAATGTGCTACATCTGACTGGGACTCATGCCAGGTTATTAAGAACTCCATTAAAATTACCTGCAGTGTGCTGGATTGGAATACAGTCATACACAACCTAGTTTTTCCTATGACTGCACACTCAAATATAATAGCCTGAAGGTATTTAGTATAGTATTGCTGCTATGTTCATTCTTATTTTTTATAGACTATCTTTTACACATTTTGTGTGATATAAAACTTAAGTCTGCTTTTAATGTCCATTTGTTAAGAATGTAATATTCTTAATAAACATAATTTACTGATTCCCTAAATATTGTAGAAGGACTACAGCAAGAAACAAATTTGTCAATAAATTATTTCTTTAGAAAATGTTTATGGTGTTCTTCAATCGCAAAAGAATATTTTACAGAAAATACAATTACCAGTTAATGAGGAAAGATTCATGTTCCTGAATTTAGATGTATATTACCATTCTACCTATTCTCAAGTATTAAATTCTGGAAGCCAGCAATTAATTCCCAATTTGGAGATTTTGGAATACACTGTATGTATATAGCACCTTTGCTTGGGTGGACAGTATTAGGATCTAAATATATTAAATCTCTTCTATTTCTGGAAACAGTTCTATCAGTGGGGAAAATAAAATGGAATTTCTAAAAACTTTATGGGGAAACCCAACTGCAGGAATTGGGAAAAAGATGATATAGAAAAATTGTATGAACCAATTGACTTTGGACCAACTGATAGATGATGAAATTAATGTTTAGCATATTCTGCAATAAGAGATAGTCTATCAGATGTAACCAAATGCCAATATTTATAATTACAGCATTTGTTTGGACCAACAGCATTTCTGAGACAGCTCAAATACTAGAAGAATTGGTTAAATCCTAAAAAAACCCTTCTAACCTTAACCTTATTCTTAGTTTCTATAGACATTTGCTATCAATAAATAAATTTCATATGCAGATACTAAATAAAGAATTGGAGGTTCCTATTGCTTAGATAATTGGAGAATTTGACAGAACTTCAATAACAAAAATATCAATTAGCATCAAACTATATCTTATACAACCAAAAATAATATTTAGAATATATTTGACTCCATTAGGTTTGTATAAATAAGGACTGTCAAAAAAGGCATTCCGTTGGAGATATAAGGATAATGCTTCTTTAATACATGTTTTTACAATCTCTAACTAACTTGGGATAATGTATTGGATTATATAAACATAATTTTGTAACAAAAGCTAAATATTTCAGAAGATAATAGGATAATGAACTGAATACCTACTACTCGGACAAACAATGTAAATCAAATCTCTGTCTGCTTACTATGGCCAAAATAACTGCTATTTTAGCATTGCAAAGATAAATGTGTGGTCCCTTTCACTCATTTGAACTCAATGGATTGCAAAGCTGATTGCACTTGCCACCTATGAATGGGTTACTCATAGATGTAGACTTTGTATAGGCAAATAAAATGAATGGGGACAATTTATACAACATATAGTAGATTAACATATATTACTTATGTATATATAAGTGCATTAGATGACATATATAGAATTGGAACAATTTACTGTTAAAATGTTACTTTACGCCTTTTATTCTTTTTTCTTCTGTTGTATTTTTAATTTTTTAAAAAACCACTTTCTATGAGTTGTTTTCTTTGACAATTATGTTTTTTTATCTTTGTGTTTTGTTTTGTTTTGCTCGCTTCCTTTTTTGTCATCATTTTTCAAAGCAATAAAAGCTACATCCAGACAACAAGGAATGTGAAGAGTGAGCTCATAATGCTATGATATGCAGTAAGGAAGTAAGAAAAATAATAATAAAATGACTTATTTTTATAAATCCTGTTTGGATTCACAAATGTTGCTTTCTAGAAATGGATTAATACTGGTTATCTTTAATTCAATTTAATTCAACTGATCACTCTTCACCAAGGCTTTGGCAAGGCAGTGTGAGATTCTTTGCTTCAGTCCATCTGATCTGTCACTCTTGCCATCATGTATCACATACATTCACATTTTGTCAAAATAAGAAATGTTCCAAGGAAAGTTTTAGTTCAAAAATTCAAAAGATCAACTATTTAAATACTTGATTAAATACTAGATTAAAGACTGATAATGCATATGTAACATAAAATTCCTTTTAAATATTGTATTTAAGTTCCTCTTAAAATTGTATGTAATTTTTAAATTTATACCTTGCCTTTATTAGTTTTATAAATAAATCAAGGCAGTGAACACACATAATATTTCTCCCTCCTATTTTTACACAATAAAAAACTATAAGGTGAATTGGACTAAGAGAGATGGCCAAAGTTACTCAGCCAGCTTTTATCCCTATAGTGGGACTAAACCTCGCATTCTCCTGGTTTCTAGCTTCATGTTTTAACCTTTACACTAAATTGGCTCTCTACACCAAGCTGGGTCTTTTTGTGGTTGTTGTTGTTGTTTGACAGAAATACTAAAAATAAGATTTCATTTGATTGGGATAGATTAAAAGTGTAATTTTTAGGCTCGAAAAGGAACTCCAGAAAGATCCATATAAGAAGAATGTTAAAATTAAAATGGATATAATAAAGCATAAAATGGACTTACTGGAGAAAGAAGAATTAGCCCAAAAAATAAGAAGTGCCAAACAAAATTACTTTGAAAATGCGAATAAACCAGGAAGATGGTTAGCATATAAATTGAAAAAGGAAAGAGAATCAAGGAAAATAACATATCTAGTCAACGAACAAGGGCAAAATAAATTTGGAAATAAAAAGATGGGGAAGATAATACAAGAGTACTATAGACAACTTTACAAAAGAGAGATAATAGAGGAGGAGAAAGTATTAAAGTACCTACAAGAAGCAAAATTACCTCGGATTTCTAAAGATATGGAGGAGATGCTGGAAGGAAACATAACGATGATGGAGTTAACAGAAGCAATCAAGAAGCAAAAGAACGGGAAGGCGCCAGGGCCAGACGGTTTACCAGTTGAATACTATAGGACATTACAAGAATCTTTGACCCTTCCACTATTGGAGGTGATGAATGAAGTGATGACAAAGAAGTAAATACCGAAATCATGGACTGAGGTGTATATTACATTGATCCACAAGGAAGATACAGACCCATAACAAATCAAAAACTATAGGCCTATATCCCTGCTAAACTTAGACTATAAAATCTTTGCTTCAATACTGGCAGAAAGACTTAAGAGATATTGGAACAATTTTATACATGCAGATCAAAATGGATTCTTCCCAAAAAGACAAATTAGAGACAATATAAGAATAATTTTGGATGCTTTAGAGAGCCTTCTCTGTGTGGGCACCTATTATCTGGAACGAGCTCTCCCCGGAGATACAGAGGATCCCGGATCTGCGCACCTTCTGCCGTGCTCTTAAGACCTTTTTATTCCACCAGGCGGGCCTGGCCTAATCTTTCCCTCTTTTTAATTATGCAAATTTTAATTGGTTTTTTAAATGATTGGGGTTTTAATTTGTTCGGGCCAAATTGTTTAATTCGATGTTACTTTGTTTTTAAATTTTGTATCTATGTAATTTTACTGTTTGGCTGTTCACTGCCCTGAGTCCTTCGGGAGTAGGGCGGTATATAAATTAAATAAATAAATAAATAAATAAATAAATAAATAAATAAATTATGAAGCACACCCTGAAAAGCAGATGGCTTTGGTATTTTTAGAAGCACAAAAGCTTTTGACAATATAAAGTGGCAATTCATGATAATCCAAATGGAAAAGATGGGCATTGGTAGGAAATTTATCCAGGCAATTGAAGCCATATATTTTAAACAGATGGCAAAAGTAATGATAAATGGAGAATTGACTGATCCTATTGAGATAGAAAAAGGTACTAGGCAAGGATGCCCGCTGTCCCCACTGTTGTTTATATTGACTCTAGAAGTCTTAAAAAGACACATCAGAGAAGAAAAAGAGATAAAAGGCATGAAAATTTGAAAAGAAGAATATAAACTACAAGCCTTCGCAGATGATCTGCTTTTTATAATTGAAGAACCATTAATAACATAAATAAATTGATAGAAACTATTGGAGAATTTGGGAAAGTAGCTGGCTTGAAAATTAATAAAGATAAAATGAAGATAATGACTAGAAATATGTTGAAAAAGCAAAAAGAAGAATTGATGGAGGTCTCAAAAATGCAGGTTACAAATAAAGTAAAATATTTGGGGATATATTTAACACCAAGATGTAGCGCACTTAAAGAAAATAGTTATAATAAGCTTAAACAACAGATAGGGCAAGATTTGGTGAAATGGGGAAATTTGCAGCTATCCTTGATTGGTAGCATCTCAACTATTAAGATGAATATTTTGCCTAGAATTTTGAACCTATTTCAGACAATTCCAATCAAGTTGGGTAAGGATTTTTTTGTAGATTTAAATAAAATGATATTGAAATATATTTGGCAGGGAAAAAAAGGTGAAAATAAAATTAAAGTTGTTACAAGACGCTAAAGTTAGGGGTGATTTTGGTTTGCCTAATTTTGAATTGTATTACCAAGCTGCAAGTTTAATGTGGATTAAAGAATGGATAACTTTGAGAAATACCAGATTATTGAACTTGGAGGGACCCGATTTGTTGATGGGGTGGCATGCCTTTTTATGGTACAAAGGAACAAAAATACAAGGGTATTTTAGAAGGTATCAGATATGTGAAGCTTTATGGTTGAATTGGGAGGTCAAAAAATATCATTATTTGAAGATTCCAGTCTGGGTATCTACAATTGAAGCTTTTTCATATCCAGTAATATTTACAAGGGAACAAATTATTAGGTACAGTGAATTATCTGATGAAAAGGGTGAACTTAAATTAAAGCAGGAATTAGAAGATCGGGGATGTAAGATGGCCTGGTTTTCACACATGCAAATATTTTCTAGATATCGTGAAGATCTCAAACAAGAAGGTTTTTATAATGTCTTGACTAATTTAGATAAGATTTTAATGGGCTCTGATGATCATGTAATTAAAAAGTTGTTTGGATATTTGTTAGAAGTAAAATTGGAAGAAGAACAAGTTAAAGAATCAATGATAGAGTGGGGGGAAAATTTTGGTTATGGTATTGATTTAGAAAAATGGCAAAAACTGTGGTCATATAATTATAAAATGACAATGTCTATAGCATATAAGGAGAATTTGTATAAGATGTTTTACAGGTGGCACTTACCCCCCCGGCAAGGATAGTCAGAATGTTTAAGAATAAATCGGACAAGTGTTGGAAATGTCATCAGATCCCAGGATCATATTACCATACTGTATGTAGTGGACATGCGCAGAAGCAAGGAGATATTAGACTAAGATACACACGTGGTTGGAAAAAATGACAAAGAGACATATTGACTTTAAACCAGAAACATTTTTATTAGGGATCTTACCAGAGACATTTAATAAAGAACTGCAATATTTAATTGTGAATGTTTTAACAGCAGCTAGAATTGTTTTTGCCAAAAATTAGAAAGGAGAGAAGATACCTATTGATGAAGAAATTATTAAGAAAATGATGGATTGTGCTGAAATGATTAAATTGACATTTGAAATAAGATAACAGGAAGATAAACAATATTATTTGATATGGGATTTATTTTATCAATGGATAGATAATAAAACATGGAGATGAAATATGATATATGAAATGAAATTAAGATAAAATGTGTAAAATTTGTCTTTTTCTTAGTGGAAAAGAAACATGTGTCATATATTGATATCTTGAAGAGTTTGTGAGCACGAAAAGATTTTAACTGACTGAAACACTGTCTGTAATTGTTTGGAATGACAATGTTTTTATGTTTCATTTTGTTTTAAAATAAAAAATTGTTGGAACAAAAAAAAGAAGTGTAATTTTTACTTTTCAAAAGAATATATTTAGACTGAATTCTGTTCAAAATGCTAAGGAATGTTTATAACAATTGAAAGGATATTTGGAAGAAATGTGTTAAAACGACAATTGTTGAAAAATATGAACCTGAATTAGGCATTGAAGGCATTGATTTTTAAATTACTGCCATATATAGTGCTAACAAATATCTAACACGTAATATGGAGCAAATGCTCCTCAAAAAGAGAAGAAAATGTTACATTATGTAAAATAATTAAAATAAAACCTAATTTGTTTACAAATGACTCATATGAGAAAAAAGAGTATAAAATATTTTACTTGTCAGAATTTGGGAGAAGAATTAGTTCCATAGAACCAAAAAAAAATGGAATTGTATAATATATTAATCCCGTTTCACAAGGCAAATATTGTATGCTAATCTTGATTTGGTTGAGGAATATGGCAAATTCTTTGAGATGGAAATTGAATTACATGAAATCTAAAGCATGCTTTTAGGACCTTATGCTTAAAATGAAGATAATGGACAAAAGATCACATCAGAATAGTATTGGATATTATATAATATTTGGAACAGCATAATGAAAAACAAGCAGCATTTTTTTAATGCAGAAAAAGGCTTTGACCATTTAAATTTCTTTTCTGTTGAAAGATTTAGAAGATATGAACTTTGGAAATATTTTTTATAAACTCTGGGTGAACTCAATTTATACCTTATAGAAAGCACAAATTATTGTTAATGGACATTTAACAAAAAATTGTGAGCTAAAAAAGAGAACAGGACAAGATTGCCCGTTATCTCTCCTCCCCTTTGGTTGTTTAAGTTTTGACGAGAGATGATGGCAAAATGAGAGGATAATGGATGTTTAAAAAAAAAAAAGACAAGTTGAGAGCCTCTGCAAATGATTTGGTACTGGTACTGAACGATTTTTTAATGATGATCAAATTATTAATGAGAAAATTAAAAGTATTTGCAGTATTGGCAGGCTTTAAGATTAAACAGAAAGCAACGATATTAGTAAAATGTGCAAATACAGATTAATATGAACTGATGAACAAAACTAGCTTCAAGATTGAGAAAAAGCTAAAATACTTGAGAAATATGAATTGTATGTTTGTTTTTTAAATTATGTTAAGGCATGAAATGAAGTAAAAAAAAGATCTGTCAAAAACTATATTTGTTGGGGAGAACTTGTGTGTCTAAGATGAACTATAAAATTCACTTGGACATAAAGAGTAAAATTATACTAAGTCACCTATACTTCTGTTGCAGTTACTTTGGCATTGTTTCGCTTGCCTTAACAGTCTCTCAATTAAGTATTCATATTCTTTCAATTTCTAAGTAATATGACTGACATGTTCCTTTCCCATAGTTCATGTCTCACACATGCACACAACACAAGCACATGCACACATGCATCCACTTTATATGCTTACTCTTACTTTTTTACTGTTTTTCTTTCATATATTTTTCTTTTAAGACTCTTTCTAATCCTTTTTTTTAAATAAGAAGCATGGATGAACAGAGAGATAAGTCTCTTGGCATTAAATAGTACAGAGTTACATAAAATTAGAAGAGAAAATAAGACATTTCAAGGAAAATGCTCTGTTTTAACCCTTCATTGTTATATATTAGCAGTATATATACAGTAGATCTATATACAGTAGATCTCATGAGATATAATTAAAACTTCACCAGATCAACAACGTATTATACATCCATAATTGAGAGTGCATTTCATTAGAGAATGTGCTTCTGAGTATCTTTTGACACATCTTTCTTTCATTTCTTTCTTTTCTACACCTTTCTTCATTTTCAGGAAGGTCACTGTTCTGAATGACTAATTTAAAGATACTGTAGCACTATTTGGACAAAAGCTAATAACCACTGTATGTATAACTCTGACTCAATTTAAAATTAAAGGCCAGATTTTAAAATGAGAGAAAGGCTAAACTGAAATTTCTAAATTAGTTATAATGAGCATCAGGATTCATTTTTTCAGCTGCTTCAATGATATAATAAACTAAAAGTTTATTATATCATTGCATCATTAGATAATTGTACAGATATTTAAGAAAAGAGTTGTACATTGCTGAATTTAAGATCTATATATAAATTTACCAAGTAATCACTATATGTTCAGTGTTAGGTTTCAGATATAAATTTGAACCTCTGTGCTTGTCTGAAACCTGGAGAGTCATTGTCACAAAATAATAGTTGGCTAGCTTCTTGCAGATCATAGTAAGCATAGTTTTGTATATTTGGTTTTGGTTCAGTGTAACTATTTTTTTTTTCTATACAGACACCCATAGCTACTGGGAAAGAGTAAGGGGAAATGCTCTTTGTTTAGGGCTGATCTCATCCAATGTATCTTCAACACAGTTTCTTAAGTTTACAGTGTGTTTCTGCAAACCTATGCCCCCACCAAAAGCAAACTAATCAATGCAAACAGTGTGAAAGTATTAATTTCTGTGATTTAGATCATATGCCTCTTGTTGCAGTGTTAAATTTAATTTTGCTTTATTAGCAGCACATCACAATACTCATATTCACTTTGTAATCAATTCCAATTCCAAGATCCCTTTGTTCAATACCATTTCATGCCAGGTATCACACATCTTATAATGGGCATTTGATATCTTTTTTCCTAAGTAAAGGGGGGGGGGGAGAATCACTTTCATTACATTCTGCCACTTTCATTCTGTCATTCACAATCCACTTCTGTAGTCTACCAATACCATTTTGAATTCTATTTCTGTTTTCTAAACTTTGTTCCACCCTGTATTATTTACAGGTCTCATAAATGTTCCGTCCACTTTTCAATTCAAGTCATTAATGAAACTATTAAAGAATTCAAGTCCAGGCTGATTTATCTCTTTCATGATGATGTGTTTGATGATGAAACACTAGTGTACTACTTCAAGTAAGTAGTCAGTTTCACCTAATAGTCATTTAGCTAACTTGCTAATCAACAAATAATTTTAAATATATATTTCAGTTTAAATATATATATATCTACAGGATTTCCAAAATATGCTAATAAATTATCTCATTGAAAGAAAAGAAAATAAGATGACTTTAACAAAATATTGTAAAAGGAAATTGAAATGCCTAATACCTCTGAATAACAGTACATTCAGTAAAACTTATTTTGTTTTCATAATTTAATAGTGAATTATTATTAACACCAAAAAGGATTTTGGATTATTCCAATGCTGGAATAATTTTTACAGATAATTATTGCTATTATTATTATTAATGTGGACATTTGTTATTTGCATCAACTTGAGAATACAAAATTTCTCTATTCAATACTAGCAAATCAACAATTGAGTCTTAAAGAACAAGTAGTTCATAGGTGAGTGTTAGGGCTATGGTTAATGATATATTGAATTATATACTAACAATCTGGAATGTTATCAAGGCATGAACAACATAGAATATTTCTCACATGTTGTATAGTAGAGAGGATTGTTTCTTTATACAGTAATTGAAATATAGTGTTAGTCTGGGCTTACAGCACTGCATTGATACATGTCTCTTTTTTCTTATGAATAGCATGAATAGACTATTTGTCACAATGGAAAGAATCACCACACAATGTTCTATGTTTATTGGCTGTATTTAAAAGCTGTTTCTAATTCTTTTCTTCCTTAAAATATTCTTTCATATTTTTCTATGTTCCTCTCTATAAATTGCATATTAAATTGGATATAAATCTACTAATAAATAAAAGCAAATGTATATCTTAAAAACATTTGTTATGATAAATTGTTCTGATTAACAAATTATTTCACTTTCATTTGATCAATTCTCTTATAATGTGCTATAAAATCTCAGGTATTAATATCAAAATATATTCTATAGTTTGTATATTCCCGTTTTCTCTTTTTTGAAGGACTGTATATTAGATACAAATTATGAATTGCTATATCTTCTTTACAAGATAGTAAATATACCAACAATACTTTAAATACTTTCGCGAGGCTGGCTCCAGGAGATTATAAATGCTTCCTTGAGTGAGGGTGTCTTTCCCACCATCTTGAAAGAGGCGGTGGTGAGGCCCCTCCTCAAGAAGTCCTCCCTGGACCCAGCTGTGTTAGCAAATTATCGTCCTGTCTCCAACCTTCGCTTTGTTGCGAAGGTTGTTGAGAGTGTGGTTGCACGACAACTGCCTCAGTACCTGGATGAATCAAATTATCTGGATCCGTTCCAGTCGGGCTTCAGGCCTGGGTACAGCACAGAGACAGCATTGGTCGCATTGGTTGATGATCTCTGGAGGGCTCGGGACAGGGGTTGCTCCTCTGTCCTGGTCCTATTAGACCTCTCAGCGGCTTTTGATACCATCGATCATGATATCATGCTGCACCGGTTGGAAGGGTTGGGGGTGGGGGGCACTGTTCTACAGTGGTTCTCCTCCTTTCTCTCTGACCGGTCACAGTCTGTGTTGACAGGGGGGCAGAGGTCGACCCCGAGGCCCCTTATATGTGGGGTGCCACAAGGATCGGTCCTCTCACCCCTTCTATTCAACATTTATGTGAAGCCGCTGGGTGAGATCATCCGTGGTTTTGGGGTGAAGTACCATCAGTACGCTGATGACACCCAGCTGTACATCTCCACCCCAGACCACCCCAATGATGCCCTCGAGGTGATGTCCCGGTGCTTGGAGGCCGTACGGATCTGGATGGGGAGGAACAAACTCAGACTCAACCCATCCAAGACTGAGTGGCTGTGGTTTCCGTCATCCCGATATAGTCAGTTGGCGCCATCTCTGACTATTGGGGGTGAGTCGTTGGCCCCCACAGATGGGGTTCGCAACTTGGGCATCCTCCTGGACTTGCGGCTGTCTTTAGAAGAGCATATGGCGGCCGTGGCCAGGAGGACTTTTTATCAGGTTCGCCTGATTCACCAGTTGCGTCCCTTTCTGGATCAGGACTTGTTACGCACGGTCACTCACGCCCTTGTCACCTCACGCCTGGATTACTGTAATGCTCTCTACATGGGGCTCCCCTTGAGAAGCACCCGGAGACTCCAACTGGTCCAGAATGCGGCCGCGCTGGTGGTGATGGGAGCAATGTGATGCTCTCATGTAACCCCCCTCCTGTGCGAGCTGCACTGGCTCCTGGTGGTCTTCTGGGTGCGCTTCAAGGTTTTGGTTACTATCTTTAGAGCGGTCCATGGCTCAGGACCAGGGTACTTATGAGACCACCTCCTGCCACCAATAGCCTCTCACCGACCAGTTCGCTCCCATAGAGAGGGACTCCTCAGGGTGCCATCGGCCAAATAATGTCGACTGACGGCCCCCAGGGGGAGAGCCTTTTCTGTGGGGGCACCTACCATCTGGAACGGGCTTCCCCCGAGTTACGAAACATCCAAGACTTACGCATATTCCGCCGTGCCCTGAAAACGTTTCTATTCCAACAAGCTGGTCTGGCCTAACTCTCCCTTTTTAATTGGCTTTTAAATTGGCTTTTAAATCGGGTTTTAGACCTCTTTTAGATAAATTTGGATGTTTTAATCTTTGAGCCAAATTACTTAATCTGTTTTTTAATAGTTTTTAACTTCTATATATATTTGTATTTATTATGGCTGTTCACCGCCCTGAGTCCTTCGGGAGTAGGGCGGTATACAAATATGAAAAATAAATAAATAAATAAATAAATAAATGATGTTTAAAATTGTTTTCAATAATTAAACCAGATCAAACATAAACCCACTGAAGTTTAGTTTGACAAATGGATCAAACTTTTTTAAAAAAATCTTGTGGTTACTCTTAGTAGGGGGAGCTGACCTACTATCCTAATAGAATTAGTGACAAATTACTTTTGCTGCTTTCAAAATCCATGAAATCACTAGCAGTTGACTTGTAGGAGTTATTATTTGAAATAAAGGGAGCGGAGGAGGTGGTAGAGAAGTAAGAAGATGACTTCTATTTTTTTTTTCTTTCTCATGTCATTTTTAGCTATTTTTTTGTGATGAAAACCCATGAAAGGGTATAGCTTAAACCCAACAATATCTGGCAATCAAAGCAATATCAAAATTTAAAATAAGGCATAGTTGGAAAAGAGAAATATAATTAAGAAATATCATAATAATGTCATTTAGGTTTATTAAAGCAAGTAACTTTGTAAACAGAAGATTATGAAAATTTTAGAGAATGTATTTCAGTATGATTATTTTCAGTTTTCAGTTGTGGCTCTCAAAGCAATTTCCATACCTATAACACATTCAAAATTATGATACCCAACATTATAGCATTGGTGACATAATTGTCCATTGATAATCATAATGTAATTGAATTCTTTTTTTTAAATTTATTTTCACTTATGTATCATCCCAAGATAAGATACATCAAAATGTTACTGAATATTTCACTACAAAACACTCAAGTTAACATTTTGAACTCTTGATATAGTCCAAAATAGCTTCCGTTACATGATAAAATGATGATTTTTATAATCTGTTCTGAATTTTAAATCATTGTACAAGTAGCAAATATGATTTTAAAATTAGAAAAGAAATGATGGTGAAGCCAAGTAACCCAATGGTCTTAGCTCTCAAATGGTTTTTACATCACATATTGCTTTGTGAATAGCAATACATAGGATTTTTTTTAAAAAACCTACTAAATGAAAGCAAAGCTTTAGCAAAACTCTTTTACTTACTGCTTTTGTTGCTTCTGAGTTGTCATTTGTTGAACTGCTGCATGAGCAAGTCAATGAATCTTCTGACCTCTAATACTAGATATCTTCTTTAAATTGAACTCCTGCAGCTAGTAAATTTATCTCATGCTGAAGTAATGTTTCAGTACTGAAGTTTATCAAAAGTAACAAAAGAAACATAGTTTGTATTGAATTTAAGTTAAAGAGATAAAACGTTTCAGGAATTCTACTGCAACCTGATTCTTCTCAGAGTCATACTGTGAACAGTTATTGTATCTGTAATTCAATAATTTTCTGGTGAGAAATAGAGTTCACCAGTATGGTTGCAAGGGTTTTGTGATTTATACTTAAAATGTATGTGAACTCCAGTTTCTCCTCCTTTTTGAGTTCATGGAAAGAAATTTATGTTTTTCTTTAGTGAATACCTTACATAACCCATATAAATAAGAATATATGAAAACATAAAAAGAATGGAAGAATATAATAATAGTTAAATAAGCCAGTGATTTTCAAATGCTATGAAGATTATATTTCTAGTTGTAAATAATTAAATATATTGAAGATATAATATCATCTTAAAGACTAAAAGTCACTGCAAAACTTGAACTAAAAACAAACATCAGGAAATCTGATTAAAACAATGTAAATCATTGAATTGAATTATATACACTTCAATAAGTTATAGGTTCAAGGCATATTGTTAAAAAATCTATTCTAATTTAGCAATCTCATTAAAATTCAAATATATACTTATGCTTAGGAAGTACATAAAACTCAGTATGTTTGATTATAGTTGAAAATTTATTTCCAGTTAGAGTTGAAATTTGTGTCAGATTTATTAAAGTACAGTAAAGAATTAGACATCCTTTTCAGTAATCAGTGTATAGTATTGCAGCACCATCATATATAAAACTAATTAAGTATACATTGTAGGAATAAATTGCTGGATTTAATTTTATAAGAATATTAAAGGTTGAAGTGAAATTTTTCAACTTTTAAGGTTTATTTCATACTGAATGAATCATCATGAATCATATATACACACACAGATTTTTGAACTGTTTTTCTATTATAGTATGTAACATTGTGGTATTTCAATGCTATCTGAAAAAGCAAAAACAGAAGCTGGAAAAACTGTCCCTAACTCCCTGAGAAGTTTGAACATTGGTATTTACACATTTTTAGTACTAAGATGCACTAAAACAGAAAACACAAAGTAGAACTCTCACTGAGTGGATCCTAAATAAATCTTAACCTCATTTCATTCTAATATATTCATTAGATATATTATTATCTAATATAAACTTCTAGCTGTTCAGTGGATAGTCTGAAGAACACCTGAAGATAGATTTAGCTAATAAAGATTCTATTAATATAAATCACTGGGACCTGATGGATTATATCCCAGAGTTCTGAAGGAACTGGCAAACATTATCTCAGAACTATTGTATCACATCTTGAAAAAATCTTGAAAAAACAGATCCAGGAAACTACAGACCAATCAGCCTAACATCAATACCTGGGAAGATAATGGAAAAAAATAACAAAAAAAACAAATCTGTGAGCATCTAGGAACAAATAAAGTTATAACTAGTAGCGAGCCCGGGTGTGTTAAAAACAGATAATGCCAAACCAATCTTATTTCATTCTTTGACAAAGTGACTAAATTAATAGACCAGTGAAATGCTGTGGACATAGTATATTTAGACTTCAGCGAGGCATTTGACAAAGTAGACCCCAACCTACTTCTTGGTAAGCTAGAAAAAATGTAGGATAGACAGCATCACCACCAATGAGTAGTTCTTAAGGTACTACATCTACATGGAGGGAAGTAAGTAGTGGCTACTACAAGGTTCCATCTTAGACCCAGTAGTTCATAAATGTCTTAGATGAGGGAATAGAAGGGGAACTCATCAAATTTGCAGATTGCTCTAAACTGGCAGGAACAGCCAACACCCCAGAAGACAAGCTCAGGATCCAAAAAGATATTGATAGACTTGAACAATGGGCCTATCAACAAGATGAAATTTAATGTGTAAAAAGCAAGGTTTTACATCTGGCAGGAAAAAGCAAAGGTACAAATATAGATTAGGTGACACTTGGCTCAAAAACAGTAACTGTGAGAGGGACCTTGGAGCCCTAGCGGACGATCACTTAAACATGAGTTAACAGTATGCAATCTGCTTATACCGCAAGAATCCTTCTTTGACAGTTGACCTGGAATACTGCATCCAGTTTTGGTCACCGCATTACAAAAAAGATATTGAGACTTTGGAAAAAGTGTAAGGAAGAGCAACTAAGATGATTAAAGGCCTGAACTTGTAAAGAAAGATTTGCAGGATTTGGGTTTGATTAGTTTAGAGAAAAGTAGAACTAGGGGAGATATGATAGTATTCCAGTATTTGAGAGGCTGCCACAAAGTGGAGGGGGTCAATTTATTTTCCAAAGCACCAGAGGGCAGGACAACAAACAATAGATAGAAACTAATCAAGGAGAGAAGCAACCTGGAATTAAGGAGATACTTACTAATAGCGAAGACAGTTAACCAGTGGAACAGCTTGCTTTCAGAAGTTGTGGGTGTTTCATCACTGGAGATTTTGAAGAAGAGACTGAACAGTCACTTGTCTGAAATGGTATAAGGTCTCCTGTTTGAGCAGGGGGCTAGACTGGATTACTTCCAAGGTCCTTTCCAGCTCTATTCTGATTCTGATTCATTATAACTTGTGTTACATTCTTTGGTTATCATCTTTATAAAGCAGTAATTCCATAAATAATTTATTTCATAAATGTCCAACTGTTCAAAATTAAAAAGGAAAGTTCATTTCACAACATCATCACCAGAACTTTGATTACATGTTTGTGGTAATTACAAAGTTATTCTTTCTTTTTTCTTTTTCTTTTTTTGGCATGCAGTATTGATGACTATATTCTCAGCTCTTGATTTGCATTACAAAAAATTGCCAGTGATTACAGGCAATCCTTACAGTCATTTGACATTACAACAGACACCAGAAAAGATATTGATGAACCAGATTTGAAGTTTCAACAGCTGTGGACACAATCACCGTTTGGGTGCTCAGCAACTGGAATACATTTAAAGCTGTTTGTAGCATCCTGCAGGCATATGAGCCTAATTTTCAACTAGAAACAGTATTTATTTCGAGTTTCTGGCAAAAAAACAAACAAACAAAACACTCATTGTGGAAAATGGGTTTGCTTAATGAATGTGACATTCACTTAATACCATGGATTTACTTAATGAATGCAGAAAAAAAATAGTAAAATTGTGTTGGACATGTGATGATTTGCTTAATAAATAGCATAATTTAAGATTGTAATTCTGAAGTCAATTCCAGTTGTAAATTGAGGAGTCCCTATATAGTCCAGGGGCAGATTTCTCTTGTTATTTTTTATAGGATAGGATAGGATGGGATGGGATGGGATGGGATGGGATGGGATGGGATGGGATGGGATGGGATAGGATAGGATAGGATAGGATAGGATAGGATAGGATAGGATAGGATAGGATAGGATAGGATAGAATAGAATTCTTTATTAGCCAAGCGTGATTGGACACACAGGGAATTTGTCTCTGGTGCATAAGCTCTCAGTGTTTTCAAACAACAAAGTGATGTCATAGATAAAAGATATATGATAAGATATGATCATAATATAATCATAAATCATAAGTTACAAACAAACTGATGAATCATAATATACCAATTGGAGAAGGTAGTACGAAAGAAGGAGAAGATGAGAAAGATGACAAGATTACAAGGATAATAGCAATAATAATAGCCTATTACATGGGTAAATACTGTCTCTTTGGGTAGAAGACAGTGCTGTAGGAGTTAGGTGTTTAACAGAGTGATGGGGAACAAGCTATCTTTGTGTCTAGTTGCTTTGGCATGCAATGCCCTATAGAGGAGTCTTAAGAGGAGAAGTTGAAACAGTTTATGTTTGGGTTCTGTAAATATTTGCTCTGCATAAAACATTTATTTGTGAATCCTCTTTAATTGTTACTTAAATAGTTGAAGAATATTTATATATTAAATTGATAGTAACAAAATATAAAATACAGATTTGTAATTTCATCGGTACAGTACATTCCTTGCCTTTGACAAACCAGTTTGCCTTCTGTAACAGTGCACCCTTTTTATCCTATGTTTGATTATGAAGCTATTTGTTTCAATACAATAGACAAAGGCAGAGCTCCTCACACAACCAGCTCATCTTTTCTGTAGCTTCTGTCAAGCATTTTTGGCAGATGTACACAACTGAATCCTATAACTATGTTAGCTATTTAACTCTGGAGGTTCTAGATAACTCTCTTTGCAAAGCTAGTTCCTCTATAGGAGAATGTTTGCAATGTGATTTATGGTGACTTCCTCTATCTCAATATTGCAGCTTTGTTGGCTGATCAGTATAGGCACTCGTCTATTTGCAAAAGAATACAAGGAACTGTTTTACAAGGATATTGGTATATATTAGGGTTGTGCAGCTCTTTGAATCTGTAAGCAAAATTGTGGTTCAGGATGTACAGGGATTTGAATGGAACACCTCTCTGATCTTTAAAGCAACTGCACGTCCTCGGAACCATTATGGTTTATTCATTCATTCATTCATTTATTTGGAATGTGTGTATACAACTGACTTTCTTAACAGATTAGGCCAGATTATATGAATATAAAAGCAGAAAATACAATTAAAAATTAAACTATATTAAAATAGTACATATTAATTAAAATAGCCAAATAAAAAAGTCATGACTTTCCAGCATCAGCAGTGGATTCAGATGGATCTAAAACTGCAAATCCAATCTTTAAGAAGTGAAATTTACCTAAAACAAACTTTATTCTTCCAAATCCGGTAATCAATACTGCAGAATCAGCAACAATCCCATCTCGTTTATATTGTGTTTCCATTTGTTCATCTACATTCAGTCCCTAAGGACAGATAAAATATACAGGTAGTCCTTGACTTAAAAGAGTTTGTTTAGTGACTGTTCAAGGTTTACAACAGCATTGAAAAAAATGACTTATGAACGTTGCAACATCCCATGGTCACGTGATCAAAATTCAAATGCTTGGCAACTGACTCATATCCTGGGATCATGTGATTACCTTGTGACAAGCTATGTCAATGGGGAAGCCAGATTCACTTAACAACCATGTTACTAATCTAATAACTGCAGTGATTCACTTAAGAACTGTGGCAAAAACAGTTGTAAAAACTCATTTAACAACTATCTCACTCAGCAACAGAAATTTTGAGCTCAGTTATGGTTGTAAGTCAAGGACTATCTGTAACTTGAGATATATTGCTTTTATTGCTAGTTATAATAATGAGTTAAGCTCAGTGGTGGGTTCCCCCTGGTTCACACTGGTTCTATAGAACCAGTAATAAAACCAGTGGGAGGCTCCGCCCACTGACCCCAATGTCATCAAAATGCTTCTGTGCTTGCGCAGAAGAGTGTACGCACTTGCTTGCTTTGCTCATGCGTGCGCACGGCCCCGCTGCGAACCGATAGTAAAGGTAAGTAGAATCCACCCCTGGTTAAGCTTCAATACTATTTGAAAGAATTAAGGGAAATTATCAAGCTGGCTCCAGGGGATTATCAAGGCTTCCTTGAGTGAGGGTGTCTTGCCATCCGCCTTGAAAGAGGCGGTGGTGAGGCCCCTCCTCAAGAAGCCTGCTCTGGATCTGGCTGTTTTGGCTAACTACCATCCAGTCTCCAACCTTCCCTTCTTGGCGAAGGTTGTTGAGAGTGTAGTGGCGTGACAGCTTCCTAGGTAACTGGATGAAGCTGTCTATCTGGATCCACTCCAGTCCGGCTTCAGGCCCGGGCACAGCACGGAAACGCATTGGTCGATGCTCTCTGGAGGGCTCAGGATAGGGGTTGCTCTTCTATCCTGGTCCTGTTAGATCTCTCAGCAGCTTTTTATACCATTGACCATGGTATCCTGCTGCACCGGTTGGAGGGGCTGGGAGTGGGAGGCACCGTTTTGCAGTGGTTCTCCTCTTATCTCTCCGACCGGTTGCAGTCGGTGTTGGCAGGGGGGCAGAGGTCAACCCCGAAGCACCTTGTTTGTGGGGTGCCGCAGGGATCATCCTCTCGCTCCTTCTGCTCAACATTTATGTGAAGCCATTGGGTGAGATCATCTGTGGAGATGGGGTGGAGTTCTATCAGTACGCTGATGATACTCAGCTGTACATCTCCACCCCAGGCCATCCCAACGATGCCCTTGAAGTGATGTCCCGGTGCCTGGAGGCCGTGCGGATTTGGATGGGGTGTAACAGGCTTCAACCCAACCCTTCCAAGACCGAGTGGCTGTGGCTTCCGGCGTCCCTATATAGCCAGCTGGTACCATCGCTGGCTATTGGAGGTGAGTTATTGGCCCCCACAGACAGGGCTCGCAACTTGGGTGTCCTCCTGGATGCACGGCTGTCTTTAGAACAGCATATGATGGCCGTGGCCAGGTGGGCTTTTTATCAGGTTCGCCTGATTCGCCAGTTGCATCCCTTTCTGGATCGGGACTCCTTACGCCAGTCACTCAGGCACTCATCACTTCCCACCTGGACTACTGCAATGCTCTCTACATGGGGCTCCGCTTGAGGAACACCCAGAGGCTCCAACTGGTGCAGAATGCGGCCACGCGGGGGATTATGGGAGCGAGGGGGCACTCCCATGTGACACCTCTCCTGCGTGAGCTACATTGGCTTCCAGTGGTCTTCTGGGTGCGCTTCAAGGTGTTGGTCAGCACCTTTAAAGTGCTCCATCGCATAGGACCTGGGTATTTGCAGGACCACCTTCTGCCGTCAATAGCCTCCCACCGACCCTCCCACAGAGAGGGACTCCTCAGGGTGCCGTCAGCCAGGCAATGTCGGCTGGCGACCCCCAGGGGAAGGGCCCTCTCTGTGGCAGCTCCTGACCTCTGGAACGATTTGCCCCCGGAGATACGAAGGATATCGGATCTCCGGGTCTTTCGCCATGCTCTAAAAACTTTTCTTTTCCATCAAGCAGGGCTGGCATGAACCCCCCCTTTTTTTTCTAGCTTTTTTAGTTTTTTAAATTGTCAATGGGTTTTAGTTTGAATGTTTTAAATTTTGGGGCCAAAGTCATGGAATTCTTTTTAAAAATTTTAAATTTTGTATTGGTATGTGTTTTAGTTTTGGCTGTGCACCGCCCTGAGTCCACTAGGAGAAGGGCGGTATACAAATTGAATAAAATAAAATAAAATAAAATAAATAAAAAAGATAGAGTATAGAACATACATAATAATGGAATAGAATATGTAGAATAACAGAGTTGGAAGAGACATTGAAGGTCTTCTAGTTCAACCACCTGCTCAAACAGAAGATCCTATGCCAGGGGTGGGCAAATGTGGCTGTTTTACAACCTGTGGACTTCAACTTCCAGAATTCCTGAGCCAGCTTGGAATTCTGGAAGTTGAAGTCCACAGGTTGTAAAACAGCCACATTTACCCACCTCGTCCTATGCCATTTCAGAAAAGTGGCTTGTCTTCTTAAAAGCCTCTAGTGATGGGGCACCTCAGCTTCTGAAGGCAAGGCATTCCATCCCTCTGTTAATGCAACCTAGGATTGCATTGGTTTTTGTGGCTGCTGCCATACACATATTTAAGTGATTTTCCACTAAGAGTCCAAGATCTTGTTACTGTGAACATTACTGTGTTACATTCATTCTTTTGTAAATAGTTATAAACCATTAATTCTATGCCTAGAAACTCTAACTGAAGCCAGGTAATACGGTAGGATGGACCCATACAGAAAAAAAATTGATAACATTGACTGATTAATGTTGTGTAAATATTTATCAATGACATTAATAAAATATATAAAGATTATGCAGCCTTAGCAGTAAACATACTATAAAGACAGAAAGAAAATGGACATATGTTGTGATTATTAAGTTATAATATGTTAGAATGAAATATAAACAATTAAAATGTATGGACCTATTATTTCTCTTTTAGAAAAACAGGATATGAATGTAATGCTGATTTACAATGCATTCAGTCTTTGTGCTGTATGCACAGGCATGGATGATTCTTGAAATACAACCACTGGCATTTGTTCACATTTTGCATCTAATCAGTGATTTTGTATGTAATTATGCATTTTGCAGGTGAGGTGTTAATGTGGGTTATATGGTACATCAGCTGCAGGATGCCACTTGAAATAGTGCACTGGAAAATCTTGAGACAAACAACATTCAATTAGGCACACATCCATGAACAGCTGTGCTAAGTATCACTGGCATCAGCTCAGATGTACATTTCTCAATGAGATCCTACTGCTAGCCAGTTTTAAAAACAGGTTTAAGCTGATTACAAGTTTTATTATTACCAGCTTCTTTTAGAAGCCTGTGACTTAGTTGGAAAACTTACAATTTCTATTTCAGAATTGCAATCTAGGCTGATTCATTTTCATTAGATAAAACATGGCCCTGTCTCTGCCACAAACCTCATTTCAGGCTGAAAGTTGATGAGATAAATATGAATACCAAAGGCCTGCCAGATTTTTTAGCATATTAGTACACACTTAGCCATGTGTTTTAAATGAGTAGCACTGGACAGTCTACTGCCTATTGATCCAAAGCCAATACTGCTCTCGTATACCATTCAATTAAAAAAAAGCAAATAAAACAAACCTGTTTAACAATCATTTCACAAATACTAGCTGTACACCTCATTGCAATCAGTTGTTGTTTTGAAGAAAGAATAAGTGGCAGTTGCTTCATTTTATTGCATAGATTAAGTATCCTTCCCCTCGGTGTTGCTAGTGAAACCAGTACTTCTCAGAGAATTTGCACTGAGATCTGCAAAGTTGTTAATTAAACACATAATTCTGCCAGGTTTATGACACATTTGATTATGCCAAGTTTTTCGATAATATGCTACACGTGGGTGTGTTCCAAACTTGATTTCACTGTTGACATGAAAGCACTATCAGGAGCTTTTAGTCATGTTGAACTGCCAAGTCCAAACCAGAATCCTTATGAATATAAATTCTTGAACATACTTATGGGCTTTCTGAAATTATTAGAAAAACACTTTAAGAAATAATAAACAAGACTTAATAGAACTTTAGTCAGAGCCACCAGTCTCTTCTTATGTAATACCAGATTAATCAATCAATTCATCCATTCAATTTATATAACTTTCCATCCCACACATGTGATTCTGGGTTGCTCATACAATTAAGAACAAACAACAAAAAAGGAGGTACAAATAAACAACTAAAATGAAAATCATTAAAACAATTTACAGCTTAATTGGTAGGAGAGTACAATATATACAACTGCTAAAAATATAACCACCCAAGAGGCTCTGTCCCGCTGCTGATCCCAGGCACAATGACAAAATCATGTCTGAAGAATTTTCTGAAAGGTTAGCAGGATTGGGACCACATAAACCTTGAGAAGATGACATTCCAAAGGGCAGGTGCTATGGCAGAAAAGACTGTCCTATTGGCTCCTGTAAGATGATGTTCCTTGGTTGATAGTATCTGTTATATATTTCTTCTATCATACTTGATGAATTTATGGTCTGACTTATAGTACAACCTGTATAATATTTTAGTGAACATTAAAAATAAAAGTTAAATATTCTTATGTGAAATTTCACGGTATTGATAACATTGGTCAACAACAGTTTTGTCACATGGATTTCATACGTTGTTCTAAACAAACTTTTTCAAGCTGAAATCAAACTATTTGAAATCAAATTGTTCTGTCGTGCTTAATTTTCTCAAGATCCCATCTTCAATATTCTGTTCAATTAGTGACATTATAGTACTTTATTTTAATTATAGTCTAATATATTTTTAGCACTCATTAAGCAAAATCTAGTTGTCACTATTGTTCTTGAGCATAAATAATCCCAAAACAAAGGAAGAAAGTATGACAAACAAAGCCTAAATTTGTATTTATATCCTTCAAGACCTGTTAGCAATAGGGATAGTAAGTTAGTTAATAATTCAAGATTCCCCAAATGTTCTTTTATATGTACAGTACACACGTGCATATGTATATAAAACTTTCCATTTAACTATAAGTATTTATATGGTATTACCAATTTTATTAGTTAGGTAAGAATTGTAAAACTGAAATTAATGCATTCTATACTACATTCTAGTTATAACATAGATAAATTCTATATGAAAACTAAATTTAATCAATTGCAGTAAAAACTTAATTTGCATCATATCAAAGCCTCTTTTTTTTTGTAAAATGACTTATTTATATTTATCAGCTCACACAGTTATTATATCAACCAAGAGTCTACTATAATCTAAGACCTAAGGGTTTTTCTTGAAACCAGATTATGCCCAATTAATTATTATTGGAGAACATCTTCTGCAGTCCTTTTGCCAAAGTAGCTGTTAAATTTTAACACCCACATGTAACAAAGATATTGGCCAATAACCTTTAAGTTCATGCTGTCCTTACCAGTTTTAAAAATTACAGTTGTAGAAGCTTCATATTATAAAGCTATCAAGGCCTCTATTGTTGATTGCCTGACATATCTTCAATAATATAGGAAGTTACTATCTCTGAAATTTTTGTACTTTAAATTATACCATCTGGACCTCGGGCCTTTCCAAATTTCATCATATCAATAATGTCAAAAATTTATGTAACATTAAGTTGTAGTTAAAATCTCAACTGTGCAGCCAAGATTTCTGGAAGACTTATTTTGTTTGAAAAATAAAGATATAGCACCCATCTGTTCACTGATTATATCAATATTTGCCTAGTATGAATCTTTATAAATCTAAAGAAAAGAAAATTAATATCATCATTATGCATTATTTTAAAAAATGTGGATTTTATCTTATTTTGTTTCAAACAAGACTTTTTTCTATTTCTTTGCCCCGTTCTCATATTGCATTCGATACAATTTCATCCAAAATTTAATGCATATAATTGATCAAGGTCCAATTTTAACTGATCTAAAAGGATGATATGCATTGGGAGTTTGATTTCTAATATGTATATTCAATACTTTATTTATTTCCTAATTTTCTACATTGTAATTTCCACATTTTTCTGCCGGGAAAACTATTAAGATATTATTTTACTAAAAATAAATTCTTAGAAATACCACAAAGTATCACAACTCTTTTTGTTCTTTCCAGTTATTTAATAAACTGAAAGTCTTCCAACAAAACATATGTTAGTACCACACCAATACCTTAAAAAAAAATCAGAATATAATATTGATTGATTATGTGCTATCAAGTCAATGTTAACTTTTAGTGACTTTTTCAAAGATGATCTGTCTCAATCTTGTCCTTTAGGTGTTCAAAAAATATCTAGTCCATCAAATTTGCTGTTAGTCATCCTGGTTCTTTTTCTCTTTCCTTTCATATTTAACAGCATTACATAGTCTCAGAAGACCTGGGTCTTCACGTAACACATCCCAAATATGACAATATGATTCAGATCATTTGTGGTTGAATGAGAACTCGGGATTATTTGTTTGATGAGCCATTTGTCTGTTTTCTTGGGTATCCACTGTATTTTCCAGAGTCTTCTCCAACACTATCAAAATTATTTCTTATCCTCGTTCTTCAAAGGCCATGATTAGGAGGGCACAAGAAAACCATAGCTTGCACCATTCTAATCCATATAGGCATAGATGTGGCATGGTATCTGAATAGTTTTTTTCAACACTTTCATTGCTACTGGACCAAGTGCTAGTCTACTGTTGATACTTGACCTTGACTGTAAGGGCAGAAGATCTCTACAGCATCTTCATTATAAATGCTAAGGCTGATTGCTTTGACTATTGTGATTAATTTATCTTTATATTTAATTTAGTCCTTGGTTTTCCTAGTTTTTATAACTATAATTTCTGGATCTTTTTCATTGTTTCTATTAGTATAGTATCATCAGTACAAAACATGCTGTTGATGCTTCTGTCTCCAATTTTAAAACCACAACCAACTTCTTCTAGTCCAGCCTCTCTTTAATATGTATTATGCATATAAATTGAATAAATGAAGGAGAGTACACAGCCTTGTGTCATCTCGTTGTTGATGTGAAGGCAGTATATGCTATTAAGACTGTGGTTTCCTGTCCTGCACTTACTGTATATTTCACATCAGGGTATAAAAAGAAAAAGAAAAGTTTTCACCATACGTTTTCACCAGAGGTGGGTTTCAGCAGGTTCTGACCAGTTCTGGAGAACTGGTAGTAAAAATTCTGACTGGGCCCGCCCCCATCTATTCTCTGCCTCCAAAGTCCCAGCTGATTGGGAGGAAATGGGGATTTCCATCCACCATCATCTTATTTATTTATTTATTTATTTATTTATTTGTTTATTTATTTATTTATTTATTTAATTTGTATACCGCCCTTCTCCCAGAGGGGACTCAGAGTGGAGAACAACCAAAATTAAAAAACATACAAATACAAAAGTTAAGATAATTAAAAAAGAATTAAATCATTAGCTTCCCAATTTAAGACCCCCAAAGCCATAAAATTAAAATCCCAATTTAAAAACCATTTAGGCTAGGCCGGCTTGGTGGAATAAAAACGTCTTCAGGGCTTTACGGAAGGTATGGAGGTCTGGGATCAATCATATTCCAGGAGGCAGCTCGTTCCATAGGGCAGGTGCCCCCACAGAGAAGGCTCTCCCCCTGGGGGCCACCGGCCGACATTGCCTGACCGACGGCACCCTGAGGAGGCCCTCTCTGTGAGAGTGTATTGGCCGGTGGGAGGTTATCGGTAGCAGCATGCAGTCTCGCAAATATCCTGGCCCTAAGCCATGGAGTGCTTTAAAGATGAGAACCAACACTTTAAAGCGCACCCGGAAGACCACTGGGAGCCAATGCAGCTCACGCAGGAGAGGTGTTACGTGGAAGTGCCACGTTGTTCCCATAATCACCCGCGCGGTGATTATCTATTTTATGGGATATACTGAAATACAGCAGTTCATTTTTTGTAATATAATCATGGTTCCAAAAATGGTCATGTTTTTGCTGTGATATCCCACAGAATTTTAGGAATGAAAATAGCTCTCTGTGTACTTTTTAATTGAATTGGAATTCCAGACAAAATTTTCAGCTGAAAGTGTGTGTGTGTCTGTCTATCTATCTATCTATCTATCTATCTATCTATCTATCTATCTATCTCCAGTAAAACCTGGCTAGAAAGAATTTGCACATAAAAGCCTACGAAAAAGATAAAGAAACATTGTACCTTTACAGGAAGGATACCTGAGTAGAGGATGTGGCTCACTGATGATGCCTTATGAGGCAGAAATAGCTATCTGAGTCTCCCAAAGAGCAGCACAGAGTTGCTGTTTGTCAGCAAGAAACAAAAAGCCCAGAAACTTGTGAATGAGATTTCACAGAACCAGGGCTGTAGAACATCTTAGCTTACATAGGTAAAACCTGGCTAGAAAGAATTTGCACATAAAAGCCTACGAAAAAGAAAAAGAAACATTGTTCCTTTACAGGGAGGATACCTGAGAAGAGAGTGTGGCTCACTGATGACGCCTTATGAGGCAGAAATAGCTATCTGAGTCTCCCAAAGAGCAGCACAGAGTTGCTGTTTGTCAGCAAGAAACAAAAAAAACCTGGCTAGAAAGAATTTGCATATATATATATATATATATATATATATATATATATATATATATATATATATATATATATATATATATATATATATAATATTACTCAAAACCTCACTATAATACTAAATTATAATTTAATTATATTAAATTAAATTATAATTTAATGTTTTTAAAATATTCTGAATATTTTCAAATCAGAATTTTCATTTGCACTACTGCCCTATTAAATGTATCAACACAATGAACACTGGTTGTATAGGGAATTTCAAAATTAACTTCATAACACAAAACATCGAAGGTCAGGACTTTTTATTCCAATTAAAAATAATATTATATAGATTATTTGCATTTTAAAAATTTACCATTTCTTATTTTGATAAGATTTAGGAAAGGATGACACATAAATATTAGGGCTATATAAAGACTGCCCAACACATTTCATGACTAGATTCCTCAGTTCAGAAGAATGCATACTGACTTTTTATCATCTGACAGGTAAACCTTCTAGACTTGCATGTAAGAGAGGAAATAATAGGGCTCTGTCCTTCTATTATCTGGAATGGAAAATGCATTAAATCCTAACAGCACTAATATTCTTTTTGCATTTTATCAGAACTGGATGACATTTGCAGAAAGGTTACAGCAGAATCTTGAAATCTTGTAAAATGATTGCAGGAGTTTTCTGTTAACATAGTCTATTTGATTGCTTCCACAGCATTCTTAAGGATCCCAGACATATTTTGTTAGCTAAAGGAGACTAAGTTCTCTTTTCTGTCATTGATCAATCTGAATGATTACTTAACATGCACATTGACACATCTGTCTTTAGGGCCCAAATATAAATGAGTTGAGTGTGTTTGTGTGCGTTGGGATAGAAGATCTAAAGATAAGAGAAGGACAAATTGACATAATTATTTGTGTCATGATCCAAATGCATAGGTATACTATAGGTGGTACTTGGCTCAATAATAATATTGTGACAGGGATCTTGAGGTCCTAGTTGACATATATGAGCCAACAGTGTGCTAGAGCTAGGCTGCATTAACAGAGGGATATAATCAAGATCACATGAAGTGTTAATACCAGTCTATATAAGCTTTGGTAAGACCACACTTGGAATACTGTATCCAGTTTTAATCACCTTAGTGTAAAATATATGTTGAGATGCTAGAAAGAGTGCAGAGATGATTAGGGGACTGGAGGTTAAAACATATGAAAAATGTTTGCTGGAATTGTCTAGTTTAATAAAAAGAAGAACTAGGGGTAGCAGAGTTCCAGTATCTCAGGGGTTGTCATAAAAAAAAGAAAGTCAACCTATTCTCCAAAGCGCCTGAAGGCAGGACAAGAAGCAATGGATGGAAACTAATCAAGGAGAGAACAACCTAGAACTAAGGAGAAATTTCCCGACAGAACAATTAAGATGTTGTGCATGCTCCAATACTGGAAGTTTTTGAGAAGAGAACATTTGTGTGAAATGGTATACGATTTCCTGTCTGAGCAGGAGATTGGACTAGAAGACCTCCAAGATCCAACTCTGTATTCTATTATTTTATTTTAACTGAATTTTCTACAATTTTACACTTATGATTTTGCCATTGTTGTTGTTAGTGATGATGATGGTGATGATGATAAATGAACATGAGAACCTGACTGAGTAAAAATGAACACAATTTAAAAGAAAATAAATGCTATAATGTAACATATTGTGAAAAGAAAAGGGTGGGAAAAAGAGAAAAGAGTAATGGAAAGCTGGATAAGCAAACTAATTTAAGGCTAATTAAAAATGAATCAGTGGTTCTGCAATAGAAAATGCTGGCAGCACAGAATCACTCAAAAAGAAAATTGGATGACAATGAAATTTGATTGTAATGACCTCCAATATAGACATCCACCCACCCTTCGCACCCACCCACCCCATGCATGTCTATATCATTTTTATCATGAAGGCTGCTTTTTGGGGAGCTAATTACTAGAATCATTCCAAGTTGGGGATGGTCCCCTCAGTTCCTTTAAATAATGGATCACTTCGCTTCTGTCTTCACTGATATGGTATAGAAGCAAGCAGCAGATTCTTGTGTTGTTTTTAACAGCAAAGACAGCCTTTCAATCATGGAAAAGTTGCATGGAAATTTTTGATTCAAAGTGAATGAATCATTTTCCTATGTTGAAAGCCAGTTTGGTGTAGTGGTTAAGACAAAAGACTAGAAATCAGCAGACTGTGAGTTTATAGTCCCACTTTAGCCATGAAACCCAGCTGGGCGACCATGGACAAGGTGCTGTTCCTCAGGTCAACCCAGGGGGGAAATCCAGCAGGTTCTGACAGGTTCTGGAGAACCGGTAGCAGAAATTTTGAGCAGTTCGGAGAACCGGCAAATACCACCTCTGGCTGGCCCCAGAGTGGAAATGCAGATTTTGCAGTATCCTTTCCCTGCCACGCCCACCAAGCCACACCACGCCCACCAAGCCATGCCCACAGAACTGGTAGTAAAAAAATTTGGATTTCACCACTTGGTTAACCCACTTCACAGGATTGTTCTGGGTAAAATAGGACATATGTGTTGCATATGTTCTCTGCCTTGAATTATTAGTAAAACAATATTGTAAAAACAATCAAGATTGGAGATAAAAACTAACTAACTAACTAACTAACTAAATAAATAAATAAATAAATAAAAATACCAACACTCTCAAATCTGAAATATAAAACATTGCATGAGGTCACTCATTATATAAATTCTAAAACATATGCTTATGAGAAATGCTGGCTATGTTGATATATGTTTAAGTAGTTGTCTTCAGAAATTGCCCAATATTCAATTTCCTTGTGAGGTTCAGAAATGGGCTATTCCTGTCGACAACATTTGATTTCCAATAAAATATGACTTCATACTGAAATGCAGAAAAAAAATTGGTAAAAAAATGTTTCAGGTGTTATGATTCTTTCAGTTAATCTTGACTCCTGGTAATTACATGTTTCATCTATGCAGTTTTCTTGGCAACACTTCAGAAATTTTGCAAAATCTTTTTCCTAAAGTTAAGACAAAGTTACTGGCCCAAAGTCAGTCATTTGGTTTTTGGGCATAAATGCTGGACTAGAATTCAGATCTCCCTGCTCTTAGTCCACCACTTTTAATTGCTACACCAAACTGGTTCTTCTCATAGTCCAGCACAGGGGTGTCAAACTCAGTTTCATTGAGGGCTGCATCAGGATTGTAGTTGACTTCAGGGGGGGCAGGGGGGCATTGCTGGGAGGGCCTTGGCATGGTTGGTGTGGTGGGCATAGCCAGATCCCACTGCTGCTGTGCTCGCTCTCCTTTGCCAGGTTGCTCATAGTGTGTGCAGGATGGTAAAGTGTATGGGTCAGAGGGAAGACCACTCCATCTCCTTACAAAGAGACCCAGCTTTCTAACCAAAGCATCCTCAGTGATAGAATGGGAGACCACCAGGAGACATCAGGAGGAGGTGACAAGGGGATGACAAAAGGCAGCAGGGCTGCTGGTGACCCTCACTCTCATTATAATCTCCTTCCTTCCTTCCTTCCTTCCTTCCTTCCTTCCTTCCTTCCTTCCTTCCTCCCTCCCTCCCCTTCTTTTTCCTTCCCTCTTCCTTTTCCTTTCTTTCTTCTTCCTTCCCCTCTTTCCTTCTTTTTCCTTCCTTGCTGTCTTCCCCTCTTTCCTTCTTTTTCTTTGTCTTTTCCCTTCTTGGATGCTCAAATGCCAAAGGGGAAGCATTCCTCGCCTTGTGATCAAATACCCTTTTGCTAGTATTTTTTGGCCACTTATAAGACTGAGAACAAACCAGGCTGAGTTTATCCCATGCTTTCATTTTGTGGGGGCGTTCGCAGACTACAATACAGTAAAACTGTCAAAATGATGGCTCTGATAGTTGATCAGAGCTCCTCTGTTTTTTATGTGCAACAGCTTTAGCATTTAAGAACAGAAGTAAGTTAGTTGCTTTTCTATTAATACATAATCTTTAAAAGCGCTCTCCTGTAGGGACCCTGCCATGGTCTAATTCAGACTGGAAATATAGCAAAGGAAAATATTTTTCCCTACTTGCTTTGACCTGTTTTCCCCACTGGAAATAGCTGTTTGCAATACACAAGGAGAAGATACTTTCCTAAGAGCTCACATTTCAAGTATGCCAATGTGCACATGAGGTATCCCAGGGTAGGGAAGGCCATGGAGGCCCAAGTGATAGAACAGGCCCTCAAGGCCTCCCTGACCCACTAAGATACTTCATGGTTCTCCCTCCCTTCCTGCCACAAGGACTCATTTACCTTGCAAACATTTGTCTTCCTCTCTTTGTTTCTCTGTTTCTTTGCCTCTGAGGAAGGGAGAAGAGATTTGGCTAGGAAATGCTTTTTGTGCTGAGAATGGACACTCCTGGGATTCAGGCACCTATCCTCTTTTGCAGAGAGTCAGAAACCCAGAAATTTTCATTCTTGGCATGAAAAGTGTTTGCCAGTCTCCTACTCCTCCCCCCCCCAAACTACTTTCCACTTAACTACTTAATGAGACCTCGTTCTCCAACCAAGCACACTTGCATGCAAATGGGGTGACACAAAGAGAGGGAGGGAGGGAGGGAGGAGGGAGGGAGAGCAAGAGAGAGAGAAAGAGGAGAGAGAGAGAGAGAGGAGAGGCAGAGAAATCCAATGCAACCTCTGTTTGTGTGTGTGTGTGTGTGGTGTGTGTGTATGGGAGAGAGAGTGATCTTCAGCCAGGGCACCTAAGCTGCTGGCAGCAGTGCAGGCAGCAGGAGCCACTGGAGCCACTGAGGCAGTGGGCGGTGGAGTACGAAGCAAGGTGGGGGGGGTACAGAACTGCCCCTCACATGCCCCGCACTGGCTTACCTAAGCACCCTGCCAGCCAGGCACTGAAGCATTGCAACTGCCACCTCAGCGAGACAAAGAGAGAGAGAGAGACTCTGTGTGTGTATGAGAGACTCTGTGTGTGTGTATGAGAGAGAGAGAGAGAGCGTGATCCCTTCTTCAGTCGGGGCATTCAAGCTGCTGGCAGGGTGGGTAGTGGGGCAAGAGTCACCTGAGCAGCCGTTTTTCTACTCATCCTCCCCACTCAAGCAGCAGCAGTCTCTGTGGGATAGCAGGGCCTCTCATTTCTTCCCTGGTGTGGTGACCGCAGGCCCTCTCATTTCTCTTCTGGTGAGGTGAACTACAGCTTCAGTTGGGCATTCAAGCTGCTTACCTTCAAACAGTAAGGCCAGCCATGGAATCAGAATCAGACAGGTGCAAGAACCAACCCCATCCATGGCCCTGGTGCGTTTCTCACTTATGTGAACCAGCCTTACTGTTTGAAGGCTGAACGAAGTCTTCAACTGAGTGAGGAAACACTGCAGGGCCAGGCCACATCCAGCCCACTGGAGTTCACTGTGCCAGGGCAGGAATGAGACCCTGTCCCATGGAGCCCGCTGCCCCTTGGATGGAGAGGAGGAGGAGCAGAAGAATGGTAAAGCTTTGCACTGGCTGGCCAGGCAGGGAGCAGGTCAGAAGGTGCTGGCTGGCTGGTTGGGGAGGGGGCAATCATGGCTTCAATCATCACCAGCAGTTTGAATGCCCAACTGAAACTGGAGTTCGCTGTGCTGGGGTCAAAATGACTTCCTTGACTTCTCAAGGAAACTAGATCCTTGTTTGTGTCCGGCTATTGATAATTTGAATCTGGCTATTTGTGTTTTGAGTAAGAATTCTGAATTGGTATGTTCGATCTGCCAATTGTTTGTTTTCTTCGCCATCCATAATATTCTTAGAAATCAACACAAGGGGTCAAACGTGTTATGCTTTCCTGCTTCTTCAAAGTTACTTTTGTTTCCAGGAAAGATGTGCATGATTCTAATGTTGTTAGATAAAGACACAACTTGATATCTGAATATCTTTCCCAAGGCCTTTATTTTATTCTATTATATTTCTTCCTGTTTGTTCCTTTACTGTTTATAATTTATTGCAAAAGGCAGGAAATCTTCCATACATTATTTTCATGATCAGTTCTAAGGCTGGTTACTCTACTTATAAGTTTGGTATTTACATATAATCTTGGTCCTTTTTTTTTTCACTGTGCCCCTTGTTTTTTCCTGCTAAAGTTTGCAGATGATTAGCATTTTCAGATATCAGAGTATTGCCATCAGCATAGCACATATTATTGATATTTCTTAAACTAAGTTTAAAATCACGCTTGAATTCTGATTCATCTTCTCTCAATATATTTTCCTATTGAATAAGTAAGGGGAGTAAATACAGCCTTTCCCCTTCACGGATTATTGCCTTGTCATGGCAAAGGGGCTTGCATAGCTCAATGAAGCTATGAGCTATGCCGTGCAGGGTCACCCAAGACAGACAGGTCATAGCAGAGAGTTCTGACAAAATGTGATCCACTGGAGAAGGAAATGGCAACCCACTCCAGTATCTTTGCCATGAAAAGGCAGGGAGGAGCCTGAGTGGTGTAGGAGGCTAATGCCTCCTAAGGCAGCATTTAACATCCAGCTGCCTGCAATTACTGCAAGTTCAATTCTCACCAGGCTCAAGGTCGACTCAGTCTTCCATCCTTTCTAAGGTGGGTAAATTGAGGACCCAGTTTGTGGGAGCAATAAGCTGACTTTGTATAAATATACAAAAGTATGAAGGCTATTGCTTAATGCATTGTAAGCCACCCTGAGTCTCCGGAGAAGGGCGGCATATAAATCAATTAAAAAAAAAAACAAACAAACCCATGGACAGTACCAAAAGGAAAAAAAAGATATGACACTGGAAAATGAGCTCCTCAGGTCGAAAGTGTCCAATATGCAACTAGGGAACAGGAGAGGGATAGTACTACTAGTGTCAGAAAGAGTGAAGCATCTGAGCCAAAGCCAAAAGGACACTCAGCTGTGGATGCATCTGGTGGTGAAAGGAAAGTCTGATGTTGTAAAGATTTTTTTCCCCATAGGAACCTGTAAGTTCCATGAATCAAGGTAAGCTGGACGTGGTCAAACAAGAGATGAAAAGACTGAACATTGACATCTTAGGAATCAGTGAAGTAAAATAAACATGAATGGGTGAATTTAATTCAGATGGCCATCAGGTATACTACTGCAGGCAAGAATCCCTCAGAAGAAATGGAGTAGCCTTCATAATCAATAAAAGAGTAGGAAAAGAAATATTGGGATACAATCCCCAAAATGATAGAATGATCTCAGTTTGAATCCAAGGCAAACCATTCAATATGTCAGTAATCCAAGTCTATGCGCCAACCACTGATGCTGAAGAGGATGAAATTGACCGGTTCTATGAACCCCTACAGCACCTTATAGAATTAACACCAAAAAATGATGTCCTTATCATCATGGGGGGTTGGAATGCTAAAGTAGGAAGCCAAAAGATAAGCAGAATAACAGGCAAGTTTGGCCTTGGAATACAAAATGAAGCAGAGCACAGGCTGGTAGAATTTTGTCAAGAGAATACGATGGTCACAGCAAACACTCTTTTCCAACAACCCAAGAGACGACTCTACACATGGACATCACCAGATGGTCAACACAGAAATCAGATGGACTATGTGTTCTGCAGCCAAAGATGGAGAAGCTCTATACAGTCAGTAAAAACAAGTCTAGGAGCTAACTGTATAGAGCTTCTATATTGCAAAATTTAGACTTAAATTGAAGAAAATAGGGAAAAGCATTAGGCCATTCAAGTATGAACTAAATCATATCCCTGATGAATATACAGTAGAGTTGACAAATAGATTTAAAGAATTAGATCTGATAGACAGAGTGCTTGAAGAACTATGGACGGAGATTCATAACATTGTATAAGAGGTAGCAACTAAAACCACACCAAAGAAAAAGAAAGGCAAGAAAGCAAAATGGTTGTCTGAGGAAGCTTTGCAAATAGCTGAGGCAAGAAGGGAAGCAAAAGGCAAGGGAGAAAGAGAAAGATACACCCAGTTGAATGCAGAATTCCAGAGAATAGCTAGAAGAGGTAAGAATGCCTTCTTAAATGAACAGTGCAAAGAAATAGAAGAAAACAATGGAATAGAGAAAGAAAATTGGAAATATGAAGGGAATGTTTCATGCAAAGATGGGCATGATAAAGGACCAAAATGGCAGGGACCTAACAGAGGCAGAAGAGATTAAGAAGAGGTGGCAAAATTATAGAGAAGAATTATACAAGAATGAGTTTAATGTCCCTAATAACCACGATGGGGTGGTCACTGACCTCGAGCCAGACATCCTAGAATGTGAAGTCAAATGGGCCTTAGGAAATCTGAGCAACAACAAAGTTAATGGAGGAGACAGTATCCCAGCTGAGCTATTCAAAATCTTAAAAGACAATGCAGTAAAAGTGCTGCACTCAATTTGCCAGCAAATTTGGAAAACTCAACAGTGGCCACAGGATTGGAAAAGGTCAGTTTAATTCCAATTCCAAAGAAAGGCAATGCCAAAGAATGTTCAAACTATAGCACCATTGCATGCTAGTAAGGTTATGCTTAAAATCCTCCAGCAGTATGTGGCTCAAGAACTACCAGAAATACAGGCAGGATTTCGAAGAGGCAGAGAAACTAGAGCTCAAATTGCCAACATACGCTGGATCATGGAGAAAACTAGGGAGTTCCAGAAAAACATGTACTTCTGCTTTATTGATGCTAAAGCCTTTGATTGTGTGGATCACAACAAATTGTGGCAAGTTCTAAAGAGATGGGAGTACCAGACAATTAATACCAGACCAAACTCAACATTAAGAAAACTAAGATCATGGAATCCGGCCCTTTCAATTCATGGCAAATAGATGGGGAAGAAATGGAGTAGTGACAGATTTTATTTTCCGGGGCTCCAAGATCACCACAGATGGGGACTGCAGCCAAAAAATTAAAAGACGCTTGCTCCTGGGGAGGAAAGCTATGGCAAATCTAGACAGTACTAAAAAGCAGAGACATCACCCTGCCAACAAATGTGTGTATAGTCAAGGTCTATGGTTTTCCCAGTTGCAATGTATGGCTGTGAAAGTTGGACGATAAGAAAGGCTGAGCGGCAAATAATTGAGGCCTTTGAACTATGGTGCTGGAGGAGACTCCTGTGAGTCCCTTGAACTGCAAGGCGATCAAACTGGTCAGTCCTAGAGGAGATCAACCCTGACTGCTGTTTAGAAGGCCAGATCCTGAAGATGAAAGTCAAATACTTTGGCCACCTAATGAGAAGGAAGGACTCACTGGAGAAGAGCCTAATGCTGGGAAAGATTGAGGGTAAAAGAAGAAGGGGATGACAGAGAATGAGGTGGCTGGATGGAGTCACTGAAGCAGTAGGCTGAAAGAATGTTGTCCATGGGGTCACAATGGATCAGACATGACTTCACAAGTAACAACAACAACAAAATACAGCCTTTGTCAAGTGGAATCAGTCTTTTTTTTTTTTTTAATATTTCATCCAGACAATGGTTTTCTGACCTATGTATATAGGTTTTACATGAAGACAGTATATTGCTCTAGGATTTATAAGCACATCTGCTTGACATAATCAACACAATTAAAGTATATATTTCTTTTTTCTATTGCTTGGCTTTTTCATTTATCCAGTATGTATTAGCAATATCTCATGTTCCTTGGCGCTTCTAAAGTAGACTGAACATTGAAAATTTGGAAGCATTTTCATGAAGGATTCTAATCTTATTTCCTGACCTTAAGCATTTTATTGACATCATGTAAAATAAGGATAGAATTAATAGTTTGTTTGCACTGTTAAATCTCCTTTCTTTGGTATTTTATGTAGGCTGACTTCTTCCAATCTGATGACCACTGTGTCGCTCTCCAGATTTATTGGTGTAGTTTAATTAGAATCTGATTCTTCTGTTGCTTTCTTTATTTCTGAATATATGTCATCAATTTCACCATCTGTTCTGATATCCACTTTTCTTTCTCCCATTTGGCAAGCTCTTTGAATGTTCATCCCTAATAATGTATTTCATTTCATTCCAAATTTGGTTTCCTATCAATGAGGTTCATGACATTAAGGTAATTTCTGAGGTTGTCCTTGAAATGATTGAAACTGCTTACCATTTTAACCCTTGTTAACTTGATTTATAATTTGCTTATGAACAGTTTGTGAGCTGTTCTACAGTATAATCTGTCCCAATCTCATCTTTATTGTTATACTGTAACCTTTTTCATTTTTTGTACAATCAGCTGAATTATCTGTGTTAGGTGATGATACTGTATATAAAGATTGTTTTGGTTGTTGGAAGAATTAAGTCATAATTTGATTGGTGGAAAATGACACATCACTCTTCTGCTTCATTTCTATTTTATAACCATACAGTCCAGCTTATATTTTCTTCTTTAATATTTCCAAGTATGGCATTCCAGTCTCAACCACATGCAGCACAACATGCTTGTATGTTTTGTTTACTTATGGTTGAAATTTAAGTCTTATTTGGTCAGTTATTTAGGGTACCCAATACTTCTTTGCTATAGCCTTCCTTATGAAAGCAACACCATTCAAATAGTTTTCATATTCTGATGAGTATGGTCTACTGATTGAATGTATCTAATTCCAGTCCATTTAAATTAGCTAATTCTTAAGTGTAGTTGATTTACTGTGCTAAAGAACATCAAAACCAGCCTTACAGAAGGCTCTAATCTAGCTTTGTCATGTAAACATTGGTACCTTTAAAGATCCTCCACAATTACTCAATAATACATTGTATGCCAGCTAACCTATTTAATAATAGGCACAGCTGAAGATTAGATAAAGGATTTTACAAATGCATGTTGTCAGTTCCACAATGTGAACTTATAGGTTCCCTTTCAGACAGAACTATACAGAAATATTAGGATATATGGTTTATGTGCACACACCCTCTAACATTCTGTATTCATCTGTATATGAATGTCTGCAAAATATTAGAGCGGACACTGCTTCTATTATCTATAATAGAATTCTTGCTAAAGGACTTCAGAGTTTGATGATGCAAATAGAAATTAATGAACCAGGAGATCCTTTTTGCTAAATTGAAAACATTTCTAGGGTTAGATTAATTGAAAATATTTGTAGGGTTAATAACTGATTGCAAATCCCTAAGATGATAATTACAAGAATCTTCATTGAAAATAATCCAGTCGATATTTATTGCAATTAGGCTCAATATTAGTATAAATGGATGATAGGGTTTTTTTCCCCTTATGCTATTTTGTGTGTGAGAGAGTGTGTGTTTTGTTTTTCTTTTCAGGAATGTCAAAATAGAAAAGACCACAGAAATATGCAACTTTAATAACCAACATTATTATTCAATATTGTCACTTCCAGATATTCAAGATAATGTAAGAAACTTCCTTTCCCTTGCTCCCTTTCAATATAACCTTCTTATTTTTCCCTTAGTCATAGCTTTGCTTTTGGTTTAATATACAGGGTTTTTTTAAAAAAATATTAATGAAATGCTGCTTTGGTTATTGTTTAAGATAATTATTTGAAATGCATAACTCAATACTGTGAAATCATGTATGAATGTGCCATGGAGCCTGCAAACATTTCTTAGGAAATATAATAAATGACTTGAAGGTAGAAGAGATTCACCAGTGCCTTTGCATTTAACCTTTAAAAATGTCATTTCAGGCTATCAAAAAAGTCAATAGTTTGAGAAGAGGAAGAAAAGAGTGCAATATTACAGGACGTGCACTCTTGATGGGGTATAACTGTACCAATGTATAAAAGTATAGTGACACATCTCTTGTACCAATTGGGAATGACATACAAACAAAATTTCCATGGCTCACTGTATGACAGAAGACTATTATTAAGTGGAATTATTACAGTAAAGGCCAGTTTTTGCAGCTCCAATTTTCATCTGGTTCTATGACTTGATATCTTTTCTAGAGTAATAACAATGTGTATTCTGTCTCTGTCTCTGAGTATCTCTAGTCAGGATATATTATACATTACAAGCAAAGAAGAAGCTGATATGTGTTTGGTATGTCTGCAGTACTATTATCTTGACTACTTTTTTTTTTTTAATTTGATTTATATGCCGCCCTTCTCCGGAGACTCAGGGTGGCTTACAATGTGCTAAACAATAGCCTTCATCCTTTTTGTATATTTATACAAAGTCAGCTTATTGCCCCCACAACTGGGTCCTCAATTTACCTACCTTAGAAAGGATAGAAGGCTGAGTCAACCTTGAGCCTGGCGAGATTCGAACCTGCAGTAATTGCAGGCAGCTAGTCTTAATAACAGGGTGCTTAAGACCACTGTACTACCAAGGCTCCTACTTAAAGGGTAGCTGCTTTTGAAATAGCTGCTTTAAATTTGGACAGGTTATTCTAATCCTACCTGAAATGTTGTGAAGCTGTTCTGAAGGCATGCATAGTTTAAGTCATTCCCATTGGGTAAAACCATTCTTCATTGCTCTTCTGTCCCCACTACACGTTAGTCTGTGTGCAGCTCAACATGCAACTAAACCAACCTATCCTTCAATAAAACAGACCATGTGCATAGATCTGAATGCTTTATTGAAAGAAAGGATATGATGGAACTGGGGAAAGTAGGGATACATACAATGAGAACCAAATACAAGACAGACAGTATTAAGTTACTGCTGAACATAACAATTAATAAATACAAGCAATTTAAATCTCACCAGCAATGCTGTGTGTGTGGGATGTGGCTTTGTCCTTGGATGACCATGTGCCACAGATTAAGATGGATGCTTCTTTGTGCTTCAGCCTTCTCCAAATGCTAAAACAAATGTAGTCTGGCTTCCCAGCGTTTTGAGAGTGCAAGCCGATGGGTAAGGGGGTTGGGTCAGCTTCAAACAATATACTTAGTGTTTGTCTCTCCAGCCACTAGATGGGGCTAGAGAGCAACAACAGTATACTGTATAAAAGGTATTTGCTGAGGCAGGACAGTTGCATTTATCATATCCATTCAATTTTTTCCTCTTTTAAAATGTTATTCAATCATTTTAGGGAATCTGTGACATTATGAGATTTTTTTAAAAAAAAACTTATTATGTAAGTAGGAAGATAATGTAGAAAACAAAGTAATTTAGATAATCCTAAAGCTCACCTGTAAAACATGCCTACATCTGCCTTACAATTATGGCATTTTCTTTTCTATGGATTCTCAAGGAGCATACTCAGCAAAAAATTTTCCCCCTTCTGCCTTTGCACAATGCATTTATCACATCTTCTATAGAGACTTATAAGGAGAAAATTTTGAATTTGTTTACATAAATCTGAAGTAGCAATAAAAACCAATTAACTAATTTCATTGATTTCTTTATCTGATTAAGTCATTTTTCTGACTCATTGGAAATCTTCATGAAATCTTTCTAGTTGGAATAATGAGAGTGATCCATATAGAGATTTTTATTTTGTTGTAGCTATCTAATAACAAAGTCCACCCACATGAAAGAGAGAGAGAAAGATCGTGAGCATTACATGTTCTTATGTTTGTGAATTATTCTTTTTCAACGAATGCAGGCGTAAGTTTTGAAACAGTTTCCCCAATTAATAAAAAGGCCCAGTAATATTGAATGTATGTATATAACTTCTTACACCAAAAAGCAAATAAATCAAACATACACATGTGCGTGCTCACCTATCTACCCACAAATTATATGCAGGTACCTACCATATACTTCGGGATTTTATTAACTATGCACAGAAAACTTTCAGATGAATTTTTATTCATTACATTTAATTCAGGATGTGAGATGAGAAAATTAACACTTGAAATTTTTTTATGAAAACTGTAATGAGAATATGATTTGGGGAGGTGACTTAAAACACAATGTAAAAATGACAAATAATGAAAGAAAATATGCTATGTCATTTCCATTTCTCCCCTTAATCCTGTACATTACTTGTTTAAGAACAGGGATTTGTGCCATTTCTCCCTCTGTCTCTCTCTCTTTTTCTTTTTTGCTTATCAGTTTTGCAGCCCCACTGTTATTGTTTGATTCAGCTTAAATCCCTCTGTACCAAACGGTACAGCCTTATCAATTGAAAAGCTAATGCCATATAAGAAGTGAAAAGAACACAGAAAGGTTTCCTAGCAACTACTGTGAAACCTTCCAAAGCAAGTCAGTTAAAACTGTACAGTACGTGCAATGGTTGTGAATAAGAAGGTAAAGCCAACGTGCCCATATACAGATGCCGACTATAAAGTACAATAAACCTGTAATGCAAGGTGAATTGCTCGAAGAAAGAAAACAAATCACACAGGAGCCCTGACGGTGTTATCATTATTTAAATGATCCCGCTTACTCTATTGCATCGTTAGTAAGACTAAGTGTCTGAGCCTATGCGATAGTCTATGACAGCATACTTAATAGTATTGGTTAGCACCACTGCTGTGATTCTGCCTTTCTAAGAGCATAATATTTTAAAAGCTACTCTTTTTGATGGATAAAAGCAGCCCAACATAAGCATTTTCTAGAAAGTCACTTTGATTTTAATGCATAGAACTGGAATTCTTATTTTCTTATATTTATGCAGATTTTGTTGTTCCTACATTATGGTCATCTTGGCATCTGATTACTTTTTTTTTTATTACTTGAGGCATTTTAAATCATTTGAATATATTGATGGGGTGTTCCTTTGTTTTTAGCACCTGTGTTTTGTATTGCTGTGCTGGCTGTTTTTTTTTTTTTTGTTTTGTTTTTTTTGAAGTAGTTTTATGCAAGGCAGATGTTTATTTGATTTGATTTTTAGTGTTTTTAATGTTTTGTGATCAAAGATGTCTGCAAGTTAGTTTATTTATAAATTGAATTTTTATCTAATCCTTTAATTCCTAAAGTAGAAGCTTTGATCAATCAGCAATGAGATTCCTCTTTTCTCAGCCTAAAGTAACTAAGTAAGGAAAGTAAGAAGCATGCAGAAGTTGATCAATTTAATAATATGCATCATTCTTCTAACTGTTTCAGCGTGTGATCAATGACTCAAGCCAGCAGGGTATTGGGCCAGGCAAATAAATGGTGGTAGTGGAGGGAGAGTTGTGAACATGCAGAGGTTTGGAAAGAAGGCAGAAGCTCCAAGGGGAAGGCACAAGAGATGATTGACTGGGGAGGGTGCAAAGGGGCCCCATGGGTTTGATGCAGTGGTGGGTTTCAATTTCTTTTACTACCGGTTCTGTGGGTGTGGCTTGGTCGGCATGGCATGGCTTGGTGGGCATGGCAAGGGAAGGATGCTGTAAAATATCCATTCCCACCCCACTCCAGGGGAAGGTTACTGCAAAATCCCCATTTCCTCTCGATCAGCTGGGACTCAGGAGGCAGAGAATAGATGGGGGTGGACCAGTCAGAGGTGGCATTTACCAGTTCTCCGAACTACTCAAAATTTCCACTTCCGGTTCTCCAGAACTGGTCAGAACCTGCTAAAACCCACCTCTGGTTTGATAGAGTACATTTATTTATTTATTTATTTATCTATCTATTTATTTATTTATTTATTTATTTATTTATTTATTTATTTATTTATTTAGTCCAATTTATATGCTGCCCTTCTCCGTAGACTCCGGGCGGCTTGCAATGCATTGTAGCAATAGCCTGCATACTTTTTAATGTATATACCTGCTTATTAGGGCTTTCGGGGCCCCCAAGCTGTGTTGTTCTATAGAAAGCTGGCTTATTGCCCCCACAATCCGGGTCCTCAATTTACCTACCTCAAAAGGATGGAAGGCTGAGTCAACCTTGAGCCTGGTGAGATTTGAACTCGCACTAATTGCAGGCAGCTGGCAGCTAAGTGCTAAATGCTAAATGCCAGTGTGTATTGAGTGAATACAGAAGGGTCTCGGGTCAGGGAAAGTGTGTGGCAATGTGAGAAGTTATGCAAGGCAGGTGCAATGGGAGTGCATAAATGGCCAGCAGAGTTCTTGGGGTGTATGTTCATATGGGAAAGGCTTACCTCAGCAACCTGTGGCCTTTAATGATGGCTTCCCCATTTACTTTCTGGGAAACCTGACAGAGAAGATTGCAAATGACATTTGTTTGTTTGTTTGTTTGTTTGTTCATCAAATTTATTTGCAGCCTATCTCACAGTTCACGTGACTCTGAGCAGCTTCATGACCATGTGCTTATGGAACATTGCAGCCCATCGTAACTGTAAATCAGTTGCCAAACATTCAAACTGCAATTATGTGGCCATGGGAATACTGCAATGGCTGAAACTGTGAGAACTGGTCATAATCCCTATTTGTTCAATAGGGATAACTTTGAATTGTCAATGAATGAATGGTTGAAGGTTGAGGGCTTTCTCTCTCTCTCTCTCTCTTTATCTCTCTCTATCTATCTATCTCTCTGTGTGTGTGTGTATGTATATGTCAGGGATTGCCGGATCTGGTAACAATGGCAGCGGGTGGTTCGGAGAACCAGTAGCAAAAATCCCTGCCCTCCCCCCCCCCCATGCCCAGCTGAGCCACGCAATCATCAGAGGCTTCTTTTTTACTTTTAAAAGCTCAGAGCCTCTTCGGCTGAAAAGGTTGTAAAAAAATGCTTTTAAAAGGCTCCGATGATCCCAGCTGAGTTGCCTGATCGTCAGGGCCTTTCGTAGAAAAAATGCTTTTAAAAGGCTCTGACAATCCTAGCTGAGTTACCTGATCGTCAGAGCCTTTTTTTTCTTTTAAAAGAAAAAAAAAATGCTTTTAAAAGTACAAGCATTTTCGGACAAAGAGGTTGTAGAAAAAATGCTTTTAAAAGTAAAAAAAAAAAGAGTTGGCCACATCCACCCATTTCACCACTGGTATATGTATATGTCTGCCTGTCTATCTATCTATCTATCTATCTATCTATCTATCTATCTATCTATCTATCATCTATCTATCGATATAGGTATAGGTATAGGTATGTGTATACATGTGTGTGTGTGTGTGTGTGTATATATATATATATATATATATATATATATATATATATATATATATATATATACATACACATATACATACACACACATACATATACATATACATATACATATACATATACATATACATATACATATACATATACCTATATTTTTTTAGGTATGTAGAATGGTTGAAAAATGTTATTATTATTATTGAGTATTTTGGGAATCAAAACAAAGTTTATTAAAATAACTGTCCTTACAACTAAACTCTACAGAAGTAGTAAATGCAATAGCATTTATATCCTTACAAAATCTGATTGATTGCAGTATATTTTATGTTCCATAACCTCAAACAAAAAAATAAGGATAATAAATTGCAGAATATATCTCTAAACTCAGAAAGCTGCCCAACAATGCAAAGATGGGGAGGGATTAAAGACGCTATAAGAGATTCAGTACTTTGTGGAACTTTGTAATAAAATAAAAAAGATGTTTAAAAAGATGAAGATTAACATTTTAAAATACTTACAGCTGCTTTAGACACTGGTGTAAGAGCTATAGTCAGGAAGATAATCAAATAGGAATAAATTTGAATAACATATAATAATGTGTCAAAATACTATGGATGAATTTCATGATTATAATGAAATAGGAATTGTTAAAGGTGAAATGAAAGCAGAAATGTAGCTGACACCAAAAATGAATGGTGACGCTATATTAATGCATTTTAATTCTGGTTCTTTTCTATCAATTATATCACAGTGTTGATTTGAAAAGTATTTCATATATGTTAAATTTAAGCTATTGTAAAAAATATTAAAAGCTTTTACTGGAGAAATCTTTATATCCGCAGGAGTGATATGATACAGTTGCAAAACCTAGCAACAAATGTTGTTGGCCAGGAAAATGTTCTTACGTTAGGAAATTTGTAGTATATAAATCTGAATGTCTCATATAAACTCATATAACATGACGCTAATGCAGAGGTGGGTTTCAGCAGGTTCTGACCAGTTCTGGAGAACCAGCAGCAGAAATTTTGAGTAGTTCGGAGAACCGCTAGTAAAAATTCTGACTGGCCCCGCCTCCATCTATTCTCTGCCTCCCAAGTCCCAGCTGATTGGGAGGAAATGGGGATTTTGAAGTATCCTTCCTCTGGATTGGGAAGGGAATGGGGATTTTACAATATCTTTCCCCTGCCACGCCCACAAAGCCACACCCATCAACCCACACCCACAGAACCGGTAGTAAAAAATTTTGAAACCCACCACTGGGCTAATGACAGTGTATATAGGAAAAAAAAGATATAGTTAAAGCCATTCTAGAGGGAGCTATGCAACCATTATTGGCCTATCAGTTCCTATGAGTAATATGAAGCAGGATACTGGAATTACTTCTTACCAGCTTTTCTTTTAACAGGATTTTTAAAAATAAAAATAAACTACAAATACTAAAAAAAAAAAAAAAAAAAAAACAATGACTGGTCCCCAAAATGGAGAAATATCCATGTTTGCCTATTTCTGCTATTAAATGTTTGTCTTTATTCCTGACATTTCTGCCCTCTATCTTTTTGACCCTGCATTTTCTTTTTGTAGCTTTCCATAGCATGAAATCTAGCTGAACTCTGCCCTGAGTTTATGTAATAATTATGAGTTGTCCTTATTCTTTGTTTTTCTTTGTTGCAGGCTAGTTTTTCTTATAGTATGGGAAACAGACAAGATTGAGTAAATCATGGCTAGGGGCAAGAGAAGGCCAATATCATAGAGTGCAAGGTTGGAGTTTCTAGGTGTTGAAGTGACTCTGTAAATAAGTAAAAAAAAAAAAAAGTATTGGAAAGTTAGATATTGTATTGTGCAGGACTATATTTGTTCCCTTGGTTTCTTTTTAGGAGGCATTTCGGGATGTGCAAGGGATACTGTAGTTAGTCAGTTTGATATTGAACTGTGACTTTTCTTTGTGTTTCCTTTGCTTCACTTAAAGTATTTCATTGTTCCTGCCTTGGTTCCTATTTTGTTCAATTTTATCTCTATCCTTTGTTCCTGTGGAATTGTATAAAACCTCTTGTTTCCTTATGGTTTTTTTACATATGAATTTCCTGTGACATTTTGGGGAAGAAATGGCAGTGGTTTTGATTTGGATTTGGGGACTATAATAGGTTTTTTTTAATTTTTTTGTTTTAAAAAAATATTTTTATTAAACAAGAACAGATATTTACATCTTCTTCTTTTCAACATCTTCACATCAGTAATCCATATTTATACACATTTTCTCTTATCTTAATATATCTTTATACATATATTTCTAATATATCATATATATATATCATTATAGTATATTCTATTATTTTAATTATTTTATTTACATTTGACATAAACATGTACCTAATTTCCTTTCCACAATTTTTATTTTTTCCCATTTATTTCTATATTTCTCCACCTAATTTAACCATTATTTAGTCTTCCTTGCCCCCCCTTTTTTTCCATTTTGCTCCAACCATTTATACCATTTCTCCCAGACTAAATAATATTTTGTTTCATCTTTTTCTTGTATCTCTATCCATTTCTGCACACTTCATAATTTTTCTAATCACATTGTCTTCTAATGATATGTTGTGTTTTTCCAGTTTTGGGCGAAAACTATTCGTGCTGCTGTAATTTTGTGAATGATTAAGTATCTTATTTCTTTTTCATAGGACCCAGTAATTATCCCCAGTAGGAAAGTTTCTGGCCTCATTTCTATTTGTAGATTTATAATCTATTTGTGTTTTAATTATTTGCCAGAATTGTTTTGCATTATGGCAAGACCACCACATGTGATAATAAGTTCCTTTTTGGTGTTTACATTTTCAACATAGTGGAGAGGTATTTGGAAAGATCTTTGTCAGTCTGGCAGGTGGGAGATGCCACCTATAAAACATTTTAAATATATTTTCTTTATAGAGTACATACATTGTTAGTTTGCAGTTTATATTCTATCATTTCTCCCATTTATCTAATTCAATATTGTATACAAAATTTTTTGCCCAAATTATCTGTTTTCTTTGACTACCTCTTCTTTCAATTTGTATCTTAATAAATAGGTTTATAATAAGTTTTTTAAAAACTTGTTTCTTCATATTAAATATGTTACTCAGTCTGGTAATGAAATATCCTCAGTAAAACAACCAAGGTCAGAAAACACCAAGATCCCAATGGTTCAACCCTGTGCTATGTATATTATCTTATATTGTTAATCTGCATAGTTTAAGTAATTCATATTATTATTGTTTACTTATATCTTTCATATAGAATTTGCATCAATTTCCTGATGTTTCCAGCCACGTTTATAGCAGTTAATAGGAAAACCTCATTACAATTAATTTCTTTAAAAAAGTCCTTTGCTTCTCTGACAATCCTTGCATCTAAGATAAACTAACCTTGCCAGACTACGTGGCTTGCCAAAGGACTTTGAAATTAGGGATGCACAAAAATAGCCTGGGACTGTGTAGGGATTGAGGTTCTCTACTTCTCTTCCAATAAAATGTCTGTGAAAGTTTCATCAAGGTTTAAACAACATTTTATTAAGAGAGAAGCGGAATGCCTTGAACACATAAATATCAAACTTCTGAACAGAAGTTCTGAACTTGCCTTCAGAAGTTGTGGGTGCTTCATTGCTGCAGGTTTTTAAGAAGAGATGGACAGCCATTTTTCTTAAATTGTATAGGCTCTCCAGTTTGAACAGAGCTTGGACTAGAAGACCTCCCAGGTCCCTTCCACTCCTGTTTTGTTTTGTTTTGTTTTGTTTTGTTTTGTTTTGTTTTGGTTTGGTTTGGTTTGGTTTGGTTTGGTTTGGTTTGGTTTGTTTTGTTTTGGTTTGTTTTGTTTTGTTTTGTTTTGGTTTGGTTTGTTTTGGTTTGCTTTGCTTTGCTTTGCTTTGCTTTGCTTTGCTTTGCTTTGCTTTGCTTTGCTTTGCTTTGCTTTGCTTTGCTTTGTTCTGTCCTGTCCTGTCCTGTCCTGTCTCTATTCTATCCTATCCTATCCTATCCTATCCTATCCTATCCTATCCTATCCTATCCTATCCTATCCTATCCTATCCTATCCTATTCTTTCCAAAACTGCCAGAAAGAGGAATGAAAAAGACATGTTTTCATTGAACAGTTTTTTCAGCAGAATTAAAAAGAGGTCAAGTTTTGAATTAAAGAATAATAAGGAAAAGTAAGAAGAAAGTGAAAAATAAATATACAAAAAGAACTAGAAAGAAAATAAGAAAACAAAACAAAAAGAAAGATTCTAATGATAACAATTATAGATATATACATTTATATTTTACTTTCGTTATCTAAAATTGCCTTATAATTTCCTCTTTCAATAAGCTGCCCTTTCTAAACTTCAAATTCATAAATGACAAGTTCATGTACTTTTTTCAGCAAATGTCCATAAGAAGTTTCCAGTCACTAATGAATGTAGTTATTGAATGTTTTCTTAGCAAACAAATTAATTTTGCCATCTCACTTGTGTCATCTTTTCCAATCAATCCTCCAATATGGGTATTTCAGAGTCTTTCCATTTTGTGCATATAATATTCTCTCAGAAGTTATCATATAGAAAAATAATCTATATGATAACTTGTTTAAATGTTACTTGCTTGAAACAGAAATACCATTCTTGGCAAAACATTCATTTTATCATAGAAATTCTCACCAACTATGGCAATTGTAATTTATCCCAACTGAACATATCCTTCTTGATTTCATCCCAAATCTTAACATAATTATTCTGGCATAACACAATTCATTTTTGTCATTTGTGATACCCAGGTATTTCTCCCCACTCCCAGAGTATTAAAACTGTTTCCATCAATTCCTGTTGTTTTCCAATGTTCATATTTTCAGTTAACTTCCTTTTTTTTTGAAAGCCAAGTAATATCCCAAATTCCATTAAATTTTACATTAATATTTCTATTATTTCCAGAAGATCTTCTAAGATTATAACCAAGCCATCAGCAATGGCATAATTTATAAGTTTTTCTTCTAATGCTGCGGTGGCACAGTGGTTAGAATGCAGTACTGCAGGCTACTTCTGCTGCCTGCCGCCTGCCTGCAATTTGGCAGTTAAATTTGGTCGGTAAAATGAGGACCCAGATTGTTGGGGGCAAAATGCTGACTCTGTAAACCGCTTAGAGAGTGCTGTAAAGCACTGTGAAGAAGTATATAAGTCTAAATGCTATTACTATGCTATTGCTAATATTACTACATCAATTCTCTCATTTCACTTTATATATCTATTCAACACTTTCAAACATAAAATAAATAATAATAGTGGCAAGGGACATCTTTGTCTAGTAATTTTATGTATTTCACAAGATTTGTTAATTGCCAATTTATAATTTTGTGTGCCTTTTGTGAAGTATAAATGAATTTTATTCATTTGATAGAACTTTCAGAGTATATATCTTCCAAAATTTTAAGCAACAATAAGCAAGTCCAGTTCACGTAGTCAAAGGCCTTTTCTGCATCAAGAAAAATCAATGCTGTTTTTTCCCCCATTACATTGCTACAAATATTCCAAAATAATCAATACATTTTTAATATTGTCCCTCAGTTATTTTTTTGATAAAACCACACTGATCTTCATGAATAAAGTCCTATAAAATCATCTTCATTCTCTCAGCTAAAATAATAATAAATAGTTATTATTATATGTATTTATGAACATTATAACAATATCAGGTAAAGATACGTTTTCTAAAGATTATATTTATTTTTCTAAATGTAGAATATCATAGTTAAAAATGGTACATTGGCTACTTTTCCGTCTAAGAAAATAGCAGTGAAATATCATTGTGAACTCTCATTCATGCAGCATAATGAAGAAAAATTTAGGGAAAAATAAATATTATTATTCTAAGAATATTTTAATATAAATCTAATATTACAATATAATTTTAATGATTAAGCAGATTTACTTAATAAAAGACTTTATTGGAAAAAGCAAACCAAATTGTTATCCCTTCCAGACTTCAACTTCAATAGCAAAACATAAGTGAAAATACTTATGCTCAATTAGCCACTTTAGCCAGGTTAAGTTTCATGCTGCATATTTCCTTAGAATAGAATAGATCAGAATTCTTTATTGGCCAAATGTGATTGGACGCACAAGGAATTTGTCTTGGTGCGTATGCTCTCAGTGTACATAAAAGAAAAAATACATTCGTTAAGAATCATAAGGTACAACACTTAATGATAGTCATAGGGAACAAATAAGCCATCAAATCATATTAGGAAACAGTCAATATAAATACCAGCAACAAGGTTACAATCATAAGTGGAAGGAGATGGGTGATGGAAATGATGAGAAGATTAATAGTAGTGCAGACTTAGTAAATAGTTTGACAATGTTGAAGGAATTATTTGTTTAGCAGATTGATGGCGTTCAGGGAAAATCTGTTCTTGTGTCTAGTTATTCTGGTGTGCAGTGCTCTATAGCGTCGTTTTGAGGGTAGGAGTTGAAACAATTTATGTCCAGGATGTGAGGGGTCTGTAAATATTTTCACAGCCTGTTTTTTGACTCGTACAGTATACAGGTCCTCAATGGAAGGCAGGTTGACAGTAATTGTTTTTTCTGCAGTTCTAATTATCCTCTGAAGGCTTTGTCTGTCTTGTTGGGTTGCAGAACCAAACCAGACAGTTTAGACCTGATCTATAATAGGAAACCATTGTGTTGAACTTTTTGAATATTCTGCTATGTCACTGTATTAACTGTTTGATTTTAGACTACAAAATGAAAACTAAAATGTAGATGAAGAGAATTTATTGGATCATTTTTAATTGCAGAAAGACTGAAATTAGTACAATAACATAATTTCCTTCACCAACTTTGCTGATGAGCAAAGAACAAGTTTATTTCTTTGTCAACTGAAAGGTCAGGACAGAGTAGTCAAAATAAATATCCATTTATTAAGTATCTTTATTAGTTGGCTTTTGAAGCTACATAAAATATACCTTTCCCTGCTAACCCAGAAGGTCTGGAAAGCTGCTAAGGATTTGATAATCAACATGATACCGACATCAAATTGAAAGATGTATTACAGATGTAAGAAACAACAACAACAAAAACATTGACTTTTGATGACCATCTTCAGACATATTTTGAAAATCACTGGGTGACTTTTAAGACCATATCAAATATTTTAGATAAATTTTATGATGAAGTATAGGGAATGATGCTACAAAGTAAAAATGAATATACTTTCAACAATACGTGTAGAAATTCTATCCATCCATCCATTTTATACATTTTATGAGTTTTACACCACAATCCAATGTTTTGTTTTGTCTTTCATTTGTTACAGAGTTCTGTAGAACAACAAACAAATTGTTACTCTAGGAAAACACCACCACAAAAAAGTACAGATATTGTGTAAAAACATGGAGCTTTAAATTGTCTATTTCTGTCTTAAAATGAAATTTTAGTGTGGGGGAAATTCTCACCATTTTATAGATTATGAAATCATGTAGTCATTACTAGGCAAAAACTTGAAATGGAATATACCTTTGCTTTCATTTTAATGAAGTATTCATTCTGGTATATCTTTGAATTTTTAACCTCTACTTATGCCTGCCAAGTTATGAGCGTGCAATGTAGCTCATGACATTTTATGGAAACTGTATTTTAACTGTTCACAAAAGTAAGGATGTATTAAAGTATGACAAAGATTTACCATTTTGAAGCAGTCTTTGAAGTAAGAGAATTTTATTTTTTTTCCAAATAACTTTAAAAGAATTGTACTGCTGTGGAATTATTTTGGAAGGCAGCATAATGGAATTCCTTTATGGAACTCTATCTAACTGTGTAGAACTTTATTAAAATATACTAAATTGAAAATGGTTCACTAGCTCCAATTATATACATTTCAAAAAGGTTGTTCTGGCTGACCAATAAGTTTATAAGTTGAGTCCTTGATTGCCTATAACATGCTGCTCTTTTGGAGGCTTCAATAGCAGTGTCAGAGTTATCAAGAAATAACAGCTTTTCTCTCAAATCATTGGCATCTTGAGAATTTCATTTATTGGGACATAGAATGAAAAAAATGCTTACATCCCCATGTCCTATAGTCATGAGTCTACTAAAATACCTCTAGGCAACAAGTATTAAAATAAGTACAAAAAATATAACCTTAAAATGAATGTATGACTATTGTTTTGAAAAAATACAAAACATGCAACATTGACATGTATATTGTGGGTATTATATGTGTGACTGAGAAAAAGTGACTTTGTTCTTAAATAGGTACATGCGTCCCATTTTTTTTCAATACCTACACAAAATTATCAATATAACTTACAATAATTTTAATTTAAAAAGCTCGTTTACATAAAGATGAAAACCACCTGAGATAAAATACAGTCATTATGGTTACATATTGTTGATTTGGCTATGAATGTTTCCAAAGCTCAAATAGACTAGTTAAATGATATTGTTATAATAACACCAATTAGCTTGACTTCTGTGGATCAAAATTTTGTAAAGGTTAGCCAGGTAGGGATGCCAAGAAAATGTGACTGGCACAATTGATTAGGGCCAGGTAGAATTTGTCATCTGCTCTATTCTCTGTTACATTTGCATCATTTCACACACATCTACAGTGACTCTTGCTGACTTAGTATGGCATTGTGTAAGAGATGGACATTTCGGAGGAGATGGATAACTTGTCAAATTCTAATGTCGCCTGTGCTTTCAGTAATAGAGTGAGTAATACATTTTGTAACCAGCATGGTAATGTGCCATGTCTGAATTACAGAAAAACATGCCATATTGTCTTTTTCTTATTGAGAAAAATATACCAGAAAAGAGAATAAAGATGACAAAAATAGAAAAAAAAATTAGCAAAAAACTTTTTGAATCATTTGTTTAAGGCATTATTACTTGTGTTTATTACATAAGTATTTCCAATATATTGAGATATGATGATTTTGTTTTTCTCTACATCTATGCTTTCAGTTCATTTATACTACAATTCAGCATTTGTTTAGTGTGTGTGTGTGTGTGTGTGTGTGTGTGTGTGTGTGTGTTGTGTGTACATGCTAAAGATTAAACATTCCATCAAAGTAACAGAGACCTACTTCGGGAATCTAATGAAAGTCATTAAATGAAAGGAGAATGAGGAGGGGGAGAGAGAGAAAAAGAAAGAAAGATGATAGATACTGTAGATAGATAGATAGATAGATAGATAGATAGATAGATAGATAGATAGACAGACAGACAGACAGATATGAGTGTGTGTGTGAGAGAGAGAGAGAGAGAGGGGGGGAGAGGGAGAGAGATGATGGTAGATATGGTTATAGCTTGTTTGGACTTTGCCTCATACCTTATACGGAACAATACTTGCAAGTTTTTGAGCAAGCAGAAAAATATGTTGGCATAAAAGTTGCTGCCTGTATTGCTTATCCTACTCTACTATATCATGGGGCTGGCAAATGGTATCTTTCTCATTTACTTATTGTTAAGCTAAGGACTGGATTTTTTTCTAATTTAGTTTTCTCTCTCACAAGAGTCACCTGTTTGGAAAAAATATGCCACATATCATTCTCTTAATATGAAGTGGGGCAAAGCGAGGCAAGTTTTGATGAATGCTTATAACTGCAGATATAATCATCTGTTAGGTTAACTGATTGATTGGCATATATCACATGCTAATAGGATGCAGAAGGAGTTCTAATACTCCTCACAAACTGGTCTCCAGCCCTGAGTTTTCAATTGGGTGATTTCTGAAAATGGGTGAGACATTTTTCTGAAGGATAACTAAATCAATGTTTAATGTAGTCTAGTTTATACTGTTAAAGCAATTGTGGAGAGAGATATAGGTGATTTTGGACTAAGTGATATTAAAAGAGCTCCATTCAACACAAGTCTATAAAAGAATGGTGGAATTGACAGCAAGTGATTAAAGATTAAAATTCTGGTTTCATAACTAGCAGTACTAGAGTAGCAATAACACTGGACTTATATACACTTTACAGCACTCTCAAAGCCATTTACAGAGTCAATGTATTGCCTCCAACAATCTGGGTCCTCATTTTACTGACCTCGGAAGGATGGAAGGCTGAGTCAACCTTTAGCCGGTCAGGAACAAATTCCTGGCAGTGAGCAGAGTTAGCTTTCTAACCCTTATTCTAACCCTTATGGCTGCCACTTAATAGCCATGGAGAACAAGTGCGCTAGAGTAGACTTTTAGTTTGGTTAGCCCAATTATAATAAAAAATTATAATAATGAAAGCTATCATCATGGCACCTAGTATTGCCAAACTTGGAATGGAATGGGTAATATAGCTCTCTCTACCATTGTACTTAAGTAACTTGCACAAACAGATGCACAAACAGATTAAAAAACTGAAACCGTATGGCTGTTCATATGACTATTGTCAAATTAGGTCACAGTTGTTGTATTCTTGCAAAAGGACTGGAAACCTTGTAATTTACTTAATAGTCACAGAATTAACAATATGTAACAGACTTGACTCTTTCCCTGTTTATCTCCAACTTCCGTGCAACATAGAGCTAGCAATTTTTCAAAAGTATAATAACTTTTGACAAAAAAAAAGTTTATAATCAAAATGTGTGCTAATCTGGGTATATAAGGAATCTGTATACAACCTGACCAAAATTATGCAAAGTAGCAATCAAGCATTTGTTGGTAGAGCTAATGAGTTATCTGAAGTATGAGCTGTTCGTATTGATAACAATGCTATGAAACATTAACAATAATTTACTATTGCATATTTCTCCCAAGGTTAGGTACAAATCCATAAAAAACCCTGCAGAGCAATCTTATAGGAGAATAATATTTTCAGTTACGTAAAACAATGAGGAACTGCCCTTTGGTACAATAAAACTGGTAGGAAGATAATAAAAACTGTCTTTCTCTTACTTGTTCATATTTATTTACTCTTGATTCAGTTATGTTGTTTCCCAACAACCTAACTATGCTTAGTTGTTTGGTTTATTTTAAAAGCTAGACATACTCATTTTTTCAATAACTCATTCTTGCAGATTGAAAACTTTGTGTTCAGGTGAGTGCATGATTGAGAGTATTCTACTTATGTGCAAAAATGTGCAAATTTTCAACCAAAAATTTTTAAATCCACAAAAAATAACTTTGTTTATATCTTTAAATGTTTGAATTTAATATATGGACACGTGCAAATCTAAACAGTGTGGTCATAAACAGCAGCTAATTCTTACCTGTTGGTAGTAACAACAGTTACTCTTTCTCTACAGCTCTGGAAATTTTAAAAAGATATTTTGAGAAGAGTTTGGGTTGGCTAAGTAGGTATATATATGAAGCAAAAATTGTACAATTATACAATCTATGTTATATATATTATAAAAATACAATTATATATTACTATCTGGCTGATAGGTAAATATAAGAATATAATTATTATCATTGTTAAGTAATAAAAGGTGACTTAGGGTGGCTTATGAAGTTAAAATAGTAAATATATTTCATGTTGCCAAATGGCTTCTGACAGGATATTCAGAATGGCCCTTATGTCCATGTGCTCCAATTCACATTGGTAGTCCTGCAATTCTATCTTCAAAAATTCTAGGTTCTTTTTAACAAAATGCATAATTTCTCGCCAATTTGGTATCCAATATATTCATTTTTATAATCATATGAGCTGAAAGAAAAAGGATGGTTCATTTCTAGTAAACAAAGATTGGTAGGTAAGGTAAAGGTTCTCCTCACACGTGCTAGTTATTCCTGACTCTGGGGGGAGGTGCTCATCTCTGTTTCAAAGCCGAAGACCAGTGCTGTCTGAAAACGTCTCCATGGTCATGTGGCCAGCATGACTAAAAGCCAAAAGCGCACTGAACACTGTTACCTTCCCATCAAAGATGGTCCCTACTTTTCTACTTGCATTTTTCACATGCTTTCTAACTGCTAGGTTGTCAGAAGCTGGGACAAGTAATGGAGCTCACCCTGTTACGCAGCACTAGGGATTCGAACCACTGAACTGCTGACTTTTTGATCGATAAGCTCCGCGTTTGAGCCACTGAGCCACTGTGTTCCTCAAATAAATAAATAAATAAATAAATAAATAAATAAATAAATAAATAAATAAATAAGTAAGTAAGTAAATAGTTAAAAATAGAAATTGCATTGCTATTATTATGTTTAACATCGTTGTTAGTACTAGTAGAATTCCTGGAGTATTCAAAAGTAACTGCTTAATATTTTTTTTTTTTAAAAAAAACATTACTTCAAACCACCAGATGCTTATTATTGTCCCTGAGTTGTTCAAGATCTGAACAAAATAAAGAATAGGAAGAAATTTGGTTAAAAAATTGTTCTATGCTATCAACTGTCTTTGCTACATTTTAAAGTGTGACCATTATTGAAGTATTTAGCAAATAAACAGATGCAGTAGACTCAAAATACAGTAATAAAGAAGTATTTTCAACTTAAGATAGACACAGATTCTGAGGTAATTCAAATGTATTAAAAGAAATATGAATTTAGATATTTTGTATTCAAATATTAAAAAAGAAAAAGAAAAATTATCATGACTCATTTTGTGGTTAATTAATAATGTCCTATTGAATATCCACAATTGTCTGAACCCACCAATAAAAGGAGTCATGAATTTCGATTTACAAATTACAGTGGCTGCATTCCCACAATTCACTAAAAAAAAAAATCCCTAAACAGTTCATGTTATGGTTTAGCAGCCTAGCCATTGTATTTATTTTCAAAGTATTCAGTGAAAGAATTTAATAGTGCCTTTGTTCAGGCTGCAGCTATAAATAGGATAGGGTACAACAGATGAATATCAAATGCCAGCAAAAAAAAAAAAAAAAAAAAAAAAGCTTCTTAAACAGTATTAAAACCTCTTCAGTCATAAAAGAATCAGTGTGGTGTTGTAATGAAAGTGTTGGACTGAAACCAGGTATTGAAAATTAATATATCTTGACTCCAGCCCACTCTCAGCCAAAAGAAATCACTCTGTATATTTTTTATTTTCAATTTTCTGAAAAGAGGCTGGACATAAAATTATTTGTATACAAAGGAAACAAAACATGGAATATTCAGCAAGAGATTAAGCTCTGGCTAAGAGAAAGATCCTTTTGTCTTTTCTGTACATGAACTGCATGAATGATGCTATGCTAGTTAAAGAATGTGTGTATTTTTATATGAAGCCATCCTGTACTCTTGGATGACAACTAAAATGATTTGCAGCAAAAGACAGACAGTATGATGCAAAAAGATATATGGATCTGAAAATAAATGGATTGAAGACCAAGGTACTTGTGGTGCATTACCAGACTAGTAGAGTGGATTGTTGAAAATTATAGATTAATGATGAAAAACTAAAGGAAGCAGATGACTTCCTTTAGTTTTGTGCTAAAACTACTGTACTGTGGAAAATTGTTTACTAGAGAATGGAAATGGGTAGCAAAAGCTAGGACATGCAAAGGTGCAACAGTAATGGGTAACAGTAATGCATATTTATGAAAAGAAGTAAAAAATGGTTCTATGAAACAGCATTTAAAAAATATTTCCTGCATCCCATTCAAAAATTTAAGACATATTTATAGTACCCTTTCCTATTTTTCTCAGTAAAATCCGTGTGATGTAGATTGGAAGAGTAATTGTTTCAAAATCATCAAGATAGCTTTCATATACAATGAAATGGATCTCCCTGTTGCTAGTCCAACATCTTAGAACATAGAATAATAGATAAAAGGGACCGTGATATTCTTCTAGTCCAATCCCTATCGAGAAGAGAACCTATACCATACTGGATAAATGACTGTCGACTCTCTTTTCGCAAACGTCAAATGCAACCCACAATTTCTAGAGGTAAGCCTGATTATGTATTGTTTATTGTTACATCTCATTAATTACTGATTAATTGTTCTCACTATCAGGAAATTTCTCCTTACATATAGAAAAGAACATTTATAGTTTAGGGTTGAACTGTGAAGTTTTTGGTGTTCTCTGAGCTTTGTGGTTTTCTTGCAGATGAGCACTGCAAGCACTCATTAGTGCTAGGATCTACTTGATATTACCTAGTTTGGTGATGAAACATCTGCAAGAAAACCACAATGCTCAGAGCGTACCAAGGAACACACAATTTCTCCTTCTCTAGGTTGGATGTCTTTTTAATAATCTTCTACCCATTACTTCTTGTCCTGCTCTCATGTGTTTTGGAGACTAGGTCAATCTCTTCTTCTCTGTGACAATCCCTCAAGTACTGGAAGACTGCTACCATAACACTTCTAGTTCTTCTCTTCATTAGACTAGACACAAATAGTTCCCTCAATTGTTCATTATATGGTTTACCTTCCAGACACCTTATCATTTTTGTTGCCCTTCTCTGAACTCTTTCTAGGGTCTTACCATCTTTTTTCTATCACAGTGACCCAGAACTGGATGCAGTATTCCAAATGTGGTCTCACTAAAGTAATATAAAGCAGTAGTATCACTTCACATGATCTTGAAACTATCCCTCTGTTGATACAACCTAAAATAATGAGATTGGGTATAATAATAACATAATACTTATATGAAGATTTTTCATTTTAAAAGGAACCAGAGTTAAATGGGACCTTCTAATACAACCCTCCGCTGAGGCAGGAAACTCTATACCATTCAAATGGTTTTCCAATCTCTTCTTAAAAACCTCCATTTTCACTGATTAATTGTTCTGTGTCATTAAATTTCTCCTTAGTTCTAGGTTTTTTTCCCTCTCCTTGATTAATTTCCATCCATTGCTTCTTGTCCTACCTTCAGGTGCTTTGGAGAATAGATTGATTTCCCTCTTCTTTGTGGCAGCCGCTTAGATATCGGAACATTGCTATCATGCCACTCCTAATCCTTCTTTTCACTAAACTAGACATACCCAATTACTGCAACCATTCTTTGTATGTTTTAGCCTCCAGTCCCCTAATTATCATTGTCGCTCTTCTCAGCATGCTTTCTACAGTCTTAACATATTTTTTGTTTATATAGTGGCAACCAAAACTGGATGTAATATTCCAAGTGTGGTTTTACCAAGGCATTAGGAAGTGGTACTAACATTTCATGTGATCTTGATTCTATCCCATCTTAGCTAACTGACTAGCAAAAGTTCATCTATTTCACTGTGCTTGGTTGGGTAATCTGTAGTATATTCCTATGGCAATGTCACTCTTTCCCCCCTTCTATACTAACTCATTTAAGAAGACTTTTATCCTTGGTTTAATTCATTTCTGTAGATATGTAGTGATTTGTTACATATAATGCAATTCCACCTCCTCTTTTGTTAGATGTGTTTTTTTTTGAATAATTTATATCCTTCGAGCAGTATATTCCAGTCAGGAGTTTCATCCCCCAAAGTTTTAGTAATGGCAACAATATCATACATGTGCTCGTGTAATAGGACTTCAAGTTTGCCCTGTTTGTTCCTCATAATTTAAACATCAGTGCATAGGCATCTGAATCTTTTATGGCTGACTTTGTCACTATGTTTGCTTAAGCATTATGTTGCAGTGCCTCTGTCTGATATCAACATTAGAACTCAAGACAAATTATAAACAATAATCCAGCCTCAAACTATGTTTGAATTTCATGCTGAATCAAAGCAAAGTTTTAAAAAATGTCTTTCTTAACAAATACTTTTGATGTGGCGAATGACCCAGAACTTTTTCATGTTTTAATCTTGTGAACTCACAGCATAATTTAGATTCATTTGTTGTTCCTTAAAAGTCTTCAGCATTTTTTATCTGACTGGAAAGCTTGCAAGCTTAGGGTTTCAAGATCACTGATTAGCATTGCAAACCAATCTCCATGAATAATAAAAAAAAATCATAAAGGTATAAAACCAAAATTATTTTTCCAGCTAGATTCAGCCTCTATTGCGAGTAAATTATATCTGACATGTGAATATATTTTTTAAAATAGAAGAACTACAGACATTCAAAAACCTTGCTAGTGATTTAATGCTGTAATATATTGTGCAGGCTAATTCTACTGTCTGTTTGTACACTGACAGAAATGCCTATAGTATATGTTTGTAGCTAAAGTATGTGATAATTCTAATTAAAATATGATTGATAGCTAATGCATTCTTAGCTTTTTCTTAATTTATGGTTTACTTTATTTCACTGTAGTCAGTATTCCACTAGATTTGTGACTATTCTAAATATTAGAATATTTGGACATTAATATATTCTTTCTTAGTGAAATAATCTTTACCTTTTATATCCTCCTTCTTATTCCCTTAGTAAATTTATGATAGAATAAAAAGTTGAAATGAATCAAATAATAAAGGCAATATTTCAGAAACTAAAGACAAGTACACTGATTGTGTGACAGCAGAAGATGTATACATCAATTTGTATAAGTTTTAAGCTTGCTCTCACTTTGGGATTTTTTATTTTACTAATAAGATGACATAATTTGTTATCACTTTATTTTATAGGCTATATTCAATTGGTCCAAAGAAATTGTTAATATTTTGGGAAGTATTGCTGAAATGTACATGAAAAGGCAAGTGATGGCTACCTGACTATAATTTTTAAAAACCAGCATTTACAAATTATATACATATACATACACATACACATACACATACATTTACCAAAAAAATGAAGTGGGTTTACTGCAAAGATGACAATAATCTTTTATTTAGAATTGATCGAATATAATCAATTCTTATTTGGAGAGAGAGAGAGAGAGAGAGAGAGAGAGAGTTAGTTAGTTAGTTCATGGAATGACTGTAACATTTTAGCCAATAGGATTGGTAGCCATTTTTTGAAAATAAAATTTTATCTACATAAAGGCAATATCACAAACTAAATATGAGGAGAAATCAATATCACAAATACTGATGATTGCATGTTGCAATGCAGTCTTTTTATTTTCAGAAATAGTTTTCTTTCATCTTTCCTCCTGCTTTTTGTATGTTTCTATTCAGTTTCCTTAAGATAAAAATATTGAACTGTACTTTAAATAAAAGAAAAGAAAAGAAAAGAAAAGAAAACCACTGTTGCAAAATCACTGAGCAGAGAAGCCTCTTCAGGCGCTGACAATTAGCAGGGGGGAGAAGATCAGGAGACATCATGAAGTAGCACAAAATGCTCTATGGAAGCAAACTCTATTGCCTCTTTCCTTAAGAGAATTATAGAGATTCTGAGTTTCCTTGAATTAGCCATGCAGACTTTGTAGCAGTATATTGTATCTCCTGTCCTGTATTGCATTTTTCAGATGACATCCAATAGTTTTATATTGATGGAGAAACATCTGGGAAATGGGTTTTCCTTGGTAAATCACTTTGATGAATTTGCTAAACATGTTTAGGAGAAAGTCATTGATGCAGAACTTAATTCAGTTGAAACAATATGAAAGCCACAACCAGAGTATTGAATAGCCATATTTTAGGAGATTCCTTTTTCGTTTCTGAGAAAGGAGAAAATGGATTAGCTACTGTATCTGCTTATCCTACAATGCATGTTTTCAATCCTTGTTCAGCTTAGAATCTTAGGCCTGAATAACCAGACCCATATGTGTAGTTCAAATGTTTATTGTTCTACTATTGTACTTCCTACTCCACAGGAATCTCCCCAGACTTTCAGCTTTCACCTAGGAACAACCAGATAAGGTTCTAATGCATTTGGACGGCAGGCGGTAGGGGGGTGAAAGCAGACCTAGTTATCTTGGGTTAACATAGCAAATCCAAGTTGATTCCTAGTTTGAGCCTTTCTCCCAACTGGGATGGTACACTCCATGTTGGAAATTAAAATCTAATCATTGGGATCTGATTGAATTGAGACAAATTGAACCATAATAACATTTGTTATTATATCAAGAATGAGCCTTCCTGCTTGAAACCTCTGAAAGAACATGAGATTGGGTATACATGATAACATAATACTTGTATGAAGATTTCTACTTTTAAAATTAAGTAATTGCAATATTGCATTCAAGTGTAAAATCATTAAGTATAATTACGTCAAACATCTGGATGTGAATTAAACTTTGGTTTCTCTATTTTATTCTCAAGATCCTTGAAAATATATTTTGAATTTCTGACTTGACTATTGATAAAGACTATTGCTGCGTCTTTGTTTTCTGTTATACTTCCTTCCATTAATCTGAAGCTTCTCTGGCTACCATATATCTTAAAGCTCAATAAAAGACCTTATGTTTCTGTCTGCTGAAAAAATTATTAAACAATGAAATGAAAATTATTATATTGCAACACATGCATATCTTGATCCTCATAATTTAAAAAATGATGCAAGAACATTGTGTTCTAATCATGACAATTTCAATAGAAGTCCCCTTTCCTTTGATAGAAATTTCAAATACAAATTCTGTTTTATTAAACTGAGTTAGTACTGATAGAAGAAATGCAGAATTATTCTGCACACTATTTAGAATGATGCTAAAAGTAGCATTAAGTTTAGCTGATAATACATTAAATTAATGTAATTCTGCCATTCAATTGTGTTACAAGAGAATGTGGTTTAGCTAATCACAAACATCATTAATTCTTTATTTCTCCTGGATTATATACAAAGCTTTTATCAGACTGTGTGGCAATTTAAATTGTCAAGCATTTTAAGTTCCTGAGAGCCTATTACTTTTTCTTTAATTCTATATAGTGAATGTTCATTATCTGTTTTGAAAATCCTTTCCATTTCTATTCAATCCTGTTATCAAGATTGACTAATAAGACTTTAGTAAGACACTTTAAGCTTATTATAGAGCTTCATGAATTATCCTCATTATGAATTGAAGTATGAAACTGTGATAAAATGATTTATGAAAAATAAACAGCTGCATAAAATATTACATCCATGACCTAGGAATTGTTTAACAAAATTACTTTGCATTACACTATAAAATTTTAATACAGATAGTCCTTGACATATGACCACAATTGAGCCCAATATTTCTGATGCTAAGCAAGGCAGTAGTTAAGTGAGTTTTATCCTATTTTTATGACATTTTTGCCACAGTTGTTAAGTGAATTACTGCAGTTATTAAGTAAATCACACACTTGTTAAGTGAATCCAGCTTCCCCCATTGACTTTGCTTGTCAGAATTTAGCTAGGACTTCCCCAGCTGGGAAGGTAACAGTTAAAGATGATGATCACATGATTCTTTGGCAGTGCAACTGTCATAAATACATACCAGTTGCAAGCACCTGAAATTTAATCACATGATGATGGGAATGGTGTAATGGTTATAAATATGAAAAATGGTGATAAATCTTTTTTTTTTCAATGCCATTTGAACAGTCAGAAAAATGGTTGGAAGTAGGCTACCTGTATTATTTACATTGACTATCAAGTCATTAACTCCTTGCATTTACTTTTATTATTAAATCATTAAAAAAACATTGGATATAGCAAAATATTGTTATTTTCTAAATAATTGACCATATTTTTAAATAAAGAATACTACTTAAGATTTTAAGTAAAGATGTACAAATTTATGGTTTATGACTAATATATAGCCTTTGTGAATTTGCTTTACGTTTACCTACACAAAAATATAATAATTTATAGGATATTATTCAGTACATTTGATGGGGAAATCATTTTTACAAATTTAAAATCTATTTAGGAATACAGAAGAATATTGATTTTGCTGGGAATAAGCTACTAAAGGACTAGAAGTTCAATAATTGTTAACAATTTTATTTCATAATCTGTTTTACATATTTTAAATAATATTTTGGTGCATTTCCTTTTCAATATATGCCAACATTACTCAAGTGCATTCTAAACGATAGGTTTTATAAGAACCACAACCAGAAGTAGAGATCTAAAGTGGCTTTGAATAAAATCATGATTTCAAAATTGGCTAGATGCCAGATGCATGGAATATTACTGAAAACAGTCTGTGTGCAGTGACCTGCTGATACTTATATAATAGTATTATATGTGATACTTATAATACTATTAGGTGGATTCAGTTCATGCATTTTGTTTGTAATAATTCTCTCTTATGGTCTATGCAATATTCTTTGACCACTATACTGACATTTATGTTACAAAATGCAGGCCTAGAAACTCTACACAGTAAGTTAAAAGGCCAATGGCAGCCTGTGAACAAAAAAAGAATATTACAAATCAGTTTAATCTCTTGAAAAAGCAAACTATTGTATATAAAAAAAATAAAATATAGTTTTACACAACATGATTTTCTTTTCGGGAAGAAATATTCACCTGCAGATGAAGAAATACCTATTTTCCTAACAATATGTGTACTTTAAATAAAACATAAATAATTTGAATTTTGATCCCATTCTTTCTCAAGAATATTTGTGTGCACGCGTGTGTACTTCCTATTGATAATATGATACACTTGCATCTGGAGAGGAAGATCCTACAAAATTATGTGAGTCTAGTATGTGGTGCTTTATTTATTGCAATAAATAAATCTCTCTTCAGGGACAAATAAAATATTTGGAAACAAGGGGAAAAACAAATGTATTGCACTGTTTAGTTGAAGGTCCTTTGGGATCACTGAATTATTTCTAAAAATGTACAAACTGAGAGACAAAATCAGAAGACATATTTTCTGAGCCTTACTGTCTCATGATCAATTATAACTCTTCCTTAATCACCACATTTTATTTAGTCAGCTGGTTGGAGGACAAAAGAATAATGGTAAAATAATTTAAAAAGTCAAGCAAACAGTGAAATACAAGAATGGTGAACTTTTCTGTGGAGGTTTTTGTTATATCACAGTATAAAGTAAGCTTATTTTCTGGAGAAATCACCTCACAGTTCACTTTTTAAAAGTTTGCTTACACAGCAAAATATCAGTCTTAATAATTTTTCTATGTCTAAAAATAATTGCTGACATTTCCCACTATAAAATGGAAATATCTTTATATCTTTAATGTTATAAAGTTTTTGTTGAGCTCTTCGATGACCAATTTATTAATTTTTCAAAAAGACTGGAATTATGAAGTATAATTTGCTATTTGCAAAACAATAATTAGATCTTAACATGGAAGCTGAAGCAAAGTGGGAGTCACCCTATGCAAATTCAGTTTTGGATCCTATAGATCAGTGATGGCTAACCTTTTTGCCATCGCGTGCCAAAAGTGGGGGGAGCGCGGGGGGGTCGAGCGCGCACGTGCCCACACCCATAATTCACTGTGTCCCACCCTTCCTGTGCATGCATGTGAGACCCCCCTGCGCGACCCCCACTTTTGGCACGCGATGGCCCGGTGGGCCCGATAGGCCTATTTTTTGCCCTCCCCAGGCTCCAGAGGCTTTCTAGGCTTTCTATTTCCCGGTTTCTGGTGGGTCCAAAAATCAGCTGGCTGCTGTACACATGCATGCTGTAGCTGAGCTACTTGCGTGCCCACAGATATGGCTCCGTGTGCCACCTGGGGCACGCGTCCCATAGGTTCGTCATCACGGCTATAGATCATGATTGATATATATTAAGAAACAATGCATTTATTAGATTTTTATTAAAAAGAAGTTTCAATTTCAACCAAAATAATGGATATTGTTTCACAGACTGATATGGCCTTAATTTAAAATTTTTCCTCTTCCTACTCTTCCTCCTCCTCCTTCTCCTCCATCATTTGTAAAGTGTTCCTTTCAGGAACCCTCTTGCCATGATGAGATGCTGGCACAAATTGTGGAGACATATAGTAGCAATATACCTACATACAAAAATAAATAAATAAAAAAAATCTTCCCATAAGTGTAGAGAAACATTTGGAGGTTAATAGCCATCATTGTATGTGAACTCTTTCTTTGTGCCTGTTTATACCTATGGCTTTTTTTCTCAGTGTGCTAGAAGGGTTCAAATACTATATGCCAGCTATTGTCAGGTGCAATAGACCAGGTCCACATGTGAAGGTTCAATTTATTGCTAAAAGCCTATGCTGACTAATGGTCAGCACCTGGTTATAGTTAAATAAGGCCAATGGCAATCAAGAGGGAGGTGGAGTTAATTAATTTGTTGTGATGTAATGTTTCTAGGCTGATCCTTCTTTTTACCCTAGCTCTGCCAGTCCTTCTCATACAGATATGCATGCATATACTGGCAAGCAAAATTTTCTTGCAGAATTAGGAGCGCAGTAATTTATTTTCATTTACATTCTTAATTCTGCAAGCAAATTTGCATAAATTGGCTTGTATAATTTCTCCATAAATATGCTAAACCAAATCAACAAATTTTGTTTCACATCTCACGCTGAACATAGCCCTTGTGGTTTGTAAAATCATCTGTATAAAATAATAGCTCATGGTATTTTAATTGACAGACCATGTCTTATGAAATATGGGTATAAAACATTGCATGGCCTGAGACATACATAGAATTTCATTCTACAATGCATCTGCTGTCTATTGTACCACCAATATCTTTTATGTTGGCAGTTAATATTCAGTTGCAAGTCAATATGCAAACATTAACCAAATTACATATATAAATATATACATATATGAAGTAGGATTTTGTCATACTGTAGAGTTGATTATCTCTTGTCATTTTCAGGGATTCTATAAAATCATATGTGGAACTGATGTCACTTCTTCTTCTTTTTTTTTTTTTTGGCCATTGAAATCTTTGATTTTAGAACAATTGTTCAACTAAGAAATGGTAATAAGTTCTATACTTATAGAGTCATTTTAGATCACTCAAAAAAATCTCTTGACAGAACAAAATATCATTGGTTGATATGTAAGGCATAGTTATACAATCTCAGAAATCATCCCTTATTTTTAGCCAGTATGTAATAACTGCACATCTGAAGTACTCATATTTCTATTTCTTCACATTCAACAGGAGTGTAATTTATACTGTCATTTATTTCAATATAACTGACAGAATTTCTTTTCTTACCCTTCGCTTGAACTTATTTATCTGAATAAATTGCCTTATTTATCTGAAATCTATTCCATGTTTTGAGAGAGAGAGAGAGAGAGAGAGAGAGAGAGAGAGAGAGAGAGAGAGAGAGAGAGAGAGAGAGAGAGAGAGAGAGAGTTCAATGTTACTATGCACAGTTGTATAGTTCATATACAATCATTAATTAGAGGCTGCAAGAAGAGAGAGACATAGACATGGGGGAAAGAGAAAAGACCCTTATCTGACCCTGGCAAGAAAATAGTTCTCAATACCTCAAAGGGCTCAAAGATTTTCCTGTGATGGCAAACAGTTACCACAATGTTTCTGGGATTTCAGAAATGCTAATCAGCAGTTCTAGTCTGCAGCACATTTATTACACTCTGACATCCTGGAGACAGCTTGTTACAAATAGAACTGCCTGGTGAAAAATGCTGTTCCAGGGTTTTATAATAAAGTGCACCAATTATATGCATTCATTAGGACAAACTGCTCATCTTTTCCTATATTAGAGCTTTTAAAAGACACAAGGCATTTCATAGCTCTGGCTGCTTGGTATTATTATTAATTAAACAGAGCACATTACAAACTTTTAATCCAATAACTGTAAATACATAATGAATAATGTCTCCTTGGGGACTCTAAGCATTGTATTAGACTGCTGCCTTGTCCTGGAATTCTCGAAAATGGATGCATTTATACACAAGCACATTCTTTGCCTGCCCAAAGGTTATCTACAGGTATGCTAAGGAGATCTCTAAGGCAAGTAACTCAGCAGGTGCTTAAAAGGCCAATCAGTCACTGGTGATAAGGATAAATTAGAAGCTACACTAACATATATTTCTAAATTCATTGTAAGCGAGGGAGTCAGAAACTCAAAGTAATCTCCAAATTCCTCACATTATCTGGGGTCCTTTGCATTTGTCATGCCCCAACCCCTAAGTACCCCTAAGTCTTAATTTTCATTTTAACATAAAGAGCCCTAAGGTGAGGCAATTATTTATATAAGGGAACATGTCAAACAGTAACTAAAAAAGAGGAAAAAAATAGGGGTGATGCATGTGTGAAAGAAGAGGGAAAGAAGAAGCAAAATTGATACAAATGGGAAATGTACAAAGCAAGATGAATGAAATAGCTTCTGCTCCTTGTAAGATAATTATTTCTCTGTGGCATTATTTATACAAATATACAATGCATCAGAAATTACACTTTCAAAATTAAAAAATAGGGATGTAGCTCTGTATCACAATACTTGCTTTGCATAGAGATGTCTACATTTAATTAATAATTTATTAGTCTACAATTTCCTGATTGGGACTTGCAAACTAAACGATAGAACTGTTGTTTATATCATGCCATCATGCTAGAAATTCATGATTCCACCATCCCAGAAACAGACTACCTTTGTATACCTTCCTATGCTTTATGCATTATTAGATCACCACGAGGCAGTGAATGATTGATTTTATCTTTATTGGAACTCATCAGGTATATGCAGCAGGTGTGAAATCTACTTACCTTCCTTACCGGTTTGGAAGTGCATGCGCCACGCACTTGTGCACATTCACGTCATGTGCACGTGCAGACCTTCTGCAAATGTGCAAAACCTTCCGTGCATGTGCAGAAGGTAAAAAAACACATTAGTTCCTGGTTAAAACCAGGAAGTAATGACACCCGGGCAGGTGGGCAGAGCTTTGCTCCGCCATCGCTACCGGATTGCCAAACCACCGGCCAAGATCACTACCGGACTGGATGATCCGGTTCGATCCAAGAACAGTTCACCCCTGATATGCAGTCATTATATTAGCATTACATTTTATATAGTTCAAATATCTAGAAAATGAATCCCATTGTACCTTGTCACTTGGTAGTCAAGTAGTGTGTAAAACTGTTATAAATGTAATTTATGATACTATAGAAAGAGCTCGTAAAACTTTGTATTGAGTATTAAGAGACTGTTGCCTCACAATTAGACCAATGTTATGATGTTGCATTCTGTGTCCCTATGAACAGCAGCAATAATGGTAAAGTAAAATATCAGGCTTAACCACTTAATCAAATATGAAAGGGCAAGTACACAATACTGCTATTGCTATAAGAGCTGAGGTGGCACAGTGATTAGAGTGCAGTACTGCAGCAGTGGTGGGTTGCTCCCGGTTCGCACCGGTTCACAAGAACCGGTAGTAAAAATTTGTAGTAGTTTGGAGAACGGCTGGCCGGGTATATAAGGAGGACTGTTTGCCTGTAACTTTTGCTCGAGTCTCACTCTACATTAAAGAGCTGTTGTCACTACCTTGCTTCTGCCTCCTCAATCGCCCAACTCAACAGAGAGAGAGAAAGAAATGAGAGGGATGAGTGAGAGGAGATGAGAGAGAGAAAGAAAGTGAGAGGGAGAGATGAGAAACAGAGAGCAGGAGAAAGAAAGAGATGAGAGAGATGAGAGAGACATAGGGAGAAAGAAAGAGAAAGAGATCAGAGAGAAATGAGAGAGAGGAGATGACAGAGAGAGAGGGAGAAAGGGAGAGGAGAGGGAGAAGAGACAGACACCGAGAGAGAGATACCTGTTTAAAAGAAAATAGAAAAATGTCTCTTTGAGTGTTTAAGGTTGCAGATTCCTGAGTTAGGCAAACACCATGGTCATTAAGGAAACATTATGGTTGTCCATTTTTCCCAATAGGCATTTTTAAATGGAAACTAGAAGGAATTTTTGGAAACTCGCAAAAAACATAAAAAACATCAGTCATATGACTGTGTGGGATGTAACTGTGTGGGATATATAACCAGTTACAACACATGACTGTGTTGTAATTGATCATAAATGTGTGTGCGTGTGTGTGCGCACGCATGCGTATTGCTGTCAAAACTCCAAAAACTGGTCAAGTAGCTCTGGGGAGGTCAGTCATAAATTTGAACACTTGCTAAGCAACCGGCCATTAAGCGAGGACCACTTGTATTTGGTTTGCCTTAAGGGTTCAGAGCTGTATGGAATCTGGTTTCCTTTGACCCTTTGAGGGATTACAAAAGGTCCGGATGCAGGAATCCTTGTAGGGAGGACTAGGATTGTGACCACCTAGCCACGCCCACTCAGTCACATGACCACCAAGCCATGCCCATACAGTCACATGACCACCAAGCTGGGTCCACTGTCACGTGACCACCAAGCCACGCCCATACAATCACATGATCACCAAGCCACGCCCACCAAACAAGCCAAGCCCACAGAACTGGTACTAAAAAATTTTGAATATCACCACTGGTAGACATATGGAAGAAAGAGTAAAATTGTATATATTACCTGTTCCACAGACTTTCAGATTTTCTTTCCACTTTTAAACATGAACAGTTTATATGCAACTGATGATTTTATATTTTTGAGTACAAAATATATAAATGCATAATTTCTGTTGCACCACTGGTAGACATATGGAGGGAAGAGTAAAATTGTATATATTACCTGTCCCACAGACTTTCAGATTTTATTTCCACTTTTAAACATGAACAGTTTATATATATATATATATATATATATATATATATATATATATATATATATATATGTATGTATGTATGTATGTATGTATGTATGTATGTATGTATGTACATATTTTAATTTGATTTATATGCCGCCCTTCTCCGGAGACTCAGGGCGGCTTACAATGCGTTAAGCAATAGCCTTCGTTCTTTTGTATATTTTATACAAAGTCAGCTTATTGCCCCCACAAACTGGGTCCTCATTTCACCTACCTTAGAAGGGATGGAAGGCTGAGTCAACCTTGAGCCTTGGAGAGATTCGAACCAGCAGAAATTGCAGGCAGCTGTGTTAATAACAGGGTGCAACTGATGATTTTATATTTTTGGGTACAAAATATATAAATGCATAATTTCTGTTGCACAAAAAAATTGAGTTGATATTAGCAAGTAAGATCTTATTCTCCATATAAAATAACTTGTTTATAAAGATGCTGTGATTTCGCTATGTTTGATTCATTTTTCCCATTGCCATACCATACTGTTTCTTCTTTTGTCATATAAGAACTTTATTTATTTATCATATTCTTTTATTTTTATGTATAATGTTTATATCTCTTCATATATACAGACCTTGTATCAAAAAACAGGACTATATTTACTAGTAAAGAAGATAGGATGTCCAGGTTCAGCGCTATTCCGGTGATTTCATAAATTAAGTTTGTGAAATTTTATTAATAGCAGTATGGAATATATGAGTTGAAGTTGGAAAGGTGGGAACTAGTAATTACCAGAACCCTTCATTCTATAAACATAAAACAATCTCTCCAATTCGAGGCCACTATACACTTCATTAAGTATTTATCATTCTGGAAGAATTTAAACTCTGAATATAAAATTTTTTATCTCCTTACCATAACAATGTTCAATCAATTGTTGTGTATAGCTTAATAAATATTTTAATCAATTTGAGCAGTGTCCAAGAATTTTAAACAAAATTATTCTGAGATACATAAAATGTCCAGAAATCTATAATTTACTGTACAGTCCAGCTTGGAAATTTGATGATGTGGTTTATCCTAATGCTACTTCAAATTTTGTTTTAAACAAAATCCCAGTGTAGATTAATAATATTCCAAATATCAGCTGCAATTGTCCTTAGATGAAGCGGGAAGGAGGTTACACAGACACTTACAATTTGGATGCTGACTGGTTCATATCTATATGATGATAGGTTTTTCAATTATACTATATGTATAAGTATCAAACTGCTGTAACTGTGAAAATCATGTGCCATCAAGTCATTTTTAATTGACCACATAAGATTTTCTTCATGATAATCTTTCCTAACTTATCCTCTCATAGTACACTTATTGCCACTGTAACTGAACCCCTTCCCCTAGCTGCTGGCCTTTCTCTTCTAGTGATTGAAATAGTCTTAAAATTCTTCCAGCTGTAATTATGTATATTAATATTCAATCTTGTTAAGGGAAATGAATGGAAGTTAACAATGGAATATTAATTATTGAAAATTATCAATCTAACTAATAAAGAAAAATGTTCCTTCTTCATGATGCAATTTGTTATTTTAGTATGTTTTATAAGCTTTAGTTTTCCTATCCTGAGAACTTTCATTTTCTGGAACTTTCAAGTTTGAATGTAAAGTGCAGTAACTGTAAAAATATAGATTTATAAAGTATTTTTCTCATGAATGCTTCTTTAGCCAAAATTCTAATCTATTGGTAAGTTCTGACTTGCCAAAACTGATGTTCTGTTCTGTTCTGTTCTGTTCTGTTCTGTTCTGTTCTGTTTTGTTCCATTCCATTCCGTTCCATTCTGTCCCATCCCATTCCATCCCATCCCATCCCGTCCCATCCCATCCCGTCCCATCCCATCCCACTCCACTCTACTCAATTCTGTTCATTACCATGTTTCTCCGAAAATAAGACCCTGTCTTATATTTTTTTTGAACCCTGAAATAAGTGCTTGGCCTTATTTATTTATTTTTATTGGTTTTTATTGTGAAAATATAGAAATACAATTCTACATTTTTCGGTTCCATAGTGTTAAATATAAATACATATTATTTACATAGTATTGCATCTTTGCTTGTATATGATTTGGATATTATTACAAGTAGTAATGCACAGTTCTTTATGATCATATATACATGTTATTTACTTGATGTTTACATAGATTGCAACCTTAATTCAGTAATACACATGGTAATAGTTAACTCTTTATGATCATTATTAATTAACCATTATACTTCTCGAACTTCACTATTTGTTTCTTTTCTCTATCCACTTATACCACAACTCCCACACATTGTAATATTCCGTGTTCTCTCTTTCGTTAAGTTTTAATGTTAGCTTATTTATTTCGGGGCACTCTAATATTTTCCTGATTACTTGTTCTTCGGGTGGTAGTTTTTTCTCCTTCCAATACTGAGCGTAGGTTATTCTTGCCGCTGTCGTTATATGTATGATTAGGTACTTCTTTTTTTCATATTCTGTTTTCAGGATTCCCAGGAGAAAGATTTTCGATTCAAAATCAATATTTTCTTTTATTATAATTTTTATTCTATAAATTGGGTGTTTTAATTTGTGTTTCGGCCAAAATATTTAATAATTTTAAGGGACTTTTAATGTTTGTATTATCTGTATTTTATCTTGGCTGTTCACTGCCCTGAGTCCTCCGGGAGTAGGGCGGTATAGAAATTTGATAAATAAATAAATAAATAATTTCCATAATCCATTTCCAAATCATTTTCCAGAATTTTTTCACTTGGGGGCAGGTCCACCAGCAATGGTAGAAAGTACCTTGGTGATGGCCACATTTCCAACTATTGGGACTCATATTGGGATATATTTTAGCTATCCTGGCCGGGACTAGATGCCACCTGTACAGCATCTTATATTGATTTTCCTTATAAGTCACCGCCCTAGTCATTTTAAGGTTGCTATTCCAAATTGTGTCCCATTCATTTAAATTTATACTTTGTCTGATGTTTTTGGTCCATGCTATCATCTGTTCCTTAACCACCTCTTCCATCATATCATATTCCAGCAAATAATTGTATATTTTCACTAATATTTTGTTGTCTGTTCCCATCCATATCTTATCAAATCTGTTAATACCTATCTCAATGCCAAACTCCTCCTTGTCCTTTTTGTACTGGGACTTTATTTGTGCATATGGCCACCAATCAATGTGGATGCCCTGTTCTTCGAGTTCTTCATTTGTTTTAAGGTTCCCTCCCCCATCTAATATATCTTTATATTTGACCATTTTCCCCATTTCCAATAAGTTAGGATATATCATGGCCTCCATTGTGGAGAGCCATCTCGGGACTTTTGTATATTGTTTTCATCTTATTTCACCCCATGTCTGTATTAGTGTATCCCTTATTTTATGACTATGAAAATATGTCCTTGCTCTTTTCGTCCTAGAGGAAGGCATGCCAGTCCTTCTGGATCATGCCCTTCCAGGGTCAGGAGTCTTTTATTTTCCAGGGTTGCCCACTCCTTCAACCAAACCAAATTTGCTGCTTTGTGGTACATATCCCATACTGGGAGTCCGAACCCACCTCTATCCTTTTTGTCTTGCAAATTTCTAATCGCTATCCTAGATTTCTTCCCGCCCCAAATAAATTTTCTTATAATAGAATTAAGTTCCGAAAAGAATTTTTTGTCCAATTTAATAGGGGCAGTTTGGAACAGGTATAGCAACTTTGGCAACACGCTCATTTTTATTGCTGCGATCCTGCCTAAAAATGATATCTGAAGTTTTCCCCACTTTTCTAGGTCCTGTTTAATATTCCTAATTAAAGGCATGTAATTGTCTTCCTTGAGGGCCGAACACCTTGCCGATATCCACACTCCCAGATATTTTACCTTCTTGGCTATTTGGAGCCCCATTGCTTCTTCAAGTGCTTTCTTTCATTCCTCAGTCATATTTTTGGTTAGCAGTTTGATTTTGGTTTTATTTAATTTAAGGCTGGCTACCTCTCCATATTTACCCAATTCTTCCAATATTTTAACACCTGTTTCTAATGGCTCCTCCATAAGAAGGGCCACATCATCAGCGAATGCCTGGGTCTTATACGTCTCCTTTCTAATTGTCAATCCCTTAATTCCATTATTACTTCTAATCCTTTTTAATAAGACTTCTAGGGCTAATATATACAAAAGGGGTGACAAGGGACATGCTTGTCTCATCCCTTTCTAATTTGAAAAGTTTTTGTCAATTCTCCATTAAGTAAAATGTTGGCTTTTTGTTTTTCATATATTGTGGTTATTGTGTTTTCAAAGTTTGGACCAAAATTCATCTTTTTAATCTGTTGTATCATAAAATCCCAATTTATTTATTTATTTTTATTTTATATCCAATTTATATACCACCCTTCTCCCTGAGGACTCAGGGCAGTGTACAGCTGAATAAAAACATAAATTACAAACATTAAAATAGTATTAAAAGGATATATATAAATTTGGCCCTGTTATTTAAAAACAATAACAAACCAATTTAAAACATTTAAAAATGTTAAACCAGCCCGGCTTGCTGAAAAAAGAAGGTTTTAAGGACACGGAGGAAGGCACCAAGGTCTTGGATTCTCCTTATCTCTGGGGGCAGTTGGTTCCAGAGGGTGGGTGCCCCCACAGAAAAGGCCCTCCCCCTGGGGGTCACCAGCCTACATTGTTTGGCTGATGGCACCCCGAGGAGGCCTTCTCTGTGGGAGCGCACTGGTCAATGGGAGGCCGTCGGTAGCAGCAGGCGGTCTTGAAGATATCTAGGTCCTATGCCATGGAGCGCTTTAAAGGTGATAACCAACACCTTGAAGCGCACCCGGAAGACCACTGGGAGCCAGTGCAGCTCACGCAGGAGAGGTGTTGTATGGGAGTGCCATGTAGCTCCCGTAACTACCTGCGTGGCCGCATTCTGGACCAGTTGGAGCCTCCGGATGCCCCTCAAGGGGAGCCCCATGTAGACAGTGTTGCAGTAGTCCAGGCGAAAGGTGATGAGGGCATGAATGACTGTGTGCAGGGCATCCCAATCAAGAAAGGGCCGCAACTGGCAAATCAGGCGAACCTGACAAAAAGTCCCCTTGGCCACAGCCATCAGATGTTCCTTCAAGGACAGCTGTGTATCCAGAAGGACACCCAGATTGCAGGCCCTCTCCAAGGGGGCCAAAGACTTGCCCCCAATAGTCAGAGATGGAGTCATCTGACTATATCGGGATGCCAGGAACCACAGCCACTCAGTCTTGGAAGGGTTGAGTTTGAGCCGGTTTCTCCCCATCCAGATCCGCACAGTCTCCAGGCACCGGAACGTTACTTCAAGGACATCGTTGGGGTGGCCAGAGATGGAGATGTACAGCTGGGTGTCATCAGCATACTGGTGGTACTTCACCACAAAACCACGGATGATCTCACCCAGTGGCTTTACATAAATGTTGAACAGAAGGGGCGAGAGAACTGACCCCTGAGGCACTCCACATATGAGAGGCCTCGAGGTCGACCTCTGCCCCCCTGCCAAACTGCGACCGATCGGAGAGAAAGGAGGAGAACCACCGTAGCACAGTGCCCCCCATCCCCAACTCTTCCAACCGGTGCAGCATGATACCATGGTCAATGGTATCAAAAGCCGCTGAGAGGTCTAACAGGGCCAGAACAGAGGAGCAACCTCTGTCCCGAGCCCTCCAGAGATCATCTATCAATGCGACCAATGCCGTTTCCGTGCTGTGCCCAGGCCTGAAACCCGACTGGAACGGATCTAGATAAGACGTTTCCTCCAGGTACTGCGGAAACTGTCATGCGACCACACTTTCAACAACCTTCGCCACAAAGCGAAGATTGGAGACAGGACGATAGTTGGCTAATACTGCCAGATCCAGGGAAGGCTTCTTGAGGAGAGTCTGACCACCGCCTCTTTCAAGGCCATGGGGAAGTCACTCAGCAAAGCGTTAATAATTCCCTGGAGCCAGCCTCGTGTAACCTCCTGGGAAGCCAGTACTAACCAGGAGGGACACGGGTCCAGTAAACATGTGGCCACACTAAGTCTCCCCAGAATCCTTTCCACGTCATCAGGGGTCACAGAGTCAAACTCCTCCCAGATAACATTCTCAAGACTATTCCTCATCACCCTGCCCGAATTTACCCAGTCAGAGTCCAACTCCCCCTGGATCTGAGTGATTTTGTCATACAGATATTGTCCGAAATCCTCAGCCCTGCCTTCCAGGGGTTCTCCCGCACTCCCGGGTGAAGCAGGAGCAGGTCACCCTAAACAGGGCGGCCGGACGATTCTCTGATGACGCAATAAGAATGGAAAAGTGATTAAACTTTGCCGCTTTTATTGCCACTAGGTAGGTTCTTAATATGCGACTTTACCAGTGTTCAGTCAGATTCAGCGAGAGTGGCCCTCCAACCACAACAATTCGACAACAATTCAAGTTGTCGAAAGCCTTCTGGGCATCTAAAAAGACCAGTGCTATTTCTTTATTTGGGTGTGCCTCATAATATTCAAGTATGTCTATTACCATCCTTGTAATAAGGATGTTTCTTATCTGTCTCCCAGGGAGGAATCCATTTTGGTCACTATGTATCAAATTATTCAAAATTATCTTTAGCCTTCCTTCCTAAATCTTATAATCCGTATTGAGAAGTGAGATAGGTCTATAATTTTTTATCAGTTTTTGATCTGCACCTTCTTTTTGGAGGAGTGTAATGTATGTCTCCCGCCATGATTCCGGTATTTTGGATTTTGTCAGGGCCTCATTGTAAATTTCTAACAATTTTGGTAGAAGAATTTCCTCTAAATCTGGGTTTTTGTATAATTCTCCTGGGAATCCATCTGGTCCAGGTGAGTTATTCTTTTTGAGTTTCGATATCCCATCTTTAACTCCGTCATTGTGATTTCTTTATTAAGCATTTCTCTCTCATCCTCCCCTATCAATGGGAGTGTTTCTTCCGATAGGTATTTATCCACCTTTTCTTTTGGAATTCCTTTCTCTTCATATAGAGTAGCATAGTACTCTCGAGTAATCTCTAATTTATCTTCTTGTTTATTCACAATATGTCTCTCTGAATCTTCCAGCTGATATATAATCCCTTTCTCTTTCTCTTTTTTTAACCTATAGGACAGCCACTTGCCCGGTTTGTTTGCATTTTCAAAATAGTATTGTTTGGTCTGTTTTATCTTACACGCCAGTTCTTCCTGATCTAGAATGTTTAATTTATGTTGTAGTATCATCCAATTTTCTTTAGCTGCCTCATTGCCTGGGTTTTGCTGCACTATCTTCTCTGCTTTTCCTAATTTGTCCAACAGTTCCTTCTGTAACTTTCTTTTTTCTTTACTTTGTGTGACCCATAAGATATTGCTGGGCCTCTCAGGTACGCCTTCATTGCATCCCATATTATTCCTCGGGCAGTTGGCTCCTTTTCATTTTCCTCAAAAAAGAATTTTAGTTCTCCCTTTACTTTCGCAGTGTTTTGCTTATCCCTCAGGAATTGTAAATTTAATCTCCATTTCTTATTTCCTCTTTTATAGAAGTTTTTCCATCTAATTTCTAGCAGCTTATGGTCCGCCCAAACATTGGGTGTGATTTCTGCTGACATAATTTCCATCCCTATGTTCCTGCTTACCCACATCATGTCAATTCTTGACCATGATTTTTTAGGGTTAGAATAGAATTTATATTGTTTTTTATTTGGGTGCAATGTTCGCCAGATGTTTAAATTAAATTCCTCAGCTAGATCAAAGAAGATTTTTGGTAGGTTTTTCCTTTTTCTTTTTTGGTCTTTAATGCTTTTGTGGTCTTTATCCAAATCTGCTACTCTGTTAAAGTCACCAATTATGCAAATATTGCTATTATCCATTTTACTTATTCTTTCCCTTAATTTTTTATAAAATTCTCTCAAGTTTTCGTTCAGGGCGTAGATAGCTATTAATAGTATTGGGGAATTGCCTCTCTTTATTTCCACTGCTACAATTATGCCCTTAGGGTTGTCATACTTTAATTCAGCTACTATTTCCTTTTTAATAGACAGTGCCACACCCCTTTTTTTCTCAGCTAGAGAGGTAAAGATTTTCCCCAATTTATTGTACTCCAAATACTTTTCATTTTCTTTTTTTATATGAACCTCTTGGAGGCATATTATATCCACATTTTCTTTAGCTAATTTTATAAAAAAAAATCCTCTTTTTATTATTATTCAAACCATTAACATTGATCGATATTAACTTCCAATCTTCCATCTCTTATATCCTTTGTTTTTTTTTTTTTTTTAGTTCTTATTCACCCATGTAGTTCTTTGTGGCCTTTGCTTCTTCTTTGCCTCCTTACTTTCCTTATCCTCTGTCTCCTTCTCCTCTGGAGTTCCTCCTTTAGATCTCCTCTGCTGGATAATTTCCTCGTCTTGTCTTGTTGCTTCCAATTCTTCCTTACTGCTTTGATCTTCTTCTGTCCCTCTTAGCTGATCTAAGAAATCTTGAGCTGCTACCAGGCTGTCTATTTTGATTTTCTTTCCCTGCCATGTAATCAGCATGCCTTCCGGCAGTATCCATCTAAAGAGGATAATCCTCTTGTTCAACTGAATGACCAGGAATCTGTAGTTTCTTCTTGATTCCCTCACCCTCCTTGGGACTTGCTTTAATACGATCACTTCCTTTCCTTTAGACATCACCGGTTCTTCTCTCACCGCACTATAGAAAATGTCTTTAACTTTCTTCTGTGCAAATCTTATGTGCATTTCTCTGGGCAGTTTGTTTCTCCTGGCGTAATTGGTCTGCATGCTGTAAACCTCATCCAATTCTTTAATTATGTCTTGTTTATCCTGTTTCAGAACCTCAGCTATTAGCTCCGCCATCACTTGGCCCAGGTCTTCTTCCTTATCTTCAGCAATGTTCTGGAAGCGCAAATAAAAAGAGGCTCTATCCATTTCCAATTGGGTGATTGAATCCTCCAGCTCCTTATTCTGTGCCATCAGCTTCTGGTCTACTATTTCTAAATTTCTTTCGTTTTGCTCAATTTTAGATTCCATCTTATTTATCTTCTGTTCATTAATTTGTATTGACTCTTGTATGTCATTTACTTTTTGGTCAATAACTCTAATATCTGTTTTCAACTCGATATGTTTACTAGATATCTTCTCTTGCATTATGATCATAGTATCCTGTATCGCTTAAGTGTCGCTTGCATTGCTTGCATAGTAAGAATCATAGCTGATTTTTCTATTTTCGACAGCCCTTCAATCGATTTCTGCATTTCAGGTGATGTCATTGTTATTGTAGTATTAGAGGCTGTCTTCTTCCCCGTTTTGAGCACAGTGGATGAGAGGCTTGTCATCTCCATCAACAACTTTTTCTGATCTCTCACGATCTTTTCGATATTTCTCCAAATTATCATCCACTAATTATCCTTTTTTTTAAAATTTAGTATTAAATATTTACCCCTCCAAAATCTAATATTTAATTTGGTTTACTACTAGTTCAATTTATTCTATCTCTTTTCTTCAGGGGAGCTTGGATCTATTTTCAAAAATTACGTCTTTTTTTTTTTTAATCCAGATATCCTATTGTCGTTAGTTATTTTATGCGTATTCTGTTCTGTTATCTATTATTCAGGTCTAATCTATTGTCAAATTAATTACCACAATTCATAGAATCTGACTATTATAAATATCCCACAATCAATAATACAAATAATTAATCAGCTAAAAAGGAAAATATCCCTATTCGTCATTCAATCTATATAAATCAATAAAGTTATTCTAATGTATATTTTTTTACAATGAGTATATATAAATGAATAAGTAGTTAATTAATTAATTAATACTCTAATATTACTTATTATCACAGTTAATTATTAATGGTAATAAATGATCTAATTAGCAAAGAAGAATTAATTTTTTAAAAAAGAGATATATCACTATATATAACCAATCCTATATACGTCTATACAGATAAATTACTCTAACATATGTAGTTATAAATATATAAATATGCAGGTATATATAACAAATTGATTAGGTATCCTTCATAAATTAATTAATTGAACTCAATGTCTTCTCAAATCACAAGGGGCAAGTGTGCAGCAGTGTTCAAATAAGATCAAATTTCACAAAAATACTTTACTTCCTATATGATTCAGAAACTTCTTTCCCTGGAGTCAGTTCATAGCAGTCTTTAAAGATATTTCAGAGATTATCTTTCCTTGGTGCTTGATGCTCCTCCCTCCCTCTCTGTACACTCAAAGATCTTGTTACTGTCCCAAGCAATGGCTGCAATTCCGGTCTCCCACTTCTTTATCAATCCGATCTTCAAGACGACCACCAAAAACAAAAATGCCTCGATTCCCTGATAGTTATATTTATATCACCTCCCGTTCTCTAATGACGCTGCTGCTGTGCTTCACCGCTTTCTTTTCTGCTTATTTCTCATCGGCTTACCTGCGACCATATGCCAATGCGATCTAAGCCTTCACTTGCAGTCACCGCTTGCTTCTTTCTATGGATCCTTTTCATCCTACCCAGCCGATCTGATTTTGCTGATTTCAGCCACAACGTGTTCGATGGAGAGTAGGTACGAGTGCTTATCTGTCACCGACTTCACCGAAATGCCTTGCTTTCCATCTTTGTTGGCTATTGCAGCTTCGGGTCCGCCATTAAGAGGCAGACATGCCTCGTTGGTTTGACAGTGGCAATCAATCCAGCAGAGAGTGCTTGCTTCTCACCACTCTGTCTGCCAAAATCCGCTATTATCCGCGAAGCTATCCAAGCTTCCACGCCTTGAAAGGTCCCCAAAACACGGTGTAAAAGTGGCATTGTGGAGCATCAATCACAATAAGCATTTTTGCAATATGAAAGTAGTAATGAAATCCTGATTTATAAAAGATTTAAACAGCTCCCAATTACAAATGTAGAAGACAAAATTATCTGCATATAAAATTTACTTAAATTTGGTTCAGAGAAAGAAAATATTAATTAGTTAAATTTACTAATTAATTTAACTAATTTAAATTAGTTAAATATTGACAAGTATGCATTTTATTATCTTTAGTTTTGCAGCTGATTTTCTGATGAATTTTGTCTATCTCATAAAATCATCTCTATAACTAACAGTGGCCTTTCTTGTTTGACTTTGTTTGACCTTGTAAAAATAAGACGAACTCTTTTGCTGTAAGTCCAAAAGCATACTGATTGAAAGCTCTCTTTCAACTCCCATTAGCGACAAGGTCAGTCTTTTTATTCAAGGAACTTGAGTAAAATTGAAAAAAGAACTGTATGAGAACCATACTTTAAAGTAGGGAACAACAAATCATTGATAAGTCCAAGCTGTTATGGCATAGCTGCAGTAAATATATACCAGCCATGTCTCCTACTTTATTGGAAGAGCCTTTCTATTTGAAGAATTGGCCAGACCTATTATGACTTGAACAATCTAAAGAAGATTGATTGCTGATCTCAAAAATGCTCAGTGCCAAGTGCCTAGACAGATTGTATGGATGTACATACCACTCTATCACAAACTTTGCTGCATGATAAGATTATGGTAATTCTATTTAATTCATTGTAATCTTCCTGAGCTTGTAATCATCCATAATGATCTACAAGGAGTGAGGGAGAGAAAGGGAGAGGATAGAGAATTTTCATGAAAACCCTTGTGTTCTTTATCCTCTGTTTTTAATTATGCCTTTTTCTATTTTTGTGGTATGTTGGCCACCCTGCCAGTGAAGATACTCAAGAATTCATATATGATATGTGGTTGCATCTGTTGCCACTTCTGTAACACTTTCTAAACTCAAGCACATTTGTTCTGGCCCAGCTTATTTATGTCTGAGACAAGCATTTTCTCAAGGTTCCATTTATTAGAGTAGGTATACTGGCATTTCTTGGGAAACTCAAATCTGAGAGTTCTTTGTTTTCTCTCAGTAAATCAAAACCCCCAAAACCATCCTCTCACTCATCAGTCGATCACATGCTCCAATCATCATCCGTCCCATCTCAACACAGCACTCCAACCATTACTTCTCCAGATGCAGGCTCGTCCTGACCTTGACCGATGGGAAGAATGCTATTTTGCCTAAATACAAATCCTCAAATAAATTCCCCCTCCTACTTTCCCACACATGAGAAGGTGGCAGTTTGGAAGCTTCCAGCCTAATATGGCTTCCAAAGCTGACAATTTACTTATTTGTTTGCTTATTTCTTAGATTCATATAGCTGCCCATCTCAAATGCATGACTCCACGTATCTTACAACAACTTAAACAAAAAAACTACAAAAACCAAAATACAAGATTAAATTATATTTATGAAGCATATACAATCATGTAAAAACTGTAGAGTATATCATAATCCATAGCAAGTTGCAAAAAGCAGTTGCACCTCAACACAACCACTGTATAGTTTTTACTGTACGTCTAGATCCCCATGCCTGTTGAAAAAGCCACCTCTTTCTTACAAAAGGCCAGTAGGGTTTGGGACAATATGATCTCTGTTGGGGGAGGTTTGGTGTTCCAAAGGATGGATGCCATAACAGAAAATGCTATCCTTCTAGTCCACGCCAGATGACATTCTGTAACAAACAGTACTCAGAGAGTGTCTTTTCCATCAGACCTAATCGAACAAGTAAGACAGAACCTGAAAGAGAGTTCCTTGAAGAACCTGATCCCATACCACATTGCCACAAAGGCTTTATAGATTATCACCAGCACATTGAAGTGAACCAGAAGCATATTGTCAGCCATTGTAGCTCGTGGAGCAAAAATGTTACATTTGTACACATAACTCTCTACACAGCTTTATTTTGTACCAATTGTAGCTTCTATATGGTCTTCAAGGGCAACCCTGTGTATAGCATATCACAGTAGTCCATCAAGGCATGAGTTATCATGATAAAATTCTCCTTATCCAGGTATGAACACAACTGGCATATAACATGAATTTATGCAAAAGTCCTCCTAACCACAGTTGCCACCTGCTTCTTGAACAGGAATTGTGAGTCCATGAGCATTCCAAAATTTTAGAAAGTTTCTATTTGTGATAATGCAACTCCATCCAGAACATCAGATGGTAAATCCACAGAACCAGCTTCCCTGAAATCCATTCATTTTTGCTAGGGTTGTGCTGAAGCCTATTGTTCCCTATGCAATTCTCATAATCTCCAAAGACAACATCTCCATAGCATAAATTAGGGCAGAAATGTAAAGCTAAGGATCTTATTCTATGCCACCAGATAGCCTACCCAGGAGATCAAACAAGAGTGGAAAGATTACTCAACTTGTGGGATCAATGCTACCTGGAACCAGTAGAAGGAGAAATAAGATGACACAGTGCCACTATTTACAGCCACTAAAGCCAATCCAGAAGGATACCATGATTGGTCATTTTGGTTGCCAAGTAGTCATCAGCAAATATGGATGTGCTTTACCCAGTTGTTGCTGAGTGAATGCACTCACAACTAGATTCATAACTTATCTAGTGTAGATTGTTGTAAGAAGAACCTGTTATAACCTGGGTTATAAGCTGCAGACTGACCAGAAAGTGATCTGACCATATAAAATACCTGCAGAAAGATTATCTGACATATTCTCTGAAATAAAAACTAGATCCGGCGCTCATTAGATTCATTTAGCCAGTCATCAGCTAGAAAATTCATAGCTGTGAGAAGGCCATAAACTCTTGAGCCATGCTCTGGCACTAATAACTGGAGGCGAGTAAGGAGTGAAACAGCTTTACAATTAGATTAGGAAAATGGAGGGTTTATTTTATAAACCAGTTTGTGGTACATATAAGTAGATCCAGTCAAATGCAGAGCAACTGGTCACAACCAAAGCCTCATGTAGGAACATCACTACCTGTTTCACGTCTTATATCCTTGGAGTTATAGCTGGCCCAACATTTGGAAAGGCAATTTTATGATGTAGTGGCAGACCCACTATTTAAACAAGACCAGGAAATCAACTCCATTGAAGGCTAGCACAGCTTCTATTTAGACTGGCTATAAAACAGAATCTGGCAAGTCTGATTGTACAGGTAATCCTTGATTTACAACACTTCCTTTAGTGACAGTTCAAAATTACGGCCCTGAAAAAAATGACTTATCACCATTTTTCAGAGTTATGACCTTTGCAGCATCCCCATAATCATGTAATCAAAATTCAAATGCTTGGCAACTGATTCATATTTATGACCGTTGTGAGGATCACACAGATTGTTAAGCGAGGACCTTATGTGATTTCAATTTTCAACTTCCTGCTAATTCCCCATTTTCATGCTTGTTAAAAGCTGGCAAGGAGGATTGCAAATCCCAATAACATGACCATACGACATTAACAATGCTCAGAAAATGCAATACAAGGTTAGCAGTAGGGAAACTTGAAACAGCCACCAAAGCACTTGCTGTTGTAGTTTCCTCTGCCAGTCACTGTACTAATTAGCCTCATAGCCCCATAAATCCCTTGGATTTTCTGGAGCAATTTTAATGCAATAGAGTCTGAACATCCTTTTACTTTCCAGCTACCACAAAAAACACCTAAAGCAGGGTCCATAATGCTATCCTTCTATCAATAGTTCATAATACATCATATTCCCATCCCTAAAGACCATTTTTCATGGGTTTCAAGAGGTTGACAATGCATTCCCTCTGGTCCTGTCTTCTGTGCCCTTCCTTTCCTTTCTAATTCGCTCCATTTGACTTCATCCTTTTAGGAGGAAATATTTTTTCCAACTAACTTCAAAAATCAAAAAGTTAGAAGGGAGCTTTAATTTATTTATATTACAACTCCCAGATCAGTGCACTCTGACATATATCCAGCCTCTGCTTGCACATTTATATTGGAAGTATGTTCTATTGGCTGACAGAGGCAGCTTATTGCACTGGCTGACAGCTCATACAGACAAGAAGTGTCTCTTGATTTCTAGTCTGAACATCCTTCTTTGTTATTTTAACAGATCTTGCCCTCTGAGCTATGAAGAATATGTCCAGTTGTTCTTGTGACAACCTTCCAGATATAGGTACATAAATCCTGGTTTCATGTCTCCCCTTAGTTGTTTTTGTGTAGGCTAAATATACCAAATCCTTTAGCCATTTTTCACATAATTGAGTTTAAAGACTCTTCCCCAACCTTCCTACCTAAAGCCTATGTCATCCAGTACTGGCAAGCCAAGTTCTCTCCTATCCTTCACTCAATGGTTTTTGGACCCACTTTATATTACTCCCTGTTAAATTCCATCCCATTCATTTCCGCAAATTCCTCAAGTCTGTCTAGATCTTTTCAAATCTTCTTTTGTCTAAAGTTTTAATTAATCCTACAAGCTTAAAATATGAGAATTGCATACTTATTCCCTGATCCATGTCATTCGATAAAATGCTGACTAACACGGGAATCAGGACAGAATGCTCTGACATTCCACTCAATACATTCCTTTAAGATGTAATGGAACTACAGTACTTATGACCATCAGATTTAGCCCAGAAATTATCGCAAATGGTATATATTGCTCTTAACACACTTTTAAAACTGTTATTAAGGATATTATCATAAGGCAGGTCTATAACAAAGGCTTTCCTAATGTCTGAGTAAATAATATCCATAGCATTCCCTTCAGTTACTTAAGCTAGAAACTATTGAGGAATGAAATAAATTACTGGTATAATTTATTTGTGACCCCCCCACCACCTTCCCCATGTTGACACCTTCTAATTGTAGTATTCCCATCTAAGTGCTCATAGACATGCCCTGGATAATCTGTTCAAAGACCATGAACAGACATAAATGTCACAATGATAGGTGTGATATATGGTTTTAATTCATCTAAATTAGCAAAGTTTTCTCTTACCCTCTCTTTATCAGCCCTAAATGGTAGTTTCATTCCCCATCTATATTTCTAGCTACAGTTAAATTTGATAAGACAGACATAAAATAGAAGTTAAAGAGTTCTGCCTTCTCATCATCGCCCATTGCCATGTCATCTCTTTCTGCTACCAATAGAACTGACCTTTTATTTTTAACATACCCAAATGATTCTCTTGTTGTTGCTGCATTTGCTGGTAGTTTCTTTTGGTATCTTTCATAACCCTCCATTCATTCTGAGATTTATCTTTTCTGACATAGTTTCTACAGTTTCTAGAGACTAACCTGTCTTCTCATTCAGTTATTCCATTTTTTATATTTCTTTCTATTTTCAGCATTTTAAATTGCATGTATCTACATTGGCTTCCTCCTCCCTTCCTCCCTTTCTTCCTCCCTCCCTCCCTCCCTTCCTTCCTTCCTTTCTGTCTCTCTTTCTCTTTCTCTCCCTCCCTCCCTCCCTCCCTCCCTCCCTCCCTCCCTCTTGCTTGCTTGCTTGCTTTAGCTTTGGGATTATTCTCTCCCTTTGCTAAAGTCAAGATTTGAAATCCGTAACAATAGTAATATTCCATGTTCAGTCTTGTATCCCCGGTTCATTTCATACATTTACACAATCTGTTAAATTTTCATTTTCTTTGCCCCCATCTTCCCCTGGTATTTGTCTCTTGCTTTCCTGGTTCCTATTAGTCAGAATGCCTAGTCAAGCTTTATTGAGAACCAGTTTGCTCTAGCAGTTAAGGCACCAGGCTAGAAAGTTCATGGCCAGGCTACCTAGCCATGAAAGCCAGTTTTTCACAGATTTGGTGTTATGGGGAAAATAGAAGGAGGTACGTGTGTTGGATATGTTTGCTGCCTTAAATTATTTGTAAAAATAATAAAGGTGGGAAACAAACAAACAAACAAGCAAATAATAAGCAAGTTTTCTACATAATTCTAGTCATACCAGCATAAACTGGAAAAATTCTTCATGGTTTTCTTTAAAATCAAAATGTGGGATGAGGATTTGGGAAGGGGAAAATGCACTGGGTTTGTCCCATAGTGTTTACAGAGTTCCAAAGCAATACATTTATTGATGGCAAAACTCCTTCTAGCATTTTAGCCTATTTTTCATTATAGCTGGACTATTGAAGAAATTTTATCTTAAAGGACAATAAATTTTGATACAGTCCTACAGACTTTTCACTTCAATTAGACTCTCGCAGTTCTCCCCAAAAAAATGGTATACAAAGAATTACATTTTTAAAAGATTTTTTTTAATTGTAGGGGAAGAATCAGAGTCAGTGCAATCAGGTTCATTTTTTAAAAAAAAATGTTGGTGTTATATAATAGACTTATATTAAATCGAATGATAACACTGCAAGATCAATGTTAGTTATATTATTGTTTGCCGTCCCTGCTTGTCATTATGTATATTCATTGAATTTTGTTTTGTACACACATTAAACAATCATTACTTGTTTTCTGTGAAGATAGTCTTTGGAATTAAAGCTATATTATCTGCAATTTTAAAAGAGCAAATTTAATTAGCTCATTTATAACATTTCTATCTTTGATCCTGTAAATAGGGTAATGCTTATCCTTGCTCATTTAATTCAGTACAGCTTTATATGAAGCATAATTAACTCTTTTTCACTACTGCCATCAATTTCTACAAAACTATAGATCACTGATATAGATGTGCTTACTTTGATTTTATATTTGAGCCTTTCACCAATTTTACAATCTTGGGCTACCTACTATTCTTCACTGATGTCCTTGCGCCTTATACCTGGATGGTTTTTGTTGTTTTTTTCAGATGACTTTCTTCATCACTCTCTTTTTCTCATTTGAATTGTTTAATAGTAAGCCAGTTTGGTGTAGTGGTTAAAGCATCAGACTAGAAACCATGATACTGTGAGTTCTAGTTCTGCCCTAGGCATGAAGGCAGCTGGGTGACCTTGGATTCGTCATTCTCTCAGCTGTAGGAGCTGGCAGTGACAAACCACTTCTGAAATCTTGCAAAAAACTGAATTCACACACAAACACACACAGAGAAACACCTATATATAGGTGACATGTATTCAATCCAGTACCTGGATGAAGCTGTCTATCTAGACCCGTACCAGTCGGGCTTCAGGCCAGGGTACATCACGGAAACAGCATTGGTCGCATTGGTTGATGATCTCTAGAGGGCTCGGGACAGGGGCTGTTCCTCTGTCCTGGTCCTATTAGATTTCTTAGCGGCTTTTGATACCATCAACCATGGTATCATGCTGCGCCGGTTGGAGGGGTTAGGAGTGGGGAGCATCGTGTTGCGATGGTTCTCCTCCTTCGTCTCTGACCACACACAGTTTGTGTTGGCAGGGGGACAGAGGTCAACCTCGAGGTCCCTTGTTTGTGGGGTGCCGCAAGGGTTGGTCCTCTTGCCCCTCCTGTTCAAGATTTATGTGAAGCCACTGGGTGAGATCATCCGTGATTTTGGGGTGAAGTTCCATCAGTACACTGATGATACTCAGCTGTACATTTCCATCCCAGACCACCCCAATGATGCCCTTGACGTGATGTCCTGGTGCCTGGAGGCCATGCGGATCTGGATGGGGAGTAACAGGCTCAGACTCAACCCCTCCAAGACCGAATGGCTGTGGTTTCCAGCATCCTGGTATAGCCAGCTGCTTCCATCGCTGACTATTGGGGGTGAGACCTTGGCCCCCTCAGAGAGGGCTTGCAACTTAAGTGTCCTCCTGGATGCACGGCTGTCGCTAGAAGATCATGTGACGGCTGTGGCCAGGGGGGCTTTTTAACAGGTTCTCCTGATTTACCAGTTGCGTCCCTTTCTGGACAGGGACTCCTTGCGCACGGTCACTCATGCTCTAATCACCTCCTGTCTGGACTACTGTAATGCTCTCTACATGGGGCTCCCCTTGAAGAGCACTCAGAGACTCCAACTGGTCCAGAATGCAGCCCCGCGGATGATTATGGGAGCGACACGGCTCACCCATGTAACACCTCTCCTGCATAAGCTGCACTGGCTCCCGATGGTCTTCCGGATGCGATTCAAGGTGCTGGTTACCATCTTTAAAGTGCTCCATGGCTTAGGACCTGGGTACTTACGAGGTCGCCTTCTGCTATTGATAGCCTCCCACCAGCCAATACATTCCACAGAGAGGGACTCCACAGGGTGCCATCGGTCAAACAATGTTGACTGGTGACTCCCAGGGGAAGAGCCTTCTTTGTGGGGGCACCTGCCCTCTGGAATGAATTGCCCCCGGAGATATGGATGATCCCTGACCTACGCGCCTTTTGTCGTGCCCTCAGGACCTTATTGTTCCAACAAGCTGGGCTGGCCTAAACATGAATTTTAATGGTTGTTTTAGTTTTTCAATTAGACTGGGGCCAAATTATTTAATATATTTTTAAATTGCTTTTAAATTTTTTGTATATGTGTGTTTTAGTGTTGGCTGTGCACTGCCCTGAGTCCTTCGGGAGAAGGGCAGTATAAAAATTTAAATAATAAATAAATAAATAAATAAATAAATAAATAAATAAATAAATAAATATTCTATTGCCTATAGTACAGGTAGTCCTGGCCAGTGGTGGATTTCAAATTTTTTTACTACCAGTTCTGTGGGCGTGGCTTGGTGGGTGTGGCATGGCAGGGGAAGGACACTGTAAAATCTCCATTCTCTCCCCATTCCAGGGAAAGGATACTGCAAAATCCCCATTTCCTCCTGATCAGCTGGGATTTGGAGTCAGAGAATAGATGGGCGCGGGGCCAGTCAGAATTTTCACTACTGGTTCTCCGAACTACTCAAAATTTATGCTACCAGTTCTCCAGAACTGGTCAGAACCTGCTGAAACCCACCTCTGTCCTAGCTTACCACTATTCATTTAATAACCAAACTTACTGCAGTGAAAAAGAAAAAGATTTATGATCATTTTTCATACTTGCAACCATTTCAGCATCCCCATGGTCATGTGACAAAATTTGGACACCTGACATCTGGCATGTATTTATAACAGTTGCAGTATCTCAGGGTCATGTGATTATTTTTTTGAAATCTTCTAACAAACAAAGTCAATGGGAAAGCTAAATTCATTTAACAACTGTGTTACTGTCTTAACAACTTTAGTGGTTCACTTAACAACAAGGCAAGAAAAGTTTAAAAAAATCACTTAACAACTATCTTGCTTAGCAATTGAAATTTTGGGTTCAACTGTGGTCTTAGATCAAGGGCTATCTGTAATCATTCTTTTACAACTCCTTCCTTCCCTTTGTCTTTCCAGCCTTCTTCCACAGATTAAAATAATGTGAGAAGACCATAACGGTTTTAAACTTCCTTTCTAGGTTTTTTAAGTCATTACATATTCATTCACACAAGCTTTAACTAAAGCATGGGAAGATAATCAGCTATAGAACACTGTAGAAATTATACATTTAAGAAAAGGAATGGATGGCTTCACATGTATATATCATGGCCATTTTGAAAGGAAAACATGTGGCTTTGGCTTTTGCATCTTTTACATAGAAAAAAATGTTTTATTTTATTTTCAATTAAAATACTTTTTTTCCCCAGTACAGTACTAATTAAGACTGATGCCGTGGGCACAAGAAGCATAGATTAATAGAGTAATAAAGAGATAATGCTCCATCTCTCTTTCACTCAAAATGTTTTTGAATACTTGTTCACCAAATGCCTTTATAGAGAAATGCCTTTATAAGGAGGAATATTGGATTGAAGGATTGAGGTCATCTACAAATCAATCTAACCTTTGTGATTATTCCTCTCAATTGCTGCCTTTTGGATGGATGGCAAGATCATGGGGATATACAATTTGTGAGATACAGCAGGAAACAAGATTTATATAAATGGCAACTATGTATTTCCTTTGTTTAAAAAGGAAGTTATTTCTTGTGCAGAAAATAACATTTTAACCACAAGGACGGCTGCAATTTTATTGTGCAACCAGTATTACAACCATACTTGTAATTGTAATAATTATTATCATTATTATTGTTAAACACATCAGCCAGCTGTTTGGATTGGTTTTAGGATTTTCATCCACCTATCAAGTCCTTGGCGAGGACCTTGAATGGGCAGATGTTGATGTTTGATGTTGTTAAAGGAATTGTCACCTTTAACATGTAAGATGTAAGATGTTCCAAGTAATGTTCCCTTTTACAATTGAATGACAGGAATTTGGCAATGTCAATAGTGTTCAAATGATGCTCTAGATCAGGGGTGTCAAACATGCGTCATCACGGCATCATCATGTAATGTATCGTGACTTTTTTCCCTTCGCTAAACCGGGCCTGGGCATGGTCAGCGTGTGACGCATCTAGCCTGCAAGTTTGACACCCCTGTTCTAGATGTTTTGGATCAAGTGTAAGGCATCAATTACCCAATGCTGCTATCTTTGTTTTCTATTGCCACAGTCTTCTACTTCTTTTTGCAGGTCTTTATACTTTGATTTTCTCCAGTTGTTTTCTTTTCTATTCTGCTGTCTACAGGTACTATTATCCAGGCATTTTTGTCCTTATCAACAATCGTTAAGTCTGAAGTGCTACATGGAAGTGATTATCTGTTTGAATTCTAAAGCCCCAGAACACTTTGGCTTCTGCATTTGCTATTATTTTGTCTATCTATACCAGTTCTTGCTTGCAGGCAAATGGTATTTTTTGCAGATCTTCAAATGCACCTTTGTTGTTACTTTGTCATGCCATTGTTTGTACTCAAGATCTGTATGATTTTCTTACAGCAACTCATCTAGGTGATCCACTATTACTTCAGCTTCTTTGCAGAGGTGACATTTCTGTCTGCTGCTGTCTTATCAATTCTGGTTTTATATACATTTGTTCTTAAGACCTGGCAAATACTAGTAGTAATAGTGTGTCTCCTTGAAATTCAAGCAAGAAAATTCCTTTCTTGATATTAACCTATCCCAGTCTATCGCTATTGACCAGCAACTATGTTTTCCATTGGGTCATTTATCTTTGCCCCAAATGAATCCAAAATACATTCAAGATAATCTTTCTTCTCTTGCAGTTTTCCAAAATCACTTTGAGGATTAGGATCTGATCTGTTGTTCTTCCCTGTTTTCACATTTCCATAAATAAAATTATATAGAACAAGCATTTGATATTACAATGGTTATGCACTCTCCGAGATACATATGCAAAACTTTTCAAATTTCTGCTCTTCTTTAGAGAAGAATACTTATGCAGTCCTACTACATGTAGTTTTAAGCATAAAATAAATGAAATGCATACATTCTTCTGTCAATAGATTGATCATTCTAAATATCATAGGCCAAGTCACTGAAGACCTATATTAAACTGGGATTTCATATGAGAATTTAATGTGTTATTTAATTTAATTTCCAATTTATATACTGCCCTTCTCCCTGAGGACTCAGGGCGGTGTACAGCGAGGATAAAAAACATAGAATACAAATATTAAAACATTTAAAAATATATATAAATTTTGGCCCAAAAGTTAAAAATCACAGACTAATTAAAAGAATTTAAAAATTTCTTCTTAAGCCAACCCGGCTTGCTGAAAAAGATGGGTTTTCAGGGAACGACGGAAGGCATTGAGGTCATGGATTCTCCTTATCTCCGGGGGCAACTGATTCCAGAGGGTGGGAGCCCCCACAGAGAAGGCCCTCCCCCTGGGGGCCACCAGCCTACATTGTTTGGCTGATGGCACCCTGAGGAGGCCCTCTCTGTGGGAGCGCACCAGTCGATGGGAGGTCGTCGGTAGCAGCAGGCGGTCTTGCAGATAGCTAGGCCCTATGCCATGGAGCTCTTTAAAGGTGATAACCAACACCTTGAAGCGCACCCAGAAGACCACCGGGAGCCAGTGCAGCTCGCACAGGAGCGGTGTTACATGGGAGCGCCATGTTGCTCCCATCACTACCTGCGCTGCTGCATTCTGGACCAGCTGGAGCCTCCAGGTGCTCTTCAAGGGGAGCCCCATGTAGAGAGCATTGCAGTAGTCAAGGCGAGAGGTGACGAGGGCATGAGTGACTCTGCACAAGGCATCCCGATCGAGAAAGGGCCGCAACTGGCAAATCAGGCGAACCTGATAAAAGGTCGCCCTGGTAACAGCTGTCAGATGTTCCTTCAAAGACAGCTGCCTATCCAGGAGGACTCCCAGATTGTGAGCCCTTTCAGTGGGGGCCAAAGACTCGCCCCCAATAGTCAGTGATGGAGTCAAGTGACTATATCGGGATGCCGGGAGCCACAGCCACTCAGTCTTGGAAGGGTTAAGCTTGAGCCTGTTCCTCCCCATCCAGATCCACACAGCCTCCAGGCACTGGGACATCACTTCAAGGGCATCGTTGGGGTGGCCTGAGGTGGAGATGTACAGCTGGGTGTCATCAGCGTACTGGTGGTATCTCATCCCAAAGCCACGGAAGATCTCGCCCAGCGGCTTCACATAAATGTTGAACAGAAGGGGCGAGAGGACCGATCCCTGCAGCACTCCACAAATGAGAGGCCTCGAGGTCGACCTCTGCCCCCCTGCCAACACAAACTGCGACCGGTCGGAGAGAATGGAGGAGAACCACCGCAACACAGTGCCTCCCACCCCCAACTCTTCCAGCCGGTGCAGCATGATACCATGGTCGATGGTATCAAAAGCCGCTGAGAGATCTAATAGGACCAGAACAGAGGAATAACCCCTGTCCCGAGCCCTCCAGAGATCATCCACCAACGCGACCAATGCCGTTTCCGTGCTGTGCCCAGACCTGAAACCCGACTGGAACGGATCTAGATAGGATGTTTCCTCCAGGAATTGCGGAAACTGTTGCGCAACCACACTCTCAACAGCCTTCGCAATGAAGCGAAGGTTGGAGACAGGACGATAGTTAGCCAATATTGCCGGATCCAGGGACGGCTTCTTGAGGAGAGGCCTCAAGAGGTTATAATAATAAAGTATTGACATTGGATTTCTCATTTTATACTTCATGTATTTACACATCCAGGGAAAGTCATACTAATTGTAAGGTTACTACTGTTACTTTAAAAAAGTATTTTGGGCTATCCTGGAGCTAAACTTACCTGTTCATTAAATGTAGGCCTCAGAAATAATCGTCCTAGATTCTTAGAAGAATCTAGAGCCTTGAGTTGAGTTCATAGCCTGTAAGACATCTTTTCCTAATGAACTAAATTCAGGAAAGACAATGACCATTTTCTGAACTCATCTGAGTCAAGGACGCATGGGGCACATTGTTTTTAAATACTTCTCATTTGAAAAATATTGCAATAAAATGTATGAACATTGGTTTTTGCTTCAGGAAGTTAAGAACAATGCTAAGGTAACCTAGCTAAAAAAAAACTAATCAGCTTTTGGCAAAGTTACCATCATTTGCTTCACCTTGTTCAGTAAATTTCTCTAGGTTCCATTGATCAGAAATCCTTGGGAACCAGGAAAATGCAATAGAAAGGACAAACTTTTCCTGCACCAGTCTTAGTTATTTTTGTATATGACTAGCTTCTCAAGTCCCTTTCTCTTTTCTTTAACTGCATTGTGTATAAAAACTGGCTTTTAATTTTCTCTTTCCCTTCTAGTCTTTTTCCTGTCAAGCTTCTGTCTCTGAAACCTGTTCCTCCAGAGGTGGTATTCAGCAGGTTCTGACGAGTTCTGGAGAACCAGTAGCAAAAATTTTGACTAGTTCGGAGAACTGGTAAATACCATCTCTGGCTGGTCCCGCCCCCATCTATTCTCGGCCTCCTGAGTCCCAGCTGATCGGGAGGAAATGAGGATTTTGCAGTAACCTTCCCCTGGAGTGGGAAGGGAATGGAGATTTTACAGTATCCTTCTCCTGCCATGCCCACCAAGCCACACCCACCAAGCCACACCCACAGAACCGGTAGTAAAAATTTTTGAATCCACTGTGTTGCTGGTGTCCAGAAGTCTTACTCCCACCTATTAAAATGATTTCTCTAAGGCATAGAAAAGGAATTATACAAATTATGTATGAGACATGCTCCCTTTCTTAAAAACTGCACTGTGTGAGATGTTTTTTACTGCTAGACCCCACACCATGTTGCTCCCTCTATAAAGCCTAATTGTTTTTTCCCCAAGAGTTGCTATTTTCTTCTTTGTTGCTATTCCCCATTTTTATTTATTTTATGTATTTAAAAGACTTATATAGCCACCTATTTTATGTGCCATAACCCTGGGTGACTTTAAAGTCCAAACATTTAAAAAAAAATAAAACCTGTAAAAAAACATCACTTCCAGTTCCCCAAAGGAACATTCCACTGTACATCCACATTCAATTTACAGGACTCCAGCCTAATTTTCTCCTAAATAATTTATTGTTTCTTCCTCCATTAAGAACTTCATAAACATTTTTGTGTTTTCATTGCTATTCCCTCAATGCTGTTTATTATTTTAGATACGATTTTGCCTGCTGAATGTTATTTCCCCATAGCTATTTTTTTTTCTGACATTTCCTATTGATATGATTTTAGTACATTGTTTCTAAATAAAAACCTAACTCCTTTTTTCAAAGTATGTGCAATCACCAATTTAAGGCCCATATTTACTCTGGGATGCATTATTTTTAAATACTTTACTTTAAAATATTGCTTATATACAGCTTCCTGATGAATAATTGGTACATAACATAGTACAGAGGTCTATCTTGCCTAAAATACTATTTTCCCATGATAACTATCAAGTCATCTGTGTAAACATTAGAGGATTCAAATTATATTTGCTAGATTAATAACAATAGATGAAACTCTGAACAAAGCAATCTTGAGAGAGAGAGTACAGCCATCAAACTTGGAATAAGTGATCTTCTCTATGCTTTGCATTTTTCATAATATTTAGTTTGTATGAGTAAGTGAAAAGGATACTTATCAAATTTGCAGATGACAGATGATAATTGTGGTGGATATACCATATAGTATTTTTTTTAATTAACAGATTAGAAAAGTATGCTAAATAAATAGAATAAACTTTAATTAAATCAACTGCAGTGTTCTTTCATGTTCAAAAAATTAATTAAATGCATAGCTGTTGTATGGAGAATACCTACCTTGGCAACAATATGGATGAAAACATTTTTTGAATTATAATAGATTCAACTGAATATGAATTGTTTGCTAATACATTTTTTTTTTTATTTTGGAAAATAAAAAGTCCAGAATAACGTCTGGTGGGATGTGAAGCTATACAAATTTGAGAAATACATTTGTCCAAACACAATAAATATTAGTCTACTATATTGTGCATTGCTCAAAACTTCATTTTCTTTTCTAAACTTTCATTTTAAATATTTTGCCTAATTTTGAAACCAAATTTTTAAAAAAGCCAGAGAAATGGAAGGTACCAGGTTTATTGGGAATATAGTTATTTGTAATGTAAATCTTATGAAAATGTATTAACTGAATTAGGTGTATTAGAATGAAGATAAGATATAAGATATGAGTGTGATAATTTTCTTTTAACTATCTGAAGAAGAATTAAACAGTAAAGGTTAAGACCTATTTTCTATCTTCTTAAAGTACAAGACATGAAAATATATATCTTAAATTACAGAAAGTCACATTCCAACTGAGTGTTAACAAAAACTTCTTAATGGTATCAGAAATTTGACAGTGAAACCAATTACTGAGGAAGCTGGTGAGCTAGATAGTTAGATAGCTTTCCTAGACATGTTTAAGCAAAGACAGAAAGCATGTATCAGTTATGGTTGTCATGATTTTTATTCCTGTACTGAGGTTGGACTTGATAGTCTAAACAATCTTTTCCAACTATAATTCTATGGATTCCTATTTTTCCCCCATCCAAGCATTTAAAATTTATTTATTATTTAATATTACATACACAATAACAAAGATTAATTATTCATTGTACATGCATTCTGACAATTGATAAAATATCGGGGTCATTAGTGCAGTTAAACCTTGGTTGAAAAAGAGTTGCTATTGTGGAAAATAGAGAACTGAATAAATAGATAGGAAATAAGAACGTAAAGAAGCTGTAGGAGCTGTTTGAGGTGAAGACCTGGGAGATGAAAGATTTTTTTTTTCTTTTCCTAAGGATTAAGGATTAAAAAATGAGGTTAACATAAGGGAAGGCACTGTAAAAGGAATAAATATTGTGTATTATGTGTTACAAGAACAGTGTGGAAGAAAGAAGTAAGAAGCAGAAGTTTAGCCTGCTGGGGCCATGGGAAAGAAAGAAAAGAAAGGAGAGAGGGAGGGAGAGAGGAAAGGTGCTTGGAATAGGCAGAACTGGGAAATCTTTCTTGAAAGAGAACACAAGAAAAGGTGATTCAAGAAAGAGAGACAGGAATTAACTCCGTCTGCACAAGTCTAAGCCTTGATAGCAACCGCATATAAAGTATTGAGAAGACAGGAACATATAGAAAATCTCTGCAAAAAAACTTAAGAAACAGTGGGCCACCTCATAAGTTACTGTAAGAAGATCACAGACTGACTACAAACAATGGTGCATTGAAATTTCTGAAATGAATACTATTTGGCTGCAAGCAAAAACTAGTAGGACCACAAAATAATTAGAAAAGTGGGGGGGGGACCCTAAAGTGTTCTGGGACTTTAAAATTCAAACAAACAAGCACCTGCCACATAACACCCCACACCTAACCATTGTCCATTAAAAAAAATAAAGTCTAGATAGTAGATAAGATATTACTTGGAGAAAGCAAAATAGAAGAGAAAGAACTGGAGAAAATCACAAAATACAAAGACCTGGAAATAGAAATAAAATGACTGTAGCAAAAGAAAGTAAATATAGTAATAGGTGCCTTGGGCACAATTCCAAAACATCTGGAACACCACTTGAACACAATTGACCTTGACAAAATACCCATCTCCAATTGCAAAAGGCACCTTTTTGGGGGGACAGCTTACATCCTGCGACAATACTTTTTTTTTCCAATTTTTATTTATAAGTATAAATTAAACAGAACAATGAAACGTACAAAACATAAAAACATATAAACATCCATTTCAATACATGTCTAGTTTGTCTGCGACAATACTTTTTACACCATCAAACAACAACTGTCTATCCCAGGTTCTAGGGAAGGACTTAATAGGTGGATAAAAATGCTGAACCCAGTCAAACATTTGGCTAACTGTGCAACCAATCATAAAATACCTGGCACAAAGTCAATTGCCTGGACATGTGCAGCTTCTTGGAATTTCCATCACTTCTGTTGAAAGGCTGGCAACTATTCTTTACCCTCTTTTCCCCATGTAGTTGTTCTTCTTGTTTTAAAAAAGATATTTTATATGCAGCTAAGGGAACAGCTGGAGTACCTGAATCTTTGTACATGACAAACAGCCATTTGTAACTCACAACTCACAGGAATATGAACTGTTATTCTGTAGTCTGAAATCTACAGTCTGATATGCAGAGTACAATTACAATTTATTATTTATTTATTTATTTATTAAATTTATATACCGCCCTATTCCTAAGGGACTCAGGGCGGTGAACAGCGAATGATAAAAATACATTTAATACATCCAGTTTAAAATAAAATCAAAAAAGCAATATAAAGGGAAAGTTAGGCCAGGCCGGCCTGCTGAAACAGGAATGTTTTGAGGGCACGGCGGAAAGTGCGCAGGTCCGGAATCTTCTGTATCTCTGGGGGGAGCTCGTTCCAGATGGTGGGTGCCCCCACAGAAAAGGCTCTCCCCCTGGGGGCCACCAGTCGACATTGTTTGGCTGACGGCACCCTGAGAAGCCCCTCTCTATGGGAGCGTACTGGGCGGTGAGAGGCTATTGGTGGCAGAAGGCGGTCTTGTAAGTACCCCGGTCCTAAGCCATGGAGCGCTCTAAAGGTGGTAACTAAGACCTTGAAGCGCACCCGGAAGACCACAGGGAGCCAGTGCAGCTTGCGCAGGAGAGGAGCCACATGGGAGCGCCATGCTGCTCCCATAACTACCCGCGCGGCCGCATTCTGGACCAGCTGGAGCCTCCGGGTGCTCCTCAAGGGGAGCCCCATGTAGAGAGCATTACAGTAGTCCAAGCGTGAAGTGACGAGGGCATGAGTGACCGTATTTAACGAGTCCCGATCCAGAAAGGGACGCAACTGGCGAATCAGGCGAACCTGATAAAAAGACCTCCCGGCCACAGCCGTCAAGTGTTCTTCTAAAGACAGCCGTGAGTCCAAGAGGACGCCTAAGTTGCGAACCCTCTCCGTGGGGGGCAATGACTCATCCCCAATAGTCAGTGATGGCACCAATTGACTATATCGGAACGTCGGAAACCACAGCCACTCGGTCTTGGATGGGTTGAGCCTGAGTCTGTTCCTCCCCATCCAGATCCGTACGGCCTCCAGGCACTGGGACATCACTTTAAGGGCATCATTGGGGTGGTCTGGGGTGGAGATGTATAGCTGAGTATCATCAGCATACTGATGATACTTCACCTCAAAACCACGGATGATCTCACCCAGTGGCTTCACATAAATGTTGAACAGAAGGGGTGAGAGAACCGACCCCTGTGGCACCCCACATACAAGGGGCCTCGAGGTCGACCTCTGCCCCCCTGTCAACACAGACTGCGACCGATCAGAGAGAAAGGAGGAGAACCACCGCAACACAGTGCCCCCCACCCCTAACTCTTCTAACCGGTGCAGCATGATACCATGGTCGATGGTATCAAAAGCTGCTGAGAGATCTAATAGGACCAGGATAGAGGAGCAACCCCGTCCCGAGCCCTCCAGAGATCATCTACCAATGCGACCAATGCCGTTTCCGTGTTGTATCCAGGCCTGAAGCCCGACTGGAACGGATCTAGATAAGCCGATTCATCCAAGTACTGAGGAAGCTGTTGCGCTACCACACTCTCAACAACCTTTGCAACGAAGCGAAGGTTGGAGACTGGACGGTAATTAGCCAACACTGCTGGGTCCAGGGAAGGCTTCTTGAGGAGAGGCCTCACCACCGCCTCCTTCAAGGCAGCAGGGAAGACACCCTCTCTCAAGGAAGCATTTATAACCCCCTGGAGCCAGCCTCGTGTAACCTCCCGAGAGGCCAGCACCAGCCAGGAGGGACACGGGTCCAATAAACATGCAGCCGCACTCAGTCTTCCCAATATCTTGTCCACGTTTTCCAGAGTCACAGAATCAAACTCTTCCCAGGTAATATTCTCAAGACTTGCCTCTATCCTCCCTCCCGAACCTACCCAGTCAGAGTCCAAATTTTCCCGAATCTGAGCAATTTTGTCATACAGATATTGTACAAAGTCCTCGGCTCTACCCTCCAAGGGGTCCTCCAGCGCTTCCTGGTGGAGCAGGGAGCGGGTCACCCTAAACAGGGCGGCCGGGCGATTATCTGATGACGCAATAAGAGCGGAAAAATAGTTACACTTTGCCGCTTTTATTGCCACCAGGTAGGTCTTAATATGAGACCTTACCAGTGTTCGGTCAGATTCAGAACGGCTGGCCCTCCAACTGCTCTCCAGGCGTCTTTTCCGGCGTTTCATCTCCCTCAGCTCCTCGGTGAACCAGGGAGCCAGGTGAGATCGACGCCGGGTCAGAGGCCGCAAAGGCACGACCCGGTCCAAAGCTCCAGTGGCCGCCCTATCCCAGGCAGCCACTAGATCTTCAGTCGAGCCATGTGCCAGAGCCTCAGGAAATGGCCCAAGCTCCGTCTGAAACCTATCCGGGTCCATCAGGCGCCTGGGGTGGAACCACCTCATCGGTTCCACCTCCCTGCGGTGGGATGTGGCGGTTCGAAGGTCAAAGCGAAGGAGGGAGTGATCTGACCATGACAAGGGCTCGATCGCTATATCCCCTATCTCGAGACCACTCAGCCACTGACCAGAGACAAAAACCAGGTCCAGCGTGTTTCCCCCCGTGTGAGTAGGGCCATGAACTAATTGGGTCAGGTCCATGGCCGTCATGGAAGCCATGAACTCCTGAGCCACCTCAGACACCTCACCGACAGATGGCAGGTTGAAGTCCTCCATGACCATAAGTCTAGGGGTATCAATCGCCACCGCGGCTATAACGTTGAGTAGCTCAGGCAAGGCCGCTGCCACGTTGCAGGGAGCCAGGTACGTAACCAGCAGGCCCATCTGCACCCCATGACCCCACTTCACAAGGAGGGACTCACATCCGGCCGTCTGAGGAACAGTGGCCTCCCTCGGACTAAGACCCTCTTTAATGATAACTGCCACCCCCCCGCCCCTTCCCTGTGACCTTGGCTGATGAAATGCCCGGAAACCGGGTGGGCACATCTCTATGAGAGGGACTCCCCCCTCCTGGCCCAATCAGGTCTCCGTAATACCCACCAGGTCCGCTCCCCCCTCCTGAACAAGATCACAAATGAAGGGGGCTTTATTTACCATGGACCTGGCATTGCATAGCATCAGCCGAAGGCCCAGGGCCTGAGGGTCTGTGCCACCTGGTGAACGAGAAGAGCATTGGGGGCCGGAGCATGCCACCGCTTGAAGACAGTGAGCGTGCACTCCCGCAACTTGATGTGGCCCCCTACTCCCGCCATATCTGCCCCTCCCACCTACAGTACTGATGTAATGTCTATCAACAGCACAAGCTCTAACCCTCTCCTTGGCCCCAGATTCTGCATCTCCTCCGCCGTGCTCTTCAGATGGACTAGACCCCGTCCCTCGCGGGTTAATCCCTGAACCCATACAACCCACCCCCTCCTGGGAGGCCCCCCAGCCTCATTATTTACATTGGAAACCACCCTCCTCCCAGATCCCCTTAAAATAGAATTTGAAAAACTATCTAAAAAACCCCAAAGCTTCCGGTTTTTAGCATACCACCTCTCGGGGTTCCAAAACCCGTCCTTGAGGGCGGCCCTAGATAACTGGGAGGGCCAAACTTGCGAGAGGGGGGAATCTCGCAGTGCTAGGAGTTCTGTTATTGAATACATCGGAGGTGAGATAGAATTGGAGGCGATGAAAGGCCATTTTCTTCTTAAGGTGTTAAAGATGGTTTAAAACAGATGGTTAAGACAAAAAGGGTAAAGTAGATAATTGTACAAGGAAGCTAATATAATAGAACATCGGAATACCATCTCCCTCTTACAGTGATGGGAAAGTCTTGTGATTAAAATAAGTTAGTCATAAAAAGGGGGATGAGAGTCACAATGACCGCCCTCTCATGGCGACCAGTCCAGAGTTTCAGAAACAAAGGAGAAGATGGTCCGTCCCATCCATTTGTATAAATATTACAAATAAATTGTTCAAGACTCTCGATGTCTATGCTTCCTCCCTTTCTGATATCAGCAAAAATCCGAAGATAAGGTCGAAAAAAAGCAAAAAGGTGGAGCATCCAGGCGGAAGAGATGAAATCAAATAATCAGGATAACTAGGATAGTCAAGGAGGAAAAGATATTTAAAATAAAAGCTATAAGTTGATCGAACAGCTGCAAGTTTTTCGCTGAATGGCCAAACTAGGCCTAGGTCTAGTAAGGTGGGGGGGGGGGAGGAGAAGCAGTCAGGGGAAGATCAAAAAAATGTCTTCAGTTCTCAGCCCCCACCACTACCATGCTCTACAATAATGACCAACCTCACCAACTTCAACTGCAGTGTTTTTGAAGCTGCTTCAGAGGACTTGGATGAATTCACTGATACTGTGACATCATGTTAGCTTATGAGAGAACATGTGTGTGCCTACCAAAATCTTGCATATATATATAAATAATAAGTCTTGGTTCACAACTAAGCACAAGCAGCAGCTACGTTGTGCCAAAGAAGATGCCTACAGGAAATAAGACAGGATCTTTTACAACCAGGCCAGGAATGTATTAACAAGAGAGATCACGGTAGCAAAGACAAGCTCTCCAAAAAGCTGAAAAACCAGTCCTCAGAAAATAAACCAGCAAATGTGTGGAAAAGTCTAAAGAACATCATTGGCTACAGCAGACCTCCCTTCCTTACTGAAGAGAATCATCAACCAGCAGACAACCTAAATGTGTTCTACTGTAGATTTGAGGGGTGATCACTTTCATCTATCCCTACCTTCTCCACTTCAAATACACCAATAGCACCCAAATCTCCCACACCCAAATCCATCCCTTTGTTCTCCCCACCTCTGGTGAGCTTAGAAAAAGATATGCAATGTCTAGTTCATAGACAAAAAATGGCACCAAGTCCAGAAGAGAAACTCCTTGCCTGAAAACCTGTGCTGAACAACTCGTCTCCATCTTCAAACATATCTTTAATAAATCACTGAAGATGTGTTATGTCCCTTCTTGCTTCAAACCTCTATCATCCCGATTCCCCAGAAACCCTCCATCAATGAGCTAAATGACTACAGACCAGTTGTTCCGACATCTTAGTTTTGAAGAGGTTACTGCTGGCCCAACTGAAAGTTGTCTGGTTTGGTACAGCAACCAAACAAGATAGATACTGACTCCAATGTGTAGTTAAGACTGCAGAAAGAACAATTGCAACCAGCCTGCCTTCCATAGAAAACATGTACATTGTGTGTGTCAAAAGGAAGGTTGAGAAAATGTCTACAGACTCTTGACATTCTAGACGTAAACTGTTTCAACTCCTCCCCTTGGGATGCTGATATAGAGCATTGTATGTCAAAACAATTAGACACATGGACAATTTCTTTCCTTGTGTCATCACTCTGCTGAACACCTAATTCTCACAGTATTGTCTATTGTCTATATACATTTGCCCATGTTATATGGCTGTATTATTATTATCCTTCTTAGGTTCTTTACTAACTCTCTTATTGGTATTATTATTATTATTAACTGTCTGTTGGTCTGCATATACATTGAGAACTTCTGCATTGGAAACAAATTTCTTGTGTGTCTAATCACACTTGCTATATAAAGTATTCTACTCTACTCTACTCTACTCTACTCTACTCTACTCTACTCTACTCCACTCCACTCCACTCCACTCCACTCCACTCCACTCCACTCCACTCCACTCCACTCCCACTGCACTCCACTCCATCCATTCCATTCCATTCTTTACAGTGGAAAGATCTTATCATGCTTGCCTAGAACAATTTGTACCTGCTGCACATAATAAAATAGTTGTCTTTAGAATAGCAATGTTAAATTATTTTGTAATCTCAGGCACCTTTTCAAATTTCAGCAGTAGTCATCACAGTTCCTTAAATTAAATATGCTCCATTTGCTGCCTTTTCATGAAATTCTAATCCTCTGCCTGAAAAGCAACTTCTGCCTCATGATTACACCAGCTTTGCAAATGAAAATTGAATGGATATGCACGTCCATTCTCTTTTTGATGATTATGTTTCAAGAAATCATCTGTCACGATTAACCAGATTCAAACTCAATGATACAGATACACTATGTTCTAATGAGCCAGTGCACCAATGTGGTAAAAAAGAGATATTATGCTAGAATATGTAATTCCACTGTTAGTGGATTACAACATTAAGTTTATTTTACTTTGGATAATATTTAGATATGTAAATCACTCACCACAGGCTCAATTACAATTGTTTTGTGCTTTTGTGTCCATGGGTGTAGTTTAGAATGCATTATCCATTTTGTCCATTTAGAAATGTTTAGCTGTTGACTTGGAGTTGCTTTGTTGCAATATTTATAAGCCTCTTTTCATGTGTTTTTAAAAGAAAAGTGAATTAGCCAAATAATGAAGTTAAAATTACAATCTGTTTGATAGCTGTTTGAATAAGGATTCTTTTTTTTAAAAAAGTGCTATTTTTCCAGAGCCCTTTGTAAACCACATTCTTTTAGCAAAAAGCATTCATTTTATTACTTGTAAAGATAAAAGCCTAATTAAATGTTACACAAGCCTTTCTGTAAATCAAAAGCACCACTAATCATGACTGCCATACTGCTTACAAAGTTATAATACAAACAAGTCCAAAGAATGAGAACAAGCATCAGAAAGGAAAGAAAAGTATGGTGGAATTTCATAGCTGGTATCTTTTCAACTAAGATCAGGGGGCATACAACATGTGTAATTCACAAGGTTGATCAAGCATTATTTTAAAAGGATAAACTTTGGAAATTGCAGCTGTTGATAACATAGGCCACCCAGGCATTGAACAAAGGCATTGAGCCACTAGGCTTGGAATACTGGTGGTTGAAGCTTTTTTTTTTTTTTTTTTTTTTTTTTTGGTAAGAGAAAAAATTATAATGCTTAAGATATTTTAATTTGAGTGAAATGGGTAAAATGTAGGAAAAAAAATTATAGATAAGGCAACATTTTAGAGATTAAAGCTCACATTAGTAATGGGAAGGGATACTATTATACCTGAATTTCAGAAGAAATGATGCAAAATGGTAAATACTAAGGTATTCTATTTTGTTGTAGAATTCTAAACTGAATATTTTATTTGGTCAAATATGATTAAACATACAAGGAATTTGTCTCTGGCACAGAAGCATACGGTGAACATGCAAAGCAACAGAATAAGGATAACAACAACAACAGGGGAAATAAAGAAGATAATAAAAAGGAACATTATTATATGCCAGCCACACTACATGGGTTAATAGATATTAGGCAGCATAGAGAGAATTAAGTGTTCAGCAGAGTGATGGCATGACAGAGAAAAAAAGCCTGTCCCTGTGTCTAGCTGTTTTGGCATGCAATGCTCTATTGCCATGATGGCGAAGTGGCACACAGAGCCCTCTCTGATGGCACGCAAGCTGTCACCCCAGTTCAGCTCCACCGCGCATGCGCACAAGCCTCCCGCCGACCAGCTGGTCTTCAGGTCTCTGCCACACATGTGTGGGGGGCGGAGCATGTGCGAGAAGGCCCCACATACATGAATGGGGGGCTGCACATGCATGAATGGGGGCAGGGCTTGTGCAGGGACCCACACATGCATTGCATTTTGGGGTTTGGGCATGCTTTGGGCACTTGGTCCAGAAAAGGTTAGCCATCACTGCTCTAATGGAAAGAGTTGAAACAGTTTTTGTTCAGCATGGGGGGCGGGTCTCCAGTTATCTTCTCAACCCTCCTTCTGACCCATGCAATGTACAGGTCTTCTATGGAAGACAAACTGGTTGCAATTGCAGTTGTTCTTTCTACAGTCTTAACTATTCATGGGAATCTGTAGTTGTCTTGTTTGGCTGCCATACCAAACCAGAGAGTTATAGAAGTACAAATAACAAACTCAACAATTTCTCTATAAAACTGTATCAAAAGCTCCTGGGGCAGTCTAAACATCTTAAATTGATGCAGGAAGACCATTCTTTGCTGTGCCTTTTTAATGATTATTCTAATCTAATGTAATGAGTATCAATTTCAAATCCTGGGAGATTATAGAACCCAAAAACCTGAAGGATTCCACTACTGATACCATGCTGTTGAATATAGTAAGAAGTATGACAAATATGACCATGCTTCCTTGTGATTATTAACCAAATACTAGTATCCATGCTAAGACGATTTCCATTTGGTCTCTAAATCTGGTGTGAGTATTTCAATTACAATTGAAACTTTTTTCGTGGCATGGTGTTATTAAAATAGAGGAAACAGCCAGCTTCAATAACTTGTTTGTATATACTTTGCCCTTCAGTATGAACTCTACAGAAATTGAAAGCAATGCTTCACATAGCAGATACATTTTAATTTTTCACACCATGAAGACCTCAACGCAGCCCAATGTTGTGCTTCAGAGAGATGATTCTAAACTGGACTGGCAAACAAAGAAGTAGGAGGTCACAGCAAGGTGAACTGAAGAAAAGATAAATAACATCCGGGAGAAGCTCAGAATGTGTTGCAATTAGAATATAGCAAATTGTCTCTTTACATAAACATATATCTCCTTTAAATAAACACTGTACACTAAAAGTAGAACTGTGAAGAAATGTAAATAATTACTATCTCTCAACTTGAAGAGATCACTTTTTTTTAGACAAAACTAAATGGAGAAAAGGGCTGCCTGCCAAATATTGTGAAATTAAGCATCTGGTATAGAAATGTTGGGAAAGGGGTGTATGTTTATATTTGCATACCTCATTCAAACATTATGTGGCAGATTCAGATGCCATACTGTGGGATGGGGAACATCTCTAATATGAAATGTAACTAACATTGAGAATGGAAGAGTTTTACCACTTGTTTATCCAGTTTCAGGCTTCTCTCACAGTTTAATCACGCCATAAGAAATGCCTGAAATCCACCTTCTTCTCTTCTTGTTAATGGAAGTTTCATAGACTCAGATCAAGAGGTTAGATTTGCTACTGCTAATTATCTTCAGCAGGGAAGGATACCTTATGTTATTATTCTGGTCTTCAAAAGCTATAGGCCAGTGATATAATGGCTTTACTGGAGGATGTCAGGTTGAAATATTCAGTTAACTTCTCCTATTTTTAGAAGATGTTTGTTTGTTTTAGTGCCAAAAAATAGATGAGTTAAGCCTTGCAGAGTTTTAACACATCTATTTTGCCTATTTTCCCCTCCAGAAAAGCAGAAAATTATACTGCCAAAAATCAGCAATTTATTACTGAAATTTGGTTTGTTAATTTTACAGAGCTCTTGGTATCATAAGCAGCTAATGGAGAACATAGTCATGCTTGTAGTTCAGCTATATTGCCATGTTTATGGGATGAATGGAATCTCTTCTTATTCCACGACGTTAAGACACAAAAGAATTAATCTGATCCTGACCTTGAGTGGGCATAACCATCAACAACAAGAGAAAAACAAGTCATAAAGAATCAGGAGATTCTCTCTTAATAAAGCTTTAAAAATATCTCAGGGAAGCTCAAATTTTACCTTTGTTATGTCAGAAGGACAGGGTATCTTTTTTTCAGACTGATCCCTGCTAGGTAAGATAACTGCCTCAATTGGAATTGAAGGAGAAAAAAAAATATTACCCAACAAGAGAAGTATAGAGTTAGATGAGAATTATGATTCTTTCCTGATTTATATTGTGGATTGATAAGAGCTACCCTGTATCTTTAGTTCTCTTTTGCTCTTCAGATAATGTATGTGTATGTGCTTTTGTCTGGAAGGATTGCCACTAGTTAAATATTGTAGGATTCATTATATGTTCTCTTTCCTTCCTCCCTTTGTGTTCAATTCTCAATTAACTTCTTAACCTTAATCTACATAATAAACAATTTATATCTTCTTCTGAAATCAGAAGTCTCCCTCCTTGACAGGAAATTTTAATCTGCCATACACTCTGCTTGCTAGATATAGATAGAGGTAATATGAAGAATGCAAGCCCACATTTTATTACAGCATATTATTTGGTCGTCTTGAAAAGATCACATTGACAAGAACCACTGTATTAATGTATTTAATTTTTTGGCAACTATAGATTTTCAGAATCTTGTGAAAAGCAACTATTGAAGACTTGAATAATCTAAATCTTTAGATTACCAAATAAATTACATTGCTAGATGGACCAACAGCATGATGATTTCAGGGACTTTGTAAAATGATATATAATGTTGGAGCTAGAAGGGACTTTGGGGATCATCCAAATCATCCTTACTTAGTATAGCAATCCATTACTGAACATTTATAGCTATGTGTTTGTTTTTGTTTTAAATTTCTGGTCAATCATATCTAATTCTTGGAGACAGCCTGGACAGGTTCTTGCAGTTTTCTTGTCAAGGTTTCTCAGAAGAGGTTTGCTTTCCAGGGATGAGGGAGACAGTGACTGGTCCAAGGTCATCCAACTTGTTTTGCACCTAAGGCAGGACTAGAATTCACAGTCTCCCAGTTTCTTTTCTTTTTTTTTTTTGAAAAAAAAGGTTTTTTTTAAACATAAACATAAAACACATCTTTTCCAAAAGGAAGCATTGATCCAGTCACAAATTAATACAAATCATTAACAAATCTTATTTTCCAATTAACACAACTTAATATTTTACTCAGTTATTTCCCAAAATTCTATCAATTTAACTATGCCATTGTCCCCAAAAACCCGTTACTTAAATCTTAAATCCTAACCAAATATCATTCCATTTTTCTCTTTCTTTTTGCTTAGATGGATACATTTTAACAATATAAATCATTACAGTTATTGTAAGCATTTAAAAAATATTTTAACTGTTGCTCTCAATATAATCATCTTCATTACTTTAATATTAATCCTAACACAATCATTTCATTTTTACTATCCCCAACATAAATATAATTTCCAGCATAATCATTTTATTTTTACTGTTGACCCCAATATTATCATCTTAGTTTCTGTTATTAAACCCAACTTATTCATTTCATTTTTACTGTTAATCTAAACATACTTCTCCTTATTTTGGCTGTCCTACCCAGCATAATAATTTTTATTTTTTGGCTGTTAATCCCAGCATAGTCATTTTATTTTTACTGTTAAACCCAGCATCATTATCTTTGTTTTTTTAATTAAGCCATCATAATCATTTCATTTTTACCGTTACTCCTAGCAAAATCCTCTTTGTTTTGCTGTCCTACCCAGCATAATCATTTTTGTTTTTATTTTTTGGCTGTTAAACACAGCATAATCATAGTTAATGTTACTATTAATCCCAGCATGGTCCTCTTTGGATTGTTTCCATCCATCTATACATTGTTTATTTCAGTTAATCAAATTTGTCATTATCCTTTTTTTTTTTTACAGTTTAACATTGAGACATGGTTCTTACTTAAAACATACCTTTGTATATATTTATAAATCTCTTTTCACATGCTTAATTTCTCTTATGTTCTAATTTCCATCAATATTTCAATTTTATATATCTATGTCATATTCTTCTCATATTATTATTCATCCATATTTGTCTATAAAAACTTTTAATTATTACTATCCACCTATACATTATTTCATTTTTAAACACATTGTTTTAATCTTCCAGCTCTGTATTCCTTATTTCTTCATTTTCTCGCCTGCTAGCATATATTTCCTTCCATTTTCAAAGTCTTCAAATTTTGTCCTCCATATGTCGTATTAAATCTTTTACTTATTTTTATTCCAGATATAATGCATCAAGTTTCCTTCTCTTGAGCCTGCGCTAGATCCTTCTTTTATTCTTGCGCCAGTTTTTTAAATTATTATTGTTCCAATTATAGGAGTTCCATTATAATTTCTTTTTCTTTTCACCAAAATCAAACTGCCTGCAGACAAGAAGAAAAACCTCCTCCACAAAATCCCAAGGCTATTATCTGTAAAATTCAGAATTTTCCATAACAAAGACAAATTGCAATGTTCCTTTTTAAGCCAGAAGGTGCTCCTCTAGAATCCACATTTTCCATTAGTCATGCACGTATCCATTTTGTTTCAATTATATAACAGTCCAATTTAATTATTCTTCTTCCTTTGATTTTAAGAATATCAAATATTCTTCTTTTTAAAGTTCAAATTTTAAAATATCCAGTCTTTTCACCATGTCTCGATATTTAATCTCCTTAGCCCTGTTCAAGAGTTAGTTGTTTATCAGGTCTTTGTGTCTTTAAAGTTACATTTTAAACTTTCTATAGCCCTTTTGTCATTCAGCTGCTGTTTTAAGGCTAGGGATCTTATAGTTAAAAATTTTGCTCTAAGCAGTGTTACAAGCCTGGGTTGGTTATCACTCACCCAGCTTCAAAAAGCTCCGTTTTACTCCACTTTCCTCCTGCACATCTCTTAGCCCGGTGTCCCAGCTTTGTGGCAGCCTCCATGGCTGCCACCACCCACTGCCAATTCACAGAGGGTTCCCTCTGATCTCTGAAGAACTTGCCTGTTCCTCTTGGTCGTCCAAGGTACCCCTCCTTCTTCCCCGCCCCTGCAGGATGGTTCCGGTCTGAAGACCCATCGGCGGTGGTTCGGCAGCCGGGGTTTTTGCGGCGCTCATCAGAGTCCGCTATTTTCCTGACTGTCTCGCTGCAACGCCAGACTGGAAGACAGTCTCCCAGTTTCTAACCTGATGTCTTAACCACCTCAAAAACAGGTTCTCATAGGTACAGTAATTGGTTTCAATATGGTAGTTGGGGCAGACAATTGGAGCCACATCCTTTTTTATGTATTCAATGAAGGTGACTAACGTTAAAAAGAGTGTGGGACTTTTATTGCTTGGAAAGAGTCAACATTTCGAAGACAGGAGCCATTGCTGTGGATGCCCTTGATTTCAGTTTATCCAATATACAGCCATGTGGACTGGAAGACAATTCACCATGTCTCAAAATAGTCTGTTCTACTGATGAACAATTATTATAGTTACAATTTTTCCTGATGTCCAACTGAAATTATCTGCCTTGTAATTTAAACCTATTATTTCTTGTCAGGTCTTCTGCAGAAATTCTGAGAAATTCTATTAAGTGTTCCAAATGACACCTTTTATCTAGTAAAAAACAACAATCACATCTCCCTATAATCTTTTCTCTAGACTAAATATACCTACCACTTCTGTAAGTTGTTCGTTAGTGTATCTGTCTAGGCATCTTGTTTTCTTGACCTGCCTCTCTTGTGGAAACTCATAAGTTTTTAAAATTCTTTCTAAATGGCAGTATCCAGAAGTGCGTTCAATGTTCTGAGGGATTTGGTCAATGCAGCATGGAATGGAAAAATGATTTTTTTTCATATTATACCTCTTTTGATAGAACCCATGTATCCTTCTCCTTCTCCTCCATCACCACCACCATCACCACCACATATTGACTTGTGATTCATTAAGGCATTCTTGTAGTGATATAGGTTTTGCATGTATTGACACCCAGTAAAGTTCCACACTACCATAAGTTCACAATGCCTTTTACTTTTGCTTGCCCAATTTTGGACAATACATTTGTTCATTAAAATTCATCTTGATGGTTTTGGCCATTGAACCAGCTTGTAAATTCCTACTAAGTCCAGAAATTATTGTTGAAGACATTGTACATGTTTGCTGGATATGACTGTTTAGCCATCCATCCAATGGTAGCATAGTTCAATTTATATTTTGCTATCTTCTCTGCTAAAACTTCATTGGAAACATAACTGAATATTTTGCTGAAGTCAAACATATCCTGAATGTATCATTGCTATCAGGCAGTCTGCACTCTCTGGTCCATTGGATCTCCTCAGGAGAGCAAATCATTATATAATTACTTGCTTGAAACAGGCAACAACAACAGGCAGTTTTTCATGGATTTTATGACATGCTAATTTTCCATCTGTCCTAGATAAAACAGACTGTGATTTAGTTCATTCACCATCTTTTAATAAGCAATACATATGAACAGAATGCTTCTTCATGCTTTCAAAAGCTTAGGTATATTTCAAATTATTTATGCAGCTTCCAAAGGATATATTTTATTTTCCATTTTATATTCTTCTCCAACCTCAGGTTATCACTGTCTGCTGGTTAACAAAGATCAACAGGAAACTTTATGGCAATACCAAGCATGCCAAATACTGTAGGCCTAGAGGCTTGTGAGATTTATAAAATTTATGAAATCTGAATGCATGAAGTGAAAACAGATGGCTGATACTTTTGCCATTTACATTAGATCATAAGATATAGAACTCTGCAATCCTGCTATGTGTAAGCAGAACAAGTCATATGGAACAGAAGCTCCAGTCATGACTTTTCATTTAATTTTATTTATACAGACTAGGGTTTTTTTAATCATGTAGCTTATATTTTTAGAGCCTAGATAGTACATCTGAAAGATGAAGTAGCTCATATAAGATTAGGATTCAGGATGTTTTGCATTATCTCCCTCATTTTCATAGTTTATCTGAAATCCATATAGTTTCTTAATTTGGCTCCAAACTTTTTCTGACCACAAATACTACAAATACAAATACTAAAGGTATGACTTTTATCAAATAGAAATAGTTTGTCTCATCAAAGACTCAGAGCTTCAATAAAGCCCCTAAACAGAAATACATGGGGATGCAGAGTAAACGGGTTTTTATTTTTGGGGTGGCCTACATAATATATTGGATATAAATTCCCTAGCATTCAAGGTAATGATGAACTCATTTCATCAGCCTCCCTCCCCCCGTTCTGTTCCTTTCAAACACACACAAACACATTCAACACAACACACACACACACACTTTTCAATTCCTCTTCTTATTTTTTTCCCCAAAATTAACCTAATATTAGAAAGAACTTAGAGTCAGGATTCAATCTGTCATCAATAGGATAGCTTTCTAAAAGCTGAGAACAAATGTTGTGTATGTAGAGAAGTCAACAAAATATCAAGTTTGAAATTAGCAAGGTCAGGCTAGGGTTAGGATTAGGATTAGGGTTCATATTCTGAACACCTTCTCTATTTTGTTCTATTTCTTTTCCTCACTAAGCTCTTGACTCCTAAAGTGAATATTTGGGAGCCAATATCCATCTCCCATTTAGCCAAAATGGGTTCTCCTCCCCCTCTCATAAAATGTCTTGTAAGCATATTTGTGCAGGCCATTTTGAACATGTGCTATAAAATATACTGCACTCAACATGTTATTCATTGCTTCCTCCAGAGACTGTTGCTATTCCACTAGTGCTGTTGAAATTCTATTCCCCCACTACTTTCCAAGTGATTACTAGTTCCCCTTTTAGTTTGAATGCCTACTAAATATTACTTCCTCCCACTAACTCATTTATGAATGTTTCATACTTGTTATTCTTTGAAAACTGTTTCAATTGCTACTTATCTATTGAATGTGATTTCTCTAACCATTGTTATTTTCTCCTTTATTCTTGCTTCTCATTGCTATGCTTTTATTGTGTTGTTTCTTAGTAAAATCAGCCCTTTTCTTTGAGACATGAGTGGTTTGCCATTTTAAATACAATCAAATATATCCTTTGGGTATCAATCCTTTTTAGATGGTCCCTGTCATGATGTTTTTTCCTTTAGAGATATGTCATTCTTCAAAATACCAAATAGCTTAGTTCAAGAAGAAAGGCTTTTGTATGCAAAAAGAAAAAAAGCCAAAGGATAAAACTACAAATAAAAACTTCTTAAAAGCTTTCTTTTAAAATATTTACTTAAAAAAATGTACTTATTTGGAAAACTGCATTGATAAATTCCTGATAAGTGTGAAGACCAAAAGGTAAGGTAACTTTTTCCAAAGTGCACACTGATCTGGAAAGTACTGTGTATACAGTAATGTAGGTAAATTATAAACAACATGCAAACTTTCTCCCCTGTCCCTGTGCAAAACAGTCCCACTGGGTTCTATTTAGTACCAACGTGTTGATGACTTGTATATAATAAATAGATAAGCATACAAATATCCATAAAACTGCCTACAAGACAGCAGTACTGAATGGCTCATTTTCCACAAACCTATTTTGAACTACATCTGTATTGACATAGTGGAAAGGCAGACATAAAAAGAAATTGGCTCTGAGCAAGCCTTAACTAAATCTGAGACTGTTACTATTTAAGGTTCCTCCACCTGCTAAGTGAATAGTTAATTATAGCCTTTTCATATGATCCTTCCCTCAGAATATTAAATGCGTGTTACCGGTTGAGAATCTAAAAGTGGTCTGTGCACATATATTACAAACATTGCATTTTTACTAGAAGTCTGTTCAATCAACCTTTCACTTGTCTGTTGAATGTACAGAGATTGAAAAGTCAACCCAATGACTTGGTACTATCCTCTCTTCCTCGTCCTTAATAAAAACAGATTAAAAAACAGTTGACATTTTTGATATTTAAGTTTTAAGTCTAAGTAAGTCTAAGTAACACAATAGCACAAATAATTATATATGAAACTAATGCAATCAGACCACACAATATCATTGTGAAAGAAAGGCAGCCAATAGTGCTTCTTTACAGTATCAATTAGTATTATGAATATGTTTAATTGTCCTGGTACTTACTCTAATCCCATGTATCAGTCTTTGCGCACTTTGTGACTTCTGGACCACTTGAGAGTTTGATCTGAGCACTCTGGACCACTTGTGGGGAGGGGGGTTGATCTGACTCCTCTGGGTATAGATAAACCTCCAAGTGGCTTCAACAAGTCTTCGAGAGAGTGCTAATAACCAGATAACTGCAAAGAATATAATTCTTCCCTTCCCTTCCCTTCCACCCATATTAGTCAGACCTGAAGAAGCTTCTTTGATAAGAATCAAAATGTTTTCAAAAACCCCAAAACAAACAGACAAAAGTCCAGTTGCCTTTTGAAAAAGTACCTTTGTGACTGTGGCACAAAGAAAACAAACCAGTGCCAATAGTAATAGATGCCTTGAGTGTAATGCCAAAACAACTGAAATATGACTTAAACACCATCGGCATTGACATCACCATCAGTCAATTGCAAAAGGCAGTTTTACTCAGAGTTTTGTAAGTTTTACATCTTACATTCTGTAACAATACCTTTTACACCATGAAACAATAATAGCTATCCTTGGGAAAGATACAATAAATGAATAAATAAATATGCCAAATGCAGCCTAAGTATTTGGCTGACTGTGCAACAAACCATAACAGCAACAATAATAATAACAATAACTTTCTGTAGTGACTACCCCTTGAAACAGAAATGTGGCCTTGACTAAAATCGATAGAACTCAATTTCTGCTAAAAAGGGCAACTGATTTCTAAGTGATAAAAACAATAAATATCTTAATATCTCTTCCAATAACATTAAATATGCTGAAATTATATCCCTCTCTTCTATTTAATGATAGATATATTATATATTGATTAGAATTTATAATATTAAGCATTACAAACTGCTTATGATTTTTCATTGTTTTCAAGTACTACTCAATAAAAATAAAAACATCAAGAACTTAAATTGCAGCTCAAGCAATATTGAAAACAATGTTTCCTAGCAGTCTTTAGATGGGTTAGTACATAACTTTAGTGTCACAAGTAAATGCTTTATTCTCCATCATGTAAATAGTATCTGTACAGTATATCAAGAGTTAACTTATTTCCATTGCTTAATGTATGTATGTCTAACCACTCCCATATCTAGCTCCTCCCCTTGTATATATAAGGAGCTGTATGCCATTTTTCAGTGCTTCTATTTGTGAATATTCAGTGATATAGAATGCCATCTGTGATTAAACAGAGCTTTATTTAAACATACTATTCTTACTTTAATTATTGAGTCTGATCCTGAAAATATTGCAACAATTTGGTAGCAGAGGATGGTTAATTGACTCAATAAAAAATTCAACAATGTCTGAGAGAGAAAAATCAAAAAGCAAAAAAATAAGACCCAACACCAGGGCATATACTAAAGAAATGGAAGCAGAACAAGAAATAATTGATGAATACGCAACTGAAATATTGAGAGAATCTGAAGACTGTACTACAGACAACGAAGAAATAATAGATGAGAACAATGATCAAAAAGAAAATGAAATAGAAAATAACAAACTCAGGTCAGAAATACTAAAACTTTTAAAAGATCAAAAGAACGATGAAAACCTCATCGCGAACCTCCAAGACTTACTGAAAAAAAGCGGAGCAGCGAGAGAAAAGCACATCGTTACAGATGAAAATAAAGACTCAAAAAAGGTGAGCGATTTGTCTACAGACAAAAATGCAACGAAGGAGAAGAACAACGGTCCCGCGCAAAATTTTGAATGGCAGCCATCTTGGTTTCAACGAACCTTCAGTCTAAGCGATGAAGAGCCAATCAGAAGACAAGATTCAAAATATCTGACGCGAAAGGACTTACTTGATGCAAAAAACAAAAGAGAAAAGATCCATACATCAGAAGAGTCTGACACAGAGACTGAAGAAGAATCAATAGAAAATCAAGTAGAGTCTGCAATGAAAACGCTTTTTGCAACTTTTGGGTCAAAATTGAAAATAACTAAAGAATCAGCGAAAAACTGCAGTAAAAAAACAAAAGGAAGAACAGTGAGTAAACAAACTTCCCGAAGATCACACGCCTCTATGCAGACAGCGAAAGCATCGATGCCTGAACCCAGAGAGCCCTGCAGATACCAACCTACGCCGCAAACAATTCCAGAGACCAGCGCTCTCAATAAAAGGACTCCCATCGCCACCTGGACTCCCAAGGCTGAACCAGAGACCGAGTCTTCCGAAGAAGAACAATGCGAGGGAGCTGCAGCGACGAGAACCTTTCACCATGACTTCAGGAGCGAAATGGACAATGCGCATGTGCAAAGCTACACAGACAGCTTCGAAGCAAGAGAAAGACAGAGACTGCCATTTAAAGTTGTCGCTAGCATCCCCATGCCATTCTGCGGTTACCAACACTTAGAAGACCAAGGACTTCCTCCAGTTGTAAGTAATGGAGCTAACAACATTGGGAATTTACCCAATGATTTCCCAAAACTGAGGGTAGATGGTGTTAATTTACAAGAGTGGTGCCAACAGCTCCAAGTTGTCTTTATGAAAGAAAATTTATTGTTTTTCATTACTAACCCTCCAAAAAGACCTTGGACTTTAAGATTGGTCTGCCTACACCATAGAGCATTTTTCTTACTAATATCCAGTATATCTCCTGCTATGTATCATAGTATTAAGTCAAATCTAACTGCATCAGAAATTGTTCAATACATGTTTAAGCTGTTTCACAGTGATAGTGTAGCCACTACAACAAGAATGTCTAAGGATTTCTTTTCAGCCAGGTTAAAATCTGGGGTCACCATAAGTGAACATTTAATATACTTAAACAAAGTCAGAGCAGAATTACAACTAAGAGGAGAGATAATTTCAGATCAAACAATGAAAAGTGTTATTATCAATTCATTAGACCCATCTTGGAATAATTATATATCCCATTTAGATACAATCAATTTAGGGTATTTATCCATAGAAAACCTTTCTAATAGGTTGATAGCTGAAGACAATTCGAGAAGAAATCGTTATAATAATCACATAGAGCATAAGCAATATAAGAAAATGGCATTTCAAGAAAGGTACCATGAACCAATCAAATGCCATAATTGTGGGTCCAAAGAGCATAATAGAAGAGATTGTCCTAAATTCCTCAGAGATAAACATAGGACAGATCATAGAGATAGATATCACAACAGACAGTCATCCACTGACAGACATAGATATAGAAGTCCATCCATCTATAAGGAACATAGAGGGGGTAGAGATGATTCAAGAGATAGAAAATCTGGTTCATTGAATGGACTGAACAAACACAACAACAACAACATACATAGACCAGAAGATAATGATTGGCTCATTGACTCTGGTGCAACAAATCACACTACACACAACAAAAATATATTATCTTCGTTTGTTGAAGATAAATTTATAATCAAAGTAGCTAATCAAGAGAAGGTCCAAGTCATAGGTAGAGGAAATATAATCTTACCTGGCCTAGGAAAAATAGAGGGGGTATTGTTAATACCTGAAATACCTCATAACATACTTAGTGCAATAAAACTAAGCAGAGAATCTGGCATAAACATAGTTTTTTCAAAAGGGAATGCAGCTTTAAAGAAAAATGAAACAAGCGTAGGTACTGTCATTATAAAAGGAGGCTTACCTTACTTAATAACAAATGAAAGATGTTTACACAATATTGATTCCAACATAGAGGATGACAATGACATAAATAACGAAGAAAATAGTAATAGTGATAATGAGGAACATGAGGTAGTTCATAACAACAGAAACTCATCCAATGATAAAAGACCTAATATAGGCAAACCTATTCATAATGAATGTGCCCATATCTTACATAGAAAATTAGGACATGCTAGTTTTCCCGTAGTACAAAAAATGATTGAACATGCTGATGGTGTTAAAATAAAAAACTGTAAAAACTATCTAGAATGCTCAGTGTGTAAATCCACAAAACTCAAAGCTAGCCCCAGGCCCAAAAAATCAACCAGGTCAACCAAACAAATCTTTGAATTAGTACACATGGACTTAGTTGGCCCATTGACACCATCAATCACATATAAAAAACGCTATTTTCTAACCATTGTGGATGACTATAGTCGTTATGGGTTTGTCTACACATTAAGACATAAGAATGAAACATTTCAGAAATTCAAAGAATTTTACAAACGCATAGAGACACAACATAACATTAGAATAAAACAAATTATGACAGATAGAGGATGTGAGTTCATGTCAAACGAATTCTCACGATGGCTAAAAGATAAAGGGATGTTGCATTACACATCTAGTCCTTTCTCTGCATTCCAGAACGGAGTGGTAGAGAGAAAGAACTCAACACTACAAACCATGATTAGATCCACATTAGAAGATGCTGGTTTAGGTAAACAATTCTGGTCAGAAGCTTTACAATTTTCCAATTACACCCAAAATAGGACTTGGTCCAGCATAGTGAATAAAACACCATATGAAGTAATGTACGGTAGGAAACCTAAGTTAACGCACATGCATATATTTGGAGTCACTGCAGACGTACATATACCTAAACAATTAAGGCGTAAAGGTGAAAACGTATCCAGAAGACTTAAATTCATGGGATACGAAACAGGTACAAAAGGATACAGATTTATTGATAACAATAACAGATTCATAATTTCAAGAACAGCAGTATTTCATGAACAGGCCAATTGGTCCAAAATACACCTTAATGAAATATTCCCAAACACCAATTCAGACACTGAACATCAAAATGAGAACATTGAAAAGAAAAACAATAACAGCACACGCAAAAACAAAGTTAGAACATGGACGAATATTCAACACAAAATAAAAACTGATTCAGTAACAAAAAAGGAAGCAAGGTATTTGCATGACAATGATAGTATACCAGTGAGAACAACCAGAAGTAACAGAAATCAGGTGCCTAATAAATACAAAGATTATGTAATGTGTATGAATGGAGAACTAGTAACACCAAACACTTATGAAGAAGTGCTGAAACTTCCCCCCAAAGAAAGAGAAAAGTGGGAATCAGCAATGACCAAGGAGATGAATAGCTTACAAGAATTGAATGTTTTTACACCCACACAAGCCCCAAGGGATAAGACTATTATTGGTACCAGGTGGATATATAAAATTAAAAATTTGGAAGGAGGTAACACACTGTATAAAGCCAGACTAGTCGCACAAGGTTATGCTCAAAGATATCCTGAGGATTATACAGACACTTACTCTCCTACTGTAAGAACTGAGAGTGTTAAAACAGCTCTAGTTATAGCATCAGCACTTAATCTCGAGGTATTTCAATATGATATACAAACTGCTTATTTACATGCCAAATTAGATAAAGATATATATGTAAGAGCTCCTCATAGTCAATATACAAACAAAAATGATATATGGCTATTAAACAAAAGTCTATACGGATTGAAACAATCTGGCAAGCGATGGTATGAATGTTTAGTCAAAGTACTTAAAACTATGAACTTTGTTGCCACTACTGCTGACTATTGTTTCTTTGTTAAGAGTGAAGGTGATTCTCCAGAATTTGTATTGATTTATGTTGATGATATTCTATATATAGGCAAAGATACAAAAAGGAGAGAAACTTTTGTAACAAAACTCAATGAACACTTTTCCTTAAAATCATTAGGGAAAGTAAACAAATATCTTGGTGTTCAAATCAGCAAAACAAAGAAGGGATTCAAACTTTCCCAAAGGGATAAAATTATAGAACTCTTAAACAAATGTAACCTAAATGATGCCAAACCATGTGATACTCCCATGCAGACTGATTTTCTAAGAAACACTGATGAGTCATCTCCAGAATTTAAAGATAACACATTGTATAGGTCTGTTATCGGCTCTCTTCTCTATATCTCTAACTGGACTAGACCTGATATTGCTCTACCCCTTAACTTATTATCCAGACATGTCAGTAAACCATTATCATACCATTGGGAAGCTGTCAAGAGGATATTAAGATACTTAAAAAATAGCTTAGACTTCTGCTTGTTATTAGAACCCAATAATACAAATGAACCCATTCTCACATGTTATGCAGATGCAGATTGGGCTGGTGATGTCACTTGTAGAAAAAGTACATCTGGCTATATATTTTTCCTTAACGGCTGCCCAGTTTACTGGTACACTGGTAAACAAGATTTGGTAGCTACATCAACTACTGAGGCAGAATATGTCTGTCTGTCTAAAGCATCAAATAACCTAGTATGGTTTAATGATTTATTGTCTAATATTTGGAAAAAACCTTCATTGCCTTATATCATACATGAAGATAACAAAGCTGCCATCGAAATATCTAGATCTGATGCTATTGGACAGCGATCTAGACATATAGATATAAAATTCAAACATGTAAGGCAATTATCACAAGACGGATTTATTAAAGCTATTCATTGTGAAACATCAGAGCAAATAGCTGACATCTTGACAAAACCTTTACCTTCTAAACAACACAAATACTTAACTACCAAGCTACAAGTTTTATATTGTTCTGAATCTGAATGTAATTATTGTCATATGTCGAATCAGCATTTAGAGGGGGATTTGTCACAAGTAAATGCTTTATTCTCCATCATGTAAATAGTATCTGTACAGTATATTAAGAGTTAACTTATTTCCATTGCTTAATGTATGTATGTCTAACCACTCCCATATCTAGCTCCTCCCCTTGTATATATAAGGAGCTGTATGCCATTTTTCAGTGCTTCTATTTGTGAATATTCAGTGAATATAGAATGCCATCTGTGATTAAACAGAGCTTTATTTAAACATACTATTCTTACTTTAATTATTGAGTCTGATCCTGAAAATATTGCAACATTTAGTTTCTCACTGCTTTATAATTTGATACAATCCTTTTTAATACTAATAGATATTTATGATCCTGTTCCCTGGCATACGATTATGACCTTCACATTTAGGTAATTATAATTGTGGAGGCAAAGAGAAAAAATAATTTTAATATATCAGTTGTATACGATTCCAATAAATAAAAAAAAAGTTATTATAATTATTACAGATTCTATTAACAATTACCATACATTTAGGAAAGTTATTTTCTTCTCAGCATATTCCTTTGCTATCTACGCAAATCTATGCTGTTGTATTTCTTTATTCTTTAAGAGCTGAGCTTCAAAATCCTAATTTATAAGTATGTGAGAAATAACATCAAAATTAAAGAGAAACTGCTTTGTTTATGACATGTTCATTTTATCCAGCTGGTTTTCTAGATAACTAGCTTTAAGAAATATGGGCATGAAATGCTGACTTCTCTCTAGGGCTACCAAGATATTTGAATAGCTGCTGGCATGGCATTATGCCTAATGGAAGGTGGTTGGCCTTGTTCTCTGGGTCAGAAATTTTAAGAAATAATATGTTTAGGTTATTCCTCCAGGCAAGCCTGCAAGCATTATTAGAAACAGACAACTCCCCTGCACTCGGTTATGCTAATATGTACATGCTAATGAACCAGAAAGAAAAGACAGGTAATGTAGCAGTTTGTAGGCTATCCAGAATGAAGTAAGTTATTTGCATCAGCATATCAAAGTATGGATAACAATAAAAAAGCAAGCCGGACAGATAGCTGGACAAAATAGCATTTATAACATTAGCATCCATATACAAATTTAACACAAAATGTGATGATTATATTACAGTGTAATTTTCAGCTATTAACACAAAGTAGAAAATGTAAGACAAATGTGTTCTGTACAAGACTACTAAAATGTTCTCATTATAAAATTTATTTCACCTACAGTTCTGTAATATCACTTTGCTGTAGAGCTGTGGGGTGTTCTAAGGAACAGCTCGTACATTAAATGGAAGCAAGCCAAGATTATTTTTATATATATACAAACTTTTTATTAAAACTTTTAAAAGAGAAAATAAAACTAGTGCAAACTAGTATAATGAAAGGGGAAAAATAAAAAATAAAGGGAAAGAAAAAAGTTACAGAAAATTAGAAAAGAAAGAAAAAAGATATAAAGAAATTCTATGTCTAAAGTTATATCACATTGTCTGTTCTGAAATCTATTTTGTTTAATCATAAAAATCATAGCTTCTTTTTTTCTTTCATTTTTATGCAAGAAAGCTAAGAGGTTGTCAATAAATGAAAATATTGCCTTTTGTCTAAAGTCAATTCATCTATTTCAGCAAAATCTGTCAATTTCACCAACCATTCCTCCATAGTAGGTAGCAGTAAATCATTCTATCTCTGTGCATATAATAATCATGCCTTAGTAATCATACATTGAAATAATATTGCATATCTTATATTTATCCATCAGTCTTAAAAAAATAATTAGTGGCTACAACTGAATTTATTAATATTTATAATTCTGTCTATCAATGTATGATTTGAATCAATATTTTAAACTTTTTTTTAACTTGTCCACTAAATATGACAAAATATTCCTTCATGTTGTTAAAATTTCCAGCATACATTTAACATATGTATATAACAATTTAGATAATTCCCCTGGTGTCATGTACCAACTATACAACATTTTGTAAAAATTCTATTTGAAGATCATAACACGACAGAAAATTCAATCCTTTTAACCACATATATTTTCCCTTTTTTAGATTATAACAAATATCTAGCCCACTTTATTTATCATTCTTAGCCTCTTCTTCCTCTGAGATAAAGACGCTCGCCTTTCACTCGGAAGGTTGAAAGTTCAGATGTGTTTCTATCGGTGTCCAAAGAGAAAATATCTGCTGTGAACTCCTCATAGGCATCAGGAAGACATCCAGCCAGTAAAGATCCATCCAGTTATCCCGAATCCACTCTGGAGCAATTTTATAGGGTTTGAATTTAATAGGGTTATAAAAAGAAAAAAAATCTTAATATGGCACATTTAAAAAAAATAATTTTAAAATCCACATTAATTTTAACTTTATAGTACCATACATACTGTATCTATGCCTTCCAAAGCTCCCAATGTTGTTTGTTAACAACATCTATTTTTTCATACAAACAAATAAATAAAAGTGAATACAAGTTCAAATCCAGTAAACCCAGTCCTTCTCTTTTCTTTGCATCTTGTAACACTTCTTACTCATAATTTTTTCCCTCCCCATATAAATTTAGATGCATCTTTTTGCCATTGTTTGAATGGTACATCAGTTATCAAAGCAGATTTAGTTTGAAACAAAATCATCATTTTTGGAGAAAAAATTACTTTTATCACAAAAATTCTCCCCAATAGTGACAATTTTAATTTCTTCCATTTTAATACATTCTTCTTAATTTCAGTCTATATCTTGACATAATCATTTTGAAACAACATATAATTCATATTTGTCACAGTAATACCCATCAAATTAATTCAAACCTTTATTACAATCAAAGACTAGCCAAAGAAGGGGAAGGTACAATCAGTTAAAAAAAGGGGGGGGGGCATAAAAAGAACAAAGTTATAAGAGGCTAAAAAATTAAAAAAAATAGAAAGTATTAAAACAAATATAAATATAAAAACAAAAGTGTAAAAATAATATATTTTGTTATTTATAATGAAATATCATTAGTAGTAATAGAATTAGTATTAATATTTGGGTCTTTTTCCATTTCATCTGGGATATGTTTACTTCAGGGCTGCTTCAGGCCCATTTTTGTTGATATACTGAAGATCACGATCTCCAACATGATCACAAATTTATTACCTACAGGTAGTTTATTCAAGAGCTTTTCTCTCAGCTCCAAGCACCTTTTACTGGAATGCCTTTTTTCATTTTTTTCAGAGAGATTAGAGAGAGGAGAAAAAGAAATAAAAGACGAGTGATCCAACTCTGCAATGTTTTCTTTATGAATCAATGTGTGTTTATGTTTCCTTCAGGAAGATTGTGAACAGTTTATATGCTGGCATATGACATAGCAGAACATAAAGGGAAATGTTTATTCAAGGACTGGGCATACATATCCCCTGAAGGTATCAAGGTATCCGCAGACACAGCCCTTAGTGTCTGCCAGATGCTGTTGCCCAGTCAATTTCATTTTTTTTTAAAAAAAAATATTATAATTGAAATGAGAAAACAAGCTAAATAAATGGAAGCTGACAAGCTGCAATGCAAAGTGTCAGCTTACATCATCATATTTATTCATGAGATTGTCTTTATAGCCTTCTTAACAAATAAAAATGATGCGTTATAGCCCAGGTTCTGGATATGTGGCAACTTGCTAAGAAAAAAGTCAAAAGTAAGATGGGGCGGTAGAAGCCACAAGAAAGCTGACCAGTTTGCCTTCATATCATGTTTTATAAATGGTAATGTGTAACACAATTTATGGCAACACTGCCTCTCTCTTCTTCCCAATATAGCCAAAGTGAGAACATTTCCAGGATAAACTCAAAATTCCTAGGTTGCCCACAAGATCAAATAAGTTACTTCTTGTCCTATAACACATGATGAAATACTTCATTTCTTTCCTATTGAATGCAACATGGTCACCCAAGCTTGTACACAATAAAAGTCAAATGCTCAAAGCATGGTAGGAGTAAAATATTTCTTGTAATATTCATTATAATGTATCATACCTGCTTTGATATGTTATTTGTACCTAGATTATACTATAGTGTAAACATTAGAGTCACACTGAATGAAGTGAAATAAACAGAATTCTAACACAACACCAGTATAATTTTTTTTAAAAAAATCTGTTATTTAAAATAAAGTGTGAAAGAGATTAATAGATTATTATAGATATTTACAGTGCTCTAACTAGCATACTTGGGTAACTTTTAGCATCTTTTTATTATTGTGGCATTATGATATTTTAATATGACATGATATTATACTTTTCTATAAAGAGAATAGTCATTTCAAGTCCATTTATTGACTAAATAGTACAGTTATGGGAATATATAGTCATAAATCTGATAATTTCAACAATAGTGCTTGGCTGAAGTTTTAAATTTTCAGTGCACAGGCTTAAAGGATTTAATTCTATAACATCTCAGCAATTGGACCTTGGACCAATTCACCTTGGTAGTTTTAGCTTTCAGAGGATAAACTCTGTAAGAAAAATATAGGAATTCTGTGAAATCTTATCATTATTAAATAATTATAATATAATTACCCTGTTTCCCCCAAAATAAGACATCCCTTGATAATAAGCATGACAGTAAGGCCAAGCGCTTATTTCAGGGTTCAAAAAAATATAACACAGGGCCTTATTTTCAGGGAAACACGATATTAGAAAAATCCTCTATTTTTTGTAAAAAATACACACTATATTTTATAAATTTGTTGTGAGGAATACCAATGAAATCATGAAGTATATATAAATTTATATTTATGATGATGATGTAAGAAAAATATTCATTTTCACCTCCCCAAACCAGGTAGATTGTAATATCATTTGTGTACACACTCAAAGTATATTGTATAAATAACCTGTATCTATCATAAACAATTTAAGAAACATAAGTAACTTATTTATTTATTTATAATGAACACTTTTATGCTACTTCATTCAAAAGCAAATCTTGTATCATTAACAAAGTCTGTTGTTTTTCTTTTTAGCTTTTGTCTTGCTTGATTGAAGCCTTCACTTGTTTTTGCAGTGCATTCCCCTCATTCTTAAGTGAAGTTAACAGTTCATGATCTAATGAGAGAATTTTGTTTATTAGATGGCTTGTTGCAGAACCTAATGCTCATTAGCTTGTTTGGTGTAGTGTTAAAGTATCAGGCTGGAAACCATGACGTGTGAGCTCTAGTCTCACCTTAGGCCTGAAAGCCAGCTGTGTAACTTGGAGCCAGTCTCTCTCTCTCTTTCTTTCTCAGTCCAACTGATTTGGGTTATGGTTGTGGGAAAAACAGGAGAAAGGAATAGTAGGTATGGTAGGGGTGCCTTGAGTTATTTATCAAAAATACTAAATAATATTTTCCAATATTATGGAAAAATAATAAAGTTAGAAGTTAGCTTGGGATCAACTTGGATATCTGCTATGTAGGACTTATAAATTATTACAAACATGTTGGAGATCCGTGGAAGCAAATTGGTAGTTAATGCAGCTCTTTCAGTACTGGCCCTTTATGACGTAAGGGTTTCTCCATAAATACATCGCTACCAGTATTTTGAATCAGTGGAATATTCCAGATGGTTTTCAAGGCAGAGCCCTGAATAGTACACATTCCAAAATTAATTAATAAAAGTGTTGGGACATTGCAAAATCACATCTATATTATTTGTAATTGAGTCCTCCTGATCCAAACCTGAAAACCTAAAAAAAAAAAGTTCAAAACAAAACAAATTGCAATAATTATTTATATTTTAATCCCTGCATCAAGGTTATAAGAGGAATAAATGTCCAATGACTCAGTTTTTCCATGACAAATGGACAGAGGTGATTTTTAATTAAGATATGACAGAATCTCTCTTCTAGTAGAACAGCATTATAATTGGCCAATGTGAATACTTCTCCGTGTTCCTTTGAAGTCAGATTATATACACATAATTATTATCCTTTGGAACAGTCTACTCCGGGACATCCAGACCACTTTATTATATTTTTTAAAAGAGTTATGAAAAGTGGTTGTTCAAAAATACTGTCTTTCCTAATATGACTGATTGATTTTAACTGTATCGAATTGAATAATTACTCTTAATGTTTTTGTTTGTAATTCTATTATATAAATGCTTCGCAGGCCTCTCAGAATTTTTGAAAATGGGGCTGTATATATGTTGAAGGAACAAACAAACAAACAAATAAACAAATAAATAAATTAAATAAAGCAAGGGTATAAGCTTTTTTTTGGCCTATAAAGAAATTCACCTAATTTCTTTGGGGGACTTCTTTAAGCAGCATGCTGGTCTCCAGTGTTACAGGAGATGAAAATACATACTGGTAGTTAGGAAATTCCTGACAGCTTCAAGATGGTACCCATATATGTTCTGAAAAACCCTCTTGCCTTTAAAGTGCAGAGTAGCTCAACCACATAATATATGCAATAATTAAAAGTTAAAATATAACTTTTAGATTTCTTAAAAAGTATGCATAAAGTTATGTACTCACTAAGTATCTCCATCTTTAAAATTTGCATCCTGATAGACACATGTCAGAAGGCCATCACTGCTGATAGGTCTGGCTAATTCTATATCAGTACAACCCAGTTAGTTTCAGTCAAATTGGAAATAAATAATTCAGGGGCAAACTGGTAATAACTGACCGAAGAAAGAAGGGAATTAGCCTGAATGTTATGGATTTGTTGCACAGGGTTGTTTCTGAAAGAGATCAAAAGCAGAGGAAATTACCGTATTTTTCAAATAAGACGCTCCGGAGTATAAAACATATATTAGTTTTTGGGGAAGAAAACAAGAAAAAAAAAATTCTGCCTCTGCCTACCAGCATCCATCGGTATTCATCTGGCTAGCGTCCTTGCAGCAAACAGCCTGGTAAGCTTCAGCATGTTATCGCAGCCTGATTCAGCATGAGCAGTTGATTGGTGGTTGGATCAGCCTCTCAGAATACCACCAATCAGCTGTTCCTGGCTGCATGGATCTCTACAGCCCATCACCACCTCTGCGTGTCGCGTTTTTGGCCTCCATGCATCGCATTTTCAGCCTCCACATGCTCTGTTTTATACCCATTCCAGGCTGCTGGGATCACCACAGCACATCACCCAGTGGTGGGTTGCTCCCAGTTCTGTCCAGTTCTTTACAACCGATAGTAAAAGCAACAGGAGGCTCCACCCACCAGCCCAGACGTCATAATTGATTATCTGCACATGCGCAGAAGCTTCTGTGCATGCACAGAAGTGCGCACGCTGTCATTGCGAACCGATAGTAAAGGTAAGTAGAAGCTACCCCTGACATCGCCACCAATCACTGCCTCAATGCATCACATTTTCAGCCAGTTCCAGGCTGTGGGGATTGGCAGCGGCGGCAATCCCCGCCACCTGGAACCAGCAGAAAATATGACACATGGATGCCAAAAACAGGGCATGCAGAGGCCGAAAATGCGATGTGCAGAGGCAGCGATCGGCAGCAATGTACTGTGGCGATCCATGCAGCCTGGAACGGGAGTGTGCGGAGGCCGAAAATATGACATGCGAAGGCTGAAAATGGCCAAAGGGTAGGGCCGGCGGGTGTGTAGGGCTTAGGCAACATTCAGTGAATAAGATGTTATTCACAGACATTTCCACCCACTTTTGGGGAGGGGAAGTGTGTCTTATACTCCAAAAAATATAGTAGATAAATAGAAGCATAAATAAAAGGAATGGTTTCTGGAAGCTAGCATGGACTCAGGAAAGGAATTGGATTTAGGAAACTCTGGAAGGAAGATTCTAAAATAATGGAAAAGCAAGGATTGAAATTCAGGAAATATAAAAATGATGTGAAGCTGTAAATACATTGGGCGACACAGATGGAGAAAGATACAGAGACACCAGTGTTGAGAAAGTTGAGGAATGGAAGAGATTTATTCTAAAGGTAATGGCAGGAGAAAAAGAAAACAAGGAAGAGATTAATTTAGAAAGACCATTAACTTTCAGGAGAAAGGCCATTTGTAAGTAAACAAGAGAAAGAATCACTTTTCTCTCTTTAGCTCTTTGCCTACTGTGGTTACTAGTCCCCGAAGCTAAAAAGGGAAGATAAGAAATCAGAGGATACAATAGAATTGGGTATAGCTTGGCAGCAGTATGGCCAGTGTGTAGAGAGAGAATTTAGGAAATTTCACCTGCTAAGAATTCCCTTGTGTATCAACTGGTTGAATAGCTGAAAGTAGAGATTTGTGACCTAACCTAGAAAGAGGGATCAAGCAGCCAGAAAAAGAGTGACATTAATTTTTGAATAGGCAGCTGTTCCATCAAGCATGTCACAAGGGAGAAGGAAAATTGTTTAAGTAGGTAGCGTGCTGTTCAAATGCACTTTATCTTAACGGAAAGTTCTCAGTTTGTATTAGAAAGAGGATAAACTGCTAATTCTGAGTGAAGAAGACTAAATTGGATGACACAATCTGAGTGTTGGTTTTTCTTGATCCTGTGTGATGATGTCTATCTATATAGCTATTCTTTTTAAAGCAAGTAATAAGGATTTTTTTGACTGCTCCTAACAAGAGGTCAGATATTTTATTACTGGATCTCTGGAAGTCTAGAAAGTAATTTCTTACAACTTTCTTCCCTATGAACTTCCTTCCAGTGAAAGATTTGGCAGGAAGTTTATTTATAATGAATAGGATAGCAGCTGGATGCATTCTGTCTGAAAGATCCTATAAAGGATCAGCTTTGGAACTTAGAAAAAGTTTCATGGCATAAAGCCAGTAATAATTTCATTACATTATTACATTATTGACTGTTCTCAGATACTGAGATATAGAAGAGATTACATAGCAATGCTGACTTTCATTTTAATACAAATATATTCCACTGCCGCTCTCCACCGCCTGGAAGTGCCTGAAAACGTGATGCGCAGAGGCATTGATCGGTGGTGATGTGCTGTGGTGATCCCCCGCAGCCTGGAATGGGTCTAAAATGGAGTATTCGGAGGCCAAAAATGCAATGCACGGACGCCAAAAATGTGATGCACGGAGGCCAAAAACACAAGGCATGGAAGTGGCGATGTGCTGTGGCAATCTCCACAGCCTGGAATAGGTCTAAAACAGTGTGCGGAAGCCAAAATGTGACACACGAAGGCCATAAATGGCTGAAGGGTGGGGTCCGGCACCCACACATTTGGTGTGTAAGATGCGCCCAAATATTCACCCTCTTTTAGAGAGGAAAAACTGCATCTTATATTCCGAAAAGTATGGTAACTTGGAATTTTCAGACATTTTATGAGATGAAATTTAGGGATTTATACAATGTGTACTTCACTTATTCATTAACTTCTTATAGAAAGTTTAATGAATGTGAACTATGATATATTTAGTGTAAATAGTCTTGGTGAAACATTTACAGTACTGAAAATATTTTATTAGTGGATGCTTGCTAAAATGTATGTTATGCAACTATACATAAATGTACATGCTAACTTCACAAAAAGGTGTAGAAAGCAATGAACTGAATGTAAAATGGAATAAATTAGAAACAAAAGCTTAATATGAAAAAGGAAAAGAATTTTGTTTAACACATTTAATTGGTCTGCCCAGATGACTGATGGGCCCTTTAGGGTTTCAGAGAAATTCAACTGCTATACTAATCATTGGGATTATTCCTGAGGTTCTGGTGCATGATTTTAGTTGAAGTCTTAGCTGTAGCCTGGAATGAGCATTGATGAGACTATAGACTGTACTATGCCTGACTCTCTGTGATGATAGATACAATAGATCCTCCTGTTTCATTGTAGAGCTCTGGGTGATGGAACAATGTAAGAGATGGAACAATGTAAGAGATGGAACAATGTAGTGGAAGGTAGAAAAGGTAGAAGGCTGACAAGGTACAGGTGAGAGCATTTATTAAGGCTTAATAAAGCTTGAGGCTATAGGAGTGATGAATCATTGTCATTTCACCACACTTATTGTACCCACACAGAATTGGTGACCAGGATTTTCCTGGATAAGGGAGGGGAAGTAGATCTTTAAAGAGCCTAGGCAGCTATTGTATAAATTTGTTCAATTTGTTTTTGAGTTTGTTATCTTTTGTCTCTATGTTTTTTTTTTTTTATTTTAGGGAAGGTTGTTGAGAAGGTTGTGGGCTCCTAGCTGCAGAAAGTTTTGGATGAAAAGGATTGTTTGGACCCACATTTTAGGTAGGCGTATTATTAAGGCAGATTGGCTGCACTTGTGGATAATGTTTGGGGATCTTGGGATGTAGGTGGTGTGTGCATTCTGGCCCTTCTGGATCCCTCAGTGGCTTTCTGTACCATTGGTCATGGAATTGTGTTTGTACGCCTCTAGGGATTGGGAGTGGAAGGCATGTTATTGTTGTGGTTCTCCTTTTTTCAGTGTTAGTCAGTGTTGTTGGGAAAGGAGAAGTTGGGCCTCTGTTATATGGCATGCCTCAGGGCTTGGGTCACTCTCCTCTACTACTTAACATCTGTATGAAGCCTGTGGGAGAGGTCATCTGGTAGCATGGGGTTCATTTTCATAGGTATGTTGATGATACTGAATTATACATCTCTACGCCATGAAGTAATTGATGCTGTTCATGTGCAGGTTCAGTACTTGAAGGCTGTAAGAGCCTGAATGGGGAGAAAATGGCTGATATTCAACCTTAGCAAGATAGAATGGGTTGTGAATCTTTGGCTTCCTAGGATCAGAACAGTTGAAGTGCCTGACTCTGGTCAGGATGCTGCTCACCCACATCTACTGCAAAATTTGGGAATCCTACTAGCTTCCTTCTAAAAAACTAAATGGTAGCTGTGACCAGGGGAGCCATTATTCAAATGGCCAATTGTATCCTTTCCTATATCTAAAGGCCTTGCTTACAGTCACTCATGCCTCAGTAAACTTCTGTTTGGATTGCTACAATATGCTTTACATGGTCTGCCCTTGAAGACCATTCAGAAGCTCCAACTTCTGAATATAGTGGTACATGCATTTTGGATGCCTTGTGGTTTACCCAAATTCCACTACTGCTATATGATCTGCACTGACTCCAGTTGTGTTCTGGGTAAAATTCAAGGTGACTGTTATCAGCTTTAAAACCATACATGTCGTAGAGGTAGGTTATTTGTGAATCTACTTTTTTTCTGGGTGTATTTGCCCATCCTACTAGTTTAGTATACACATGCTCCAGCTCCTCTCACAATGTTGTCACCTGATGGGATCTCATAGGCACATCTCTTCATAACCAACCCAGCCCTTTGGAATACCTCCCACCTGGTACCTTAGAAATTCCTACCTTTCTAGCCTTGCAGAAGACTGTGAAGACCAGGGTTTTCTCCCGGCTGTTGGTTAGAATGATTTTTGACCTGGGAAGCTGTTTAGTCTGGTGCCTTGAGAGAAGGGTATGTTTTTTTTAAATCTGTTTTAATTGATGATTGTGCGCTCCCTAGAATTATAAAATGATATGGTTGCCATATAAGTTCTGTAAACGAATGGATGAATCAGCAGGTTATCTGGTAGATGACTGTAAAAAAATATGATTTTTGTAATAGAGTTGTCAAAATCTGAAATGCTTTATTTGATTCAGTTGTTTTAGCTACAAATTTTCAGTTTTAGTCACAAATTGACTTCCGTGAACCTCACTTCATACTTAAGAGGTCCGTAGAGGGGGTGTGCATAAGCGCACCTATCATCCCTGTCATTGCATTTTTATATTATTCCTATTTTTGTTTCTGTTTGACAAATTATAATAAATAAAATCAAATCAAATCAAGGTGCTGCTTGCACTATATAAAGCCCTTCATGGCATGGGTCTGAGATATTTGAGAACCTGGTTCTGTCCAGATGTTTTGTATTCCATCAGATCCAGCAGGCAGAAAATATTCTGGTCCCAACAATTAGGGAGAGGGTCTGGCAAGACCCAACTCCAGATTTGTGACCTTCTGACAAGCAAGTCAATGAGAAAGGTAAATTAACAACTGTGTTATTAACTTAACAACTGCATTGATTCTTTAACAACTTTGGCAAGAACAGTTGTAAAATGGGATAAAACTCACTTAGCAACTGTCTCACTTAGCAACATAAATTTGGGGCTCAATTGTCATTACTCAAGGACTACCTGTAGTCAATAAAACTGAATGTGTATAAATCAATGGTCCAATATAATAGCCATAATGACTGATTTTTTTAAATCCACGAAAGTGACAAAACCAAACAATTATCACTATGTCCAACCTCCATCAAGCATTGTTTTCTACATTTTCAGTAATTAGTAAAATACATGTGTTTTTATGTAAATGCATAATATGTAAATATTAAAATAAAAATAATAAGAACTCATTTTTTGAGAAAGTAAGATGGTAGAAGAAAGGAATTTTGTTCCCCTTAATAGAAAAATGATTGGCAAGAATGTATAATAAAATTCATATTTACTAATTATTTTGTTTATCTATATTGGAAAGTATATTATAGTTTTTAGATTTTTTAAATAAAAATATAGATTTTTTTAAAAAAATCTTAATAACCAATACAGAAAATGAGATAAGAAAATATTAGTTTTAAAATGTAAATACAGCATTCTCTATCTTAAAAAACGACAACACGTTAATAGCTGACTGCTTTGAAGTTTCATCAAAGGTTGAGGACAACATATGGTTTTCTGGTCAGATCAAGAATTTTCCTATTGGTACATCTCATCTCTTTTTGAAACTTATGAACAAAAGAGGAAAGAGGAGGAGAATAAGAAGAAAATGGGGACACTTTTTACTTACAAACACAACTGTTGTGCCAGTCTTCTACAATCTGTCCCAATGACTTCTTTAATGTAGCTTTATGTGCTGAATGCAATAAGCAGCTGTTTCCCTTTTGTTGGTTTACTGTAATGGCATTATCTGTATTACCCAGTGTTTTTTGGATTCTAATTTATAATTCATTGTACACAGATGTTTCCAGAAAGTAGAAATATTGGCTGCATTACCTGTCATTCCTAGTGTACTTTGTATTCATAGCGGGTAAACATACTTGAAGAAGGCTAGTATAGTGTATGGCAGCCTATTATCCATCAGCAAACACTTGTTTGATCACTAACTGAAATGGTGTTGGGGAAAATATGAAATAACCCAATATTTTACCCTCTCTTAATTAAAAAAGGGGTTCTTTTCAGATTTTCTCTTTGTCTGAATACCATAATACATCAGCTATTTGATCTATTCATTAATGTGGTTTGTTCCAGAAGAAACAAGCATTTATTTATTTGTTTGTTTGTGTTCATAAGTTCATCACTCATGGTTGCTGCTAAGAATGTTAAAAGAGGAATAAATCCAGCAGGAAAGAAACAAACCTATCAGACAGGACTAAAATATTCCAGCAGCATAAATGGAAGATAATGGGAGACAATTGTACTGAGATTACTTATTGAACCAATTTTATTTTTAGTGCTGAAAAGAAGAGATAGGGCAAATATATTTACTATATTTATAGTCCTGCCTTATTTAGAACATGCAGTTTACAATAATTAGTTTTTCAATCATGAGAATGGTTCTCATTCTATTGATGTCACTATCCTCTGGATGAGATCTCATTCATTTTTCCTGCATGGCAACTTTGCCAGATATGCTTGGCTTGGGAACACATTAAAATGAAAATGTACTGAAGATGCTTTCAGGGAAAGCCGAATAAAGAAATGGATGCCAAACGTGTGTGGCAGCCTAGAAAGTGTATAACAGCCTGAATGCCATCACCATTAAAGCATTAGCATAGCTGTAGGCAGTAAAGTCCTTCTTAACTCTGAGTTAATTTTTAACTGTGAAATACCCTTCGTGCTTCACCAAAGTACACTAATTTTGTGACTAAGTGTTCAAAAGGATTTGTATCTAGTGACATTCTTTGTTCCTTATTTCTGTTTTGCCAACGACTTGAGGCTTGCTTCCTTGTTCATACATCATTTTTCTACCTAAGACACAACAATTTTTAAACCATGCATCTCCTTCCATTCCAGCTTTCATATATATATATATATATATATATATATATATATATATATATATATATATATATATATATATATATTATTATTATTATTATTATTATTATTATTATTATTATTATTATTAAAACTTCTATACTGCCCTTCTCCTTTCGGATTCAGGGATTTGAACAGCCAAAATAAAAACATTTATACATAACATTACAATTAAAAATAGATTTAAAATAATTAATAAATTTGGCCTGTAATTTAAAACTTGTCAATTTAAAATCAGTATCAAAATTTTAAAACCAACCTTAAAATCAAGACAGACCGGCTAACTGAAAAAAGTAAGTTTTTAGGGCCCGACAAAAAGTCAGAGGTCGGAGATCACTCGTATCTCTGGGGGTAGATTGTTCCAAAGGGTAGGTGCTACCACAGAGAAGTCTCTCCTCCTGGGGGTCACCAGCCGGCATTGTCTGGCCGATGGCACCCTGAGGAGGCCCTCTCTGTGGGAGCGAACCGGCCGGTGGGAGGCTATTAGTGGCAGAAGGCGGTCCCGTAAGTACCCTGGCCCTAAGCCATGGAGCACTTTAAAGGTGATCATCAACACCTTGAAACGCACCCGGAAGTTCACTGGAAGCCAATGCAGCTCGCGCAGGAGAGGAGTCTCATGGGAGTACCCCGTCACTCCCATAATCCCCTGCGCGTCCATATTCTTCACCAGTTGGAGCCGCCGGGTGTACCCCAAGGGGAGCCCCATGTAGAGAGCGTTACAATAATCCAGATGAGAGGTGACGAGTGCTTGAGTGACCGTGCGTAGGGAGTCCCGGTCCAGAAAGGGGCGCAACTGGCGTATCAGGCAAACCTGATAAAAAGACCCCCCTGATCACTATTTAGCATAGTGGTTGAATTTCCCCCTGTGATATATGTATGTATATACGTATCTATGTGTATGTGTATGTATATACACACACACACACACACTCACACACACACACACACACACACACAGAGAGAGAGAGATTCATATTCATTTATTGCAGTATAGAGGTATCATTTTGGTTGTTTGAAGACAGTATTAGCCCTGAAGAAATCATTTAAGTAGAAGAAATTGATGTCACTTTCCTGCTTCATTTCATTTTCCTAAACAGTACATTCACCTACAATTTCCTCTTTTGGGTTTCTAACATTGGCATTACAAACTCCAATCAAAAGCAGCAGATTTTGCTTGCATGTTCTGTTATTTTCAAACTGATCTTAGTAATAAAACTTATCCACCTCCTTCTGCATTGGTGGTTGAAGTATAAACTTGAATGATCATCATATTAAAGGGTTGTCAACAAAGCCTAATCAATGTTATTAGGTCATTGATTACGTACTGGTACTGGTACTGGTCTTGCTATACCTTCCTATCATTAAAAGCAATGTTCTTTCTTGTTTATTTTTCATGGTGCCTGCAGGATCTTGTGACTGAAATGTTTGATTTTAGTCCACCTCAATTCACTGATGCCGGAGATATCAATTTATAGTTATTTCACTGTGTTGTCTATGTTCATACTTCTTATGTTCCATATTCCTACTCTGATTTTGTGTACTTCAGATGTTATTTTCCTGTATGGGAACATTAGCAACTAGACCTCACAAAAGCTTTAATCTTAAACACTATTAAAAAGATTATCACCTCTTCTTCAGTAGCATGTGGAGTGTATTCCACCTGAGGGACCCATCATTCAGCACTATGCTGTCAATAATTTTATATTTTCTATCCATTTGGTGTTTTTTTTTAAAAAAAAAAATTAGAGGTGATTTACAATTGCTTTTTCCTGTCCAGTATGAATTGGCCATTCTCATTAAAGTGATCATCTATCTCCAGATATCTTCCTATATTGCTGCTTCCCAATATAGGTTGCTGCTTGATTAGCTGGGCAGTTGAGATGGCTCTGCTGGAAATATATACTCATACATTCCTGATGTTCTTTGCTTATCGCTCCCATGAATACCCCTTCTTCTCATAAGTTTCTTTTTACCATGTACCATCTCATCCTTAGGGGCACTGTGACTCAGTGGCTAAGACGCTCAAAAGGTTGGCAGTTCAGTGGTTCGAATCCCTAGTGCCTCATAACGGGGTGAGCTCCCATTACTTGTCCCTGCTTCTGCCAACCTACCAGTTCGAAAGCACGTAAAAAATGCAAGTAGAAAAATAGGGACCATCTTTAGTGGGAAGGTAACAGTGTTCCATGTGTCTTTGGCATTTAGTCATGCCAGCCACATGACCATGGAGATGTCTTCGGGCAGCGCTGGTTGTTTGGCTTAGAAACAGATATAAGCACCGCCCCCTAGAGTCGGGAATGACTACTACATATGTGCAAGGGAACCTTTATCTTTACCTTATCTCATCCTTCTTTAACTCTATGGCTTATTCTTTGATAAACTGACATCTATCTTTATGCTTAGAAAACATTTAATCTATAAACACACATTTGCTTAAGTGTGATGTATCACAAGGAGACTGTGTTTACTCTTATCATAAGGGTAATGGGCTTCCAGTACTGATTGTGAAGTTATTCCTCATGAAGTTTCTGGAGCACCAGGGCTACGAAAATAACTGAATAGATAATATAATTTCAATTAATATAATCAGGGTAAATTAATGTAGGATATCATGCATTTTTTTTTCCAGGACAGAAAAAGTGTGGAACATTCCAGAAGCACTCTGCAAGGACTCATAGTCTGAGGTCTGGGAATCACTGCTACTGGATCTTCCATTTGTGGAAATCATTTGAAGAAGTTATTATTCATAGACAGGCATTTAGGGTGTTATCCAAAAAACTACAGTGGCTTTTTGCTGTAGAAAAAAAAAGTGTGTAATTGCCTCAGTGGTTTACTAAGGTTTCTCAGAGTGGGACATCAACCTCTTATAGCCAATACTATTCAGCTCACAGAGTATATTTTGTGGTGCTGACTCATCCTTACATTTTACAGAGAAAACAATGAGAGATTCTCCCTTGCTTTTCAAAGGCTAGTGGTGTAGAACACCTGCTTTAGAGAGCTAAAGCAATAGCTGTTGAGGTGCACATATTCGTTTATTCTGCAAAACCGGCAGGTGATGATAGGAACAGGCTGTGAACATATTTAAAATTAATATTTGAAGTTTCTGGGGAAACACATCACTCACAGTATGAGCATCCAGAATGTTCAGATTCACAGTAGAGATAATATGAAATCAATTGAAAGTGGCTGTCAGCTAAACACACCCATGGATTTTGGTAACTTAGTCATTATTGCACCAAGTTTACTAATCTGCACAGCTCATTAAAGACTGCAGCTAAACTCTGTACAAATACCCACCACAGCAAATTTCCACCTGCTTTGGAAATCTTTGTGATCACTCTTTCACATAACAAATATGTATCTCCATCGGCTTTGCCTGTTCCAAGGCAAGACAGTATAAGAATTCATTATTATAGCTGACAACTGCACTGAAGCCCATAATAAGAATCTCCTTCACTTGCTCTAACAAGCAAATTCCCTGTTTTCCTCTTATAGAAAGGAAGTGCTGTCCCTATATGTGGCTTGAAAGGAAAGCCTATCTGCCCTTCCATTTTCTCCTTTTATTTGCTTGATTTGCAATTCTGTGCAGGTCCTTCTCAAAGAAGCAATTCTCTGCTGGAAATGCTGCAGCTGGTTTCCCCCCTCCCTGCATTCATAGTGAGGGAGGCAGCAGTGGGCTCACACAAGATTGGCTTAAATGGGAAATCAATACCGGTTCCTCATTCCCTACAAAAGAGCTGAACTGGGCTGGCTCAGCTCCAAGGAAAAAAAAATGACTCAAGTGGAAAAGATTTGGCTGACAGGGGGATAGGAACTTTGCTTAGCTCGTACTATGCTTGTTGGGTCTGTGCCACTAAGACATCACAAGAAGTTTGAAATAATCTACCTTACCTCTCACCATCTGCTTTCTGATGGATAAATATTAGAAAAATCAAAGGCAGAAGCTTGCTTTCCTGAGACAAACACCTATTAGCTTTGAAGAATTGAAATACTTCTGTTAAGCTCAGAAATAGGAAAGCTTTTGGAAAGGATTGTGTACAGCCAAAAGGTATTTGTCACCATAGAACGGCAAATGACAGTCATCAATCTATCATTTCCAGAGAGAAACTTTCTAGGTTTATAGTCAATTTGCACCTTATCTGACGGTCCCAGGCAATGCTATGAGATATTAGGAGGAATGTTCACTTTATACATTCCTACCAGGTTTGTGGATGCTGGGCCAACATTTCAAGGGCCACATTGAGTTCTTTGTCCTTAGGTGATGTACCCTTGATTTAGTTCTTATGCTAAACTCATACCACATAGCTCCCAGCGACCGGGTAAGATCCCACAGAGTCAGTCTCCTCCGGGTCCCATCAGCTAAACAATGTCGGCTGGCGCGCCCGCATGGGAGGGCCTTCTCTGTGGCTGCCCCGGCTCTTTGGAACCAATTACCTCCTGAGGTCCGGACAACCCCCACCCTATTGGCCTTCCGCAAAGCGGTGAAGACCTGGCTCTTCCGGCAGCCCTGGGGCCATTGATGTCGTTATAATGATCTTGCGAGACCCGGCCACGAATTGGAGTGCATGTGTTTTAACTTTTTAAAAGTTTTTAATGTTTTAATGTTTTTCTTTTTAACATTTTTTATGGGATTATTCGCATTGTTTTATTCTTTGTTGTAAGCTGCCCAGAATCCCTTGGGAGTTGGGCGGCAAAATAAATAAATAATAAATAAATAAACTCAGATCTTCCTGAGCAAGTTAAGATTTTATAAGCTAGTGTGAAAGAAAAATAAGGCAAAAGCAATATGAAGATTCAAAAGGCACTGCTTAATATTTCAAGGCAAGAAAGAAGAACTTGGAGAACTTTATGTACAGGCAAAGGAAAGAGGAAAACAGATAGGAGAAACAAGGTTGGTAGAAAAGTTATGAGAAAATGTAATCAAATATGAATTGCTTTGGAAACAATTCCAACTGTTATTTATAAATTTCCAAATTTCTGAATAAATAGTTCAGAATGTCCGAGCCTCTTGAAAGGTAGAATTGTGATTATGATGTGTACAGTACACAGTTTTGCTTATTGCAATAGACAAAAAGTCCATTTTATGTACATAGGCTAGGTTGTTTTAATAGTTGAAATGAAATGTCCAAAATGCCTTCAGACATCTTGCCACATTAGACTATCAGTAGAATTGATCTCCAAGACATCCTTTAGTTTGGTCTAAGCATTTCACAAAGAATGCCATCTTGGAACAATGTTTTGAGTAAAAGAAGATTCAAACAGATACCATCCAAATTCTTTTGCAATATCCACATCTATTTTCTCAACATATTCTTTCTTTCTTTTTCTTCACAACAGTGAATCAATACTGACATAATGGGCAACTCATGGCTCTCCAGATGTTGCTGAATTGTACTTCCCAGTATTTCTAGAAAGCATATTGAATGATAAGAGAGCTCACAGTATTGTGACCCCTAGTTTTAAGACAGATGTCCATTTGTTATCCATACTTTCTTTCTAATATTCTGACTAGCAGAATGATGACTTGCACTAAATGTTAACATAGTTTATCAAATTTCCTTTAGGAATAAGCTTAATTTAATTAAAACATTTTAATGTTTAATTTTAAACATTTAAGATGATAAATATATCCAGAATTAAGCTTCTTCACCATCAGCAAAATGCTTAGAAACAAATGATAATAGCTATCTTTATGCAGTAATTTATTTATTTTATAACTTGCATGCCATCTCCGTCATTAAAGGGACTCTATACAACATACAGTATATTAATATTACGTATTTTTAAAAAGTCTCTGCTTACATTTATAATGAGAAAATTGGAGACTAACCCTTCTTCTAATTACAACATGTAATATCATCAGTTTTTATACCAGAAAGTAGGAAATGAGGACAAATACCCATGAAAATGAGAAAAAAGGGACCTTACATATAACAATAAGACCTACGTATTACCTCTGTCTTTTCTTAACATTAAAGGTATTGAAACCCTTAGCATAACTCATGCGGATAGTAATTTTGGTTTTCTAAAATGATATACTCTGGAGGTTCTCAGTGCTTTGACCCCTAAAATGATAAATGGATTTGTGTGCAAGTTCCCAACCCCTTGAATAAAATTGCTCTACTCTTTAATAAGTCACTCTGTTAAAGACAGCTTTGACCTTATTCCCTAATTCAAGCTAATCTAAAAGCTGCAGAAGTGCAGAGATGTGGATTGGGTTTGTACACAGCTATGGTAATCATTGTGATGCAGTTGGAGTAGCCTACTCACATTTGCCTTTAAAAAAGAAAAAAGAAAGGTGTCAGCCTGCTATCAAACATCCTTCAAAGTCCCAATTGGATTCATTCCAGATTATTATTTTATACCATCTCTTCAGAGGACAGTGTCCTGGAAACCACAAGGCTTCCCCCTCATATGCATAAAATAAGGAAGCTACACAAAAAAGGAAGTTATTCTTCTGCACCTAATAGCAATAGCACTTAGACTTATATACCTCTTCATAGTGCTTTACAGCCCTCTCTAAGCAATTTACAGAGTCAGCATATTGCCCCCAACAATCTGGGTCCTCATTTACCCACCTCGGAAGGATAGAAGGCTTAGTCAACTTTGAGCCTGGTGAGATTCGATCAGCCAAACTGCTGGCAGCCAGTGATCAGCAGAAGTAGCCTGCAGTACTGCACTCTAACCACTGTGCCACTGTGGCTAATACCACTGTCCTATGCCAATAAAAGGCAAACTTCTCTCTTCCTTGCAGTTTTGGTTGCAATAATGGTCAGTAGTAAAAAAGCACCAATTGGCACTGCAGCTGACCAGACTCCCTCCTACAAGAGAATATTACATAAATAATAGCCTTTTAAGATATTTTACCTGTCAAACCCCAGTCTGGGGTTCGTCATACCTGGGGGGTGAGGTGGAGAATAGGTCTATATCACGGTCCATTGCTCTCTGGCAATGACGGTTCCTGAGCGTGCTTGCTTCAGCTCTAATCAGGTCCAGCCTCAGACCTTTGAGAGTACTTTCCCATTACAAAGTTACAAGTTATATATATATCTATGCTTTCACAAATTAGCAAAGTGCTATTTAAATACGAAAACAAAGAAACACAAATCATCTTGAAAACCAAGACAAAACAGTTCAAAGTAAGCTCTTTTTTTGCCTCTAATTCCCCATCCCACTTTGGGACAGAATTTTGCTATAGATCTGCACTTTGGGACTGTGGTGTCTCTCGGAAATTCATGATAAGTACTTGGTATTAGGCTGTGCAATGTCTTTTGTCTTAGAAAATGTACCTGGGAATGTGTGAACTCAGCATCTATGTGTGAATCAATTTGCTCCACACAGCTACAGCATATGTGAATGATTTAACGAATTGCAGAAAGGTGCTATGTTCATGCTCTTGCTCATTCCAAAGCATCTTTTCTTAACTAAAACTAAAACATTACACATCTGCTCATCCTCTCAAAGGTCCTCTATTTTAAGGACCTGTAGTATTTCTTCTCTTATCCCTAGACCCAGAGCAGGCAATCTTTCTTTGGATGTATACCATCCTTTGTTTTATTTCTTTGGCTTCTGAAAGATGCAATGGCTGTAGTAATGATACAAAAACATCACTAGGAAAAAGGACTGAAGTTTAAAAATCTTTTTAAAAAATTAAGTTAGGGAGGAAAGAGAGAAAGAGAGAAATCTAATAGCACCATTATTTTTATGGATAGATATGCTTAGAATAGAATAACAGAGTTGGAAGGAACGTTGGACCTCCAACCCCTTGCTTAGGCAGGAAACCCTATACTATTTCAGACAAATGATTGTCCAATATCTTCTTAAAAACTTCCAGTATTGGACAACTCACAATTTCTGGAGGCAAGTTATTACAATGAGTAATTGTTCTAACTGTCAGGAAATTTCTCCTTAGTTCTAAGTTGCTTCTGTCCTTGATTATTTCCTATCCATTGCTTCTTGTCCTGCCGTCAGGTGCTTTGGAGAATAGCTTGACTCCTTCTTTGGGCAATCCCTGAGATATTGGAACATTGCTATCATGTTACCTCTATTCCTTCTTTTTATTAAATTAGACATACTGTACCCAATTCCAGCAACTATTCCTTATATGTTTTAGCCTCCAGTCTCCTAATCATCTTTGTTGCTCTTCTCTTCACTCTTTCTGGAGTCTCAACGTATTTTTTACATTGTGGTGACCAAAACTAAATGCTGTATTCCAAGTGTGGTCTTACCAAGGTATTATAAAGTAGTAGTAACACTTCATGTGATCTTGATATGTGTTGTGTTGAACATCATCACATCAGAATTAATTCTTCGGCTAGATATTTCTATCCTATAATTAGTAAAATAGTTTTCCACTGTAAGTATTAATCAAAATATTATGTCCTCTCTGTTTCATTAATAAAAATGTGGAATATGATTTTTTTAAAAAAATAATCATATACTGTACAAAAGAATTACATTATGGCAGGGAGGATGTATTGAAGACTACATTTATTTTATTTGAAGGGTATACCACACTTCAAAAAGTAGAAGAGGCTCAAACATACCCACATCTTATTTCATTAATATCTCTAGGAAATTAAATTAAATGTGGTTTATTTATTTCTCCCCTTTTCTAGTGCTAAAGAAATAATAAAAATGTTGGTTTCATATCTAACATTTTCAGGGAGCTCTGTGTGTTTCAGATCTATAGGGATAATAGGAAATGAAAAGAAGTTAGGACATCCTCTCAAGCAAGTCCTATGATAGCTCAATGTAGATTAAAAACTTCCTGTTTGAACTATCATAATGGCAATCATGAATAAATTACCTCGTGTGCAAAGCAACTACAGAGCCACTGCATGGCTTTTGGGATATATTGGTTTTAAGCATTGGAAACTAAATAAAAGCCAGACTTTATTTGGCATATGAGCATGTGGACATCTGTATGCATGTAATGTATAGCATAACAACTATGGGCATTTTGATGTATGTTTTTCCTCCTTTTAATTGTAAACCACCCAGAGCTATTAAGCAATCAGACAGCCTCTAAATCAGAGAAACAATAAGAACAATAATTTTATTTTATATGCACTTATATCAATGTGAAGTGCAACAAAAATGAGAAAATCTTGTAGTATAAATAAACATCAACAGTAAAATCGAATAATGATCAATTTAAAAATATCTAATCCCGTCTCAATTTAACTATTATCTGTTGGCTGCATCATTTCTGCTTACCAATTTGTTCTTCGTGGTACAGAAACAAAGAGGGCCCTCTTTATATCTACTTTCCATTAAGTATTTGTCTTTGGGGAAAAAATAATATCTGAGGTTCATGTAAAGTACTTTAAAGATATAAAAGCATTTTAAACCTTAAGAAATTAAGTTCCAAAGTTAGTTCAAAGAGGAGTCAGTATCACAGACTGCTGTAGCTCAGTTGTCAGGTTTCTTAGTGCTGAAGTAAGAGTTAAAGCCACCTGCGTTTTAGATCCTTGCCTATCTTGGCTGCTGCTCAAGAACCAAACTGGCATGTAGCAGAGGTGATACTTGTGCTGCCCTATGGGCACCCAAAACTGCTCATGCTACTGTATTCTTCACCAGTTGCAGCTTCCAGATACTGTTCAAGTGTAACATCATATTGACCAATTTTAGCCTTCCAGAAGGCCATGAAAACCTAGCTCTTCCCCTAAGCATTGGGATAGGATGGAGTTGAGTCAGTAAATAGTATGGTTGGTCTGGTATTTGAGGATTTATTCTGTTTTGTACCTTGTTTTCAATGGTTCTTGGGAGGAACTTTATGTGAAATCTGTGTCCATGTATGCTCTTTAAATAAATAAACAAACAAACCTGGGCAAGATCTCATCATTTTGTTAATGATACCCATTTATATATCTTAATCCAGGCCAGCAAAGCCATTGAGGTTCTGTTCCAATATCTGGAAAATGTGGAAGCCTAAATGGGAAAGGATAAATCAGTCTAAAAAAATCCAGGCCTCGAAGCACCCTGGACTCATAAATTTTTCTTCTTCATATCAGAATGGGGTGGCATTTCCCCATTCAGAGTTTGGTGGACAATTTGCAGCATCTTCATGAATTTATAACTCCTAGATTGAAACTCCTAGATTTTTAGACCTGGTATATGTTGCTGTTATTATTATTATTATTACTACAAATAATTGGATTGTTTATTTGTATGATTTTTTTATTTAGCCCTTTGTGCACCAGTACAAAAATAATGTAAGTTATTTTAAGTAATTAATTTTGGACCCGAGCCAGTAGGCAGAAATAAAAGTCAGGAAGACCTGCCAACATTTGTTGTTATGTTACAATCAAGTCACCAAAGGGTAAAAAACTGATGCTTAACTATCTAGATAATATGAAATGGATTATTCTTCCAGAAATTCATAAGATTAAAGTTACAAGTTCTCTGATATATTGTGGCAGTAAGGTACAGTTGCTCTGTCTGATGACCTGTGTAATTGTACATTTGTGATATGTTATACATTGTACATATCTATCCACACAACTATATATAGAAAATACTAAAGGTATTTTCCCTCTTAATATGATTTTATTAGTTTTTTTTTATTATTATTATATTAAAAGTGAAACTTAGAATATATAACCCCATCATTTATGGTAATATATGGAGGAATTTAGGATCTAATAATGAACAATACACATTGATAGTGATTTCTATCAATAGCTGTGTTATTTTACAATATTACTTTATCTTAGTCTTTTTGCGTGTATATTTGTTAGCAAAGGAATAATGTGTCTTTCTGATATGCTTTTTTGCTGGATGAAAATAATGAGTCGAATTAAAAAAGGAACACCAAAGGAGTTACTCATATGTAAGAATATATTTTATTGTTTCTTTTGTTAGTAAAATAAGAGAAATCTCATTCCTTTTAAAGCAGAATTTTCCTTTGGATCCCTGCTGTCTCTAGAAGGGAAAAAGGAAAATCACAGTTGTTCAGTTGGACAAGAACAATCAGATATAATAGTTTGAATTCAACTGAAGTGGCATTACAGTTAGTCACTTTTTATTTGTCACCCTTCTGGGTGAGTAGCTTGCCAAACCCACTCATAAAACCACCCCATCACATAGCTTCTTGTCATCCTCTTCTCACAAAGCAGTTCTCCCGTTGTCAAATCACTTGGCTACAAAGACTGTCTAACAAGAGATCCGCTCAGCAGAAGAAATGGAAATATGAGAAGGTGTAGGGACTCAGGAACCCTAATCCTATTAATGACAAAGAGTTTAGTAACAATATATCTTTGGCAGGCACAGAGTAATAATTCTTGTGACATGTTGCATAGGTGAGGAAAATGTTGTAAGCAGATGAGACATACCATCTGCTCCTCTATAATGCTGTGAATCACAGCTATGCAGGATTATATATTGTAAATATGTATCATGAGAAGCATCCTCTCTAATATGTCTTTCTCGTAAGCATTTTACCTTACTGTCCCATGACAACTTTCCAGAATATAAATCCTGTTCTCAATGAGACTGATTACTAATTAAGAGACATGGAAACATATGGTTTAAATCATATTTCACTTTATTGGAAGTGGTTAAACAATGCTAACCAATATTAATGCATCTACAAATATGGGCATATGCCTTCTTAAATCTCCCAGGACATTAATTACCATTATTTTAATCCCTTTAAGAGTTATATAGACATTCAACTGTCAGCAAATTAGAACAATATGTAGATGTTCCAATTTTAAGTCTCTAGAGTAGGTACAAAAGGTTTCATTCCAGGTTACTGCACAAACATATCTTTCAGGAGAGAGAAAAGTTTTCAGAGTAATGTGTGATTTAAGGGCTAATAAATCAAGTAAGATTTCTCGTGTTTTAAACTCAACATAATTTTCTTTTGCCTTTTTTCCAATTTGCTTTAATACCTATCCTCTCTTTGTCCTTGGCCATACAAATCAATTAAAAGCAGTTTCCAGGAACTCTTCAACATCAAAATGTAGTCCAAATCAGAACTCAGGGGACAGAAAAAGGTTCGTTGGTCATATTTTAAGTATGTAATTACAGAACTATTCAAAATTTTAATTGGACGTAGATAGATATGTTATTAAGGGGTGTGCTGCCCTTCCCTGAATAAGATCTATGCCTATACTGATCTGTGTTGTATAATTTAGAAGGTGAAAGCAGAGGTCATTCAAATGTTGAAGCAACTGGTCTCCTGTTTTGAAAAGCTCAGGTCAAATTGTCAAGAAGGAAGATGACCTGGACAGAGATAACCAGATCAGCTACCTGAGCAACAAGAGAAAACATGGGTTAAGTCCAAAATAAGAGGTTATTTACAAGGGACTTTAGTAGATATCTCCCTAATTCAATAAGTGATGCAGGACAGGGGGAGTAAAATATACCCAGACTTGCAAGATTCATGTCAGCCATTACCTAGACAAAACCATGAAGTCAACTCCACAAAAATGCTATTTTATTAATTTTGGCTATAGTAATATAACTTTGCAAATCTAAATATGCTTTATGTTACCTGACTCCTTATCATGTGATTTAGGGAGTAAAAGACACCTCCTTAAATCACATGAGTACCTGAGTCACTTGTGCATGCCTCCAAAAATTGGGCAAAAATTGGGAAGAGATCTAAGGATTGCAAGATAAATAACCAGGATGCAATTCTAGGAGCAGAAGTCTAATATAAATATTTGCTTGATATTGCCAAATATTTAGATATTTCATAATCATACCTTCAGAATCCCACCGATCTATGGCTGCAAACAGTCAGAAGATATCCAGCAAAAATTATTATAATATACTGTATATCTGTATTGGGATCACTTTACTGATATATACATACATACATACATATTTGTTTTCTCAGGTTTTCGCGGGTGTTTGTATGTAGGTCTTTGGTTATTCGGGTCTTCTCCCACGTAAAATTGGAAGTGTCTTGGCGACGTTTCAACGAAGTCTCATTCGTCATCTTCAGGCTGGTGTTCTCGGCTTCGTGCTTCCAGGAGCAATGTGAGATCGCAGCTGTCTCTTCCTTTTAACTGCTAGTGGGGGTGTGAGCTGATTGGGTGGGAACTTGGCTGTGTTCTGATTGGGTGGAGGTGTGTTCTGATTGGTTAGGGGCTCGGCTGTGCTCTGATTGGATGGGGGGTTGGTTGTGCTCTGATTGGCTGGGGGTGTGTTCTGTTTGGGTGGGGGCTTGGTTGTGCTCAGCTTAGTCTGAGTTGCAGGGGGATTTGAGCTGGTGAGCTGCGTTGTTGTTGTTTGGCTTCGTGTTTGTGGCCGTGCGAGCTCTTCATGGTGGGTGTCAGTCTGCTTCATGTATGGATTGGAGAGGTTTAAAGTGGCTAATGATGCAGCTGCAGTCTGGCTTCTGGTCCTTGGTCGTGGCTCATTATCAGTGTGGGTTTGAGTCTGTTTTCTGCGTGGATGTGTGGTGGTGACATCCTGTGTGGCTCTCGTGAGTGTGGGTCTGGTGTCATTCGTCGTGTTAGGGACCCGTTTGTCAATAAGGGCGGGTTTCCAAATGGCTGGTAGGCGGGAGGTATCGTCTCGTTTGTTCATGCTGTGTGGGCGTTTTTCTATCTCGATGGCTTCTCTGATTATTCTGTTGTTAAAGTGTTCAGTTTTGGCGATAGTTCTGGTCTTTTTAAAGTCAATATCATGTCCTGTGGCTTTAAGGTGTTGGACCAGGGAAGAAGTTGGTTCTTCTTTTCTGACTGAGTTCTTGTGTTCTTCTATGCGTGCACTTATTCGTCTGTTGGTTTGTCCGATGTATGTGGTGGGGCAGGCGGTGCATGGGATTTCATATACTCCTTGATTTTCTAACTCAATTTTGTCTTTGGGGTTCCTTAGGATGGTGGATATTTTTCGGTTTGTGCAGAATGCTGTCTTGATGTTATGTTTGTGGAGGATTTTGCTTATTCTGTCTGTGGTGCCTTTTATGTATGGGAGGAGGGCTTTGCCGTTTTCTTGTTCTGTGTCTTGGATTTTAGTGGGGGTTTCTTTTTGGATTAGGTTGGTGATCTTATTTCTTTGGAATCCATTGGATGTTAGTACGTTAGTGAGGGTGTGTAGTTCGGTTTTTAGGTGTTGTTCGTCAGCTAAGCGTTTTGTTCTGGAAATGAGTGTCTTGGCTACAGAGTTGATTTGGGCAGGGTGGTGGTGTGAGAGTGCGTGCAGATAGCGGTTTGTGTGTGTTTTCTTCTGGTAGATAGTGTGTCCTAGGGAGCCATTGGATTTTCTGTAGACTAAGACATCCAGGAAGGGAAGTTGGTTGTTCGCTTCTGTTTCCATGGTGAACTGTATTTTGGGGTGTAGGCTGTTGAGGTGTGTGAGGAAGTTGTCCAGTTTTTCTTTCCCATGTGGCCAGATTATGAAGGTGTCGTCCACATATCTGAGCCAGAGTTTGGGTTTATGATCAGATTTTTCTAGAGCTTGGGTTTCAAAGTATTCCATATAGAGGTTGGCAATGACCGGTGAGAGGGGTGATCCCATGGGTGCTCCTTCTGTTTGTTTGTATTTCTGTCCATTATAGATGAAGTATGTGTTGGATAGGCAGTGGTTGGTCAGATCTAAGATGTGCTTGGGGGGGTTATATTTGTTTTGGATAACTGTCAAGGCTTCTTTGATTGGTACTTGGGTGAAGAGGGATATGACATCAAAGCTCACGAGTAGGTCACTGGGCTGTAAGTTTTGTTGCTTTATGATGTCTATGAACTGGAATGAGTTTTTTACGTATGAGGTGATGGATTCTGCATAGGGCTGTAGTTGTTTGGCGAGAAATTTGGCTAGGTTTTGTAGAGGTGAGCCTATGGAGCTGACTATGGGTCTAAGTGGGGTTCCTTCTTTGTGTATCTTGGGGAGACCATAAAGCTTAGGGCATCTGGATGATTTCTCTCTGGGTATGATTCTTTGCTGAATCTCTTCGCTGATGGGGGAGGCTTTTATTTTGGATCTGGTGGTTGAATCCTTTGGAAAGGACATTGGTTTCGGCTTTGGTGAGGATCCTATCTGAGATGTTATGTACTGTTTGTTTCATGTGTGGCTGTGAGGGTGGAGGGGATTGTTTCTGGCGTTCTTGTAGTCTTCGGAATTTGTTGGTGTGTGTGTCTGTCTTGAGGGTGGTCTGTGTTTCGGCTCTCCAGACGGCAAGTTGTTTGGATTTGTCCCAAAGTGCGGGGTGGATCTTGTTGCTGAGTTTGAGGTGACTTGCCATCTGGAGAGAGTCCATATACAAACTCCAAGACTCCATATACAAACCCCTAAACACAGACCCCACCACCTACCTGGAAAAAACCACCAGATCCAAAATAAAAGCCTCCCCCATCAGCGAAGAGATTCAGCAAAGAATCATACCCAGAGAGAAATCATCCAGATGCCCTAAGCTTTATGGTCTCCCCAAGATACACAAAGAAGGAACCCCACTTAGACCCATAGTCAGCTCCATAGGCTCACCTCTACAAAACCTAGCCAAATTTCTCGCCAAACAACTACAGCCCTATGCAGAATCCATCACCTCATACGTAAAAAACTCATTCCAGTTCATAGACATCATAAAGCAACAAAACTTACAGCCCAGTGACCTACTCGTGAGCTTTGATGTCATATCCCTCTTCACCCAAGTACCAATCAAAGAAGCCTTGACAGTTATCCAAAACAAATATAACCCCCCCAAGCACATCTTAGATCTGACCAACCACTGCCTATCCAACACATACTTCATCTATAATGGACAGAAATACAAACAAACAGAAGGAGCACCCATGGGATCACCCCTCTCACCGGTCATTGCCAACCTCTATATGGAATACTTTGAAACCCAAGCTCTAGAAAAATCTGATCATAAACCCAAACTCTGGCTCAGATATGTGGACGACACCTTCATAATCTGGCCACATGGGAAAGAAAAACTGGACAACTTCCTCACACACCTCAACAGCCTACACCCCAAAATACAGTTCACCATGGAAACAGAAGCGAACAACCAACTTCCCTTCCTGGATGTCTTAGTCTACAGAAAATCCAATGGCTCCCTAGGACACACTATCTACCAGAAGAAAACACACACAAACCGCTATCTGCACGCACTCTCACACCACCACCCTGCCCAAATCAACTCTGTAGCCAAGACACTCATTTCCAGAACAAAACGCTTAGCTGACGAACAACACCTAAAAACCGAACTACACACCCTCACTAACGTACTAACATCCAATGGATTCCAAAGAAATAAGATCACCAACCTAATCCAAAAAGAAACCCCCACTAAAATCCAAGACACAGAACAAGAAAACGGCAAAGCCCTCCTCCCATACATAAAAGGCACCACAGACAGAATAAGCAAAATCCTCCACAAACATAACATCAAGACAGCATTCTGCACAAACCGAAAAATATCCACCATCCTAAGGAACCCCAAAGACAAAATTGAGTTAGAAAATCAAGGAGTATATGAAATCCCATGCACCGCCTGCCCCACCACATACATCGGACAAACCAACAGACGAATAAGTGCACGCATAGAAGAACACAAGAACTCAGTCAGAAAAGAAGAACCAACTTCTTCCCTGGTCCAACACCTTAAAGCCACAGGACATGATATTGACTTTAAAAAGACCAGAACTATCGCCAAAACTGAACACTTTAACAACAGAATAATCAGAGAAGCCATCGAGATAGAAAAACGCCCACACAGCATGAACAAACGAGACGATACCTCCCGCCTACCAGCCATTTGGAAACCCGCCCTTATTGACAAACGGGTCCCTAACACGACGAATGACACCAGACCCACACTCACGAGAGCCACACAGGATGTCACCACCACACATCCACGCAGAAAACAGACTCAAACCCACACTGATAATGAGCCACGACCAAGGACCAGAAGCCAGACTGCAGCTGCATCATTAGCCACTTTAAACCTCTCCAATCCATACATGAAGCAGACTGACACCCACCATGAAGAGCTCGCACGGCCACAAACACGAAGCCAAACAACAACAACGCAGCTCACCAGCTCAAATCCCCCTGCAACTCAGACTAAGCTGAGCACAACCAAGCCCCCACCCAAACAGAACACACCCCCAGCCAATCAGAGCACAACCAACCCCCCATCCAATCAGAGCACAGCCGAGCCCCTAACCAATCAGAACACACCTCCACCCAATCAGAACACAGCCAAGTTCCCACCCAATCAGCTCACAGCCCCACTAGCAGTTAAAAGGAAGAGACAGCTGCGATCTCACATTGCTCCTGGAAGCACGAAGCCGAGAACACCAGCCTGAAGATGACGAATGAGACTTCGTCGAAACGTCGCCAAGACACTTCCAATTTTACGTGGGAGAAGACCCGAATAACCAAAGACCTACATACATACATACATACATACATACATACATACATATATATATATATATATATATATATATATATATCCCTCCCCCTCCTCTCATACACACACACACACGTATGTATGTATGTATTTTTGGAGAATAAGACATTCCGGACTATAAGATGCACCAAAGTTTTTTTGGGAGGAAAACAAGAAAAAAAATCTGTCTCTGCCTCCCAGCAATTTGCCTCCTTGCAGCAAATGGGGTGCGCAGCAATCCCTGCAGCTGAAAGCTGAGGGTTGGGAGGCCGATGCAACTGACAATCAACTGCTTGTGCTAATCAGGTTGTGCTGAAGCTGAAACAGGCTGTGTGCTGTTTGCTGTTTGCTGCAAGGAGGTAAATTGCTGGGAGACAGAAGCCAAAGGGTGGGAGGCGGTGGTTAGGCGGGGCTACATTCAGTGTATAACGTAGGGTTGCCAGGTATCCACTATTTGAGCGGACACCACATTATGTTCACTATTTTTTTTCACAAAATAGTGGACATTTTTTTTATTCAAAAGCTTTATAATGAAATGGTACGTAATCTAAAGCTGTACAGTCTAAGAGAATAAGGATAGGAGAATCACGTTTTGTCTTTTTTTTCATAAGTTAGAATGAGACAAAGATCAAATGCTCATTGCAATAATCACATTTTACACAACAGCGCAAAAAATGCATTAAAGCAGTTATCTTTTGATATCGAAAATGTAGTGCTGAAGGTTTTTGCCGAATTTTCGAATTCTGCGAAGAAACGAGAAGAGTTGAAATCATTTTTTGAGTTTTGCGAGTCAGAATTCCATGAAGTTTTGCGCAATGTTCCAACACATTGGTTAAGTTTGTTTAAAGCGGTCGAAAGACTTCTTTTAAATTGGATACCCCTAAAATCGTATTTTATTTGTCTTGGATCTGATGAGTGCCATAAGGTTATCTGAAACCTTATTTTGGATCAGGAAAATGAACTCGCAAAGGACGATGAACCAACAATTTCAGAATTGTATTTATATTTCACGCACTTCTTCATGTCAGTAATGCAAGACACCCTACTGAAGCTGGAAAGCAAGAAAATTCTTGCATGTTATCTTCACATTATCATGTGTAAGCTGCGTGATTCTTTGCAAAAAAAAATTGATGAGAAGTTTTTTGGAATGAAAGTTTTATTTGCCTTATGTAAAAAACATTTTCCTGAGAATGCCATGCAAAAATTCAAGAAAGAAGCCATCAACGTGTATCAAAGACCCATTGTGTACCTAGAAAAGTGGTATAATTTCACCGATTCAGTATATGAGACACTAAGTTGTTTCAATCTAATTGATCGCAATAATCCTCCAACTTTAGAAGAAATGACAAACATCTGGTTATTATCACCATGGCAAGAAGAACTTCCACCCAACACTGTCTTCGATGAAATTTCTGCCCTAGAAGAAGTTTATGTTCATCTGCAGGACAATTCATCCCTTGATAAGTGGATGTACTTTTTCAAGAAAGAGCCAGCTCCGAGTTTACTGAAACTGTTCCAGTATTGTGCACCAATTCCGGTATCAAATGCAAACTTTGAACGAATTTTCAGCGTCATGGGAAATTTGTGGACTGACAAACGTAACTGACTGCTTGTATCAGTTCAAAGTGAACTTTGTATATTTTTTAATATTTCTCAACATTGTACTGAAATTAAAGTATTATTCCTTAAACACAAAGAATTGATCAAAGCTGCGCAGTTAAATAAAAAATACACACGACAGCAAAGTAAAATGTAATTTAATATTTTACATATTATTATAATATATTTGATGTTTTGAATTTTAAATAAAGTTTTGAAGTGATTATTTTAATGTGTTAAAATGTTTGTAAGAAAATATATAATTTAATTGTAATTTTTTTTATTTTTTTACTACTTAACCCCCCCCCCCCGCTTGTCCGCTATTTTTTGGAAGCAGACCTGGCAACCCTATGTATAAATTGCACCCAAATTTTCACCCTATTTTTTGGGGGGAGGGAGAAGTAGTCTTATACTCCAAAAAATATGGTATGTATTTGTCCTGATTCATCCCCAATAAAGATTTCTTAGATAAAACAATGTTAACTACCAGTTTGATCATATATGTACAAGTATGTTAAGCAACTGATTCTCTCATTGACAAAAATTTGATTAACTCTCAAGGTTGATTACCCCCCCCCCCACCCACATACACACACACCATGTCTTCATCACTAAAGTAATCCTAACACAGTTAGAGGATGCCATTCAAAAACTTTGGCCTAGGCTTTCATTTTTTTGCTGAAGAGAAATCTTATCTTTCTGAAACAGTGTACATGTTTTTCAAGACTAGTGCTCTGAATTTGAGATAAAAGCTTGCATTATAAATGGACAAAGCATCCTGCCAGAGATTATAATAAATCTTCCTTCAAATATCACTCTGATTTATAATGTATAATACAAAAGAATAGATACACTTTAGATGAAATAGACACTTCTCATGGTGCTATCTTTATAATCTTCCCTAGCCCTTCAAAATGTGAATGGCCAACTCTCAATCACATGCAGAATGAGGTGAAAGTACTACACTTGACTTTTCACTTTTAATTTAATGGTAGACCTTAAAAAGAGTAGAGAAAGACAATCCTTTTGCTGAGCACAATGACTTCATTTCTTTCATAGAAAAGAAGCCATTCCCTTATGTGAAAAGTTCATGTACAGTTATTACCGTCAAAATGTCATGGTTACACTTTTAAAATATGTTGGAGAAAACGGGAAGAATAAAAACAAAGCAAAACAAAAAAAGTAGCATACCATGAAGATTTCTGAATGCATTTCCTGGGCAAGACTGTAAATGCTTTTAGATATTAGTTGATAATTTAAAAAACCACTGATATTCAGCCTTCTGTAAAAGAAATGAATACATTACATATAAAAAAGTAGGCATATTTCTACTTTTAACCAAAACTTTAAAAGGTGCCCCATTTTTATTCAAAAGTATTCATTCTATTTCTTCATATAAGAAAATGTTTTTAGTTTCACAGAATTACTTTCCAGTCTTTCTGGTTTGGGCCTCAACATTATTGTCAGGACCACAATATTAAATGATAAAGGAAGTTTTTATTGTGGAAATCTCAAAATCCATTCAAATGGCATGGCTGACACCAGTTTGATCTGTCACAGTAGGATTAGTGATTTGAAGCAATGTACAGCAGACAGGTAAGCAGCACAATCTAAATCAGCAAACCATAAGGTTTGAAGCATTGCTACTTTCATATCTATCCCATTGATTCCTTTTCGTTATGGACAATAAGATACATTTGATAAGGAAATTATATTATTTTACTTGGCTTACCCCCCAAAAAAAATCTGAGCATGGAAACTGATGGAAGAAGCAGAAAAACTCCACATGATCATTCTCCCAGTTCTAATATTTTTAGTGCAATGGTTTGGACAACAAAGTGGGTGATAAACATTTACTGGCCAGATGCCCTTCCTGATACCTATGTGGAAGTCACAGCAGATATTTTTTTTTCTTTTTGCCCGAGGACAGAAAAATCTTCCACTACCCAAAGGATTATCCCAAAGATGCTTTTTCAGAAGGCAAATGGACTTTCTTGTTTTCCTTTGAAGATGTTTTGCTTCTCATCTTTGATAGGCAATCTATGGAGACAATCTCCATAGACAACTACTGTACCTAGGATTGTACTCTCAACATTCTGAGAAGCAGGCAAGGATCTTCATCACTAGGCCATCATGCCACTCAGAGAGAACTTTCCTATCTAATAAATACTTAAAGACTCTTACCAAACCAATTTATGCTCTGTTCTAACGGATCATGATGCTTGGAGCAAAAACCCAACCAAGCAACCAACCAACCAGCTTTGTCTCTTTCTGCTTTTCTCAAACATCATGAAACTTAAAGCTACCATAAAAATATAATGTTGATGTTTATATATATGATACATATATGTTTATCATACATAATACACATACACACACATGGAAATCAACACATAACAAGGCATATGGCAAGGTGATACTATATTGACTATCCTTTTTTCAGCCTGCCTTGAAGAAGTAGTTTGCAAACTAGTCTGAGCGAAAGATGGAATAAAAGTCAATAGTGTCTATTTAAATCATTTAACATATGCAGATAATGATGTTCTCTTGTTGCAAGACCCAGAAGAGCTACAAGGACACATACATGAGCAGGGGAAACATTTGGCTTAAAAACAATTCTGAAAAAGAGTCAAATTATGTTTAATAAATTTACCAAAGAAAGAAAAATTGTTTATCTAAAGAAGAACTAGATGTAGTAGACCACTACATATACCTTGGCCAATGGATCTCAATGGAAGGTGGTACAATAAAGGAAATTGAATGGTATGTCAAATGTGTTTGGCGGGCATTTGGAAGGCTAAGCATAACTTTCCCCCTATGCCTGAAGAGAAAATGCTTAAATCAGTGTGTGCTACCTGCTCTAACATATGTAGAACATATGATACAAACCTCACAATTGATACAAAAGTTATGAGTGTCACAAAAAGACATGGAAAGATGCATGCTATGCATTACAAGACAAGATAGAAGTCAGCACATGGATTAAAGAACAAACAAATATATGATATCATCAAGACAGTAAAATAATGGAAATGGGCTGGCCGCATAGCAAGAAGAATTGATGGCATGTGGACCAAGGCAGTCACAGAATGAATCCCAGATAAAAAGCATCCACTAAAGAGGCTTAAAACAACATGCATCTATGACATCATCAAGTGTGGGGGCCCAATTGACGAAAGAAAGCTCAGGACCATGCGGAAGAGGCCTTCATCCTACAGTGGATAGACAATGGCTAAAATGATAATGATGATGATGATGATGATGATGATGATGATGATGATAAACACACACACACACACACACACACACACACGTGTGTGTTTGTGTATATGTGCAGTTGCATAGTTTATTTTTAGCATAACTAGAGTACTATATATGTACCAGTTTTGACCTAAAGTATACACCCAGTGATTTCCACTTGTATGGGGGAAAGGGCTGCATAAGGCTTGTAAGTGGCATGCAAGAGATTGTACAACAAAAAAGGACAAAAGCAAAATTAGAATAAATTTAAATGATACAAACGAAGAGAATTAGAATAATATTACAAAGTGTTCATGTAATTGCTGTCAGTGTATTTAATAATTTTGCCGTTATGTCTCATTAAGAAATATAATTTGATAGTAACTATTTGAGAAGTTCCCAAGAAGGTTAATACAAGATTTTCAGTGTCTACAGATAGTTTCTAATGTGCATCACTGTGCATGCAAAAATATCTTATTATGTCCATTTTCATAAATAATTATGTTTAAATATTTTTAATATTTCCTATATATTTCTTCCCCAAAAATGAAGAGATCTGTAAATAGCACTACACTGAAAGCTTTATACTTTCTTTCTGCCAACCATTGGTTTCCTATATTTGTTGTACTGAAGAATTACTGTACTTGAAATCTGCTAAAATCTTATATTTTGTATTGACAAAACATAGAAGAAAGATACCATTGAAACAAAATGTATCACATAAAAGAGTTTTTACTTACATTTGAATTTTATTTTTTCCCCATATCTTTGCTACTGTTATCAGAATTGCATATGGCCATACTCATATAGAAACAACAAAAAATAAATAAATAAATTCAATGAAGTCTTTTATGATGCTGATCATGTAACACATCAAACACATTTCTGATACATGGACTTGTATGTAGTTTTTTTAAAAAAAACTGACAAATTTCAAAATCTTGTAATCAACTGAATATGATGTCCACTGCAAGTGATGATACAAGTACTTATTTTTCAGCTAGGTAGAATGATAGAATAAGTTTGTATTTTAGAACTTGGGTGCATGTAAGCTGTGGAAACTCTTTCAGGTGTCACAGAAATCCCTTGACACAGAACCACTGATTGGTTCAAAATTGGGAAAGGAGTCCAGCAAGGCTGTATACTGTCACCCTGCCTATTGAACTTATATGCAGAGCACATCATGAGAAAGGCGGGGCTAGGTGAATCAAAAGTTGGAATTAAGATTGCCGGGAGAAATATCAACCTCAGATATGCAGATGATACCACTCTAATGGCACAAAGCGAAGAGGAACTAAAGAGCATCTTGATGTGGGTAAAGAAGGAGAGTGCAAAAGTTGGCTTGAAACTCAACATTAAGAAAACTAAGATCATGGCATCTGGCCCTCTCAATTCCTGGCAATTAAATGGGGAAAAAATGGAGGTAGTGACAGGTTTCATTTTCTTAGGCTCCAAGATCACCGCAGATGGGGACTGCAGCCAAGAAATTAAGATGCTTGCTCCTGGGGAGGAAAGCTATGGCAAATCTAGAGAGCATACTAAAAAGCAGAGACATCACTCTACCAACAAAAAGTGCGTATAGTCAAGGCTATGGTTTTTTCAGTTGCAATGTATGGCTGTGAAAGTTGGACTATAAGAAAGGCTGAGCATTAAAGAATTGAGGCCTTTGAACTATGGTGCTGGAGAAGACTCCTGTGAGCCCCTTGATCGCCTTTGGCTGCAAGGCGATCAAACCGGTCAGTCCTAGAAGAGATCAACCCTGACTGCTCTTTAGAAGGCAGATCCTGAAGATGAAACTCAAATACTTTGGCCACCTAATGAGAAGGAAGGCCACCTGGAGAAGAGCCTAATGCTGGGAAAAATTGAGGACAAAAGAAGAAGGGGACGACAAAGAATGAGGTTGCTGGATGGAGTCACTGAAGCAGTAGGCGTGAGCTTAAATGGACTCCAGAGGATGGTAGAGGACAGGAAGGCCTGGAGGAACGTTGTCCATGGGGTCGCAATAGGTTGGACATGACTTCGCAACTAACAACAGAAATCCCTGGCATTCTCTGATACATAGGATTTTTAAACCAATGTGTAAGTAAATCATATTCATTGACCCAGGAAAGATATTTGAGAATAAGTTTGTTAGGGGAGACTCATTTACCATTTGCTTTGTATTACTATTTTCCTAGCAGATTTATCTGCATCAGTTCTACTGGTTTCTGTAAATGCTCATTATAATAAACTCAGTTAAACTCATAGTAAATTCTGATTAGATGAACAATACATTTATTCTTCTATTACAAGCACTGTACTTCTGTCTCAATTTATCCTGCTGTAAACTATTTCATAATTAAGACTGATGTGTTATATCACATCAGTCTTATCACATCTTATTCCTTTGAATAAGATCCTACTCTTACTTATTAAGAGCATCTCCAACTGTGACACAAATTAAGGTCTCCCCAGAAATTGCAAGTAACTGATTGGTTACTAGGAAGAAAATCTGACTTGAAATATCCTGCAATTTTGAACTGAAACCAAATTTCATATACATTAAAAAAATAAAAGTGAGCAGATCACATTTTAATGATCACATCAACTATACATTTTGTTGAATTTCACATTTCTAAATTGGAAATATGAAATAAGTCTCCTTGGAATATTAACACTTCAGTACAAAATGAGAATTATGCTTCCATAGATAGATAGATAGATAGATAGATAGATAGATAGATAGATAGATAGATAGATAGATAGATAGATAGATAGATAGATAGATAGATGCATACATAGGCATTACATTTTGATTTGTTTCATTTCTTTTGTTTTGTTTCGTTTTTGGTAAGCTTTTATTGTTTTAGATCTGTTTATTAATTGTTTATTTTTATTACTGTGGTAGCACCTTGTGTGATCTAGAAAAAACTTAACAGAGCTGAACCTTATTTAGACTAGATTGGAAAGTAGAAAAGCATCCCAGAAGAATGCAACTACAAACTGATGCTTTGACAAAACAATATAGAGATTGAGTCAGTTTAATGTTAAGACAATTTTAGGAGTTTTTTATATTAGTGTTGCATTGTAAAACAGCATGCTATATTTACACTATATTACTTTTCTTGTGTTTTCAATTTCAGTTTTGTGGGGATTTTGTAGATTTCAAAATTGTTATTGGAAAGAGCTTCTGGGAAACAAATGTAAACTGAAGATAGCTTGGTGAAAAGCAGAGATGACCAATAAAGAATGAAAGCTGTTGAGCAGACAGGTCCTTCAATAATTTCTTTCTACAGAAGGAGAAGAGTTGAGATTACTTGAGAGTATTTTAGACATTTGCTGATAACAAGGAGACTACAGGACTGTGGTCTCTGGTAGGCTTAGAGCTTTGGAAGATGAGGGACAGCAGGTAGTGTCTTTAAAATAATACAAAGTTCTCATACTTTATTTGAGTTTCTTTTTTTAAACATAATAAGACTTACTAAAATTAGACTAGAGAGAGCTAGAAGGAACTAAAGATTGCACTTAAAGTATAAGAACACTCAAATTCAACTGACAAATAGAGAATTAAATAAAATATTTTAACATTGAACATATTTAAAGATATGTTTAAACAATGGACCCAGAAGTTAATTTTAAGAGTTTCTGCCTTAAGCAGTGTTTATGGAAGAGAACAAGTTTTACCTGAAAGACTGAAACTGATATGAAAGTGGATTTTAAACAATGAAATGGAAAAGATATTACACTGGATGAACATCAGTAATTAAAATTACAAATTAAAATTACAAATTAAGACAATGACATGGATTACTTTTCTGTACTGGATTTACAAAAGAGGCTTCATAAACTTTGAAGAATTTTGTGAAAAAGAATAAGAAAAAATGAAAAGTTCTTGGACATTATTTGAAGGGAATAAAGATCAAGGTTTTTTTTTAATAAAAGGAACTAGTATAACCAATAATATATATTGGTTTATTTGATTAAAATAGGTAATGTTCTTATTCCTACATATACAGTACCTGTGCATTTTGTTTTTCTTCCCTAAATGTAGAACCTTACTTTTTTCACTGTTGAATTTCATTTTGTTAGATAGTGTCCAATGTTCAAGTCTGTCAAGATCCTTCTGAATCTTCTGTATTATATAGCCAAATGTACCAGTTATATCTCTAAAAAAAAGTAACATATGATCTATGTTGACAGTAAGTTTTATATTTTACTGAGTACATAATTTAGATACAAGAAGTCAAAAAGGATGTTGTCTAAACAACAGCACTTTCTATCATATTACGTACTTTCTTATAAACATTGCATATATTTTTGTATACAAGAAGTATTTTATCTCTATATGTCTTGGCTATATCTCATGCTTTGTTGTGTTTTGTTATTCCCCTTTCTGGTCTGGTATATTTGTTTGGGCCTTTGATCAATAATTAAATGAATGACTGAATAAGGAAGAAGTAGCTATCAGTCTGATTTGGATAGCTTTACATCACTGCTGTTTCTTTCTTAACTAATTTTAAGAATGTTAAGTTTTTAAGTTTATCATATAAGATATATGATCCTATATCAGCACAGTAACTTCTCAGAATCAGAGGTGGAATTCAGCAGGTTCACACTGGTTTGGGCGAACTGGTTGTTACCTTTTTGCCCAGTTCAGAGAACCAGCTAATTCCACCTCTGCCTATACCGACTAATCCCATCGCATGCTCCCCATGTCCCGTTTTGGCTTCCAGGGTGGTGCAGGAGACTGTCCAGGCCCGAAAGTTGGAATGGGGATTTTGCAATATCATTACTGTGGAGTGAGCTGGGAGTGGGGATTTTGCATTATCATTATGTGGGATCAGTTGGATATAGGGATTTTGCATTATGATTGCTCATAAGTAAGTAGGAACAAGTAAAATTGGAATGGAAAATCCTATCTGTAAATCAGCATTTTTCAGTCTTGGCAAGTTTAAGATGGGCGAACTTCATGCTGCCTGAGGAATTCTGGGAATTGAAGTCCATGCACTTTAAAGTTGTCAAATTGAGAAGCATGGGTCTACACTAGAGTTTAGGATTTTCCATTCCTATTTTATGTAGAGTTTGGTGCAATTAAATTAAACCAAATGGTGCAGTTGTGGTTTTGTTAACAAATAGTGGTTAAAGCAATATGAACCATTACTGGACTTTTTGTGAGAAACTGAAATTAAAAGTTGATCTGGGCTTTGATGATTAAATAAGGGATTGTGGAAATAATGTAGACAAATGTTAATCTTAGAATAAGAGTTTGATATATTTTTTAACTTATATCTGTACCAAAGAAAGTTGGAAGAAATTCTCTTTCAGCTTTCCTTCTTTTTCTCTTTATTTCTTACACTTTCACTCTTTTTCTTTCCTGAGCCTTTTCTTTTTCAAATCTGTTTTTTATTTGTTTATCCCTTAGCTTTGCATTTTTTTGATGTATGAAGGATCAAATACTCAGACATTATAATTCTACATTCCTTATTTATAGAAATTGCATTAAAATTTAGAATGAAATCCATTTCATATAAGGCAGGCTCTGAGTCCCTCTAACCAAAAAGTGTTTATTGATAGAAAAGAATATTTGTAGCTCAGGGTTGAACTGCAGGGTCCTTGGTGCTCTCTGAACTTGATGGTTTTCTTGCAGATGTTTCATTACCAAACTAGGTAACATCATCAGTACTAGAATGGAGTGGAGTTTGCTCTTATTTTCATATACTAGTGGCTTACCCTGTCAGTGTTGATCAGTTGCTTCACAAAAAGTGTTTTGATTGGTGCTGGGTCTCTACAGTCTCAGGCAGAGAAGGGCTCTCTGTGCTCCTCCCTCAAATGTTCTTTAAAATACAGAGCTTCCCAGCATTCCTTTAGGAACCTCCAACATGCAAACTGTGGTTACTCATACTAAAATGAATCCTCTTTACCTGGAGCTTCAACATTTGCTGTTTGCTGGGGAGGTGTGTAGCTAAAAGTCTGTCTACATTTAGTGTACATCTGACTTTGGGGATAGTTCTTCATAACAAAACAAAAGTGTATATTCTGTGCAGTTCACACTCCTTGCTCACTGGATCTAGATGTCACAAAGCCAAGCCCATATTTTGTAATTAACCCCCACACCTCATTTTGGCTGGCAGAGTGGTGCAGGAGACTGAATGCTGTCACACACCCTGGCTGAAGTGGTTCGGGAATAACGAGAGGCACAAGCAAGCAAGTGACAACAGCTCTTTAATATACAGTGAGACTTCAGCAAAACTCAGGGGTTGCAGTCCTCCTTATATACAATCCAGGAGGGACTGTCAGCCAATCAGAAACGTATGCAGGTTTGAAACTCCCACTTAAAAGTATCAATACATAACACCTCTCCCTTCCCAGAAGGCACTAATACTCAAAAATTAACATATGTACAGACAAAATCTCGCAGGTGCTTAGGACGAGTTCTCGCCCTAGTTGACCTGCGCAGTTCAGAGTCTGGTGGGGCGTCGAGCTGGTCGGAGGGGCTCTTTGTCTCTCCTGGCTCCGCCAATGGAACCTCCTGGATTTTGTCCGGGGCGTGGTTATCCCCGGCTGGGAGTGGCGACTCGCTGTGGCGGCGCTGGAACCAGGGCTTGTCAGCTAAGTATTCTGGCGACCCCGGGCTTGAGTTAGCTGTTTTGGAGAATTGGTCAGAGTTAGGCTCGGAGATGTCTAAGTTAATGTTCGCCTCGCCTACCACCCTTTTCCTGAGTTGGTCTATGTGGCGCTTCCAGAGTCTATCTACCCCCACGTCCACCGTGTACGATTTCGGGCCTGTTATTCCCACTATGGTTCCTGCTACCCATAGGGGACCGCTGGCATAATTTCGAGCGAACACCGGGGACCCGACCTGAAACTGCCTTAACCCACAGGTCTCTCCCTTAAAGTTTTCGTGCGAGTAGTTAGGGTGAAGCCTGTCTAACACGCACCGGAGCTTCCTCCCCATGAGGAGCTCTGCTGGGCTTCTCCCTGTTGCTGTGCATGGTGATGCATGCTGAACCGCTAGGAATTGATCTATCCTGGCCTGCCAGTCCCCATTGTCTAATCTGGACAGTGCTTCCTTGGCTGTCCTGACAAAACATTCAGCCAATCCGTTGGAAGCCGGGTGAAATGGAGCTGATAGGGCATGGCGGATTCCCAGGCTGGCCAAGTAACTTTCAAAAAGGGTTGCTGTAAATTGAGGCCCGTTGTCCGATACCAAGGTATCCGGCAGGCCGTGGGTAACAAACAACTTCCTTAGGACCTTGATAACGGCTTCGGCCGTTGTAGATGGCATTAATACAATTTCGAGCCATTTTGAGTAGGCATCCACAACTATTAAAAACGTTTGGCCATGGAACGGGCCGGCAAAATCAATGTGGATCCTCCCCCATGGGCCTTTTGGTTTCTCCCACTCTCGGATGGGCGCTACTGGGGGATCGGGGCGAGACTCCTGGCAGGGTCTGCACTTCCCCACCCACTCGGAAATGACCTGGTCCATGTTGGGCCACCAGACATAGCTGCGGGCTAAACACTTCATCCTAACAATGCCCGGGTGCCCTTCGTGCAGCAACTCCAAAACCCTATTCCGTAGTTTCGTTGGAATTACCACTCTGTCACCCCATAGCAAGCACCCCCCTTGCATAAACAGTTCATTTCGTTTGTTGGCAAACCCTTGGTACTCCTCTCCGACCACCTTGTCCGGCCACCCTTTCAGAACCCAACCCATAACAGTCCGGATAACTGGGTCTCTATTTGATGCTTTCGCCACCTCGCCGGAGGAGATGGGGCCCAAAGTTAACGTGTCCAACAAAAGGACGGAGGCTTCCGGCGTTGGGTTGTCCAGCAGGTCGGGAAGGGGGCAACAGCTAAGGGCATCCGCATGACCCAGGATCCGCCCAGGTCGATGGACGAGCTGGTACGAGTAGGCCGACAAAAAAATCACCCATCTAGTCAAACGGGGGGAGAGGGCAGCGGGGGTTGGCCTGTCGCCTGCTAGCAGTCCTAGCAATGGTCTATGGTCAGTCACAAGTTCGAATTTTCGGCCATAGAGGTATTCGTGGAACTTCTTAACCCCCGCAATCGCAGCCAGAGCCTCTCTGTCCAACTGGCTATAGTTTTGTTCTGTGCTGGACAGGGTACGGGAATAGAAAGCAATGGGTGCCTCTAGGCCGTTCGGCAGTCTATGGCCTAGGACGGCACCAACTCCTACGGGGGAGGCGTCACAAACTAAAACAAGCGGCAGCTCTGTATTGTACTGAATCAGGAAGCTGTCCTCAGACAGGAGTCTTTTCACTGCCTCAAAAGCGGCTGCCTGTGGTTTCCCCCAGACCCATGGTACGTTCTTTCCTAGAAGCTTGTGTAGGGGATCTGCAACCGTGGCTTTGTCCTTTAGAAACATGGAGTAAAAATTGAGCAGTCCAAGGAAGGCTTGGAGCTCCGCTTTGGATTTGGGGGCAGGTGCGCTCTTAATAGCCCTCACCTTGCTTTCGGTAGGGTGGATGCCTGTGCCGTCCACCCTGTACCCCAGAAATTCCACAGAGGGGACAGCAATCATGCACTTGTTTCTTTTAAGTCTCAGTCCCGCTTCTCTGAACCTGGACAGGACGTTCCTTACTCTGTCTCCTAGCTGGCGTTCGTCCTGGGCGCTGACTAAAACGTCATCGAAATAGGGCACCACTCCTGGGAGTCCTTGCAAAAGGCGCTCCATGGTGCTTTGAAATAAGCCGGGTGCGACGCTCACCCCAAACTGAAGCCTGGTGCATTTAAATGCACCCCTATGAGTCACAATCGTTTGGGCCTCTGCCGTGGCGTCGTCGACTGGTAACTGTTGATAGGCTTGGGCCAGGTCTAATTTGGCAAAAATTTTCCCGGGCCCCAGGGAGTGTAGTAGATGGTGCACGATCGGCACCGGATAGGCGCTCGGCTGCAAAGCCTTGTTGATCGTGCACTTGTAGTCGGCGCAAATTCTTATTGAGCTGTTGGATTTAACTGGGGTCACTATGGGGGTCTCCCACTTAGCATGGTCAACGGGAACCAACACCCCTTGCTTAATCAGCTTGTCTAATTCCGCATCGATCTTTGGTTTCAATGCGAACGGTACTCGTCTGGCCTTCAGTCTCACTTGGGCTACGTTGGGGTCTAAGTTAAGTGAAATAGGGGTCCCCACATACTTGCCCAACGTGTCCCTGAAGACGTCCTGGAACTCGGACAGGAGGCTGTCTTTCAGTGTTGATCTGGACATCAGGTGGACGCCGGTGAAACCCATGCCCAGGGCTCAGAACCACCCCATGCCCAGGAGGCTAGGAAGCTGCTTTGTGACGATGGTCAGCAGCAGGTCTCTTTCGTAGTCTCCGTAGATGACCCGGAACGTGCCCACGCCTTCGAGGGGGACTCGGTTCCCCTGGTAGTCTAGGATGCGTAGCCTCTGTTTGGAGAGTTGATCCTTCCGGAACGACGGCAGGAGGGTCTTTAGGGTCGTCCACGACATTATGGAGAGAGCTGATCCGGTGTCGATCTCCATCGAGCACGGCTTCCCGTTGATCTCGACCACCGTGCTGACCTTGTCTTCGACCGCCGTGCTGGCCTGGTCGATGTGTACGCTGCGGCCATCTCGCGGTTCAAATTCACGCCGTTTTTTCGCGCCGCCTTCTCTCGTTGGCTGCCTCTGGCGCGCTGATTCCGATTGGCTGCGGCGCTCACGTGGTTTGTGTCTTCTGGGCAGAATGGCTCTGCAGACTCGCGCCAAGTGCCCTTTTTTCTCGCAGCGCCTGCAAATAGCCTCTCTGTATTTGCAGGACAGTCTATCATGGTGCCCGCCACAGCTGGGACAGCTTCGCCGGGGGCTGCCAGTGTCTTTTCTCTGGTGCTCCGTTTGGAAGACGTCCTCATCCGACTCGGACTCCGAGCTGGATCCGGCGTCTTCTCTGTGCACCGGGGCAGACTTGGGGCTGTCTTTGCTGGTCAGCGGACGCTGCAGCGTTTCAGCGGCCTTTGTGGAGGCTTCATGAGCCCTAGCCTCGTCTAGGGCTCCGGCAAGCGTCAAATCAGGCTTGGCGAGCAGGCGCCGTTGCAGCCTAATGTCCCGAACACCACAGATCAGTTGCTCAAGCAACGCATCGTCCAAATCTCTGTAGTCGCAATGGGTTGCGGCTTTTCTCAGGCTGGCCATGTACGCACTGACCGGCTCTCCCTCTCGTTGAACGCGCTGCCTCAGTTGGTATCGCTGCACGAACTTGGAGGGGACGGGAGCGTAGTGAGCCCGGAGAGTTGCCATCAGAGTGTCCCAGGAGACTGTTTGAACCGGCGTTGGCTCACACAGTGACTCGGCCATCTCGAACACGTCCGGTCCGCAGTGGCTTAGAAATAGGGCTCTCTTCCGATTAGCCGAGAGGCCCTGCATGTCGCTGGCTTCTAGCGAGCATTCAAACCTTGTTAGGTACGAGACCCATTTTTCGCGGGTCGGATCGAAAGGCTTGGGCGGAACGTAGGCAGACATGTTTGGTATGCCTCCTGTGGTTCGCCTCGTCGCCTAGCTGAAGCTCGTGGTCTCACTGGTTGGCTTCTTGTAGCCTCAATCCCACCTTCGTCGCCAATGAAGTGGTTCGGGAATAACGAGAGGCACAAGCAAGCAAGTGACAACAGCTCTTTAATATACAGTGAGACTTCAGCAAAACTCAGGGGTTGCAGTCCTCCTTATATACAATCCAGGAGGGACTGTCAGCCAATCAGAAACGTATGCAGGTTTGAAACTCCCGCTTAAAAGTATCAATACATAACACTGGCCATGCCCATCCAGCTGATCATTAGGGCAGAGAACGGGTTGTTAAATTATTTGAACCCCACCACTGCTCATACTCATATTTATTTCTGTATTTCTGAAGTTCATTCTAGAATACAATGAATTGTTAGAGACTAAAGAAGGCTGTCCTTTCCCTCTCTTCTATTTTATTTTGGTTTGTTTTTCTTAAGGGCAACACAGTAATTAATGCATGTGTACCAGTAGGGCTTGACAATTTCTTTTAATAAAACAGGGTTTTTTTTCTGATTCTTTTATTATTAGAATGATATTTCCTTTATTACCTATATTACCTTCAGTCTTTACATATGAGAAACAATACCTGAAGGGGTGATTTATGTATTTACTTATTTATTTTGCATACATGAGGCAGAAACATAATGAGGAAGCCATTGTGCTGCAATGGACTGCATTAACAGTATGAGAGTGTCCAGCTGATGGAAATTAACAGTCCCATTGTACTCTGCACTAGTTATACTGCATTTGAATGCAGTCTAATTATGACATTATGTTTTTAAAGGGAAATGGAGAAGTAGAAATAGGTTCACAGGAATAACTTCCAAGATGATAAATATTCTGGAAACTCATCCCTGTGAAGAATAGTTAAATAGGTTGTGTATGCTAAGCTTCCAAAAGAGAAGACTAAGGAGAATTATGATAGCTGTCTATAAATAGAATTAGAATTTTTTATTGGCCAAGTGTGATTGGATACACAAGGAATTTTTCTTGGTGCATATGCTCTCAGTGTACATAAAAGAAAAGATATGTTTATTTTATTGGCAGCCCTTTATTAGATAATAGAAAAGAGGGAAGTTAGGTTTTCAGTAGAAATAGAAAACAGAGCAAGTCAAAGAGACTGATTTATTTATTTTAAAGAGAGATCCAGTCTGGATATTAGGCAGAATTTCCTGATGGGAAGACTTGGGAAGTCTTGCCTATAATAGTAGTGGAATCACTTAAAGCACAGGTATCAGACTCACACTGCCATCACGTGACATATTATGATTTTTTCCTTTCGCAGAGATGGGGTGGCGTGACCTGTGCATGACGCATCCAGCCCTTGGGCCGCCAGTTTGACACCCCTGACTTAAAGCTTTCAAATTAGATGTTGGAAGCAGCTGCAATAGATAGTTACTGCAATGTCTCCCAACCTCAGCAACTGGCTGGGGAATTTTGCAAGCTGAAGTTCATGCATCTTAAAGTTGCTGAGCTTGAGAAATACTGGTTTAATGGATTTCTTCACTGAGTGAGAGTTAGAATAGGTACCTTTAGCTGCCTTCCAACTCATAATTATACAAGCTACAACCTATTTTATGTTTTTGAAGCCTCTAATAGATTTTTTTTTTTTTTTTGCAACATTCTATGGCAAAGCTACTGTGGGAAGTGGGAAGGCTGTTACAGAACTGTCAGATGAAGCATTCCTGGTCTGCTTACAATGGGATGCTTATGAAGACCAGAGACCAGGAGCAGACCGCAAACTCATCTCAGTACAATTCATTTGGTAAATTTTCATCCCTTTTCAACTGTTTTGCCCTTGCTGTCTTAGAGTAGATACTTAGCTATATGAAACTTTTCTTTCTGCATGCAAAAGTGCTGTCCTTTAATGCTGATCAAGGAAGCAGTAAAGGCTTAAAATACACATGTATTTTTAGATTTTTGCTTTCTTCAAACAACAATAGTAACTCATTTGCATGCATTAGTTAGGGGGAGGCTAATGCTGTACAAATTTTCAGCTTTATTGGTTCTTCGAAAAGCATTTTAACATAGAGCACATGTTCTCAGGATTTTTTTATTTTTTTTTTTTGTCTTTTATACTGCACAGTATTCATTTTTTATAAAGTCTTTTTTGGCTATTTTTCATATAGCTACAATGTTTTCTGTCCAGCTTTTCTTGTTTAGTTAATGATATTTTTATCTTTCCTTTTGCTTTTGCTTACTCACTTCTTTTTTTTCCTTTGTTAACTCATTTTGCTTCTTCTATTTTATTTTATTTATTTTGCATGTCACAAGCATACAAACTGCTTGAGTGGGCTTTTATACCTAGAAACTTCTTGGGTTTTCAGGAGTTGATCTCAATATACTCTTTACAATGTTTTCTTCAACTATAATGGAAAATTAATGCAAGATGGTAAGTAATTAAGTCTTAATTATAATTTTGCTTTTTAAAAATTGCTTTCCTATCTATTCCAGAGATGCACATTACTGATATTTCATACTGAACATACTGAATTTTATATCCTGAGTTCAGCTTGCATTTCATAGAATAAATTAGAACACTGTCCAATTCAACTCCTTATGGCAATTATTAGCTGACAACATTTAGTGACTTCTAGATACTTTGCTCCACAGATACAACAGTGATAAAGCCCTGTTAGTTAAGTTGGGCTGTTGAGTTCAGAACAGCCTGTTATTTATATATTTGTATCCCTGCTGTGCAGAGGTGGGATTCACTTACCTTCCCTATTGGTTCACAAATGTGAGTGCAGCCTTCCATGCATGCTCTTTGCTCACTCACGTGCCTCCTGCACATGCACATGGCCACCAAAAGGTGGCTAAATAGGACTGCATTATGTCTGGGTGGGTGGGCGGGGCTTACCGCAGTCGGCACTACTAGTTTACCTGAACCGGACAGAACCGACTGAATCGCGCCACTGCTGCTTTGTGGCCACTTTCTTATTAAAGCATTTTAATGTGTGGATGGACTTGCAGTGGAGGTCTCCAGGCTTATGTAACGGTTTCCTCAGACACCAGCTGAGATGAAGAGAAAGAATGAGTTCAGAGCCATCCATGAAGTACCACGGAGCATCATAGGAGCATGGAAGGATCCATGTTGGAGTCAAGACAAGGAACAGCAGAGATGAGTAATTGTAGTGAAGCAGCCCCAGGAATATTGGGGAAATCCGGGAAAGAGTGGTTGGATGAACAGTCAGCTGTGTAGTCTGGAGAGGACATGCATCTGAGCTGGTCAGCACCAGCAAGGAGAAGTTGTTTCACCTGTCTGATCCAGATGTGTAGGGCCAAATGGAAAGAGGCACAATGGAGATCAGCGAGGTTACAGCCTCACCCTTCTTAATAATGTACACTAATAAGTACCTATTTGAATAGTCATTTAATTTGGTTGGTGCCAGAGATAATCCATAATCCAACTGGCTGTGGATGTTTGAAACCCTTTGATCCTTCATCTTGTCTTAAATCTGTTGGAATCACATTTTGCCTTTGTCCTGCTTTGAACTGGGAGTCATGTTTTGCTTTTGTTCCACTTTGAATTTGGAGTCATGCTTGTCTTCATCCTGCGCTGAACAAGTTGTGAATCAGAGTTGTCTTTGTCTTACTTCACATCTATTAGAGATTGTCCTGCTTTGGATCAGCTGGAGCCGTGTTTGCCTCTGCATTCCCTTGAACTAGTGTGGAGCCATGGTTGTATTTGTTGCACTGGGACCTTGAGAAATGACTTAAACAGGACTAGCTAAAAGACTTTACATGCATAGAGGAGGCTTGGGGAATGTCCAGGATTAGTTGTGTGAATAAAGACATTCAATTTCTTACCATGTCTGTGTGTTTCTCAATTGGGATAAAACAACTTATGACACCAGTGAACTTTAATTTGATGCCTCTGGATATAGACAAGATTGGATCAGAATTTCATGGGCACCATGGAAACCATGGACATGACCTATTATCTTTGACTTACACCATAGTGGGGTTACACTGCAATTCTGATTTTTATGTCAGGGCTATGACAACATGATCTAGAGTTGGGAAATATCACCAAAGTGATATCTGCGATATAAATGTCATGGAAGGATCACTACTTGTTGACTTTATCTTACTGCAAGAAGTGGAGCCTTTTTGATCTACTTCAAGCTCCTTATGAATCTGCTTGGGTTTCAGAGAGAGTTTAGGATTGTCTCTCAGTCTCTGGTACAGTTTGATTGGGGCCTTAGTTATTGTTTAAAATGAGAGGGCAATCAAAGCCTTGAACTAGATCACACTTGCATGGGTTCTCTATGCACGTGGAACCTGTATGTGGCAGGAACCATGGTAGCATAGTGGCTAGAATGTGGTATTGCAGGTTAATTCAGCTCACTATCAGGAATTCAAGCCTTACCAGCTCAAGGTTGACTCAGCCGTCCATCCTTCAGAAGTCAGAAAAATGAGTACCCAGATTTATGGGGGCAAAATGCTGACTCTGTAAAGTACTATGAAGTGGTATGTATTGCTAATGCAATTGCATGTTTCTAGTTTTCAAAGGAATCCCAGATATTGAAACAACTTAAGTGTTGCCTAGAACATCACTGATGAAAAATGGAAAAAAGAAAAAAATTCAACTGCGCACAGGTAAGAGCCTTCATTAAAAATTACTTTGCAACTGATATTGCATCTACATAAAGCCAATTGTCAGCTCTGTTGAGAATAACCCAGTGATTCCTAGATAAGAGGGGACACCAAGGAAACATTTATGAAGGAGGTCCTCTTTCATTTTCTGAACTTGGTTTAAGTTATTGGTAATAAAGGGGAGAGATCAAGTTTAAGGGCTGTCCCAGGACTTAATGCTCACTCCTAATTAATATCTAAATGAAATCATTGGGTAAGGTCATATGCTAGCATGGCATAAAGTATCATGAGCATGCCTATGAAATTCATCTGTATCTCTCTACGCTGTTAACCAAGTGATGCTGTTGGAGTATGTGAGGATTTGGATGTAAAAGAATAGATTTGGCTAAATTTTGGCAAGTTGAAGCAGTTGCAGATTTTGAGGCACCTGATTAGAAGAATTTCCATCTTCAATTCTAAATTCTGAATGGGATGGCAACACCCCAGGCAGACATGATTTGGAAGTTGGGGATCTGAAATGGCTTTTACACAGTTTTATCTTGAGCACCAATTGCAGTAATTTCAGGATTCTAGTCTTGCTCATAGTAACTCATGTCTTAGTTACTTGTCTGGATTATTGATTACTATAATATACTCTATGTCATCCTACCCTTAAAGAATATTTCTGAAACTGGAGCTCAGATGGTCAGACATATGAATTGTTTACACAAACTCAAGATGAAATTTGAAATTCAGTTCAAAAATTCATATTTTTTTGTGCTTCCTTCACTATATCTTACTTTATTTTTCCTTTTTCAACAGCTGAATTTTCTTGGTAGAAATATTATCCACCTTATTAAAAAGTTGCCTATAAAATATTCTGTGAGAATAAAAGACAAATTTTAGTAATTTTCAGAGTATGATTAAATACGTTTTGAAGAATTATTTATTTTAAACATTCCCTGAATCTTTGCATGTTCAGCCTGACTTAGTGCTGAATTCAGGTTCTGAGCTAAATGAGTACAAAAATGTATTATGCCTGAGATACAATTAAATACAGTATGGTTATAGTAATACTGTTTTCCAAAGTCCTATCAGCCACAAGAAACCAGGGGCCAGTACAGAGTTCAGAAAACACTACAAGTTTATTCCATGCAATCTATACACAAGAATCTGATCTACTAATGGTCAAAGCAAATTGGCACCAGATAAAAGTCAATAGATTTTGGGGGAGGGACATGGACTCTTTCAGAGGTATAGGGACTGCAGACTGATGTTAGACCAGTGGTGAAATTCAATTTTTTTTACTACTGGTTCTGTGGGCCTGGCTTGCTGGGCATGGTGTGGTTTGGTGGGCATGGCTTGTTGGATGTGGCTTGGTGGACATGGTAGGGAAAGGATATTGCAAAATCTCCATTCCCACCCCACTCCAGGAGAAGGATACTGCAAAATCCACATTCTCTCCCCACTGGGGCCAGCCAAAGATGGTATTTGCCGGTTCTCCAAACTATTCAAAATTTCTGCTAACGGTTCTCCAGAACCTTCAGAACCTGCTAGATTTCACCCCTCTGTTAGACCATACTCTAGGGCTCATCTTCATCCTTTCCTAGAAGCCCTTTAGTTAGACCTGAGTAATAGGTTTAGGGTTAAAGTGGGATTTTATGCTTTTTGTTCCTAAAATTAATTAGATTTAAAACTTTATTTCAGTTTGCTCTTAATAAAATTCCATCCATTTTTATCTTATTAATATCACACTCAATCCTTATTAGGCAGCTTTGATTAAAAAGTTTGCTGATATTTCCAACTTGTATCCACTCTATTATAGGTGAGAGACTATGGAGCTGGCAAAATCTATTTAGACCATCAAGTCCAAAACCTCTCAGTGTAGAAATCCAAAATAAAGCCTCTCTAATTTATGTCTCCATTTTTTTCTGTAAATCGCCACATATACTCACTGGCAATTTGTTGTTGTTTCTGGCTGGTTTAAGGGAATCATGATATACACTGCTAGGTCATAAAATAACCCTTAAATAAAGTGGTAGAGAAAAGCAGGCATTGGACAAATAATATGAAGGCACAAAAGCAAGGAAGCGATGCTATCCATAATTTTACCCATAATATTCCACCTCCTGCTCTGCATGAGTGACCAAGTTTTGGATGGGCATTTCTAATGCAATTCGATTAGATAAGGAGTGTATCTGACTGGGGAACACTTACAGTATTGCTGACATAGAACCATTTTTGCTAGGGGACCCATCATTTCCTAAGTAGTATGTATGTGGCAAATGGGTTGTTAGCAGTGGTGGGTTGCCCCCGGTTCGGACTGGTTCTATAGAACTGGTAATAAAACCGGTGGGAGGCTCCGCCCACCGACTCCATCAGGATCACACACGCATGAGGCCCCATTGCGAACCGGTAATAAAGGTAGATACGTAGAATCCACCCCTGGTTGTTAGGTCCCAGGTTATTTTGTCACTGCAAAAGTCTACAGCCTTTAAACTAAAGCACAAAACTTTCCTCCTGTTTCCTCCCCATTTTTTTTTTTTTTTTTTTTTTTTACAGGAATCCATTTGAGTTGCTAATCAGGAGAATGCTTAGAAGGCTTCCAAACTTAGCGGTCTGGTTTGGACTTGTCCTTAAACCTGTCTTGCTCCCATTGTGAGTTGGATTGAAAGAAACAGCGAGTTGATGCAGAGTCAAAATAGAACTCACCACTTTCTGATACGATTTATTTTCTTTGTTTCTTTCGGGCATTTTATCTATTGCACATAGCAGGCTACAAACAAAGAAAGGCAACCCTCATATGAGGTCTGATGTTTTCGTAGCAATGTTAATATTATGCTGAGATTTACATCCAACCCAAAGGCTGCAAGTCAATGTAAGGCTAAACATGCCTTAACTGTTGCTACAATATTCAGATACTAATCTAAAATAGGAAGGACATGTTATTTAATTAAATAACTTGTGATGCATATTGTAATACTGTCAATAATTATATATTTTATATTAATTCATGTTCTTCCCACCCACACACCTTTAACATTTAAATTAATACATAGGTTTCAAAAATTCAATCTTTTTCCACTGTATCTTTTCAAGCCTGATTGATAAGCATACTAAAAAAAAAAAAAGACAGTGTGGAAAAGAAGTAATTAACCAGTATGTTGACAATATCTATGACTTTTGTATAAACCTGAAATCTTCAGAGCATATAAGATGCCAGCTTGTATAATACTTAGTGAAGTTGTCTCTTTAATACTAACAAAATCAATCTAGTGGTTTTTTGTGAAATAGGCCAATTTTCCAATCTTATCCATTTTTTGAAAAATAAAATGAGGTTACATTCATGCAATATGTTTCATAGCATTTGATAACTTTAGCTAATGAATGCCCTTTGTTGTTTTTGATTCAAAAGAATGCTAAGTTCATAATTCCCTATGTAGGTTCCGAAGGCAACCAGGTAGGGAAAATATGACACACATTTTCTTTTTAGATCACATGCACACAGATCTATTTCACCGCATGGACACCTGATGAAAAGATTTACCCTCCCCCCAACGCTGCTTTAATTCTAGTGGGGATGGTAAAAGGCTTAAGCGTAACTCTTTATTGTGCGTAATTGGTTCTAGTTCTGTACAGTAAATCCAGTTTCAACATTTCAAAGAAATCAAAGACAAAGTAAGACAGGTAGAGATAAAAAGAAAATTGGTTATAAAACGTGATGCACATGAAGCACACAAAACAGCAAGACACTCTGCCATGTATCCACACTTTTTTGAGGGGAATGAGCAAAAGAGGCAGTGAACCTTTAACTGACATTTTTTAAAGTTCAATAGACTTAGGAAAGACACTTGTGATGCTCACAGCAGCAAACATGTTGCTATTCTTACTTTTCCCTTTCTTTTCTTTTATGAATAGATCAAAACATAAACTAGAAAATAAAAGACACCATGCAGAGAGAAAGAGAAAATGTCCAGAATCCAGACAGAATCTTACTCTTTTTGACTCTTGCAGTTACCATCCCATGTGTTTGGATAAATATGTGAACGGGAGAGGGAGAAGTCAGTTTTCAGATGGAAAGCCATCATTCTCTGATGGCTCATTTTCTTTTGCTCATTTTTTTTTCTTTTGGGGGAAGGTATCCAGAGGTGATATTCAGCTGGTGGTTCTGGAAAACCAGTAGCAAAAATTTTGATTTCGGAAAACCAGCAAATACCACTGGCCCCACCCCCATCTATTCACTACCTCACGAGTCCAAGCTGATCGGCTGGGTCTTCTTTTGTTGCCCTGTATGCAAGCTGGAAATCAGGTTAATTCGGTGGGGTGAAAATGGAGATTTTACAGTATCCTTCCCTTCCCCTGAATGGGGTGGAAATGGAGATTTTATAATATCCTTCCCCTGCCACACCCACAAAGCCAAGCCACACCCACAAAGCCACTCCCACAGAAGTAAAAAATTTTGAATCCCACCGCTGGTCGTATCCTTCTCTGCTGTAGCCCAATGGCATTCCTATTGCGATGGAGGCAAAATACCCTTTAAAAATACTCTTGTTCATACTTTGAGTAGATCCGCTGAAATCAGCTTCACACTATTAATTTTACACTTTGGGTGAAAAAAGACATGTGAAGAGAAAGACTTCCAAGATATTGAAAAGACTAAAAACTGCAGCTTCTAGGGAATTGTTAAAAAACCTCTGTATGTTTAACTTGCAAAAGAGAAAGTTGAGAGGGGACAATAAGTGACTTTAGAGATCTGAAGGGCAGTCACATTGAGGAGTTTTACATTTATTTTTACTTCTTCCAGTGGGGAAGTCTAGAAGTAATAAATAAATAAACAAACAAACAAACAAACAAATAAATAAATGAATAAATAAATAAATTGCCATTGTACGTGTATACACACTATACCCATACAACAAAATTCACTTAACACCCAAAGACCAGCTCTAACACACATAACAATTCCCAAACACACTCCCACCCACCGCAATTCTCCACTCCTAAACCACCCAAACATCCATACAACAGGCCAAGTAATACTGTCCAAGGGTCACCATGGGGTGACCCTTGAATGATATCGGTAGCAATTAGAAATTAGGAAGAACCTATTGGCACAAAAGCTGTCAATCAATGGAATAGCTTACCACTGTGGAATGGGTACTTTTATTGTTGTTGTTGCCTTCATGGAAGTTTTTAAACAGAGGCTGAATAGCCATCTGTCAGGATTTGTGTAGTGAATCCTGCAGAGGGTTGGACTTGATTAGCTCCTAGGTCTCCTCCAACTTCATGATTCTATAAAGACTTTCAATGTGTCATTAATCTAGGTCCCATTTCCGTTTTTTCTTTCTTCCACTTCCAACAGACTGTAATTTATGCTATTAAGTCAATGTATATTATTGGGAGTTTTTATTAATTAGCCTAGCTATACAATAAAATAAGATCATATGAACATAAGGCCAAGCAGACTAAAAATTCCTATAAGTACAATTTCTATCTTTTACTTATTCTCTCTTACGACACACATCATTTTTCATTCAGTTTGATGGAAAGACTCCAATTTGGATTTTTTTTCTTTCAAGCAGAACTAGATTTTGGAGGCAGTTAGAAGATGTCCAAACAAAAAGAGAAAGAAAAAATCCTGCTTCTAGTATATAATTAGCTTTTTGAGGATCTGCAACAACATAATTAAAGAAAACCACAACAGCTGTATGGGATGGGATCAGGGGTGGGTTCTACTTACCTTTACAACTGGTTCGCAGCGGGGCTGTGCACTTGCTTGCTTCACTCGTGCATGTGCGTGCTCTTCTGCACATGCGCAGAAGCGTTTTGATGATGTCAGGGTTGGTGGGCGGAGCCTCCCGCTGGTTTTACTAGTGGTTCTATAGAACCAGTGCGAACCGGGGGCAACCCACCACTGGATCGGATTGAAGCTGAAAAAATATTTCTTAGTGTGATTCCCATATTTGTTCTTCAACCTGTCTTTTGCTTGGCAACCTCTTATGACCAGAATAATTAGGCCAGACTGATCATGTTGACCCCTTCCAGGCATACCGTTTCATCTTCTATTCTGACTCACCAACTTCAGCCCTCTAGTATCATTTCTCCCAATTCCACGTGTCATAGAAAACTCTTGTTAACAAATTCACAGCATACCCTGGCCTTTTAGTTCATTTTGGGCTGCAGGAGAGACTTTGGGGGACTAGAAAGCTGTGTAATTTCCCCCAAAAACTAACACCATGACTCTTCCAAGAACAATTAATCCTAGAATAATCTAAACATACTTCAAAGAAAAATCCATATACATTTTGAAGGGAACCTGAAAGTAAGGATGAAAAACATAAATTTCTTTTGAATGGTAGATGAAACAATAGAATTTTCCCACTTAAATTATGATTGGCAGACCTATATAGAATCATCCACCAATATTCTTTCTTTCTTTCTTAAAACAAAGAACATGCTTTTCTTCAGTGAACATCCTAAAGTGTACTGCCATTTCCCAATATTAGTTTTTTTTTCCATTACTTAGAAGACTGCCAGATTTTACTGCCAGTTAAAAATTGCATGTTTCCTTACTACATTCTAATTGCAATCTTACAATGGTATTAAGGTAAAGATAAAGATTCCCCTCGCACATATGTGCTAGTCGTTCCTGACTCAAGGGGGCAGTGCTCATCTCCATTTCAAAGCCGAAGAGCCAGCAGTGTCCAAAGATGTTTCCATGGTCATGTGGCCGGCATGACTAAACGCCAAAGGTGCACAGAACGCTGTTACCTTCCCACCAAAGATGGTCCTTGTTTTTCTACTTGCATTTTTTACATGCTTTCGAACTGCTAGGTTGGCAGAAGCTGGGACAAGTAACGGGAGCTCACCCCGTTATGCAGCACTAGGAATTCAAACCACTGAACTGCCGACCTTTCAATCAACAAGCTCAGCATCTTAGCCACTGAGCTAATAATAATGTAATAATAATGTTTAGGAAACTATGTTGCTAACACACATAATAGTAAACATTAGGTATTCTGCTTTTGCTCTTTTTGTTGTCAAATCACCATTATTTATTATTATTATTATTACTTTAAAGAGATGGCAGATTACAGATGGTCAGTATTACAAAATATTTAAAACATTTGATTATTTTTTTTTAAAAAAACAAGCCTGCTTGTTTCCTCTTCCATCTCCATATAATAAATAAGCAACTGATGCGTAAAAATAAAAGCCCTATACATCAATATGCAGCACAATATGCTTAGGTGCAAGCATGCTTCACATCTGACCATCTCTTTAAAGTAATAATAGTAATAAAAATAATGGTGATTTGACAACAAAAAGAGCAAAAGCAAATATCTAACATTTACTATTATGTGTGTTAGCAACATAGCTTCCTAAATTCATTCAACAGTTTAACTTGCTTAATAAATTACAAAATTAAAATAAGTTTATCAGAATATGCAAACTAGAATTTCTAATTATTAACACTGTTGAAGGTAAAACTGCCCTCTGCAAAGTGGTGCAACAGACCAGACAGCGAATAGATACATTGCTTAGCAAAACACACATATACTCACAGACTCTGAACGTTTAAAGAAAAAAAAAACACTCTTTACTTGTAGTAAAAAACAAACAAACTTGGCTTCTCAAAACAAAGATAACACTTCTTCAAATAATCATGGTTCAACACAAAAACATAGTTTGCTTACAATTCCAGTTCTCTTCAGTAACACAGACACAGTTCCTTTCAGCAGTTCAACCTTCTAATAGCAGAAGCAGGAGTGAATGAACTTCCTGCCTTCTTTTATGTCTGCTTAGCACAGCCAATTAGTCATCTTGTAGCAGTTAAAGTTACAGAACATAGTTTTCTATATATTATCTACCCAACCGTAGGATAAGCATCCAACAAACACTACGCATGTTACAAAAATGACTTGGAGGAATTTCTCCTGAATTTAGCATTTTTTATTCTTCATTAAGTTACCTCGATTTTTTTTTTCCAGGGTTCTGTCTGAACCTGAAAAAAGTGCTACGGCTTTAAGTTAATCACATTAATATGAATGTGATTAACTTAACATCCAGTCACATTAATATTAATGACTGGATTCTATAAAGCAGAAACTTTATAGCAACTTTTTTCCCCCAAACTCTCCCCTTTTTATATCTGTAGCAGCAAGATTACCCCTCCCTCCTGCCAGTGGATGGCTGGCAGGAAACCTGAAAATAGCCAAAATACTTCAATAAACAGCAAGGAAGTATTATCTGAGATACAAAGGATTTCTTCTAAATAATTCTTGACATGTGTAGAACCCTTTACTCTCTGTATACAGTAAAAAGTATTATGCACTATATAGATAAAAAAGCTTAGGTGAAGGAAGCTATAAAAAAGGTGCCCCTTCTTACTTGGTTTAAGTATCACTTGACTTATTTACAACAAATACAATGGCTCATATAGTAAGTGTTTGATGCAAACTAAAACTGGAGTTTATTTATTCTTTACCCTAAAGTGAAGATTAATAGGTTTTCAGAACAGACCTTGCTCTGACAATAGGAATAAATGACTATGATTTCTGAACTATTTCAAGGCGACCTAGAAACTCAATATGCAAACTATCTCCTTCTATCATTGGAAGTACAGCCTTGGATTATTACTGACAGCTGAGATGCCATTAAGTAAAGGTCATGCAGTCTATTGACAATAATAAATTTCAAGATTTGGAATCTTTTAGTTGAAGTCTGCTTTGGTACATACATCAAAAATGGATATAAGAAAACCAAATAAAATACAATATACATTTTTCAGGCTTGCACTAGAATTCAATTATATCAAAGTTATTTTACATCTTAATACTAAAACAAATGTAGAAAGCAAACCGACCATCTAACACACAATTTAATTCTCAAATACCCACCTATCATGCCTAATTGAAACAGCACAAAATAATGACTCGCTTCTAGGTGTAAGAAATCAGTGCAGTTGTACCTTTGGATAAAAGCTTGATGTAAATACATGAAGTTAATCTAGTTTTCAGCATGTATGCCTGAAGTAAAACAACCTTAACTTTTTGGGTTAACTAATTGCAATTCCTAAATATGAAACAAATACCCATTGCTTAAAAACCATGACAGCAAACACATTTTCTTCTCTTTGTAAGTTATTTATTATGAAATATAAAATGGTCAATCAAATCCAGGAAAATGATAGATTGATGCTTCAGTAGTGAAGCTATACAAGTTATGTCATCCTTAAGAAAAAGGAAAATAAAATGAGAACAGATTCTAGTACAAAATATGCAAAAAAGAAGAAAAGAATGTATCGCTAAACATTGAGGGAAATAATAGAATATTTATTTATTTTTGGGCCAAGGAAATGGTTGGACAGTTAGATGGCAAATGAGTGAAAGGATGTTAATGGAATACAGGAAGAGTGTAAAGAAATTTATAGTCTACAGAATTGTGGAGTTCTTGGTGTTCTCTGAGCTTAGTTGTTTACTTGCAGACTAAGTTATCCAATTAGGTAACTCATCAGTATGAGAATGGATTTGTTGTCTCTGTGAGACCTGGTAGCCATCTTTTACAGTCTCATTATGTGTAGTAGTCTACCCAGCCAATTTTGGTGGGACCATGGTTTTCTCCTGGTACTTCCTTGATTATGGTATTGTTTTCTGCCTGATTGTTTGTCTAGTATTGATCCTTGTTTGTCTGTGGTTACCGAGGAAGATTTATTCTTGGTTCTTGTTTTATTATTATTGCTTCATTCCTAGGTTTTCATTGTCTCTTTTGAATACCATGTAATTTTTTTTTGTAAAAAAAAATCTGTATGTCTATTGATGGCTGATTTGTTTGAGTGCCAAGCTTTCAACATTTCCCTAGCTAGTATGGTGTTTGACATTTTGGTACCAGTCTAGAAACTGATAGATTGTGAGTTCTGGTCCCATGTTAGACACAAACCCAATTGGGTGTCTTTGGGTCAGTCAGCTCTAGGAAGCAGGATATGCAAACTTCTAAATAATTTTGCCAAGGAAACTTCTGACTAGTCCAGAAAGTCTTACATGATTTGGTTTGTGGGAAGTTGGATTATTACTTTGAAAATGGAGCACTTGATTAGTGTGGCTTGTTTTCCCATAGACTTGGCTTTCTAATTTATCATCATTTGCTGTCCTGATGAGGATATTCAGGAAGTATAGTGTGTTCTTGAACTTCCCCTGTGAATTTTACTCCTTTGAAAATGTTATTGATTGACAGAATAAATTATTTGTACCAGTCTTTACTACAGGCATCCTACTCTAGTTATCTGTGTCTATATTAACATTCTTAGAAAGGAAAAAGGAGAATTCTAATTTTTGAATTTGAAATTATCTATTTGAAATAGTTTGAGTTCAAAACCAAAGCACATTTAATAATGAGGAGGTAAATATTTAAATTTGTTTTATGTTTGACATATGTATTTCAGACTTCACTGGAAATTTTCCAAGCTTAAAATGATCTTTCTATTTTGAATTTCATATGCAGCTATTTTGAACTTGGAACATTTCTTACAAGTTGTGGAACACTATGTTACTAATTCAAAATCATCAGGTTTGAACTGTTGTTCATACCATTTTACCTGTGGAGTAGTTTTTCTGATTTCCCTTATAGCAAGAAAATGGTTTTGTCCTAAATAAGAATTAGACTAGATATTTGATCCAGTGATAATAAATACAAAACTGTTTGTTTCCTATACATACATTGGTATATTTCATTATAGATTCCTTTGGATGGGAAAATGGCTGAAATTGAACCTACATTTCTACTATTTGCAGAGAAAAAATATTTATTCTCTGCAACAATAAATCTGGAATGGAAAAAATTGCTCCTGAAAGCACATCTACAATGTATGGGGGCCCTTGCCCTCATGACTGTTACTTCACAGGAAAGTTGAGACCTATTAAAATGAAATAAAATTAAAGTTTAATTTAATTTAAAACATACAAGTTTAAATGAAAGAGCTACCTTATTAATTCTCAAAATTTATCAAAATTCTTTCTTCGAAGTACAATTCATAGACTATTCACAAGAACGTATGAGCAATAGTTCGTATAGGTTTTTTTTTTTAATCTGTCCAGTTATCGGTTTGTTTTTAGGAAAGACTTTTAACTTTCATGATTAACACTGTATGAATTGGTGCCCAACAGGAATTATTTATTTTATTTATTTATTATTTCAATTTGTATACCGCCCTACTCCTGAAGGACTCAGGGCGGTGAACAGCCATAGAATAAAACATATGAGTACAAAATTTAAAATAAAGTAAAACGAATTAAATAGTTTGGCTGAAAATTTAAAACCCCAATAATTTAAGACCAAATTTAAAATTTCCACTTAAAAAGGGGAAAAACTTAGGTCAGGCCAGCTTGATGAAATAAGAATGTCTTGAGCGCACGACGGAAGGTACGCAGATCCGGGATCCTCCGTATCTCCTGGGGGAGCTCGTTTCAGAGAGTAGGTGCCCCCACAGAGAAGGCTCTCCCCCTGGGGGCCGCCAGTCGACATTGTTTGGCCGACGGCACCCAGAGGAGTCCCGCTCTATGGGAGCGTACTTGTCGGTGGGAGGCTATTGATGGTAGCAGGCGGTCCCACAAATAACCAGGTCCTAAGCCATGGAGCGCTCTAAAGGTGATAACCAAGACCTTGAAGTGCACTTGGAAGACCACCGGGAGCCAGTGCAGCTCGCGCAGGAGAGGTGTTACATGGAAGCGCCACGTCGCTCCCATTACCACCCGCACGGCTGCACTCTGCGCTAGTTGGAGCCTCTGAGTGCTCCTCAAGGGTAGCCCCATGTACAGAGCGTTACAATAGTCCAGACGGGAGGTGACGAGGGCATGAGTGACCATGCGTAGGGAGTCCCGATCTAGAAAGGGACGCAACTGGAGGATCAGGCAAACCTGATGAAAAATCCTCCCGGTCATGGCTGTCAAGTGCTCTTCTAAAGACAGCTGTGAATCCAGGAGGACACCCAAGTTGTGAGCCCTTTCTGTGGGGGCCAATGATTCACCCCCAATAGTCAGCGATGGCACCAGCTGACTATATCAGGACGTCGGACACCACAGCCACTCGGTCTTGGATGGGTTGAGTCTGAGCCTGTTTCTCCCCATCCAGATCTGTATGGCCTCCAGGCACCGGGACATCACTTCAAGGGCATCGTTGGGATGGTCTGGGATGGAGATGTACAGCTGGGTGTCGTCAGCATACTGGTGGTACTCCACCCCAAAACCACAGATGATCTCGCCCAGCGGCTTTACATAAATGTTGAACAAAAGGGGTGAGAGGACTGATCCTTGTGCCACCCCACATATAAGGGGCCTCGTGGACGACCTCTGCTCCCCTGTCAACACAGACTGCGACCGGTTGGAGAGAAAGGAGGAGAATCATCGTAGTACAGTGCCTCCCACCCCCAACTCTTCCAACCAGTGCAGCATGATACCATGGTCAATGGTATCAAAAGCCGCTGAGAGATCTAACAGGACCAGGACAGAGGAGCACCCCCTGTCCCGAGCCCTCCAGATATCATCCACCAACGCGACCAATGCCATTTCTGTGCTGTACCCAGGCCTGAAGCCCGACTGGAACGGATCTAGATACGTCATTTCATCCAGGTACTGGGGAAGCTGTCATGCAACCACACTTTCAACAACCTTCACCACAAAGCGAAGGTTGGAGATTGAACGATAATTAGCCAATACTGCCAGGTCCAGGAAAGGCTTCTTGAGGAGAAGTCTCACCACCGCCTCTTTTAAGGTGGTGGGAAAGACACCCTCACCCAATGAAGCATTTATAATCCCCTGGAGCCAGCCTCGCGTCACCTCCCGGGAAGCCAGCACTAACCAGGAAGGGCATGGGTCCAACAAACATGTGGTTGTGTTCAGTCTACCCAGAGTCCTGTCCACATCCTCAGGGGTCACAGGATCAAACTCATCCCAGATAACATTCACAGGACCTGCCTCCGTCATCCCCGCTGGATCTATCCAGTCGGAGTCCAAATCTTCCCGAATCTGAGTGATTTTGTCATACAGATACTGAACAAAATCCTCGGCTCTTCCCTCCAAGGGGTCCTCCCTCGCTTCCTGGTGGAGCAGGGAGCAGGTCACCCTAAACAGGGCGGCTGGGCGATTATCTGATGATGCAATAAGAGCAGCGGAATGAGTACATTTTGCTGCTTTTATCGCCACTAGGTAATTCTTAATATGAGATCTTACCAGTGTCCGGTCAGATTCAGCACGACTGGCCCTCCAGCTACTCTCTAGGTGTCTTTTCCAGCGCTTCATCTCCCTCAGCTCCTCGGTGAACCAAGGAGCCAGGTGAGATTGGCGCCGGGTCAGAGGCCGCAAAGGCACAACTCGATCCAGAGCTCCAGCGGCCACCCTATCCCAGGCGGCCACTAGGTCTCCAGTCGAGGCGTGAGCCAGAACCTATCAGGTTCCATCAGGTGCCTGGGAGGGTACCATCTTATCGGTTCTGCCTCCCTGCGGCGGGGTGCAGCGGTTCGAAGGTCAAGGCGAAGGAGAGAGTGATCCGACCATGACAAGGGCTCAATGACTATATCCCCTATCTCAAGATCACTCAACCACTGTCCAGAGACAAAAACCAAGTCCAGTGTGTTTCCCCCCATGTGCGTAGGGCCATGAATTAGCTGGGTCAGGTCCATAGCCATCATGGAAGCCATGAACTCCCGAGCCTCCTCAGATGCCTCACCCACGGACGGCAGGTTAAAATCCCCCATGACCATAAGTCTGGGGGTATCAACTGCCAACGCGGCAATAATGTTGAGTAGCTCGGGCAGGGCTTCTGCCACGTGGCAGGGAGCCAGGTACGTGATCAGAAAATCCATCTGAACCCCATGACCCCACTTCACAAGGAGGGTCTCACAACCAACCGTCTGAGGAACAGTGGCCTCCCTCGGCCTAAAGCCTTCTCTAATAATAACCGCTACTCCCCGCCCCTCCCCTGTGACCTCGGCTGATGGAATGCATGGAAGCCTGGTGGGCACATTTCTACCAGAGGGACCCTTCCCTCCAGGCCCAACCAGGTCTCCGTAATACCCGCCAGGTCCGCTTCCCCCTCCTGAACAAGATCACAAATGAGGGGGGCTTTATTTACTACGGACCTGGCATTGCACAACATCAGTCAAAGGCCCGGCCCTGAGGGTCTGTGCAACCTGGAGAACGAGTGGAGCCTTGGGGGCCGGAGCACGCTACCGCTTGAAGACAGCGGATGCGCGCTCCCTTAACATGATATGGCCCCCTGCTCCCACCATATCTCCCCCTCCCCCTCATAGTACCGATGGTAAAAACACGATCTGGACAAGCTCGAACCCCCCCATTTCCTCCGGATCTCCCACTCTCCCGCTGCGCATAGTGGCCAGGCCCGACCTTCCCCTTGGTGGGTTATCCCCCGAACCTACAACCCTAGTTCCAATTTTACCCTCCCCCCCGGGACCCCTTAAAAATTTATCCAAAAATTTACATAAAAAACCCCTCAACCCCCTCTTTGCCGCATGCCACCTCTCTGGGTTCCAAGACCTGTAATTGAGGTAGGCCCTCGATAACGTGGAGGGCCAGGCTTGCAAGAGGGGGGAGTCTCGCAACGCAAGCTGTGCCCTTAAGTACATCTAAGCTCTGAGGTAGTGATAAGGTATGGCCCAGGGCTCCATGATAGTCCAAATTGTCCTGAAAAAAGGCAGGTTGACCATAAATGGGAGAGTCTCCACTGTCCTCTCACGGCAGTGGGGGAGTCCAATGTTCCAACCAATTTGAGGGTAATCGTCCAACCAGCCTCTCACGATGGTTGGCCAACTAGCCATGGGGGAGATGGTACATCCCATCAGTGGTGAATTGTAGGTGTGTGTGTGTGTGTGTGTGTCTGTGTGTATGTGTGTGTGTGTGTGTGTGTGGTTAGTTTTGGAAATATGCCTAAGAAAGAACAAATCATTAATCACTTTATGCTTGGTAGTATTCCAATCTAATAAACCTTTTATAAGCTATACTTGCATATGAATAATATGTGACTTGTACAGAAATTAAAAAAAAATCCTGCCCAATTTAAAAACGAATGGATTTTTTCCCTAGGGTGCTATGTATACAATATGACTAAAATAAAATTTGTTAGGATCTTTTGAAATGATTTTTTTTCCCTTAACACTCCTATTTTATGGAGAGGAATGACTCCACTTCGGAATCTTCTATAAAACGAACACAGAGATGGGAGTTACTGGTTAACCTATAGTTGTCATCCTTGGAGAAATAGAAACACACACACACACACCTCACAAAGAGTCATTATATTATTTTAAGTATTGCATAATCATAAGAAGTTCCCTGCTCAAACAACTGTGTTTTTTTAAACTTATCTCCACACTAATGGGATATACAACATTCACAATGCATTTCCCTACTTCTCATTTTTCTAAGCAGAAGAATGGTTGAGTAATTCTTCAAAAGACCTAAATGGTCTAATTAGGTTGATAAATATGTTTTAACTACATATCATTTGACAGAAACATTTTATTTTTCAAATTATGGGTATGAGTTACAATTTTTTTATTGTTGCCTATGCTGTGACAATCTCTTCCTCTTCCTCCTCCTCTCCTCCTCCTCCTCCTCCTCCTCCTCCTCTTGCTAATTGAAAGAAGAAAGATCAAAATGAAAATCCAGTAGCAGCTAAACTGCTTGTAATGTAAGTGCCTACTTAAAGAAGACGAAATTACATGTATTTGTTAGAAAGTGAATAATGTCACTGCAGGATTGAAACTGAAAGAGGTGAAAAGAGAAGTAGATATTTAAAAATATGAAAAGTATCCTGCTGAATAAGTCAATGAATCAATCCAGCATTTCATGTTGCAAAGAGGGCAAATAGACATATACAGAAGGCTTACAATGAAGAACAAGAGACTGATAGCCCCTTTTTACAACACCTCTCCAGCAGCTTGAACCTAAAATGTAATATAAATAAAGAAGTAATGGAGGTAATGTATAATCCTCAAGATTAACAACTAAATCCCAAGAACTGGAACTCAAGATGCAGAAAGGACAACCTGAGCTGCTGAAAGTATTAGGCATTTTCACAATAAAAGAAAGAAAAAAGAAAAGGAAAAACTTCTGTGTATAAGCAAAGTTTCCTGTCCTTTCCTCTTTGCATTTCAGGGAGAATTTTATTGTAGGGAATAAATAATTTCTCAAGTGCAAGATTAGTAAGTATGCATGTGTAGGAACAGAGACATACCTGCAGTTATTCTTTTAAAAATATTCTATAGCAGGGGTGTCAAAGTCACATTGTTACATTGTCGTCATGTGACGTATTGCAACTTTCCTCCCGTTTGCTAAACCGGGGGTGGGCGTGGCCAGAATGTGACACGTTCGACCTGCCAGCCACAAGTTTGACACCCCTATTCTATAGTACTAATGTAACTTAAGATACGATTTATCCATTATGGATATTATTATTTGATTATTTAAATGTACATTTTCTTTATAATTGTACCCCATATGTTTCTTTTTAAATGCAGTTTTGCCTACAGGTGCTCTGCTTTTGAAATTGATACATTGTTCATGAATTGGTTGTGAAGTATTTGCAAGTTAGCATCTATAGGTAATCTTTATTTAGTGACTTTCTCATTTAGAAACTATTCACAATTATTATAGTAAATAGTAGTACATAAGTAAGATCATTCACATGGTTGCAGCTTCACTTAACAGACATTTTGCATAATCTTTATCCAACAATTGTCATTGCACTGACTGACTGGTTGGGTATACTAGTATCTTATTCTAGAAAGATGTTCCCTGCAGATGGGCACGAGTCCGAAATTTTGAAAGACAAAACCTCCAGTCCCGGGGACCGGCCCAGATTGGAACCTGCAACATTATCCTGGGACACGTATACTTGTCTTCATTTGCAATATCTTATTCATATAGATCTTAAAGTGGAGAACCCCATAAATAATTGTTTTATGTTTCTATTAGGTAGAATAATAGCTCTAAACTACCTTGATATTGCCTTTTTCTTCATTTTTTCTACATCTTGTGAGACAGAACTGTGAAAGAAATAACCCATCTTGTTAAAATGAAAACAAGCAGAATGACAATGTTTCCATATTAAAATCCATATCTTGTGGAAATTACCTGATAAATATTCCATTTGAAGGGCCATCCTGTTCATAGTTTTATTTTCCGTCTATGGAATTAAATCAAGGTAAAAAAAAGATTATTAAACATAATTATTTTCAGAGTATCTAAAGCTGAGTAGAAACCCTAATTTCAGATGTACTTCTGAAATAATAGAAATGGAAAAACATGTGTACATGTGAGTGGGAGAGGAGAATGAAACTGAGTTCAGTATGGTACATATATACACAAATATACATGCACACATATATATGCACATATATACACAAATCACACACAGTGATTTTGAAAAGTTTAACAGCATGAGTAGCTGCTGAAAAATGGCAGCAGTTTGAAGATTTGCATATATAAAAGATTAACACCAGGTAGTGGAAGAGAACTTTTACCAAAAACATTCAAAAAAATCATATGTGGGTGCAAGATAATCAGTTTTAAGCTTCACAGTATGGATTAGCTGTTGACTTATTTTATAAAAGAGAATAGAATGTTGTGTTTCACATTTTAAGTGTCCTACCTCTAACATTTAGTTTCTGATTGCAGAGTGCTGCTGAGTAATTTTCAAAAAAAACAAACACTCTCATGCCAAATAAAGCCACTGCTGGTGTTTATTCTACACGCAGCCTGAGGCAACAGCATTTATCAATATGAGTTACCCTTACTCTGTGATCATTGAAAATGTGTATGTGCCTGAAGGTTTTGGAACAGAACACACTGTACATTGAAATAATGATGCACGCAAATCCGTGTATATGTAAACTCAAAGAATGAAATAGTGTTTACTCTTTTTTCTTTTAACAATGTGCTGCATGCATTCCAATTAGGAAAATTGCCCAATATGTTTGAAGTTATTTAGCATTTGTTCCTAGGAAAGAACTTCTAGAAATGGAAAACTTTGAATTCAGTTATGAATTTAATTTTGGGTTATTTTGAATAGAGTCAAAAAAGAATTTCAATTAAATCTTTCATAAATGAGGAAACATAAAATGGATTTAATGGAAGGTAGAAAGCAGTGGGATACCCCAAGGTTCCATTTTAGGCCCAATAGTCTTCAACATCTTCATAAACAATTTAGATGAGGGAAAAGAAGGGGAACTCTCAAATTTGCAGATGACACTAAATTGGCAGAAATAGTCAACGCTCCAGAAGAAAGACTCAAGATTTAGATGGATCTTGAAAACTTGAACACTGGGCCCTATTCAATAAAATAAAACTAAATGTGGAGAAAAGTAAGGTTTTTCATCTGTGGGAATAAAAAAGTACAGGTACAGATGAGATGAAACCTGGCACAATAGCGGTAACTGTATGAGGTATTTTGAAGTCCTAGTGGACAAACACTTAAACACAAGCCAGCATTGTGTGGCAGCAGCCAAAAAAAGGCAATGCAATCCTAATTTGCATTAGCAGAGGAATAGAATCAAGATCATGTGAAGTACTATTTTATAAAGCCTTAGTAAAACCACACTTTAGAATTCTTCATCCAGTTTGAGTCACTATATTATAAAAATGATGTAGAAGTTCTGGAAAGAGTGCAGAAAAGAGCAACAAAGATTATTAGGAAGCTGGAGGCTAAAACATATGAAGAATGGTTGAAGAAACTGAGTTTGTCTAGTCTAGTGAAAAGAAGGATTAGGTATAACATGATAGCAGTGTTCCAACATTTGAGGGGCTGCTACAATGGAGAGGGGGTCAACCTATATTCCAATGTACCATAAGGCAAGACAAGAAACAATGGATGGAAACTAATCAAGGAGAGAAGCAACCTAGAAATAAGGAGAAATTTCCTAACAGGGAGAACAATTAACCAGTGGAACAGCTTGTCTTCAGAAATTGTACATGCTTCAACACTGGAGGCTTTTAAGAAGAGAGTGGACAACCATATGTCTGGAATGGTATAAGGTCTCCAATTTCCTAACCTGATTCCTTAACGACTAAATTAAAATTGTTCTGTTTATTTTATACTGTACATACAAAAATTATCATTGCATGCTATTGTGCAATATTGCCCTTCCTTAAAAATGTATATGGAGGCCGAAACCACTATCTATGAATTTTAATTTTACAACATTGACACACATCAAGAAACAGAAGTAGGGAATATCTCAGCATTAAAAGGGGCAATTGGAAACTTCTTGGTTCAAAACTGAGGACTCTTTAACAAAGTCTTTGTAAAAAAAATGCTTTAAATACAATATTGTGGTGTTTCTACAGGTGCTAGTGGTTTTAACTTCTTATAGCATTTATGTAAACTACTATACTGCTAGATTTTGAAACTTACAAAATCTATTGTCAATCTATCTTTTCAAACATGGCAAAGTATATTTGCAGTTTTGTAATCCATATAGTTATCAGGGGGAAAGCACTTTTGATCCAGAACTACTTATCACATTTATAAAGACTCCTTCACAAAACATTATTTAAGACATTTTTTTCTCATTATGAACGAGAATATTCCATGTAAGAATAAACATTCCTATGCAGCTGAAAAAATAGCATTGGTAGGAAGATCTTTGGGTCTCAGATGTTTCATATAACTTGCTCAGAAAGAAGCTCTTACAAAAAATATTCATGCCAATCTAAGCACCTGGATAACCCACTCCTGAGTGCAGGAGATAAACTGAGTCTGGCCTAATTAATGCTTGCTAGAATTCCACTAATAGTAGGGCTTTAGGTTAGATTTGAAAATCTAAAAAACAAAACAAAACCCTGCAATAAAAATATGTTTTACTTTGTGATGTTATGAAGAGATAAATTAAATTCAAGAACTCCTTGATCTAAATGTGGATTATAATAGTTGGTAATAACTCCCCCGTCTTAATATTCAAGCAAAGGAAATGGAAATCCTTGCAGTTATGGTATATCACTTTTTAATTATATGTGTTGTGTATTTCTTTTACATGAAGACCAAATGTAATTTTATCCCCTTTGTCCAAATAAAATCAGTTTGATTAACCACAACTCCAAAATACATGTTAAAAATAGCATTCTTTTGTATACTTCTGTTGATGTTAAATGGCAGCTGATAGAATCTTTTGAAGTTTTGGTTTTTAACAGACTGTTTCTATTTTATAACTTTCAGTTTATAGCTTCTTGTATTGCACATCTACTGTATATGGAAAGTCATTGCCAATACCAAAATAAATCTTTTTTGTTATTATTCAGAACTTTAATAATATTTTATTGAAATAATGTATCAAAGCAAATTTTAAAACAGAAAAAAAATCCTAGGGAACATAAAACAGTTTTTGGCAGTTTCAAACTGCTGCAACACATAAAGGTATGTATTTGCCATACATTAAACATATTTCTGAAAAATATTTAATGGCATAGGGTTAGATAGTCCTGTTTCAGAAATGTTCAAGCACTGACTTTCTGAAAAATATTATTCATGCTTTCTAAAAGCTTTGCTTAGTTCTATCCGCCCCCACCCCAGGGGAGATTTTCAGAGCAATAAATGTTTGAAGTCAATCTAATCCAGGTATATAGATAGACACTGAACTTTTCCTTATGTATAGTTATCAATAGATGTTAATCTTCACTTGACATAATTCTCTGATTCACCACAGAACACCATAGAATCCTTTGTTACTTACCTCTGCTTGCAATATTGAAACATGGCAGAATCTACCAAACGTTCTTTCAAATTGGATAGACATCTTCCAAAATGTTCTTTAAAATAAGGGCATAGAGAAGCGTCATCAACTCTGAATGTACATCCATAATAATTAAATACTCCATACAATGAATACAAAAACAACAGCGCTCAGGTTTGATAAAAAAAAGTGAGGAATTTTGTATCATAATTCAGATCATAAACACTTTATTCAAATATTCTTTTATCCAATGAAGGGATGCTTACCGTCTCTCTAGGTAATTGGAACCATTGTCAAACTCCTCTTAACTTTCGTTTAACCTTTTTTTTTTCTCCTAGCAATCTGCTGGAATTTACCTTTCTGTAACTTAGAGAATAGTAAAAAAAAAAAAAAAAAAAAAAGGTAAAGTTTTAAGCTTCTTAGAGCAGTCATTTCATAAGCAGTTTAAAGTCTTAAGGCTTAATAGTAATATTTAAAGATGTATTGTTGACTAGTTTATAGCCAGTGGATTTTTTTCAATGAAGCCATCATGTGACAATTGTACATTGTATTGGTGTACAGTACCTGCTGCAGTTTGTACCATTTGCTACTTTTATTATTTATTTGTATTATAACATTATTTTTACAAATAATTCAAGGGGGCAAGCACACCTTATTTCTCTTCCTAATAACCACCTTCTGGGTAAATTGGACTAAGAGAGAGTAGCTGGTGCAAGATCACCTAACTGGATTTTGTGGCTAAGGCAGAACTTGAACCTATGGTGTCCCACTTTCTGTTGGTCCAAAAGACCCAATTGCAATTGTCAAGAAATAATGTAAAAGGCATCAAATATGACTTACTCAGGAAGGGTAACACTAATCTGTGAAAGTGGCCTCATTATAGCTACCAATTCAGGGGTGAAATCCAGCAGGTTCTGACAGGTTCTGGAGAACCAATAGCAGAAATTTTGAGTAGTTTGGAGAACCAGCAAATACCACCTCTGGCTGGCCCCAGAGTGGGGAGAGAATGGAGATCTTGCAGTATCCTTTTCCTGCCATGCCCACCAAGCCACGCCCACCACCAAGCCACGCCCACAGACCGGTAGTAAAAAAAAATGAATTTCATCACTGTACCAATTGGGAATTCTATTATAAGAAGGGATGGAATAAAGTCCCATCCCAAACAGACTAAACTTTAATCCTTGAGCTTAATTCACCAGCATACTCAGTCTTATATGGATAAAAAGTATATGTTCTTACTAATCAGGACAATTCTCAAATTTAGGCAACGTTCAAGAGTGTTGGAACATTAACTTGTCTCTTTGCTGGTTGAATATATTGACTTCCAGATAATAGATCAGAATTTTAACTAATAACAGCTTCTAATCACAATTCAGGACTATTATCTTGTATAGATTTCAATTAACTGTATTCATCTGCATACCAAATGAAATAGCTGAATTAATTAGGAACTTGAACCAAAGTCTAAGCCATTACCTTTTTATACATCTTCATTCTGTTTCCATAGAGTTCACTACAAAGTAGACATTATATATTTTAAGACACTTTTTAAAATACAGAACCATATTTTAAGGTTTAAAAAGAACAAAAGTTTTGATCCACACAGCTGGCATCATTTCATGTGGACTTTGTAAAGACCAAATATATGTCTTATTTCAAAGTGCAGAAAAAGTATTTCCTTGGCACAAGATGGAGGCAGAAGGTGGTGATGGATGGATGAAGGACTTGCTACAGCTGTTGAGATCCTGGCAGGTGCAAATGGTGCAAAGAAGGCAGTTCAGTATTTGACTTGATGCCAATAGCATTGATGTCCACAGTAGATAGTGCTGTCATTGTCATTGAGATATGTTTAGCATCAATATCTCTATTTTGCTGTAGTTCCAGGAAGGTCATTGGATGCTGCAGCTGTTTGACATTAAGGTAACTTGACATTTTATGTGATAAAATTACAGTAGATACAGTCATACTTACTGAGACATTGGGGAGATGCAATATTTTAATAAAATCTAGGAAATCAAAGATGCTACAGCCAACGATCAGCTTAACCAGATCATTCCTGATTTTTTTAAAAAATCGAGCATATTATTATTATTACATTATTTCAGCAAAGTCCTTCCAAATTTAATAAGAATGCTTGTAGTTAATAGAGAAATATCATCTGCTACTATTTTTTGTTCCACCTACTCAAGATAAAAAAAAGAAAACTAATCAGCAACATCTATTCCTTCTACTACATCACATATACTGATAGCTTTTCTACCCATTTTCCCTGCTGTGAGCCTGATCTTCATGCTACCAAAATGTCAGCATAATAACTTTTGTCAGTTTATTGCTTCTTGATGGGTGCTAATTCAGGATGTGCTTCTCTCTTGCTCTCCTATAATACTTTATCCACAGTATTATCTGTAAAGCCTGCATGACAATTGATATCATGTAGGAGTAGCACTGGTTCAAGCTAAAACAGGCTGCATAATTGTTGAAATATAGACGGGTTTGCAATTAAATATCTTGTAGTCATATTGGTAAGAGGGAACGTTTGACCTCTGTGAGCAGAATTCACATAATATGTTATCTTGTTAACTTAAATTGAATATGATGCACTTTTGTACAACTTGGATCACCCTCCTACATACCTAGTTTCCAAAGTAATGTCAGGATTTCTGTTGCGAAATTAAAACATGTTTATTTATAAAAAAAGAAAAAAAAAGCTTGGAGCCTGGCTAGTAGGAAGACATTTAATTATGCACCCTAATCAGAACATTTTAAAAATTTATTTTGTACTCAAATACATAGCCAAAATAGGGAGCTCTCTCTCAAACTCAGCACCAGCAGTATTCCCTAAGGCAGTGTCTTAGGACCCACACTCTTTCTGCTTTATATCAACAACCTATGTGATCACATTAAAAGCAGCTGCATCCTCTTCGCCAATGACGTAAAATTATTTAACACCACTGGCAATGCCCTACAAAGTGACCTAGACTATGCGTCAGTATGGTTGCGTAATTGGCAACTCCAAATTTCAACTAGCAAATGCTCTGTCCTACACATTGGCAATAAAAATCATAACACCAACTACAAGTTATCCGGAAACAATCTCGTAGATGACCCTCACTCTGTCAAGGACCTAGGAGTACTTATCTGAAACAATCTAAGTCCCAGAGTTCACTGTAACAGCATTGCCAAAAAGGTTTTAAGAGTTGTTATCCTTATTTTGCGAAGCTTCTTATCCGTAACATTGAATTGTTAACTAGGGCATACAAAATCTTTGCCGGACTAATTCTCGATTATAGCTCGTCTGCCTGGAATCCACACTGTATATTGGATATGATTGAGCAGGTCCAGAGATATTTCAAGCCCAAAATTTCAAGTCTGGTGCCATAAGGGATTCTATTGTGAGTAGAGGAGTGGAGTATTCTTCTAGTCACAATAGAATCCCTTATGCCACCAGGCTTGAAATTTTGGGCTTGGACAATCTGGAACTGTGCCACCCAGTCTGATCTAAGCACAGTACAAAAAATTGTCTGCTACAACATCTTACCTGTCAACGACTTCTTCAGGTTCAACCTCAATAAACATGGGCAAACAATTGATACAAACTCAAGGTAAATCTCTCCAAACTCGATTGCAGAAAATATGACTTCAGCAACAAAGTGGTCAATGATTGGAATGCTCTACATGACTCCATTGTTACATCCTCAAACCCTCACAGCTTCAACCTTAAACTGTCTACCGTGGACCTCATCCCATTTCCAAGAGGTCTGTAAAGAGGGTGTGCATAAGCTCACCAGCGTATCTACTGTCCCTGTCCTACTGTCCCCATTTATCTGTATCTACTTTCTTTATTCATGTTTATGTTCATACTTACACTTGCTATCTTGTACATGTTTGACGAACAAATAAAAGAAATAATAAAAAACATACATTAACATCCAAAAGATATTTGTATTGGTTAAAATCAAAAGTAAGAACATATTTTTGGTAAGAATTCAGCAACAGAAACAAATAAAAGTCACATTTCCTCAACTAGAATATAAATTAGGTGGGAAGATTGGTAGGCTGGAGATCCAAATCAGGGTTTAAAAATACATTATTGTTACTAGATTCTTCCTGAAACAGTAATTATAAAGTTAAATCAAGCATTCTTGTTGTAGATTTACTATATCTCATTATATACAATGTAGATTTACCATATCTCATTATATACAAAACCAACAATGGTGTTTTGCTACGTACGTAAAGTCTCAGATAAAGGAAAAAAAATTACAGTAGAAAATGTCATAATTCAAAGATACATAGACAAATATCAAGGAGTGAAGTTAGCTTGCTAATATATCCTTATAAGAAGAAGCAAATATTTGATTACTGTTGGTTCACTATGGGTCTTAGTGAAATTTATTTTCTCTTTAGCATTTTGGTAGATGATAGCTACTCTATGTAGTTACATTCTTTTTTGTACAAAATTGATTATTTAGGCCCATTTGGTTTTAAATGATAAATGATATGTCATATACTGTATCTATTTGCTGTAAGATAGAAAATGTTCTTCTGAGTAATTATCTTAAATGAGAAGAAGAACAGGAGGCCAGTAGATGGCAGTTTTCTTACATTTTTTTTAAAGAATAGAATAGAAACATTAAAATATCATATAGTGGGATGGAGCCTTTCAGGGAACACTAATATACATTACGACAGGGATGTCAGAATATCCATTTCCCTTACACCTTTCTCTCATTTGTAGAAAATTAAAATAACAGCAGCAACAACATTCACATTGACAAAATCACCATTAGTCAATTGCAAACAGCAGCTTTGCTTATGTGAATTGTATACTCTGACAGCTATTCCAGAGGTTCAATCATATTGAACAGGTCCCGTCAAAGGAGCCAGATAAAGAGTGTCTATCCCATAATAATATGCTAAGATGTACAGTAATTCACAGAAGCCAATATCAGATTAGGAATCCTTTGAGTTAAAAAGCATTATGCTAGATATTGGAGTTCTTGGACATCTGGTGACAAAGGGGACATTGGCAATGCCTGATACGCCCCTTCTCGTTGAGTGGAGACAGCAGCCAGATGTGGGTTATGCTCATTGATCAAATGTGGACTGAGCCTGTCAATTAATTATTAAATCCCGCCCCTATTCCTAGGGATTCCAGCTTTGGTGAAGGAGGAAGACAGACTCTGAGTGTGGAAAGTAGAAAAAAACAAACAAACTGTTAGATAAATTCTACTCTTAGTGCCCAGACTGATACTGGGTGGGACTGGCTGCTGTCTCCACTCAACGAGACAGGCATTGCCAACGTCCCCTTCTCCCTTGAGAGTGGAGACAGCAGCCAGATGTGGGACATACCCAAGTTCACTGTCCCAACTCATGGGAGGGAATAGTCTGGGCCGAAAAACTCCTCCCTGACCTCAACACCTTGTAATACTCTTCTCCCAAAATCAGCCTTTGCAGAGGCAAATTTATCTAATTTATAGTGTTTAACAAATGGAGAAGGAGAGGTCCAAGTAGCTGCTCTGCATATTTCAGACAATGAAGCCTTAGAAGCCCAAGCAGCTGTAGTTGCAGCACTTCTGGTGGAATGAACTGTCACCTTGGTAGGAGGAGGCAAAGATCGCAGTTCGTATGCCATCTTAATCGTTGTTCGGATCCATCGACCTAACGTCGAAGAAGATACCTTATTTCCTAATGAAGCCGGAAGATAGGAAATGAACATTGACTCTGTCCTATGAATATCAGCCGTCCTCTAGATGTATAACTTCAGTGCCCGTCTGACATCCAACATGTGTAATCTGTTTTCCAATGGATTGGAAGGTGAGGAATAAAAATCTGGTAAAACAATTTCCTGCAAACGATGAAAAGAAGAGTTAATTTTAGGTATAAAAGTAGGATCCAATCTGAGGACCACTCTATCTACATGGAATACACATAAATCATCTCGGACCGACAATGCTGCAAGTTCTGAAATACGTCGCGCTGAAGTAATCGCAACTAAAAAAACAACTTTTTCTGACAATAGGCGTAAACTGGTAGAGTCTATTGGTTCATATGGCGAACCCATAAGTGAATCCAACACAATTGAAAGTTCCCAAGAAGGGTATCGATGTATTACTGGTGGACAAAGGTTAGTTGCTCCTCTGAGAAAATGACAAATCATGGGATCTTGTGACAATGAATTATTGGAATTATATGTCAGGATAGATGAGATAGCAGCCACCTGTCTCTTGAGAATGTTGGGAGAAAGTCCTTTTTCTAAACCAGCCTGTAAAAACATCAGTACCTGCAAAACAGAAGCTTGAAGAGCAGAAAAACCTTGGGTCTCACACCAAGATGTAAATGTGTGCCAAGTTGCTGAATAAATTTGTTGTGTTGATGACCGCCTAGATGCCTGCATGGTTCTAATTATTGGAGATGGAATGTGATTTCGCTGGAGAGCATCCCGCTCAACCGCCATGCGGTCATCTGTAGCCATTGTGATTCCAGATGTATGATTACGCCCTGGCTGAGGCAATTCGTGATACATGGTATCCTCCAAGGAGGAGTCACTGATAAATTCATGAGGTCTGCAAACCATAACCTTCTTGGCCAATGTGGCGCTACTAGAATGATTTCCGCCCTTTCCAGTATTATTGGAATAATACTGCCAATGGGGCAGAGTCAGTGCCTTTGTCTTTGCCAATAGTTTTCTTAGTAGCTTCTCCTTGCGCTTAGGAAGAGCCTCAGAACAAGGCTTAATTGCTACTCCTTCCCCTTGTGTATGCTTGGAAGCTTCCATTTTAGAATCCACTGACTGCTCTCGCACTGTGGCATTAATTTTGACTTGGCCAGAGCCTTAGGCATGACTGGCCTTAATTAATCAATCGGGTTGAAAGGACCCCCTAAAATTTTATCAGCCCTGTAATAGGGCAACGTAAATTTAAAAGTAGTTTAAATTAATATAAACATGTTATAGATGTAAATTATATCTCCAACACCATTTCCAGTAGCCAGATGCGGCAGTCTTAGTTTATAAGGACAGAATATGCTTATAGCCAGTACAGAACTAAGGATTGGAGGCTTGATAGAAAAAAACTGTGCCCTTGCCCTTAAACTAAATGGCGGCCGAGCAGTCACCTAAGAACTCGAGCTGGCGTAACTGTCAAAAACTGAAACACTGCTCAGTCTCAAATGAAGGCAGATCTGTCTTAAACAGTCTAATTTGGCCAAATAATCAAAGCACTGATAAACAGAGATAGCCAGAGAAAGTCAAGCCTCATAGTCGAAAATGCTAATTAGCCTCAATCAGCTGTGAGGCAGTTTAAAATAGCAGGGAAAAACTCTGTGCTTTCTTAAAACTGCCGACAAGCGGCAAGAATCAGGGAGCGAGATAACTCCTCAAATGCAAAAGTTTATGGCTATAGTGAAATAGCATCATCCATATTAATCATATGTTGAATGTCCTCTGTGCACCAATTGATTTGCGCTTGATCTCGAGCCTGGTCCACTTCATTAGAAGTTTGGATAGGAACAGATGATGTAGGTGCATTAAGCACTGAGAACGTGGGAGCGCTAGACTCCTCAGTAGTGGTTGTACCCATAACGGGATTAGAACCCCAAACTTCAGATGATTGAACTAAGAAACCTTAGAGTCAGTATAATTATTTCTTTTACATGACTTTTAAACAGTCTTGTCCTGACTGATGACAGCACTGAAAGTCACCAAAGAATGTTTTGCGGTTGTGCGCATAGGAAGTACACATTCCTTTTGTTTCTGATTATGATCCTCCCTAAATGAAGCCTGTGATTGCTCTCTTACTGTGGCCTTTCGGCCATGTTTGGATTTTGAGATAGCTTTAGGCATAATAATAGATTGGGAATCAGACCAAATCTATAATCAGTAAGATGTAAATTATTTAAAATATTTATTATTTTTCAATAGTTTGAAAGGATAGATAAAGGCTAATATGTTTAATGTTCTCAGGTAAATGTAAAATTCTAGCTGCGCCAGTAATCAAAATGGTGTTTCAGCACTCAACTGGCACAGCCTGATAGGCTGGAGGCTCTCAGGAATGGAACTTGAGTTATTGCCGGTATTCAAATGGCAACCGGCTCAACTGTCAATGTGAGCGCGAGGCTCAACTGTAAGGCAGAGATAAAATTCCAACAGTTAAAAGCCGTTAAGGTAACTAACTATAAGTACCTATGTAGAATAATTATTAAATGAGGCTTTAATTGCTCTTGGGAGCGTAAATTGATATTGGGAGCGTGATTCTCCTCTTTCGGCTAGATTTGAAGCCGCAACTCAGCTCTAAGCAGCTGAAATCAATTTATGTTAGAAGAGGTTTTTAGATGATCTTGGGAGCGTGAGACTCCTCTTTTCGGCTAAATTTTTAGCCGCATTTCAGCGCTAAACAGCTGAAATCAGTTAAAGTCAGCAGCAGCAAAGGGAGGCTGTTTTTAAAAGCGTCAAAGCCGACTTTGTTGTAAAGATTGTAGCAACAATCTGTAAAGCTGTGACTTTATTCAGTGGCCGACAAGCGGTTAGCATGAGGGAGTGCGAAACTCCACTTTAATGATCAGCTTAAATTAGCTGTGACAAGGTGAGCGCAAGACTCAACAATTGGTTTTTTGTTTTGTTTTGTTTGTTTTGTTTTGTTTTGTTTTTACATTTAAAATAGCTTCTGCTGATAAAGACGAAATTAACCCCCCCACCCCCTTAAGGGAGCGGAATGATCCAAGGAAATGATTAACTGACCAGTTTCAACGATGTTTTCTGATGCTGAAAGTAGAAAACGTCCTCAGATGTCCTAAGAATCTTCTGAGGTATAGGTGAATTAAATTAAAATGTTCAATAGATAAAAGAACTGAAGAAATTAAGCAGAAATAACACTCTAACGCTGAAAAGCAGTTAGAGCACACTTTCCACACAACTGTCCAGTCTGACGACTGAGCAAAAAAGCTGGAATCCCTAGGAATAGGGGCGGGATTTAATAATTAATTGACAGGCTCAGTCCACATTTGACCAATGAGCATAACCCACATCTGGCTGCTGTCTCCACTCTCAAGGGAGAATGGGTTATAGGGTTGTTGGTTGAGCAAACAGGGTGAGAAACTGCAAGACTATTGGAAAAGAAGATACTTATCCTTTCCAAATATAAAAAAGATTGAAAAAATAATAATCTATTATTACAAATCAAGTCCAACAAGAAAAGGATATATTAAAAAAACTGTACCACTTTCAGAAAGAACAATAACCAGAATCAGAAATAACAGAAGAATTTATAATATGAAATAAAGTATTTATAGAAGCAGAACTGAAAAAAATTGTAAAGGTCTCCCCAAGGCAAAGAAATCAAAGCTTTGCCAGAAGTTACTCAGACTGAAAAGGCAAATGAGGAAAAGTAGGCAGTAGAGGAAGTCAGCATAGCTATTCAATCATTTTTATTCCAAAAACAGGGACCCTCTCATCTACCTTTTTCTGAAACAAAATGAAACAGAACCAAAGGTCTCTTTTGATTCAAATCAAGATTTGCTGAACATCTAGAATAGAACAAAAATAACAGAATAAGATTGCATGCATTGAAGCTTGTTCAAAAGAAACAGCTAGCACAAGTAGTAAAAGATGTCAATACTATAATATCAAATAAAAACCAGGGGTGAAATCTAGCAGGTTCTGACAGGTTCTCGAGAACCGGTAGTGGAAATTTTGAGTAGTTCAGAAAACCAGCAAATACCACCTCTGGCTGGCCCCAGGGTGTGGTGGGAATGGAGATTTTGCAATATCCTTCCCCCAGGAAGGAGGAGGGAATGCGGATTTTGCAGTATCATTCTCCTAGAGTGGGATGGGAATGGAGATTTTGCCTTCCCCTGCCATGCCCCCGAAGCCACACCACACCACACCCACCAAGCCACACCCACAGCACCGGTAGTAAAAAAAATTGAATTTCACCACTGATATAAACACCATCTCACTGCAAGAAACAAACCAGTTAATATACAGCACAAGTGAAGTTATAAATGAATACCTAGGATAAAGGTAAATAAAGGCTTCCGTGTCTAGTCATGTCCAATTCTAGGGTGTGGTCCTTATCTCTGTTTCTTGACTGAGGGGCCTATCATGGTTATACACCAAAGGTGCGCACAATGTTATTAGCTTTCCACCGAAAATATTGGCTTCCCAACATTAAAAGACATTAAAATCTTCCAAAATGATTGATTATTACAGTTATTATTTTACATTGTTGTGACCCCAATTTCAGTGATTTTGAAGAAAACAAGTTTTAGCTATCCAATAATAAGCATGCTAATGAAATCTCATATTTGCTTTATATGTTTGATCTGAAATATTTGAGTAAACATTTGAGTAAACAAAAATTAAAATCCAGTCATAAAACATATAATAAACTTTATTTTATTAAAAAAGAAACACATATTTTTAGCACAGTTATACCAATGGAATTTGGCCTAAAAACTGTGCTACAATGGCAATGAGTAAAGTAAAATCATGAAAAATTGAAATGTCAAATGGCCAAACCATGAGGAACCATCAAGATAAATTCTACAAGAATCTGGGAATTTTATGTATGAATATCATCAAGCATTGACAAGTTAAAATGTAATTAGTAAAGAATATATCCAAAGGGTGACAAAATTGCTAAACACAAAATTAAATGAGGAAAATACATGGAAGCCATCAATAACCAGAGCTGTACATGTGATACAATCCACTGCTGGCAATATTAACTATACATAAGCTGAAATGGACAGATTGGATTGAAAACTAAGAAAACTGATTATGCATTATGCATTTCATCCCTATAATGATACTGATAGATTATATCTGCCCTGGGAAATGTAGGCAGGGGTTTACATCACTTCAAACAAACTGTAAAGAAAGAAAAAGCTTGCATTGGCTGATTATTTTGAGCATAAACTCAAAAAGTCTTTACAAATAACTGTAGCGAGAAAGAAGAAAGTGTCCTTAATTGATATAGCACTACCAGGGCATAATAGAAGACTATATAGAATTGGATAAAATCACAAAGTATCAAGCTCTTCAAATCAAAATTGGAATATTATGGCATAAATCTCAGTGATTTTCAGCACATTCAATGTCATACCAAAAAGTCTTAAATGGCACTTAGAAAATCTGTGCATTGACAAAACTGTTCATCTGTAAATTACAAAAGGCCACACTGCTTGGATCAACACATATATTATGCTCAGGGGTGGGTTCTACTTATTTTTACTACTGGCTTGCAGTGCGTGTGCGCAGGCACTTCTGCGCATGCACAGGTCACCCATGATGACATTGTGGCAGGTGGGCAGAGCCTCCCGCCAGTTTTACTACCAGTTCAATAGAACCAGACTGAACCGGGAGCAACCCACCACTGATTATGCTGATACATTAGGACATCCTAGGTTCTTGTGAAAAACATGAAAAGAAGGCCAACTACAAAACCGGCAGCTGAGATTTAACATTGTTGCATATATGATAACAGAATTAGCAAAAATAAGGATAATATATTAAACTTGTAAGAAAACTCCTACCCCCCCATATACACACACTCCAAAAAAAGTTCTATAATTCTTTTTCACAATGAGTATAAGCATTTTAATAATAATAATAATAATAATAATAATAATAATAATAATAATAATAATACAGCAAAAACCACTGGGAACATCAGGTTGAGAAAGTTTTAGAGAATGAGAAACTCAAGATCTTGTGGGACTTTAGGATTCAGACTGACAGGCACTTGGTCCACAACACACCTGACATAACAATAGTTGAAAAGAAAAAAGTATGGTTCATTGACATTGCAATACCTGGTGATTCACGGATTGATGATAAGCAGCAAGAAAAAATCACAAAGTACCGGGAGTTGTAAATTGAAGTTGAGCGACTGTGGAAAAAGAAATCGTGTGTTGTCCTGATTGTAATTGGAGCCCTTGAAGCAATACCCAAAGGGCTACTCCGCTATTTAGAAATTCTAAATTTGCTGGAGACTTCCATTGGTGACGTCAGCGTGATAGGAACCAAAGGGACAACGCTCCGTTCCCTAGGTCCCAATTTTTGGTCTGAAAGCTGAAATTTTTAGCTCTATTGACCACAAAGAGGTCAATAGATTAAAGGGAAAATTCTGAGGACCTCGGAGGTATCAAAAATTGCCCTGAAGGTTCAAGGAAAGTCCCTTAATTCAGCCCGGAAAAAACCCAACCCCTTGTCGGTTGGCCAAAACGCTGACGGTTGCTTAAGAAAAAGGGAAGCGAGGATCGAGCAAACGGCATCAATAAGAATAACTAATTACTCTTATTCCGAGAAACTTTGAAAGACACAATATTTAAAACAACGGATACATAACTAAAAGACAAACTTCAAACTGATCAGCAAAGCAGAATTGTTAAGAAGAAACAGAGTGAAAGTATAACAGAGTGAGTTAACGAGGCTAATTGAAGTGTGAGGGGGCGAAACTGACAGGCAACGGAACTGAGGCGATTTTGAGGAAGCGCAACGGAGAGGTGTGGATTGGAAATAAAACACATAGTTATAGATTTATCAGACAGAAATTGGGAAATAGACAAAAAATTATTCATTTGGGGAAAGGAATACAGATCCAAGTGTTGGACTTATTTTAAAAAAAGAAATGGAGGTGGTGCAGAGACAATAAAGAAGAGACGAAGAAGAAACAGTATCTAGTTTTGGGAATGACTGTGAGGGATTTAAAAACTTTGTAACGGTGGCAGAGCTTCAGTGAACAGATACTGTAACTATATTAGAGTATTAACTTGCAAATAAATAAAAAACATTGAGGCTCTGGAAGAGGTTTTTAAAATATTTTTAGAAGACAAATTGAAGGACTTTGGAAACAATTACAAACTAGATGACTGAAAAGACACAAAACCAAGTGAGGATTGCAACGACTTCAATTCTGGAACCTAATACAACGAAAGAAATTTATTTTATTGTTTGAGAGACTTAATTTATTTGAATGATTTTAATTGAATTATTTTAATAATATTTTAAGTACTTTTAAGTACTTTTATCTATTTATTTGTTTATTTATGTAATACTTAATGTTTTAATATAGAATATAGTTTATAATATTATAGCCCAAATAGCATAAGGTTTAGGATTACTTAAGTTTAAATGTTAAATATATACTTTCTAATATAAGTAAGAAAAGTTGGAATATATAAGTTTTGAATAGATATAATAATATAACACATAGCATATCTGTTTTTTCTTATTTCTGTTTTATCTTATTTCCTATTCTAATAGTTTTTTATGTGACACAATTTAATATTAATTTAAAAATTGATATGGTGTTAAAAGAATGAATTGAAAATAGATTATTAATATTGACATATATTGATTTAAATAAGAATAAATATATTAAAATTGATAAAATTTAATAGAGATATAACTAAAGATTTAATAGAACTTAATAGAATTAATAATATATTTAAATAGAATATTTAATTTAGAAACTGAAATATGACTTGCTGAGATATCATATTTTATCCCTCCTCCTCATTTAAATTTAATTAATCCCTCATATAATGATATTATAGTTTGATTTACAGAAATTAGACTGTATTTGAAAACTAAACAAGTGATATTGGCTTCTGTAATTATCAGAAGGAAAATCTTACTATATACTACAGACAGTGCGTGAAAAGTTAGGAACTATTAAATTAGAAAATTAAGATGACAACTACTGGCTCATCAATAATGACAAAACCAGGTAAAAAGGCAATAGCCAATCAAGCAATGTCTATTATGTCATCAGCACAACAGAAAACAATAGACATAATGTTACTTCCAGAAAAAGAGAAATCTCCTCAATCAATTAACATCAAAAACATTCATTCAGTATTAGCAATGATACAAGAGAGTATGAACAAAACACAGGAATCAATTGCTGATAATCATCAAGAAAGTAGGAAAAACCATGAGGATTTGAAAATGGACATAGGTGAAATTAAGGATAATCTAAAAAAAGATGGATAATAAGATGGAGAAAATTCAACAAAATATTGCTAAAAATGAACAACGGATCCAAAATATTGAAGATAAGATGGGCAAAGTAGAAAAAAAGATAGAAGAGTCAGAATGTGATCAAACAACAATAAACAAAGAACTGGAAGATTCAATTTCATTTTTAGAAATGGAAAAGGTGTTATTTAACCTAAGATTTCAAAATATAGTGGAAAACAGAGAGGAAGATTTGAGAGATGTAATGGTGGGAATTGTGGCTGAAGCGACATTAAAGAATAAAGAAGAAATTAATAAGGAAATTGATGAAATCTATAGAGTATTCACAAATTACGCCCGAAGAAACAAATTACCAAAAGAGGTTCACATTAGATTTGCAAGGAAGTTGGTGAAAGAGGAAATATACAGAAAAATGAGAGAAAAACCAATTATATATAAGGGAAAAGAAATAATTACATTAAAACAAATACCAAGAAGAATAAGAGAAACAAGGAAAAATTATAACTTTCTGCCAACAGAATTACACAAACATAAAATAATGTTCCGGTGGTTAACACCAGAGGGACTGCTTGTTGCATGGCAAGATAAAAAATATAAACTTGATACACTAGAGAAAGCACAGCAATTTTTTGATAGCAATTTTTTTTCCTGAGGAAGAACAAGAGAAGGACTATAGGAGTTGTAAACATATTAAATCCAGGAAAAAACACTTCCAGAAACATTTTATGATATAGTAGAAGAATTTCAATTACAAGATGCCTGGAGGGAACTCAATTATAATAAACAACAATACACATTCTATTCAAATCCACATCAATTGTGGTCCAGAATTGACATGGCTTGGATGACAGCAGAGCTTATAGCAGACATTAAACAAATAGAAATTACAACGAACACATGGGCTGATCATAGCCCCATTGAAATAACATGGAAGGGACACCAAAAGCGTAAAAGATGGATGATGGATAGAGATATTATAAATGACAAACAATATGTGGATATGATCCAAAAAGAATTGAAAATATTTCTACAAATTAATGTTAAAGAGCACACTAGTCTACAAAATCTATGGGACACAACCAAGGCATATATCAGAGGCTTAACAATTGCCTATACTGCACAAAAAATAAAAACAAACAACAAATAAAACAAAATTTACAGACAATATTACATCAATATGAATTAGATCTACAGAAACAGCCATATAACCAAGAAATTAAAGAGAAAATAAATTTAACAAGGCATAAATTAAATTTGATCACAACAACAGAAATAGCAAGAAAAATAAAAATCGCTAAACAAAACCAATTTGAACATACAAACAAAACCGGACGGTGGTTAGCATATAAATTGAAAATAGAAAAACAGAGGAATATTATAATACAGTTAAAAGATGTAGATGGTTGTTTATACCAGAATATTGACGACAAAAAATGAATTGCAAAGGAATTTTTCAAAAACTTATATGCAAAGGAAGAGATTAGAGAAGAAAATATCATAGAATATTTAAATAAAATAAAGATTCAAGAATTAGAAGAAGAACATATAGAATTATTGAACAGACCAATCTCAATGTTAGAATTAATAGAAGCCAGGAAGAAGCAAAAAAATAACAAGACACCGGGAACTGACGGTATACCGGCAGAATTTTATAAGACATTCCAACAACCATTAGATGATATATTAATACAAGTTTTCAATGATGCATTAATGGAAACTGAAATTCCGAAGTCATGGAATGAAACAACAATTACATTAATACCAAAACAAGATTCGGATCCCACGGAAATTAAAAATTATAGACCAATTTCTCTTCTCAACGTAGATTATAAACTATTCACATCAATTATAACGCAGATTGAAAAACCTAATCAAATACTATATACATCCTGATCAAAATGGTTTTATTCCTGGAAGACAAATTCATAACAATACAAGAACAATTATTGACACTCTGGAATTCTATGAGCAAAGATCAGAAAACCAGTTAGCTCTAATTTTCCTAGATGCGCAAAAAGCGTTTGATAATCTTAACTGGACATTTCTATTAGCACAATTAGAAAAAATGAAATTTGGAGAAAGATTTATAAAAATGATTAAAAAGATATACAACACCCAAACAGCAAAAATACAAATTAATGGAGATACAACTGAACAATTTGATATAAAGAAAGGAGTGAGACAAGGATGCCCATTATCTCCTATATTGTTTATATTAACACTGGAAATATTACTAGAAGAAATCAGAAAAGATACAGAAATAACTGGACTAAAAATAAAAATAATCAAGAATATAAACTGCAAGCCTTTGCAGATGATATAGTATTCATTTTAGATAAACCCATACAATCTGGACCAAAATTAATGATAAAAGTACTACAATATGGAGAAGTAGCGGGATTGAAAATTAATAAACAAAAAACTAAAATTTTAACAAAGAATCTTAACAAGCATCAAGAAGAAGAATTGGAAAATATATTAGGGATACAAACAGCAAAGAAAGTTAAATACTTAGAAGTATGGATTACAAACAAAATATCAACGTTGAAGGAAGATAATTATATTAAATTGGCTAAACAAATAGAAAAGGATTTGGAAAGATGGGCAAAACTCCAATTGTCTCTTTTAGGCAAAATTGCTACCATTAAAATGAATATTCTGCCAACAGTGTTATACTTATTTAGGGTAATACCAGTAAACCCAGGGAGAACATATTTTAAAGATTTAGACAGAATGATATTAAAATTTATTTGGCAGGGAAAAAAAGCAAAAATCAAATTAAAACATCTACAAGACAAGAGAGAGAGGGGGGGAATGGGACTCCCTGATTGGCAGAGTTATTACAAAGCCTCAGCGTTAATATGGATAAAAGATTGGATCGAACTCAAAGATATAAGAACATTAATATTGGAAGGTTTTGACTTAAGAAGGGGATGGCATGCATATCTTTGGGGAGAGAAAATTACAAAACAAGAACAATTTCGCAGACATATTGTAAAAGACAATTTGCTTAAAATATGGAATGAAATCAGAAAATATCACTATGATAGGATTCCTAGGTGGACTTCCATAATGGAAGCATATATTTATCCAAATACAATAGATACAAATAAATTAAAAACATATAAGGACATCTTAAATGAAGTAGGAAAATTAAAAACAAGAGAAGAATTGAGAATGCAAAATGTGGAAATAGAGTGGTGGTCATATTTGCAATTAAAATCCAGATATAAATCTGATATGGAAAAAACTGGAATTCAAATGGAACCAAATCAGTTGGATAAAATTTTATTAGGCCCCAATGATAATTTAATAACCAAAATTTATAATTTTCTATTGGAATATAAACTAGCAGAAGAAGTAGTTAAAGAGAATATGATCACATGGGCGACAAATTTTGGGTATGCAATAGAATTAAATAAGTGGGAAAAATTGTGGAAAAGTATTAATAAATTAACATTATCTGTACCATACAAAGGAAATGCTTATAAATTGTTCTATAAGTGGCATCTACCACCGGCGCGAATTTCTAAAATGTTTCCCGGCACATCTCCACTCTGTTGGAAATGTAAAGCGCATAAAGGGACATACTATCATATATGGTGGTCATGTCCCAAAGCTAAAAAATTCTGAAACAATATAAAAATGCAACTGGAACAAATAATAACTCAAAAGGTGCCATTAAAACCAGAAACTTACTTATTAGGAATACCTACAAGCAAATATGAAATATTTAATATGAGATATTTAATAACACACATTTTGGAGAATTATATACGCACAGAATTGGAAACAAGAAGAGGTCCCGACTCAAGAGAAATTAATATCCAAAATTATGGAATGCGCTGAGATGGATAGACTTACCAAGGAGATCCAAAGAAAGGAAGAATCTGAATATTATCTGGTCTGGCAAAAATGGTATAAATGGTTAGAGGGAAGTGAAAAAAAAAAAGAGAAGAAGAAGAAAAGAAAAATTAAATAAAATAAAAGATATCAATAGAGTAAAATAAATTTTTACATCAAATGAAATTTAAGAAAGAGACACGAGATATCAATAAGAGAAATATTGTATATTGAAGAATATAGGATATTGATATTGTAACAATTCAGATATTATAGATAGATGTCATTAATATGATGCTTGTTGTAAATTGTTTTACTTGCATTTATAAATGTATTATGTGGTTTCTTAAATTAATAAAAGTTTTTAAAAATTTTTTTTAAAAAAGAAATTCTAAATTTGCTGGACTTGAACATTTTGACTCTACAAAAAACCACCTTACTCAGAACAGCTTACATCCTCCGAGGATCCCTTAACAGTTCCTAGGTCCTTGGTTAGGACTCGAGCTGCTGAGCTATTAACCAGCCTAAAAGGCTGTGAATCTCACTAAAGATTAAATAATAATAATAATAATAATAATAATAATAATAATAATAATAATAATAATAATAATAATAATAATTTTATTTATATACTGCCCTTCTCCCGAAGGACTCGGGGCGGTGTACAGCCAAGATTAAAAACATAAATATACAATATCATAATTAAAATTAATTAAAATCATTAAATAGTTTTGGCCAAATTTTAAAACCCAATATTAAAACCCAATTTAAAATCATTCAGTTAGACAGCCTCGCCTGTCGGAACAGTAGGATCTTGAGGGCACAGCGAAAGACCCAGAGGTCAGAGATGTTACGAATATCCGGGGGCAATTCATTCCAAAGGGCAGGAGTTCCGACAGAGAAGGCTCTCTTCCTGGGTATCGCCAGCCGACATAACTTGGCCGACGGTACCTTGAGGAGTCCCTCTCTGTGGGAGCGGACTGGTCGGTGGGAGGCTATTGGTGGCAGAAGGCGGTCCCGCAAATATCCTGGTCCTATGCCATGGAGCGCTTTAAAGGTGGTGACCAACACCTTGAATTTCCCCCGGAAGACCACTGGGAGCCAGTGCAGCTCATGCAGGAGAGGTGTTACATGGGCGTAATGAGGTGCACCCATAACCACCCGCGCGGCCGCATTCTGGACCAGTTGGAGCCTCCGAGTGCCTTCAAGGGGAGCCCCATGTAGAGAGCATTACAATAGTCCAGACGGGAGGTGACGAGGGTGTGAGTGACTGTGCACAAGGCTTCCCGGTCCAGAAAGGGACGCAACTGGTGGATCAGGCGAACCTGATAAAAAGCCCCCCTGGCTACGGCCGTCATATGCTCTTCTAAAGACAGCTGTGAGTCCAGGAGGACACCCAGATTGCAAGCCCTCTCTGTGGGGGGCAAAGATTCACCCCCAATAATCAGCAATGGTACCAGCTGACTATACCGGAATGCCTCGACCCTGCAAGGGATCTTCCCACACTTCCACCTGAAGGAGGGAGTGGGTCACCCTAAACAGAGCGGCTGGGCGGTTCTCTGCAGATGCGATAAGAGCAGAAAAATAGTTAGATTTTGCTGCTTTTATCGCCACTAGGTAGGTCTTGATATAAGACCTCACCTGTGTCTGGTCAGATTCAGATTGACTAGTCCTCCAAACACTCTCTAGGCATCTTTTCCGACACTTCATCTCTCTCAACTCCTCGGAGAACCAAGGAGCCAATTGAGATCGGCATCGGGTCAGAGGCCCCAAAGGCACAACGCAGTCCAAAGCCCCTGTGGCCGCACTATCCCAAGCGGCCACCAGGTCTTCAGTCAAGTTGTGTGCCAGAGTCTCAAGAAACGGCCCAAGCTCCATCTGGAACCTTTCGGGATCCATCAGGCGCCAGGGACGGAACCATATAATCGGTTCTGTCTCCCTGCGGTGTGGGGAAGCGGCTTGAAAGTCTAAGCGAAGAAGCGAATGATTTGTCCATGACAAGGGTTTAATGTCTAGGTCCCCTCTACCAAGATCATTCAGCCACTGACCAGAGATAAAAATCAAGTCCAGAGTGTGTCCCCCTGTGTGAGTGGGGCCTTGTACTAACTGGGTCAGGTCATGGCCATCATGGAAGCCATGAACTCCCAAGCCACCTCTGATGTCTCACCAATGGATGGCAGGTTGAAATCCCCCATAACAATAAGTCTGGGGGTATCAACCAGGCCACCCCAACGATGCCCTTGAAGTGATGTCTCAATGCCTGGAGGCTGTGCAGATCTGGATGGGGAGGAACATGCTCAGGCTCAACCCTTCCAAGACTGAGTGGCTGTGGCTCCCAGCATCCCGATATAGTCAGTTGACTCCATCACTGACTATTGGGGGCGAGTCGTTGGCCCCCACTGAGAGGGCTCACAATCTGGGAGTCCTCCTGGATATGCAGCTGTCCTTGGAGGAACATCTGATGGCTGTAACCAGGGGGACCTTTTGTCAAGTTCGCTAGTTGCGGCCCTTTCTTGATCGGGATTCCCTGTGCACAGTCACTCATACCCTCGTCACCTCTCGACTACTGCAACACTCTCAACATGGGGCTCACCTTGAAGAGCACCCGGAGGCTCCAACTGGTCCAGAACGCAGCAGCGTGGGTAGTGACAGGAGCAGCATGGCGCTCCCATGTAACACCGCTCCTGCATGAGCTGCACTGGCTCCCGGTGGTCTTCCGGGTGCGCTTCAAGGTGTTGGTTATCACCTTTAAAGCGCTCCATGGCATAGGACCTAGCTATCTTCGAGACCGCCTGCTGCCACCGATGACCTCCCATCAACCCATGCGCTCCCACAGAGAGGGCCTCCTCGGGGTGCCATCAGCCAAACAGTGTAGGCTGGTGGCCTCCAGGGGGAGAGCCTTCTCTGTGGGGCACCTACCTTCTGGAATCAATTGCCCCCAGACATAAGGAGAATCCAAGACCTCAGTGCCTTCAGCCGTGCCCTTAAAACCTTCCTTTTCCAGCAAGCCGGGCTGGCCTAATTTTTAAAGTGTTTTTAAGTGTTTTATCGTTTTTAATTAATGGGGCCAAATTTATATTTATATATTTTTAATTGTATTTTAATATTTGTACTTGATGTTTTTACTTGGCTGTTCACCGCCCTGAGTCCTCAGGGAGAAGGGCGGTATACAAATTCAAAATAAAATAAAAAACCACCACCCCGGCAATCATGTCGAGTAGCTCAGGCAGGGTCGCCACCACGTGGCAGGGAGCCAGGTACGTAGTCAGCAAACCCATCTGCACCCCACAACCCCACTTCACAAAAAGTGACTCACATCCGGCTATCTGAGGAACAGTGGCGTCCCTCGGACAAAGACTTTCTCTAATAATTGCCACTACTCCCCCACCCCTCCCCTGGGCCCTTGGCTGATGAAATGCACAGAAGCCTGGAGGGCACATTTCAATGAAAATTTTGCCATTTTCTAATTGCTATTGGAAGATTGTTTGTTGATAGATGAAAATTGTTTGTTGATTTAGTTGAAAAAGTACAGAAATCCACATATTCTTTCAACTGACATATGATTTGCCACACATTTTCCTCCTCTGTTAACATTGTTACTTGCTTCAATACTTCTTTTATTATTGCTTACAAAAAGAAAAACACGAATACTTCAAAGTAAATAAAGTATGGTAACATTTTTATGATTCCAAAACTAGTTACTTGAATCTGTTTCAATGTTGGGTCTATATGTTTCATACAACTATAGACTGTGCATCGTGTCATATTTAGAGAAAATTATGTGTTTTAGGTATATTGCACATAAAAAGAAATATTTTTAGAAAAGCTAAGGAATTCAAAAAGAAGAGTAATCATTATTAAGATTTAAGTCCCATTGTTCCATGTGTGCTTTAAACTATAAATTACTTTTTGCATTTCCCACTCCCCCCTCCCCAAAAATAATTAAATGCACTCAAGCAATTAAATTCTAACTGCACCTTCTTGAAAAGTAGTGAAAAAAAGGAAGTGGTAAATTAAATGTTGTATTTTGCAAAAAAAATATTACACCAAAAAGAAACAATGAAATGGAGTGTTAATTGTGCATTTTCTTGATTTAGGATAAAATTTGACAGTGCTACATCTTATATAGAGGCTCACCATTTGGCTCCTGATACACATCCTACTGAAAAGCAAATTTGATATATAAAAATGTTAAAGGGCCCTTTTATCCACAGTGATAAAATAACAGTAAATTGTATTTTATCACACTTTCAAAAATTTAACTTAATGGTGGTTCTCATCATTTGCAATAATTATGCCAGGTACAATGAGTCTACTTTGTTTCATTGGCCTCATGCCATTTTACAACAGTATAATAATCTTAAAATGTATTTGTAGAAAGTGTTTCTACTGAGCATTGCTTAAGTCTCTGAAATCTTGATCAGAAACCAGTTATCATAAGTAAAATATGACTTCTAAAGTAGAATCATCTTTGTATCTCATCAGGCAAACCTTAGATTGCTGCTTACAAATTCTTATAAATCATGGCTACTTAAAATGTGAAAAAGTAGGTTCTTTATTATTGAGGTGTTTTAGATGATATGTTTCAGTATTTCATCAAATTCTAATAGGTAGGAATGTTTACCCAAACAAATGCATTCCATAGCACTCTGATAATATAAAGTAAGAACATTGTGGTAGATTGCCCTAGCATCAATGATCTGAATAGGATAGAAATTGATCCAGAAACTTGGAAAATCTAGGTTGGTTCTGTTGTCCAGTTTTCTGCCACAACCTTTTCTGGACAGAGAAATTGGGAATAGCACAGTGCCAAGATTTAGTGTGCACAAAATCTGTGGAAATATGTTGTTAAACATGTTCAAGTAGAGAGAAAAATCAAAATCAAAGCAGAGGATTAAATTTTAATAATTCTTACTGAATTCAAACACAAATTAAATTAAAAAAAATATTTTACAGCCAGAAGGATGCATTCTAGACTGAGTGAGAAATCCAGAGCCTTCAAACACATTTCAAACCTTTTTTGTGATGTAGCCAAAGATAGACCTGGCAGTTTTTGATTGTATCTTTTATAGTTCCTTAGAGTTCTAATAAATAACATATCACCAACTAAAACTACGTATAAAGATAAAGGTAAAGGTTTCCCCTTCCAGTCGTGTCTGACTCAAGTTAGCAGTGTTCATTTCTGTTTCTTAGCTGCAAGAACCAGCATTGTCGGACAATGTTTCTGTGGTCATGTTACCTTCCCAGTGAAATGGTGCCTATTTATCTACTTGCATTTGCATGCTTTTGAACTACTGGCAAGTACGAACTGGAACAAGTAATGGGAGTTCACCCTATTGTGTGGCACTTGGGTCTTGAGCTAGGTTGTCAACTTTCCATCGACAAGCTCAGCATTTTTGAGCCACCATCCCCGTCAAAACTATGTACATGTAATCCTTGACTTATGACCAAAATTGAGCCCAAAATTTATGTTGCCATGTGAGACATTTGTTAAGTTTGCCCCATTTAACAACTTTTATTGCCATAGTTGTTAAGTGAATCACTGCAGTTGTTAAATTAGTAACATGGTTGTTAAGTGAATATGGGTTCCTCATTGACTTTGCTTGTCAGAAGGTTGCAAACGGTGCTCCCATACCTTAGGACATTGCAATCATCATAAATATGAAATATGAAATATGGGGATGCTTTTTGTAAGTGTAAAAAATGGCCATAAGTCACTTTTTTCAGTGCCGTTGTAACTTCGAATGGTCACCAAATAAACTGTTGTAAGTCAAGAACCCCCTATACTTTAATTTTCAAATCAAAATGGAAAGTAAATAAAAGCTTATATATGTATGTTTATGTACATGTATATATGTGTGTGTATGTGTGTGTTTGTGTGTGTTTGTGTGGATGTAAGTCATCAAGAATCATTGAGGAGTTGGCAAGCCTAAGGTATAAATAAGTAAATAAGCAAAGGAATCTAAGAAAATAACATCTCAATTTTCCCATCATATTCTTAGGCAGGATCCCACTTATCCCTAGGCAGGGTCATCAATCAATTCACCATATCCTTCTCAATAATTATTGAAGAATCAGTTCACTATGCTCAGTCGTAATAGCATAACTTCTTTTTTCTTTAAGTTTTACTTAGTTTGTGAAAATTCATGCAATAACTATGAACAACATGACCACTGTTGTCTAACCTTCAAAGTAACACTTTGAACATTATAGGAGTAAAAAAAGAAAGAAACAAAAGAACTATTTTATTTAGGAAAAGAAACATAAATCCTCTTCTAATTAAGTTTAGATGGCTGTATTAGAAGATAAAGGAAATATTGAAGATTTTTAATATCAGTTACAGAAAGAAAGTGTAAAAGTGTATGCTACCTATTTACCATTAACTAACATGAATGTCATTTACAAATCCAATTGTTCATTTTGCTTGCTTGCTTAGTGTACATAAATGTTCTTTATTAATGTTACTGAATAAATCCAGAAGAGATCATCTTTGGTGAGTTTCATTTCGTACTGTTTGGAACTATCAATCCATAATCCTTGAAATCCATATTGATTTATATTATTGTGAATGGCAATGGCAGTGACAGAAGAGAAAAAAGAAAATTATTGCTCAGTAGTGCTTCTCCAAAGATAAAGCAAATTGAATAGAATATCTCTATACCATCTCAATTCCATCTTAAAGCTATTTTATTTTATGAAAGAATTTATAAAGGAAAGATTTGTAACAGGAAACAAAAAAAAAACTGTAGGATAAAGAACTACAAACCTTACTGTATGCTTTATTCATTGCCTTTTTCAGTCACTTCACCCTGTAATACCAACACATCAGAATTAGAGTCATAGCACTACCTGTTATAAAGTTTATCATATTTCAAGTGCTTATAAACATTTATTATATTAAAACAGTTTGTTTTAATATAATTCCCTCCTCTTTATTTTTTTTTCTTTGCAGCCTTGAGAAATATTGTGCAAAACATAATTAAAAGCAACAGTTATTGAAAAGGTAGAGATAAACCACAGCAAAGCAAAAATATATCTAGGAGAGAGGTCGGCAACCTTAAACACTCAAAGAGCCACAAAGGTCCATTCAATTCTGGAGCTGACTGGAAGTCTGGTTCCCCCATCATAGTCTCGTCTTAGCACGGCGTCCATTTTCCTCTGCTGACCAGAAGTCTGGTTCCCCCACCATAGAGTGTTCTCCTAGCATGGCGTCCTTTTTCCTCTGCCGATTGAAAGTCAGTTCCCCCACCATAGAGTCTCCTCCTAGCATGGAATCCCCACCATACAGTCTCCTAGCACAACATCTTTTTTCCTGTACCTGTCCTAACCGAAAGCTCTCTCAATTGTGGAGCTGATCAACATCAGGGAGCTGCAGCAGAGGGATGAAAGAGCCACATGCGGCTCCAGAGACACGGGTTGCTGACTTCTGATCTAGGATGATGCTTTCATTATAATGCAATGTATTAGCAAGTATAGCAAGACAATAAAAATTCATTGAGAGGGAGGGAGATGCTATTACTATAATTATGTGAAATAATGTCTCCTCAAATTTTATTTAAAAAATCAAGAAATGTCCACAGTGTTCTGTTACATATACTATACTTGGATAAAATAGATTTTAATAGATTTTAATATAATATCCAGTCTATTATTATTTTACAATAATACTATATATTCATAACATATTAATATAATATAGTTTATAGATACAAACTAGGGTGTGGAAAGAAGAATGATTAACTTCTTTCAAACTGTATATTTCCTTTAAATCAAAGTTAAGAAGTTCTAGAAATATATTTATCTAATTCTGCTTTTATCTCAACTTTTATTTAATTTACTGGTGTATTCTATTCCATTTTTCTCTTCCAGTTTTCTATTTGGCCAGGACAACAACCAAGAGTTTGCCCGGCCAATGTTGAAATGTTTACCTTTATTCAAAAACTATAAGCAAGTCTAAGGGCTTATCTGTATTAAGAAAAGAATGGGCTACCTAATATTTTGAGATTGCAGAAATGAATGTCATCCTTGTTTATCTCCAACCTGCTGGGAAGGTGAGCACCACTGAGCTTATTTGCTTCTTATCATATTTTCCCCATCTCATGATATAAGAAAGGAATCCAATCCTCTTCATCCCATTCTCTTTTTATAAGGGTTTTTGAGCTGCTTGCCATGAAAGACTGGAATATTGGCCTGTATCTTTCTTTTTTTAAGGTTCAGTAATGAGTTGATGAAATGTTGACTATTTCTCTTTTTCTTTTTGTAATTGGGTGTAGTTAACAAGAATTCTATTAAGTTTTCTTTTGAAAGAAAAGAACTACAACATATCACCTCTCCTCTCCATTCTTCTCCTCCTTTGCTCCCCTCCCCTCCCCTCTCCTCTCATACTCTGCCCTGCCCTGCCTCCAGTGGTGGGATTCAGCTAGTTTGGGCCAGTTTGGGAAAACTGGTAGTTAAATTGCTGGATGGCCCTGCCCCTCCCTGCTTCGGCCCTTCCAGGAGCAGGGAGGGGCAGGGCCATCTCCACGCATCCCATTTTGGCTCCCAGGTAAGTGGAGCAAGGCCTACTAGGCCCAAAACCAGGTGTGGGGGTGCATCATACTCCCTGTAGCCTGTTTTTGCTTCCAGGAGGCTGCAGGGAGGCCTACTAGGCCCAAAATGGGGCATGGGGGGGCGGCACTCCCCCGTGTTGTGTTTTTGCTCCCAGGAGTTTTTAGGGATACCTCCTAGGCCCAAAACGGGGCACAGGGGTTGGCGCATCCCCGTGGCCCATTTTTGCTTCCAGGGGGGTTCAGTGCTGCCTGTCACATGTCCTGGCCATGGTCACCATGGCCACGCCCACCCAGCCGGTCATTAGGGCAGAGAACTGGTTGTTAAATTATTTGAATCCCACCACTGCCTGCCTCTTCACAAAAGACATGTCTACAAAGCATGTTCTTTCCTGGCATGGTTAGGATTGGGAAGAAATTAAAAAATCTGTTAAATAACCCATGCAAACAGAAAACCTGGATATAACTGTGGCCTAAGTCAAGAAAGGTGTTGGAATCAGAAAAAGTCAGTCTTATTTCAAGATAATTTAGTCACAAGAGACAAGATGCTAAAGTTGCAGTGCAGAAAAAGCCCTTAGGCTTTTAGTAATCAAAGTGATTACTGAAAAGTTTCTTAAACATAGGTTTCATATTGTCACATTCTTAGAATTTTTCAAGATTTCTGCTGAAACATTTTTAGTCATTATTGACAGTAAGACCAACAACTGGAATTTTGATCAGGTGGATACTGATACTTAGCTGACTAATTTGGAATTATTCACTGACACAGTTTTCTCTTGTTCTAAACAGCAGAAGCCTAAAGATGAAGCAAACCAAGATTGGGGAAGAAATAGGAGAGAGGAAATATATACAACTTCTCAAGTAATTTTTTAATCAATTGCCAGAATCAGGATCATGGGCTATTCTGCCCCCATTTTTATGTCTTCTGCTCTGCCATGAGACAACTATATTTCTAAAAGGAGGATGATTTTGCAACTTCTTATCCCTCCTGATGTTGCACTGATGCTGTATTTTTTACAGAAAAAGATATTAAAACATTTTGATATCCTGGACAGAAAGAAGGCAGATGAATGCTGCTTCTCTAGCACCAAACAAATGAAGTAATCCTGTATGGGAAACATTTTATTGTCAGGAGAGAGCGAGAGAGTGAGAGAGCAATGAATGAACATTAACAATTATGTACTTGTTTTAGTTTTATTTATTTAGCAATAGCAAAATCCTTAGACTTATATACAACTTTATAGTGCTTTACAGTCCTCTCTAAGAGGTTTACAGAGTTAGCATATTGCTGTTGTGACCAAAGCTCAAATAGTGATTACCAAACACAATTCAGTCCTGAACAAACTTATTTTATTAAAACAGCTGATAATTAATTCATTCTCAGCTTAGTCCAAAACAAATTCTTCATAACCAGTCCGTTGGCCTTATCACCAACCTTTGATGTCTTTGGCAACCTGCCATAGGCTTTTCTTGGCAAACCCTCCACAAAGTAGAAGAGACGCTGACAAGAAGCACTGGAATCAACGTTGCTTTTCTACAAAGAACCCAATGGCTTGTTGCTGCTCATTAAAGCCTTATGGGAGTGGCCAATCATCTTCTAGACTTACTCACGAGTTTTCCTTTTTGCTTCAGCTGCTCTTGCCTTCTAACAGCTCTTTGTATGCGTGCATTAGGAACAGGCTTCTCCTGTTCCTCTGTCTCTCTGCTGTCCACTTCTGGAGGCTCCAGAGTCTGCGCATCGTTCCCAGATGGCCCTGGCCCCATCTCTGCCTCTGTCACAGAGCTCTGGTCCGGGCCTTCCCCTGATTCCAGGATTGGCCCATTGTCCTCCCCAGCCTCTTCACTGTCTGACTCTGCTGACAGGTCCGCAGGCTGCTGGCGGACCACAACAATTGCCCCCAACAGTCTGGGTCCTCATTTTACTGACCTCGGGAGGATGGAAGGCTGAGTCAACCTTGAGCCTGGTGAGATTCGATCTGCCAAACTCCTGGCAGCAGGAGATCAGTGATCAGCAGAAGTATCCTGCAGTATTGCACTCTAATCACTGTGCCATCGCGGCTCATTTCAGTTTATCTGTTTGTTTATAATTTTACATTTCTTTGATGCAAGAAATAATATTTTTTCTTGGATTTATGTGGCAATCTCTTCCATGCTTTAAGGTTTTAAAAGAAATGTTTAAATAATTCAAGGTGTTCTAGCAGGTGTGTGAGTTGTGAGATTTATTTGCTTTGCCAAGTCTTTTGAAGAGCTCCAGAAGACTATCAGATGGTACTCTTTAAACATCTAAAAGCATAGTTCCGTTCTTGATAAGATGGAAATATACTACAAGGTCTTTTATGACAGGTTGGAGGAAATGCTTAATTAAACATTTGGCATTTTACAACTGCCCCAGGAAATCAGATAAACATAAAGTACTATTACGATGTGTTAGAAAATTGTATACTTACTGTATGTATTTGGGCCATTTCCCAGAATTCAAATTTCTAATAATTTCTTGGCAGGGAGTGGGGGTATTGATTCAAGTGGAATTAGCAAAACCCTTTTAAACCATTTAAAAACCATATACATATATCAAAAGTCACTCACGTAATGCTATAATTCTGGATTCGAGCCTTATTAAAGCTTCTGGCCTTTTTTCATACATTTAACAGCAGATTTTAAATTCACAATTATGAGAAGGTAAACTGTCTGTTCTCTCTTATTGTTACTAGTGATCATTGCAGCATCCCCATGGTCACGTGATTTACATTCAGATGCTTAGCAATTTGTTCATATTTATGACGGTTGCAATGTCCTGGGCTCATGTGATCATCTTTTGCGACCTTCTGACAAGCAAAGTCAATGGGGAAACCAGATTCACTTAATAGAGCCAAGGTGGTGCAGTGGTTAGAATGCAGTACCGCAGGCTGCTTCTGCTGACTGCCAGCTGCCTGCAATTTGGCAGATTGAATCTCACCAAACTCAAGGTTTATTCAGTGTTCCATCCTTCCGAGGTGGGTAAAATGAGAACCCAGATTGTTGGTGGCAATATGCTGACTCTGTAAACTGCTTAGAGACAGCTGTAAAAGCATTGTAAAGCTGTTTATAAGTCTAAGTGCTATTGCTAAATGTGTTACTAATTTAACAACTGCAGTGATTCACTTAACAAATGTGGCAAGAAAGATGTAAAATGAGGCAAAACTCACTTAACAAATTTCTCACTTAGCATCATAACTTTTGGGCTCAATTGTAGTCGTAAGTCAAGGACTACCTGTATTAGTTATATTCATGAGATTCAAGTAACTGATTCAAAAATATTTTGGAATTATCCAAGGTGAAGACCGATTCCTGTAAAGCATTCTGAATCTACAGCTCGCTCTTCTCAAAGAATTAAAGAAATTTGAAATGATTAGAAATATACATGGGGAGCCTCTAGAGAAATACATCAATTCTTATAATCACTGTCCTTCCAGGCCTTTAACAAAAGTTATGAAGGATTAAGATATGGATTCAAGATAGCTGGAAAAATCCCAAACTTCTAGTTTCATCAATGCTTTTCTACTGTTATGGTCATATAGGAAGAGAGAAGAAAAATATTTAATTTATAAATATCCTTTACTGAGATTCTATTTTGTTCCAGATATATAGTGACTGAAATAGGTAGAACTGAAACTAATGTCAAGAACAAAAGAAATTTTGTTTTATTTATTTGCCTGTGTGGATAACTAATTAAGGAGAGGTGCCCACATATCTGCACTAATTAGAGATGAATGAGTTGCCCTAGGAAACAGTTTACAAGATAATTATATATCTAAATGTTATATATTTCTAACAAATATGCACCAAGATTATGTCTGAATTAATCTAGAACTCTGATAGGAAAAAATAGGAGCAATACAGTATATGGATGAATTCAGCATTACCTGGGTCATCAGGAATGTCTTTAGTTTCTAGCCTCTTGGCAGTTAGGATATCTCTTTTTTCTACTCAAAAGCAGAAAAAGTAATTGTTCTTTTTGTTCTAACACATATAGCATATAGCCCAAAATCATAGAGTCTTTTAGTCTTTTGAGGTGAAACCAGTGAATAGCCTTGGGTCAGGAGCAACTTCTGCCTACATAGTGTGTTTTGAGAATTTCAATTGGAATAATACATGCTATCTTTCAAAAGCTTTCCTTAATCTTATTTATCCTTCATTCTCCCACTTTTAGGGGTTTTTCCCTTTACTTCTTAGTTATTTCTTTATAATGCTTTTGAAATACTTTTCAAGCTCCTGTGTGCCCTGCTGAAACGCCACTGACTCGATTGCTCGATTATACATAAGGAATGACTCGATTGCCAGGCTTCATTGGAATTTGGTAGGGAACAACTTTTTACTTGGGTCATTTATGTCAAACAGTGAAGATATCGATTTTTTTGCCATGTAAGATCTGAAGCAGCTATTTACGAATGCATTTTTAAGCCATTTGGCTGCTTCTCTAAGTCATGTAACAGAGATAGCTTTATTGCACATTGGTGTGGAGATTCATTCAGACAATCTATAGTCAGGGAAACCTATTGTAATGTCAAACAAACTTTGCAGAAATAACAGATGATCAAAAACAAGAATCTCAACCAAAAGAGATGGTGGCAAAAAGAAACACAAGAATAACACACACACACAAGCACACACACAGACACACCACATACAAATAGAAGCTAAATCTGATATACAGCAACCAATGGAATTTTTTCATATTCTGCAGTACATATTACTTCTCAGAAGTCCATAGTAAAATATGAACTTTGGTTCTCTGATGCTCACTGTCATTATAAGCTTTTTTATCCCCTCCTTCCCCCCCCCCCTTTCTGTTGTCTCATTTTCACTAGCTCCACAGTAACAGACATCTTTTCAGTTGCCTAATCACTGTGATGCTGTGCAATGATTAGGATTTCTGCAAATGGTTTACTTTATTCGGAGCTACCACAGACCATTCATTTACATTCCAGAATACCTTGGGAAGCACCCACCTAATGTTCTTGTCACTTTCCAGCTGTTGGAGCCTACGCTGAGACTGTGTTCCAAATAATTTGCAACCTATTATAATTTCAGTGGTAATTGCTCTATTTCCTGAGGTTCTTCTATAGCCTTCTTATTCCCCCTTGTGTATTTATGTTGTTTATATGTTCCTGGCACTCCTAAAGAGGTTGCAAATATAACTTCTTATTTCTGGTAGGCTAATAGTTATGGCATGAATTCTTTACTCAGTTACTGCTTTTATTCATGCTAATGCCCTTTCTAGTGTCTGTAACAAAAGTAATGAACAGAGATCTGCATCCTTAAATACCTGCAAGTACACCTTATGATCTAATATCATGGGAGAAGCCTAAAATTTTCATCCATACCCAACTTTATAGTCTTAATAACAATTGAATGTGTTATTGGCCATTATATAATAATTTTGATCATTTGAAATATTTTATTCTCCTGTATTTTTTAATCTTATATTTAAAATTTAACCAATTTCCCTGATTAATATATTAATCCCCGTGATTAATATATTAAAAATAGATACTATAGATATCTATAACTTTTTTTAAAAAAAAGATAAGATACTTTATGAAGCAAAACCAAGTGTTGAAATATGTTTTGTTCCTACACTACCATGTCCTAATTGTATAGAAATTTTATAAAATTATAAACAATAATTAAGATTTTCAGGTTAAAAAAGTCTTTTTGCGAATGATATTAAGCCAAAATGAAATGATTTTTTTTTTTGACATTCTGAAATGGGATCCAAAGGAAATGGATCCAAAGGAAATGTTTCCAGAGAACTGTCAGGTATTGGCTCTTCTCCAAGTGAACAAGGACCAGTGGTGGGTTGCCCCCGGTTCAGATCGGTTCAGAAGACCAGTAGTAAAACCAGTGGGAGGCCCGACCTACCACCCCGGATCATCATCGGTGATCTGCGCATGTGCAGAAGCTTCTGCGATCCCATTGCAAACTGGTAGTAAAGGTAAGTAGAACCCACCCCTGCCAAGGACAGGATATTGTTGAAATCTGGTAAGGATTTCATATAGTTAGTATGCTGCTAATATGACATTGAGTTACTTTTGAATGAATCTTTATAGCTGGTTTGTTTTATTTCCTTTTTCAGCCCAGAATTCATTAGATAGATGATATCTATATAAATTTATTAAATAAGCAAGCAAATAAATAAATGTATCCGGGATATATCTGTATAACAAATATAAAGGTAAAGGTCAGATTTGTGTCTGACACTAGGGAACAGTGTCCTAGGAAATGGTGCTCATTTCTGTGGTCATTTAGCCAGCATGATTATATGTTACTTTCCTACCAAAGTGGTACCTATTTATCAACTCACATTTGCATAGATGAACTGCTAGGTGTGCAAGAGCTGAGGCAAGTAATGACAACTCACCCCATTGCCCGGTGCTTGTGTCTCAAATCCAGGCTGTCAGCTCTCCAGCTGACAAGCTCAGCATTTTTAACTGCTGCGCCATTGAACCCCCTTTAAGAAATATAACTCTTTGCTATACATTTAAGCATAGATCACTTGATAGAATCTAAGCTGAACCAAAATCTTATCCTTATTTTACTTATTTATGTATTCATAAATTGAGAATGCAACATATAATATGATATCTATAAAAATAAACATTTGACAAAATGCATAAATAAAAGAAATGCATATGATGCACAGCATTAGCAATAAATTTAGCAAAGTAGAAACACATTTATAAATAACATTAAAATCAGTTAGAAACTTTTGAAATAGTGAAAGTACTTTACCTTATAATTTAGTGAAGAAACATAACACATTTGGTTTAGTTATAATATATTCATATTTTATGTATAATAATAATACCCCAAAGCATCTTTCTAGCTTCAGAAATTGTGTGTTTTGAAAAAGTTCCAGATTTAGTAAAATTACATACTGAGTAGCTTAAATGTCTGTCGCTCTATCTGTGTCTTTCTTTCTCTCTCTCTCTCTTGCTTGCAGACATATTTCTTGCAGATTTTCCAATGCACTATTGTTGCTACTTTATCATGCCATTGCTTGTGCTCAGTCTGTGTGATCTTCTTGCAGCAGTTAATCAGGTTGTCCACTGTTTCTTCACCTTCTTTGCATAGACAGCACTTATTGTCTATTGCTGTGTTCTCAATTCTGGCTTTGTATGCATTGATATTTTTAAGGCTTGGTTTTGTGCAGCCAAAATTAATCCCTCAGTCTCTTTTTTTCAAGTCTCCTGCTCTTACTTTCCCATCTTTTTTTTTTTTTTTTTTTAATGAACTGGTCATGTAATGCTTCATCTTTCCATGTCTCTATTCTGTTCTTCATTTGGCCTTTCTTTTAGGCAAGTTTGGTTACAGAATTATAGATGTCAACTGGTACCAATTTTTTGGAGATATCCATAACAATTATTGGAAAAATACACTTACTCACATACTTATCGACTCTCCACTCGTGTAAATTAGGGAGTGACCCTAACAGTTTGAGATTATGTATTTTCATAACAGGGATGTTATTATTCATGATTAATGTCAGTATTATTTTTAATTTATTGTATGTCTATTGCTGGTCGATAACTGTAATAAAGTTTTTATTCATTCACTCATTCCTTTTAGGCAAGTTTGGTCTTTCCAATATGAGTACGCCTATCAGGTAACACCAGGCATTATCATTTGCTAGATGTTAAGCATTTTAAAATTTCACCTCCTTGCAGTATGCTGTTAAACTACTTGGCAGCAAGTGGGTGTAAACTAATAAGATATTTCAACCCAAATTCATGTAGTTCATCTTCACCAGGTGTTGATCAATTCTTAATCTTCTTGCCCTTTTCTCCACCATTTCTGCCATGATAATGAGCAACACCTTGAATTGCACCTGTAAGCAAACTGGCTGTCAGTGCAGCTTCCGAAACATCAGTGCAGGTTCAGAAACGTGAGCGCGCGCTCACCTTCGCTTCGCTCGCAAACACCACCTCCGCATATGCACAGAGCCTTCCGTGCATGCGCAGAGCATCAAAAACAGGATGTGATGACATCTGGGTGGGTGGGCGGAATCTCCCACAGCTGCTGCTACTGGTTCGCCTGAGCCAGATAGAATTGGCTGAATACCACCACTGCATCAATGTAACATCAAGGGCCACTCTAGGGCCCGAAAGACCACCCACACTGCTGCACTCTGCCCCAGTTGAAGCTTCCAAATGCTCTTCGAGGGCAACTCTTGTAAATTTTTATTCTAAATAAAAATCAGGATTTAAATTTGAAATTTGTTGTAATTCTGACACAGTTATATTATCCCTTAAAAAGGAGTTCTTTGGCCTGGAAGTGCTACTTGACCTTCATTCAGTTTTATAGAATATCTATTAATGTGAATAAAAGAAGGAATCATACAGAGTCAGCTACATGAACTCTAGGAGACCCTCTCTATTCACATTATTATAAGGAAAAACGTGCTTAACTACATGAACTCTAAGAGACCCTCTCTATTCACATTATTATAAGAGAGAAACGGGCTTGTTGGAGATTACATTAAAAAAACAACTAAACCCCATTAGTGGTAATAAATCTTCTAATGAGGCCTAGTCATCACGGAAGGACAGCCAGATGGAAAACATCTGAATGGCCTCACTGTCAGATACACAAAAACAGACACAAGAAACAAAGAGTCACTTATTACCTCTTATTACCCAAGGACAGCAGTAAATCTCCCATTAGCAACTACAAGCTCTTAAGGAAAAGTTGTGTAGCTAAGATAATCTTATAAACTAAAAATAATGGTTACTAATGGTTTAGTAATTAGGAAGTGTGTCAATTATCATATAACAAGTGTATGTTAACCATGTATGGAAAATGCATGATCTCATGTTAACCATATATGGAAAACTGATGTGCCAGCCAAATCCTTTGTCTTGGATATGTATAAAAGCAGTCATATCAGAACTCTTTCCTTGTTCAAAGTTTCAGGTACAAATCTGGCTCTGAACCTTGCGCAATAAAAACTGTCTCTGGCTGACCCAGGAATGTTGTTTGGTCCCTTTATTCCACAACACTATAGCAAGGAAAACTGTTGTACAGTTATGCCTGTGGTGCTAGCTATGATTCATCCTGAGCTGTTAGATTGGCAATGCTAAATAAGTAATTTCCTATGCCAGAAAAATAATTTGATTGTCCTGAAATATTATTTTTTTCTTTGTTTGAAAAAGATGAGGTTCAACTGTTCAGTGGAAGAATATGTGCTTTCCATGCAGTAAAATTAACTTGGATGTATTTCCTTCAAGAAATCACAGCATGTTCTTCCCATAGGTTTTGTGTAACTAATGCATGAGGCTGCTGATAAATGAAATTATTTTTAAAGTCACTTCTATTACAAAGTATCTAAGAAGTATTTCATTTGAATTTTGCAGAAATACTGACTGTACTCAGTTTTACAAACAAGAAAATGGAGTTTATGTAAAATTGAATTAATATACAATATAAGGACAAGAACTTAAAACAGAATACTCAGATGCAGATGGGATATTGAGGAGAAATGGTAGAATTGATCATTTATTTTAACTCTCAAACTGAGCACAAAATCCTGCATTTGTGAAAAGCAAACATAAATGAAAACCCTTCCTTTAATTGGAGAGTATCACACTGTTGGATACCTTCTAATTCTGCAATCACCGTTCAACCCAGCAAATAAGAGGATTTAGTGGTTGGATCTATTTTCTTAATCTGTATAAATTTGCATTTCAAAAGGCCAACTAGCTTCACCTAAGTGAGCCCTAACAGTAATGAAAAAGAACTCAAGGGAAAATGTATAGTCTGATCTATGGAAATATTCCTGCATCGGATTAATTTATCTAACCGTTGAAATTTTGCCTCAATCCTTAGAATAGACAAACAAATCCCTACCTGGTACATTTAGTAATTCTATTTGGCAGATTGCAGCCATCAGTCATTAGACAAATGCAAACCCACTATTCCATTGATAAAAATCGCCCAGATAATTATTTGCTTATTACCTTTTGAAACCAGAATCTGTTTCTGCAAAGATAAAATTGTAGTAAAGTCTTCTTACTTTAAACTAAGAACTAAAAACCAAATATTAACTATTAAAATTATCTGATTGAATTTTCTATATTGAGGAAGCATCTGACATCCTGCTTGCTGTAGAGCAAGAATTTCCAAACTATTCACTCACTTGACCAAGTCATGAAGTTTCATGAACAACCAACATTTAACAAAAGTTCAAATGAGCTTTTAGGTTTGATATTGACCACTTTGAAGAACCTGCTCTAAAGAATGGCCTGTTAACTATTTCTTTATGTGATGAATAGAAAATATCCTCAAGCCCAGCTCACTGCAAAGGCAACCATCATAGTGAATCTTGGTTTTTTTTCTGTGAATAAAAAATAATGCTTTTTTTATTTTTTCTGGTCCATAAGTGCTCCATAGTCTGCCTGCTTCATGCCATTTTATTGTAAGAAAATATATCTACTCGAGTTGTCAGATGTGCAGGCTAGCAGGAATGCCCCCCCTCCTTTCCTCCAATCACTGATCCACAACCATTCTATACTAGAATATTGGGCTTTGTACCCCCTTCTGAAGGGACCATTGCAGGTGAAAATCTTATGGAGAAATAATGGAATTAATAATTCTTGAGTGAAAATGTCAAGGATTCTTCCAATTTCCCTTCTAACCCAAGAAACAAGATGAAAATAAAACTGTGGTGCTTCTCAGCCTTTAGATTAAGACTGGATGTTCCAGACAGAAAATTGCTAAGTACCATGTTTCCCTGAAAACAAGACCTCCCTTGAAAATAAGCCCTCCTCCAAAAAGAAGCCCTCCCCAAAAATGTTTAAACACATGCGCAGCTGGTCCCTGCCATTTCTACTGGTTAGGGTTAGAGAGACAGAGCTGGAAATCAGGTAAGATGGCAAGAGGATCCTCATCTTGCTCCACGTGCCCCAAAATAATAGGACCTCCACGAAAATAATGCCAAGTGCTTATTTTGGGGTTCAAAAAAATTATAAGACAGGGTCTTATTTTCAGAGAAACATGGTAGAAGGGTGGTTACTGTTTGCTTTTACAGACTGAAACAAATAAAGAAGCAGAGGAATTCCCCAATCAAGGACTCTTAAGTGCATTCCAGTCAATATCTGGGGAAGATGCCAGGAAAATAAATATTAAAAAAGTAATATCCAGATACAGATCTCTTACCCTCACAATTTGGACCAGAATTTATTATTGCTAAGCAATAATTAAGTGACTCATGCCCAATTTTACATCCTTTTTTGCCGTAGTTATTAAGTGAATCACTGAAATTGTTAGGCGAACCATAGCAGTCATTACGTGAACCATGTAGTCATTAAATGGGTCTGGCTTCCCTCATTGATGTCGCTTGTCAGAAGCTGGCTGGGATGGTTGTACATGGTGATCACATGAACCCAGGATGTTGCAGCCATTGTAAATATATGCCAATTGCCAAGCGTCCAAATTTTGATTTTTATTCTAAGAAAGATGTAGCAGTTGTAAGTGTGAGCACCAATTGTAAATCACTTTTCTTCAGTGCTATTGTAACTTCAAATGATTGCTAAATGAATGATTGGAAGCCAGGACTACCTGTAGCCAATTTCATTTCCAATCAATTTCAGCACTTGGAATAAAAAACTTAAGGCTGCTGAGCAGAAAATGTCCTGAGCCAAACTGTCTGCTGTACTCTGAGCTCTTAAAGGTAGGCAAGGTCAGAGAACATTCCAATTATTCAAAACAACAGTCTGAAAGTCTGATACAGTTAGCCTATATTCCTTCTTATACCAAACAAAATCAATAATAGTTATTTTGAGTTTCTTTCTGATGCTTTGTATTTTCCCAGGACAATCGGATGTCATTTATCTCCCTTAATAGTTCATTGTTTTCTTCTCCAGAGTATACATTCCTTTGCATGTATTCTAGGCTTCCAATTTTTAATTGGTATTTAATGGGCATTCCCTATTGTAGAAATATAAAATTGTAATACGAGTGGATCAGCTAGAAAGAATGAATGATCCACAACCATAAGCAGATTTCTTTGCATCATTTCTGTATCTCTGAACACTCCTGGATGTAGAACAAAATATTAGCCACCTCTCTTGCAGCCACAACATGTTGCTGACTTGTTAAATATTATTCCAAGACCACTTTTTCAGAAGTTCTGTTATCAAGCAGGTATTCCTTATCAGTTGGTGGGATTCAAATTTTTTTACTACCAGTTCTGTGGACGTGATTTGGTGGACGTGGCAGGGGAAGGATACTGTAAAATCTCCATTCCCATCCAACTTCAAGAGAAGGTTACTGCAAAATTCCCATTTCCTCCCGATCAGCTGGGATTCAGGAGGCAGAGAATAGATAGGGCAGGGCCAATCAGAGGTATTATTTACTGGTTCTCCGAACTACTCAAAATGTCCGCTACTGGTTCTCCAGAACTGGTCAAAACCTGCTGAATACCACCTCTGTTCCTCATTCTATATGTCTACATTTGATTTTGTATTTGAATGCATTTTATTAATTTCTGTTAAATGTCATTCTACCACTAGCTGTTCTTTCTAATTCTGTGTCAATTGCAAAGTTGATAAGCATTTCTTAGTGCTCTTCAGCCAACATTAATGCAAATGTAGAAAAATACATAGCCAAAATTTATGTGATCTCATGTCATCACCGTTCGCTTCAATTTGATGAAAACTCTTTTAGTATACTATTGAAGGCAGTTTTGTAAAGAATTGACCATAACCTCCAGTCCATATTTGCTAATCAGAATGTTATGGAGTATCCTCTAATGGTTTTCTGAATTTAAGACAGTGTGTGCATGTGTGCAAGTATGCACACATGTGTGCGCACACACACACACAGGAGAGAGAGAGAGAGAGAGAGAGAGAGAGAGAGAGAGAGAGAGAGAGAGAGAGAGAGAGAGAGAGAGAGAGAGAGAGAGAGAGAGAGAGAGAGGGAGAGAGAATTTCCACAATTTGATTGGGAACTAACCTCTCAATCAAAAAAGAAGATTTTTTTTTCCTGGCAGAAAGTGGCAAGAATTGCTGGGAGAAAGTGGCAAGAAGGTGACAAGCAACAGGGAGAAACCAGAACTACTTAACCCATTTTTTGCATCTGTCTTTATACAAAGGGAAAAAACAGTCCAGCCAATGAAAAACAGCACTATAAAAAACAGATTAGGAACACAAGTTAAAATAGGAAAGAAAATGGTAAGTGAGCACCTGTCTACCCTAGACAGGTTCAAATCACCAGAACCAGATGGATTACATCCCAAGGAACTGAAGGAACTGGCAGATAGGATATCAGAACCACTGAACTATATTTTTCAAAGATCCTGGAGCACAGGGGAACTGCCAGAGGACTGGAAAAGAGCTGACATAGTTCCTATATTCAAAAATGGGAAAGGAAAAAAAAATAGATCCAGGAAACTACAGACGGATCAGCTTGACCTCAATACCAGGGAAGATTCTGGAAAAGATAATCAAACAATGAATCAGCAAACACCTAGAAGCAAACAAAGTAATAAGGAAAAGCCAACATGGGTTTGTCAAAAACAGATCATGCCAGACTAATCTTATTGCATTCTTTGACAAAGTGACAAAATTAGTGGAGTACAAAATGAAGCAGGCACAGGCTGGTAGAATTTTGTCAAGAGAATACGATGATCACAGCAAACACTCTTCCAACAACCCAAGAGATGATTCTACACATGGACATCACCAGACAGTCAACACAGAAATCAGATTGACTATGTGCTCTGCAGCCAAAGATGGAGAAGCTCTATACAGTCAGTAAAAACAAGACCAGGAGCTGACTATGGCTAAGATCATGACCTTTTCATTGCAAAATTTAGGCTTTAATTGAAGAAAGTAGGGAAAAGCACTAGGCCACTCAGGTATGAACTAAATCATATCCCTGATGAATATACAGTAGAGGTAACAAATAGATTAAGGAATTAGATCTGATAGACAGAATGCCTGAAAAACTATGGATCAAAGGTCGCAACATTGTACAAGAGGTAGCAACTAAAACCATCCCAAACAAAAAGAAATGCAAGAAAGCAAAATGGCTGTCTGAGGAAGTTTTAAAAATAGCTGAGAAAAGAAGTGAAGGGAAAGGCAAGGGAGAAAGAGAAAGATACACTCAATTGAATGCAGAATTCCAGAGAATAGCTAGAAGAGTTAAGAATGCCTTCTTAAATGAACAGTGCAAAGAAATAGAAGAAAACAACAGAATAGGGATGACCAGAGATCTCTTCAAGAAAATTGGAGATATGAAGGGAATGTTTCATGCAAAGATGGGCATGATAAAGGACCAAAATGCAGGGACCTAAGAGAGGCAGAAGAGATTAAGAAGAGGTGGCAAAATTACACAGAAGATCTATACAAGAAGGAACTTAATGTATCTGATAACCACAATGGGGTGATCACTGACCTCGAGTCAGACTTCCTGGAATGTGAAGTCAAATGGGCTTTAGGAAGTCCGAGCAACAACAAAGCTAGTGGAGGTGTCAGTATTCCAGCTGAGCAATTCAAAATCAATAATCAAAATCAAAAATTCAAAAGACGATACAATAAAAGTGCTACACTCAATTTGCCAGCAAATTTGGAAAACTCAAGAGTGGCCACAGGATTGGAAAAGGTCAGTTTACATTCCAATGCCAAAGAAGGACAATGCCAAAGAATGTTCAAACTACCGCACCAGTGGTGGGTTGCTACTGGTTCACCCCGGATAGGGTGAATGGTAGCAGCAGTGGGGGGACGATGCTTCTGTGCATGTGCTCATGAGCAAACCAGTAGCAACGGGTTTTGAAATCTATCCCTGTACCGCACCATTGCACTCATTTCATATACTAGCAAAGTTATGCTCAAAATCCTCCAACAGTATGTGGACCAAGAATTACCAGAAGTACAGAGAGTGTTTTGAAGAGGCAGAGGAACTAGAGATCAAATTGCCAAGATACGCTGGATCATGGAGAAAGCTAGGAAGTTTCAGAAAAACATCTACTATTGCTTCATTGATTATGCTAAAACCTTTGATTGTGTGGATCACAACAAATTGTGGCAAGTTCTTATTTGTCTCTTGAGATACTATATGCAGGTCAAAAAACAACAGTGAGAACTGTACACAGAACCACTGCTTGGTTCAAAATTGAGAAAGGAGTTCAAGGCTGTATACTGTCACCTGCCTATTTAACTTATATGCAGAGCACATGATGAGAAAGGCGGGGCTAGATGTATCACAAGTTGGAATTAAGATTGCTGGGAGAAATATCAGAATGGGACGACAGAGAATGAGGTAGCTGGATGGAGTGAAGGTGTGAGCTTAAATGGACTCTGGGGGATGGTAGAGGACAGGAAGGCCTGGAGGAACGCTGTCCATGTGGTCGTGATGGGTCAGACACGACTTCACGACTTACAACAGCAACAACAAATCAACACATTTGTTTAATACTCTAGATCATATCTCATTGGGGCCTAGAATTTTAAATTCATTAAAATATATAGAAATTACGAATATGTTTGTATTGACTTTAAGCTTTAGTCCTTTCCCATATAAGTATTGCTGGCAGTGTAATTCTGTATGTTTCCTTTTCAGAAAATACTAAACCAAAACTTAGAATGGTAGTTGTGTTTCTACATTACTAGACACACCTTTTAGATTTATTTCTTTGTAACTGCATGTCTGTTGGAACAAAGAAATCTGAAGACTAACTGGAATTGTGTTTGGAGAAATGCAAATATACTATTTCATACTATTGTTCTTTTAAATCTTCCACTTTATCTTTTTATACTGAGACACATTTTTATTATTTATCCTTGTTCTCTCACTGCATTCTTTAGCTGCTCTCCTAACCTTCCATTTGCTTCTTTCTTTCTGTCTCTTGGTTTTAATCTTTCACAACCATTTTATTTCCTTCTCTGCTTCTCATTGTAATAGTTATAATAACAATCCTTCTGGTAAGGTATACCAGTGTTTCTGTGGACAGAGTTTTGTAAAGAGATAGTCCTGCAGGAGAAGGGAAATTTATCTTGATTTTTCTTTTTCCTTGAAGCCACCATTTTCTCTGTTCCCTTGGATACATTCTATGGAGACTTTGGGAATCCTCCAGAACAAATTGACAAAATGATGCAGGGATGAATGGAAACAATTTCTTTAATGGGAACTATTTTCTGTACTCTGAGCCATTTACAAACATAAAGAAGATACTTCTTGTTGCTAGCAGACTGTAAATATAAAATTAAAAGCAATAATGTTTATGATATTTTAGCCAATTACACAGTGAGAATAGTTTTTCATCATTGTATCATATGCTTTGTCAGTAGAAAACAATTTGAAATGCTATCAACTAAAATGTTGTCTTTAAAAATACCACCACTTTCACTTTAGAGCCTTTGTATATATTTAACAAAGTATCCCTTCCAGCAAGCATTTGTAAAAAGTTAATCTTGAAATTGAGTCAAAATAATTTCTAAAGCACTTATCAACCCTTATTGCTGGAGGGAAAAATCCCACAATTGAGGAGAACAATCAAAATGAAATTAAATGGCCAGAGGAAAAAAAATATAAAAAGAAGACAATTTGCATTAAGCAATGAGTGATGCTTTTCTAAAGCCAAATGTATTAAAGAAAGATCAGAGCCTTTGATTAACTTAACCTTAACTATCACTGCTATCAAAATAATAAGTGGTGTTATGATTCATGTTTGCAACTGCCCACCATTTTCTGATGATCTAATGTAAATGTTATGCAGAAAGAGTAACAAAATAAGTGCTTACTACAATCCTAATTAACTGCTAATGCATTTAAGGTGAACCTGTTGTTTTTTTTAAAAAAAATTCTGCAAATGCATAATAAAAACAGTTTGAGTGGAAAATTCAATATCCTTTTTAGGAAGCTGACTCCTAATATATATGAATGGAATGTTCATCATTTTTTTGCTGCTTTTTTCCTCTGAAGGACATTAAGGAACTCATTAAATTTGCCATTGAAGCAGAGACTTCTAAACTACAGCAGGACAAGACTTTTTATTGATGTAAGTGGGAGTGGTAGATAGTGACAAGAATGTTAAACACTAAGGAATATGTATCAGACCAGTAAGCAGAAAGATTAAATATGTTTTATTTAAGATCTGGGTAAAATAATATTTATCCTTATACTAAAAATATCTGTTTATACAATGATATGAAAATTAGTAGTAATATAACTGAAGTAAGCCTCAGCTTCTTTGTAAATTACAACATGTAATATATGACATTAATAGAAGGAGGTATAGGTCAGTCTAAAAACTTTTCAGTTTCCTATAAATAAGTTTCCCAGATTTATATATGCATTTTGAAGAGTTCTCTGTCTCTCTTATTTATCCATCCACCCATCGATCCTTATTCACTTTCTCTTTCTCTATTTGATACCATTTTATCTTTTTTTTACAGTAATTATCTTTTTTAATCACAAAATATAACAAATAATTACTAATATTGGGAAAACATGAATTACATCAATTTATTTATCAGCTTGGTTCTTTTTTTGCAGACATTTCATACCCAACCCACATAACATTATGATGTTATCTAGTTTAGGTAATGAAACATCTGTAACAACCAAGGTCAGAAACCACCAAGGATTCTCTTCAATCAATATCAATTTGTTTAAAAATGTGGATATGACAAAAATAAATTATACAGTATCTCTATATCACTATATATAATATATTGTTTTAAGTCAAAAAACAGAACCTGTCAGTCACAGTGCCAAATATGTACTGTATATCAGGTAACTTTGGAACTAATATAAATGTTTCTTGATTATGATATTGCAAATGTGTAATAGTAATATATTTTTTACTGGATTTGACTATGTCCCAGAAGTCTCCCTTCAAATGAAGGTTCATGTGTTGATAATAAACCCAGCTAGATCATCTTAATTATTTAGACCTTATGATATAAATTCTAATGCAGCGAAAATAGGTGCTTGCATCTCATGCTGTTTACCTATTGTTTTGGAAGAATTGTTAAATGAATGGGATGATTCTGAATTAGTTGGAGTTCCACACATTGGTGCAGTCCATTAATCTATGAACTATGGCCAACTAGAGTTATAGAAAATATTTACATTTAAAAAAAAATTGTAATATTGCTAGATTATTAAATTTCCAACACTTCTCACGTATTCTTAAATTTCAAACACTTTTAACACTAATTCTTTGGGTTAAGATATCAATTAATATAGATATCCCAGATACTGATTTACCAACCTTGAATAATCAATATATAAATCATTACAATTGGACTGATTGTCAAAAAGGCCCTATTAAAAGCCAGATCACAAAAACAGAACAACACAATACCTCTGATTGTTACCTACGGCTCACAATTGTCCAAACACATCATTAATAATATAAAGCCTATACTGGACATTATGCTTTCTCAGACATTTGGTAGCATACTCATATTGCATTCAGGCAACCACCCACGCTCAGGCAGGTTCTTATAATCAACAAGAAATTACATGAAAATGGTACTAACATGGAAACCAGACCCTGTAACAAACCAGATACCAGCTTTAAATTCATACCAACAGTACAATTATATGCTTCAATAGCTTCAGAAACATGTTTAACATTCCAGGACATACTATTACAGATTTCAGAGTAGCAGTTAATACTATTTTTCTTTAGGTGTGAGATGGCTGAATTTGCATATAACCATAGGTTATCTCAGGTCTGAACAAATATAAATAGATTTTTAACACATTATAATTGCTAATTGATAAGGTACCTGTAATCTGTTCTTCATGAAACCATCATCTTTATAGCTACTTTTTCTTTCCTCCCTCTTACTTGACTTAAGCTACTCTGTGCATCTGATGAAATCAGCTGAACTTCACAAAAGCTTATAACCTATAATAAAATTTGCTGGTTTTAAAAGGGACTATCATACACTTTCTGATTTTGATTACTACAAACTAATTGTCCTCTTCCCATGCATACTTGCACTTCATCTTCATCTCTCTTTCTTTTTCTTTTTTCTTGTCATATAAAACAAGTTATATCTTAAACTGTAGTGTCTCAAAAATATCATTTAACATTAGTTCAGGAAATCAGACTAGAAATGCCAATAGTCCGTGCCTTTCTAAGCTCCATTTTAAATTATAATTAATTTTTTTTTGTTCCAGTAAAGGAAAAAGCTTTAAACCTGATGCCTCCAAATAAACAGCAAACTCAACCATAGAGAGGGTATAACACGCAAGGACTAAAAGCAGGCTAAAGATACAGTTTGATGCACAATTCAATTAAATTTAAATAGATTTAGCCCAACTGCTGCTGTCAACAGCTGCAAGTCAATGTTCTACATGGGCCAATGGTGCATTCATTACTACCTACCTATAGAATGCTTTTTTTCCCCATTTCAAAGACAGCAGTGAATAACTCTACTTCTCCTGGAAACTCTTATAGAACCAAAGGAAATAAATGGTATGGGTGTTTTATATAAATGAATAATGTTCTTACATTTTTCCTGGACTTTTACAACTAGGAGATGTCATAGAAAAATGTAGTATAAAATAACAGTAGAGAATATTGGAATTGTAGCACCAGAAGCATTGATTCTCTGTACCCTTTTAACATAATATCTAATAAACATGTTAAAAATAGAGATAGTAAGCAGAGGCTTTTTCTTTTCATGATTGAATTCTTGAACTATTCCCTTCAGTCTATTCAACCGTCTTTCTTTCCTTTCTTCCTACCAGAGAACTCACTTTTTCCCCCCTGAGCATGAAACTGTCTCAATAAAATGTATTTGTTCTGAACCTTAAGCAGTTATCTATAACTGTTCTATACTCTAATAGAATAGATTTAGCTATAAATGTATTCTTTGTCCTTATATAGATCCCAATGAATGAACTGAAGAAGGCTATCCGGGATTACTAAAATTTTCCCTTGTACAAAATTTGTTCTTGGAGATCTAGCTTATGTACAAGGATTCTCTAAATAATTGTTGCCATAATGGATTGTCAAAAATGGTTGAAAGGATATTGTTTTCTCAACTGCAAGCCTAGTCTTAAACCATTTTAAGGGTGCATTGTCCAGCCACATCTCACTATGCTTGTTTTGTTTTGTTTTTTGTTTTGACCAGTCAGTCATGTCCAACTCTTGGTGATTTTTCAGGCAAGGGTTCTCTATGTTACCCTGTCAAGCATAGCTTTTTTCTTGTTCCACTAACCATTCCTAGCATTATTGGCTTCTCCAATGAATTTGCATACATGACGTGGCCAAGTAAATTAGATGTAGTCTTAGAATGTGTCTGTGTTATATGATTCATCACCTCTCTGTTGGTTGCTCTGGCTAACCATGGTATAAGCAGTAATTTTGCCAGCACCACAGTTAAAAGGCATCAATTCTTCTATAATCAGCTGTTCTTTATATTCAATTCTTATACTCATACATCATTATAGGGAAAACTATTGTTCTAACTAGCCTTAGAGTATAGATGCATTAGGGTATATCAATATCTCTGCTTTTCCAGATCTTATTCACGGTATAGATCACATTGTAGTGTGGTCTAAAGTACTTCGGGAGTAGAACTATCATCATGGATTTTTTGATCCAAAGAAGATACATTCTTTAACTAATTCAATTTCCTCCTTTTAAACATCTCATGTCTATCTGAAGCTATTGTCATTATATTTGTTTTTCTGATGTTAAGACTCAATTGTACTTTTTTACTTTCGTCCTTGAATTTCCAAATCATTTTTTCTTGTTGTTGTTAGTTGAGAAGTCGTGTCCGACCCATCGCGACCCTATAGACAACTTTCCTCCAGGCCTTCCTGTCTTCTACCTGGACACCATTTAAGCTTATGCCGACTGCTTCAGTGACTCCATCCAGCCACCTCATACTCTGTCGTATGCCCTTCTTCTTTTGCCCTTAATCCTTCCCATAATTAGGCTCTTCTCCAGTGAGTCCTACCTTCTCATTAGGTGGCCAAAGTATTTCAGTTTCATCTTCAGGATCTGGCCTTCTAAAGAGCAAGCATTTTTTCTAGGTCTTCCTTATTTTCAGCCAATAGTGTTGTATCATCTGTGTACCTTAAATTGTTTATGGTTCTACCCTCAATCTTCATTCCAACATCAGTTCCACATGATCATTTCAGCATACATATTGAACAAAAATGGTGATAAAATACATCCCTTACTGATCCTGAACCAATTTGTGTTGCCATAGAGTATTCTCAGTGTTGCCTCCTGTTCAATATACAGTGATCTTATAAACCTGATCAGGTGGGTTGGGACACCAAGGTCGTGCAAAGCCACCAATGGCTTATTGTGTTCTAAACAGTCAAAAGATTTTCTATAATCTATAAATCACATATATAGATCTTTTTCCATAATTCATCTAATGTGCCTTTTCTATAATTCATCTAATATTAGCAATATGATCTTGAATGCTATGCCCCTTTCTAAAGCCAGCTTGTACATCAGGTAACTCTTGATCAATAACATTCTGTAATCTCTGTTTAATGATCCTTAACAGAATTTTGCTTCCATGAGAAATCAATGCAATCATGTGATAGCTGGAGTAGTTTCTGGCATCACCTTTCTTTTCTAATGGGATAAAAACAGATATTTTCTAGTAAATTGCCATTGACATGTAGATCCTATCTCTTGTCACAGGGCAGTGATGATGTTAACTGGCACTGGTCTCAGTAATTCTACGCATTAATACTGGGGGCTTTCAAGTTCTCTGTGGCCCTTTCTACTTCTTCTTTCAAGATGTTTGGTTCTTTAATAATTGGGCTGTTTGGTTCCTTATTAATTGGGCAGTTGTAAGTCAAACTGCTATAGGGTCCATCTGTATATTCTTTCTACCTCTTCTTGATCTTCGGCTGGTCTCTTAGTATGTTACCTTTGCAGTTCCTTGCCAAGCTAAAAAGCTGGATTGCATCATCTTGTCTATGACAAATATGTCCCTTCCTGTTAGCTTCTTCCAGATATTGACACTACTCCTCCCACTGCCTATTTTTGTCTTTCCTGGCTTCATGTTGGAAAATTGCATTCAGCTATTTAACTTCATTCTTATTACCTTTGGCTTTGACCATCCTTTACAGATAAGCTATTTTGATGGTGTCATCAAATAACCATTTGTTTGTTCTCTTTGGATTTTGGTGTGACACATGCTTTCCAGCAATTTCAATGTTGGTATCTTGGATTTCTCACCACTGTTTCTTTTGGATCTTTTACTTCTAGTTTCAGTGGTTCAAACCTATTCTCAACTTCTATGGCATACATAGGTGAGATATTGTTCACATTAAATTTTGCAGGGATAGTAACTTTTTTTCACTTTCCACAGTTTGAGTTTCAGTTTAGGCCTTAAAGCTGATGGTCTGAGCTACAATCAGTTCAAGGAAATGTAATAATAATAATAATAATAATAATAATAATAATAATAATAATAATAATAATTTTATTTATATACCGCCCATTCTCCCGAAGGACTCAGGGCAGTGTACAGCCAAAATTAAAATACAAACATACAAATATACAATATCTAGTTAAAATTAATTTAAATCATTAAATAGTTTTGGCCGAATTTTAAAACCCAAAATTAAAACCCAATTTAAAATCAATCAATTTGATTTTAATGTCTTAACAGATGCAACGAACCTTTCCAGAATTGTTGCCATAAAATGAAGTCTAACTAATTTTTATGTTGTCTGTTTGGTGCTGTCCATGTGTAGAAATATTGCTTGTGTTAAATAAACCACATGATAATTATGCTGAAATGATTTTCCTGGCAAAATTGCAATAGACAATAGCCAGCTTCATTCTGTTCACCTAGCCCAAACTATTCTTGCAACTTTTCCTTGTCCTACTTTTGCATTGAAATCAGCCATAATATAGAAAAGATCTTTTTTGGTATTTGCTTGGCAGTACATTGAAGCTCACTGCAAAAAAGTTCAATTTCATCATCATTTGAGTCTAAAGTGGAATATAGATTTGTAGTATGGTGAAGTTGAGTGGCTTGTCTCGAATTTGAATAGCTATTATATGATCGCTGTACGCTCTAATTCTCAACACATTTAGCTATTTGTTTGGTTAAGCAGAATGCAACTACTTTTTGTCTGGTCATTTACAGAAATGTAAACCACAAACTCATCTGATTTGAATTAACTATTGCCTCTTCAGTTTAACTCACTGATGCCAAGGAAGTTCACTCTAATTATTTCTCTTTTTACAATTTCTCTTTTTACAATTTTGAGTTTCCTAAGGGACATGCCTCTATTATTCCATGTTCCAATTTGGTATAACTTTATACAGCATAGGTGACCTCTTTCACCATCTATTGTTGGGCTTTTCAAAGACTTTCTTTCAACAACCATTGCTTTCACTACCCTTCCCCATGAAACAAACAAAATGTTTAAAAGTTATGATATTTATATAATTAGTTACCAAGCACATCTTAATTATATTAAAGTAACCAAAATATCTTTATAATCCCCAAGCCATGTCACAACTTTTGAGCATCTCTAATGTTTGGAAATGGAAAATGGAAACATTTGACATGCCCTACCCCCATTTATCCGGGCTTGGTATCGGCATATGGTTGATGAGTCAATATATGGCTGAATTCACTATGTATTATTCATCCATAATTATACAAAAAATATCTATAGTATTATGATGGATTGAAGCCATCAGTTGTGAGCCAAATTTAACAGATTTTTGTAATCAATTTATCATTGCATAAACAAGACACTTTTATAGTAATAATGGAGAATCTAATAGTTTGAAATGGATTATCAGATTTTTTTCTATATGCAGGTCTCTATAGTAAACCTAAACTTTAGAATAATGTTCTTCAAAGTTGATAAGGAACCCACTACAGTGTGACTAATCTTCAATAAACAACCATTAATAAATATGTTTCATGTAATATGTTTGAAGAAAATGCTACAATTAAATTTACAGTAACACATTTTGTACAATGTAAATAGAAATGGCATGTTGAAATCCTGGATGATTCAGTTTTAAATTCATAAAATGTTCTGAATAGTATTAAATAATAAGTTTGAAAAAGAGGCCTACAAAATGTATGACAGAGATGAAAATAAGGAATAGTGTAAAGAGCGAAGCAGGTATTTAAAACATATTAAATCATCAAAGAAATATTCATTTCAAGATGAGAGCTTTTGGAAACTTGCACTTTCCAACTGATTTTTTTTTTTTTTTAAAGGAACAGATCTTCCTAAACATATATCTATCAGGGAAGTACTGGCAAAGATGATTGACAGCAGAAAACCTTCACAAACTAGGTCAAACTTCTATGAAGATGTCAGTTCAGTTCACAATGTACTTTTGAATTCACCATTTGCAGTGTTCATATTCTATTTCTTGAATTCATATTTTTCTGAAGAATATTGTTCTTAAAAAAAAACATAAGATCCCCGAAGCATATTTTAAACCTATGTCTTCTGCTATTTTTCTTTCCCTTTTTTCATAGTTTAGCCTGTCACTTATAAACAGTCATTTTTAAACTGTCAAAGTATCCTTATCTTTCTTATTTATGAAGCCCAAGATGGGCTTCCACAGAAAGTATTTTATTGATTATTATGCCTTTCATGAGGCTTTGATATAAATGCAGTGACTTCATTTTAAGATAAATTAATAGAACAATAGTCTATTGGTTTGTGACTGTATTCATTTAATTGCCAATCCACATTCAAGTAATAAATTAGAGAACTTGAAGCTAACTGACTATATTGCTTGAACTGCATAGATAGAAGCAATCCACTTATTCAGCCCTGCATAGAGCTGAAATTGATTGATTTGATTCAAACCAAACCAATTGTAAAATATTAATTTGTATAACTATATGTCAAAAAAGATTAATTTGATTAATAAATTTAAAAAGCACAATTTATGTGATCTATAATTTTATTTACTTAATACCTGTTCCCACTTTGATGAACTTTAATTTTAATGAATTTTAATGAATTCTCTTTCATCTAGACACCCATATTTTTAAACTAGAAATGTGATATCTTACTTACTAGAAAATGACAATTACACAATGTTATTAAGAAATTCTTATAGTTTGAGATATGGCCTATTCATTATAATGTATGTTACATTTTTTCTTAATTAAATAGTATTTCATTATTATGCTTTTTTGTTAAAAACTAACAAATGAAGCCTGAAAATGAAGGTTGAAGAAGATTCCTAACAAAACTATACTTAAATGTGAAACTTCATAAGGACTAAATAAGGCAAAACAGACCTACGTATCTACTTTGATCTAAAAGCTAAATGTTGCCAATTAGAAACAAGTATTATTGATTATTAATAATCTTTTATTTGTTTACCACCTATCCCTTTAAAACAAAGTGAAATAAAATTCACATTCATTTTCTAAATTCAGCATTTTTTGGCCAGATAATTGTACATGGGGTTTGTGATTTTAGGCTTCTAAATTCGTTTGTGACTTCATTTCTACTTTCACTGCATACTCTCCCCTGATGAAAAAAGTTATATTAATACTAGAATGGAATAACAGAGTTGGAAAGGACATTGGAGGTCTTCTAGTCCAAACCCCTGCTTAAGTAGGAAACCCTACACCACTTCATACAAATGGCTATCCAATCTCTTCTTAAAAACTTTCAGTATTGGAGCATTTACAACTTGTGGATGCAAGTTGTTCCACTGATTAATTGTTCTAACTGTCAGAAAATTTCTCCTTAGTTCTAAGTTGCTTCTCTCCTTGATTAGTTTCCACCCATTGCTTCTTCTCCTACCCTCAGGTGCTTTGGAGAATAGCTTGACTCCTTCTTCTAACAAACCACAAAACTTGAACAAACGTTTAAATTAATTTATTTAACTTGTTTCTTCCATTCATATGTAGTGCTGACATGGAACTTCATTTATGAAATTTCTATGAGTTATAGCACAAACAGGTATACATGACATTAGAATAGAAAATTATATGACACTTATATTGATCCTTTCATTGATATAAATATGATCAAAGAAGACTTAATAGTTCTGTTACTATAATTCAATGCCCAAACAATTGTTGAAGGAGTCTCTATACCATTCAAGACAAATGGCCGTCCAATCTGTTCTTAAAAATCTCCAGTGATGGAGCACATAAAATTTCTGAAGGCAAGCCATTCCACTGATTAATTGGGCAGCAATAGAAATTGTATGAATGAATGAACAACTCAAGGTAGCATATATTTTATACTCTTTCCTCCTTTTATTTTGTCCACAATAACAAATTTGTTATTGTGTTTGTTATTATTTGGGCTGAGAGATAGTAACTGGCCCAAAGTCTCCCAGCTGACTTTCATGGCTAAGGTGGGATTAGCATTCACAGTCTCCCAGTTTCTACCTGGTGTTTTAACCACTAGATCAAACTGGCTTTCACAAAACCAAACTGGTTCTCAATACATTGTGGTTAATCATTTTGATAACAGTTAAACATTTTAACATTTTTAGCCATGACTTTTGGACAGGGAATATGACTGTTGTTAACTAACAATTTCTGGCAGCTTTTATGGGTTCTTTCCCAGAGATAACTAGATGTGAGATTGGGCTATCGGGATCACTGGAATCATAGCTTACTTATCTTTCAGCTTGCAGTGTAGCAGCATTTCTGCCCAAGTTCCATGATTCTGTATCTGAGTTGCCAGTGGAGTTCCCCAGGCTTATGGTCCTGGAGAATTTCAAATTGTCTTTTTTTCAACCCAAGGGTCAATGCTAACTTGGAGTTCATGGCTCTCTAGCCCTGCCAGCTGGATTCCCAGCTGTTTATTTCTCTATAATGAGAGCTAACCCTAGAAATGCATGGATATATGGTTTCTAGAACTACAACACTCAACTATCAACTTCAAATCTCATATATAGTACCAAGAACTCTATTATGATTAAAGTATTAATACAGATAAATACTGCCAGTACCATATTTCAATGACATACAAAAAATAGTTTGACCATATTAAACATTTACTTTAATTCAAATGCTAACATAATTCAACATAAAACTAGGTTTTCTGCTAAAGAACATTTTGGGCCAATTATGCTAGCAAGACTAATTCTTTTACTGCATTTCTGTTTCCTATTTTATGCCACTTGTTAAATTGGAACAGCCTATAATATATCATGCTCACCACTTGTACAATATTAAACTCTTGTCTGAGAGACATGGTAAAGGCATACTTCATTTGTGCTCTGTTTTCTTACCACTTACAGAAGGTGTTACAGAAAACAATTCAGACAATTATGTAATGGCTTTTTGAGTGGAGTCCTTCACCTTTAGATTTTTAATGAGCTGTCCAAGTGTTATACCACTTTGTTATTTACCCTTGACATAAATTCAACTCTCTTTATGATTTTAATTAGATGCATAGCAAAAACATCATCAATTTATATTAGATATTCCTTAGCTCCCTTTATACTAATCTCTCAACTAAGTAACATCAACCTCAAAGAACCCGAAATGTTAATTTTTATTGATAGCTATCATTAAAAACAAGCATAATGTACACACACACACACACACACACACACGTATGTGTCTGTGTCTGTATCTATGTCTATGTATGTATGTGTATATATATAATGATTCTTGTCATACCTGGTAGTTTTCTTTATTACTTTTCTGTTGCATAAAGTGTTATATTATATAAGCAGTGGGGCTTTACTCTGTTTATATACATTGAAGACTAGAATATCATTTTTGAATAGTTTAAGACAGGGTAGGATACAATCCAAAATTACTGACACAATTGTTACTATATGATAACCTTGAATGCAAAGTGATTGATAACACTTAACTTTCTGGCAGTTTCAAAGGAATACAGGAGTAGATAAGGACACATCCACTTTGTTATCTTGATAATGGACAAGATACAGGATGAAAGGCACAGCACAGTGCAAAAAGAACCCCCCCCCCAAATGACTGGCTTTATTTCTGTAACTCATATAACGTGCAAGAAAAAGAAAACACAACCATAAAGTACTACTCTACCTTTTCTTCTGTTTAATTCCATATTAATAAATTGCCGATAAATTTCACCTATTTAACTTCTCCTTTGAATCAGTTTCTCTGAAGACAAATGTCTTTGTATTTCATTGTATATGAAAACCAATAATTCTGAGATTATCGTTCTAGAAATTTCTGCAGTCTTCTCAGAAAACAACAAATGTAAAATGATTTCATTTGACATGCCTGCCATGAAAGCTACTAAAACAGTTAAAACTTCACTCAAGGGGAAAATTAGTGTGATATCTACTTCAGGTGAATACTGATATCAATATCACTTTGTTGGCCCAACTAACTGCTACCTTTTATGATTAGAACTGGGTGTTTAGATTAGTTTTCATGCTGTGCTAAATTTTCACCAGCATTTTTAATCATCGTAATTTCATATAAAGGACATGATTAATTGCTCGATTGTTTGTTTGTTTGTTTGATTATTGATTGATTTATAGAAAGACAGACAGACAAACCAGACAGATATCTTCCAACTTTAGCAAAATTTTCACAAATATGTTTTAGGATCCTGGCATTTATTTGGATACATATATTTTGTATGTTTACTTTATATTATACAATTGCCACTCCAACAATATCTGAAGACTCCTATGTTCCTATTAAATTCCATAATAAGACATAGGTATCCAATAAGACTGGATGCAGAAGGATGAAAGATTATGTAACAAATAATAACAGTTCTAGCATCACTGCCCAGTTTTCATCTACAAAATAAAAAAGCAGAAAAAAGAAAGGATTTCTAAATAATTTACAGCTAATGTAGAGTATTTGTCTTAATGTCTTAGCTCTAAAGTAAACACAAATTAGGGAGGAGAGGGGATGCAAAGATTCTTATACACAGGAAAAACAATTACATGAAATTTGGATTAGTTAAAATAAAATGTAAAATATGTTATTTTGGCAACGATAAAGAATTTGAGGGAACCAAAATGCTATCAGGGATTATTCCTGATTACTGGATAAATTGGTACAATTCCTTAACAGAAAGTCTGGACAACAAAATGTTGCAAATTATGATGGTGGCTAAGGAGAAAGATTTTTGTGAACTGGTAGTGAAGGTAAGTGAATACCACTACTGGTAGAGACTCTGAGAAAGATAAAAAGGACCGTTCCTTATTCTGGAATTAAGTTTATCGTGTAAATGATAAAATAATTCAGTATTATAAGACTTCTCTTCTGGTAAGTTAGCAATAATTGAAGAGCATGTGTGCCAAAAAAAGTACTGATCATTAGTGACCTCACTGACTCAATCCCGTGTCCTAACAGGGAAAGACAGAAAAAGAAGAAGCAAATGTGTTAGACGACAACAAAGCACTAAGGAAAACTAATGATGTCTATATTCAATTAGTGAGAACTTGCAATGATTAAAGGGCCACTGAGAATACAGTGTGCAAATACACAAAGGTAACAAAGTGAGACAAGTATAATGATGTTAAGGTAATATATTGAAAGAGATAACACTAAAGGACTGTCTGAAATTGATTAACAGATAACTTAACAGCTTCCAGAAAACTGGTGAAAATCACATTCTTTGCAAATGAATATTCTGGAAGGTAATCTAATGTCTGAAACTTTCTTTATAGTATGCTATTCTGGTATCTTGAACAATCTTTTAGATATTGTGTCCCACTAAAGAATTTTATATAAGTATTTAGAAAGACTCTTGTTCTGGAGCAAAATAAAAGATTGCAATTTTTTTTATGTCTTCCTCTTTTCCTCCTGGGTGTGTTTTTCAAATGGTTATTTTACCATTAATTATTTTATTTACTAAAATCTTAAAAAGTCTCCAGATGGTATGCGGATGAGGAGAGTAAACAAGCTAGCATTAAAAAGAATTGTTGTATTGCAAAATTTGTATGAATTATTTATTTTGAATATGCAAAATATATTAGCATATTATTTTATTCATATTCATGCAGTATGAAGAGTTGCATATTTCAGATGCCATAAAAGATGGGAAGAAAGTTCCTAAAACTTAAAGTAAAGGTGTTTGTATTGTAAATTTAGAGACATATACAGTTAGGTATATCGTTACACAGTTAGGTATATAGGATATCTTACTACAATATAAACCATTATTTATTTATTTATTTATTTATTTATTTATTTATTTATTTATTTATTTATTAGTTTGATTTATATGCCACCCTTCTCCGGAGACTCAGGGTGGCTTACAATGCTTTTAAGCAATAGCCTTCATACTTTTGTATATACCTGCTTAGTAGGGCTTTTGAACCCCCGAAGCGGTGTTCTGTTTTATACAAAGTCAGCTTATTTCCCCCAGAAACCGGGTCCTCATTTTACTTACTTCGGAAGGATGGAAGGCTGAGTCAATCTTGAGCCTAGTGAGAATTGAAATTGCAGTAATTGCAGGCAGCTAGCAGCTAAATACTACTTTAACAGTAGTTTAGTCCACTGCACCACCAGGCTCCTTACATATTTGTTCTTGACTACCCAATAAGCATGTCATAGTGACATGTCTTGTATTAAAATATAGTGCAAATATATATTTACTCATTATTTAAATTGATTTAATGGATGTAGAGTAATAGTGCAATGATCTGAAGCTATAAAGTAGGTACTTAGAGTTGGATTTTTTGTACCCACTCTCTGTCTTTTAGTAGGCCATGACCTCAATGATCTATGTGCTGTGACTTGTAGAGGGCCAGATGGTTAGTGCATGACAGGAGGGAAAACTCAGTGAAGGGTGAATTTCTATGCAACTTATAGCTCATCTAGATGAACCTTAGTGCTTCTTCCTAGCTACAGTATTACTGTAAGATGAATGTTAGGCCATGAAAGGGCATAGGTAGAGCATGCCATTCTCCAAAAATCAATTTTCTGAAGTGAACTTGAAGTTTAGCTGAGGCAGCTCTAAAAAATAAAAGGTGCTAAATCAGATGATGTTTTGCTCCTGACTAACTTCTAAGTTTCTTTAAAGTTGTGAACGTTGAAAGTATATTGTTAAAAAATGAACAGCAATTGCTCAAATCTAAATAGCTTTGTGAAAAGAAATATTCAAGAATATACATTTCATATTTCATGTAATCCACTGACTGCAATCAAAAGGTCAACCTCTGTTGTTTTATAAAGAAAAAGCATGTGAATAATGGTGAAATACTATTTACATTTATGGATAGTATGTGTTGGGAATCATGCTACATTGTAAAAATGTGAAGCTAGGGTTATAGTTCTGTTTTATAATGTCTTTTACATGTACATATTCTTATTTTCATTACAATTTATTCATGGGTCATTATTTTAAAGAATAGCAAATAAGAAATAATGACAATATCATAGCTTTAAGTTTTGTACATTTGAAAGCTTGTTATTAAATTTAGAAATATATTATCTGGCACAGTAGTATATAAATGTTTATAACGGTTAAATGTTTATAACGGTTTTGTATTGTTTTGCTCTCAGTAAGACCCAAACAGCCAAGTTTTAAAAAAGATTTATAATTTACTGAATCTGATAAATTAGTACATTTTTGATTGATACTAAATAGCTTTTTAATGTCCATACCTCAACATTAATGTTCCAGTATTTTATGGAATATTATGGCATTCACAAAGATTAGGAAGACTGAGTTAAGTTTCTATTTCATACATCTCAACAATTTTTAAAAACAGTAACTTTCCAATAATGCATGCATTGTGCATTATCCACTCCAATTCTCTTAGCTTCTAGCTGTTTCCTTTTTATACTGTGTAGGCTATCATGGCCAGCATTTGTTGGATACTATTGAATTGGGCTCCTCACCAACCTATTTTAGTTCAAAACCAGTTCAGCTAAAGATCAATCAGAAGTCAGGTCCCCATAAGTCTCTGCTCAGTTTCCTGTGGTCTTGCATAGTAAATCAACTGCCTCTGAAGATGCCAGCTACATTTGCAGGTTAAATGTCAGGAAATCTTTCTAGACCTAGTAACTGTATCATGAAACCCAGCACTGTTTTTTTGGGTTGTTGTTGTTGTTTAGCCATTTTGAAGCATATGGCATCAGAATAAATTACCAGATAAAGCTAGTCAGAAGCTCCTCATAAATCAATGAAAATAGTAACTGTTGGAAAACAGGAAAGCTTTAAAAATAAAATAAAAAGGACTCTGCCCTAATGTAAATGGAGATACAATCATTCTAAATAAGAAATAATCCAATTGCAAAATTCCTGTAATCCCCAACCCCCCTTTTTTGCAATGTATCTTGCTATGAAGGAGAAGGTGCTATGTAAAGAGCCGAGGTAGCGCAATGGTTAGAGTGCAGTACTGCAGCTACTTCAGCTGACTGCTAGTTCAGCAGATCAGCGGATCAAATCTCACCGGCTCAAGGTTGACTCAGCCTTCCATCCTTCCGAGATGGGTAAAATGAGAACCCAGATTGTTAGGGGGCAATATGCTATTTAGCATACTGTCTTTGGTGTAAGCCGCCCAGAGTCCTCAGAAAGTGGGCAGCATAGAAATATGTCTAATAAAATAAATAAACAAATAAACAAACAAACAAATAAATAAATAAATAAATAAATATAGGTTAAAAAGATAGATAGATAGATAGATAGATAGATAGATAGATAGATAGATAGATGAGAGAGAGAGAGAGAGAGGGAGAGAGAGAGAGAGAGAGAACACTAATTATGCTTGGAAATAACTTTCCCAGAATTACAGGGTTGGAAGGGACATTTTAGGTCACCTAGTCCAAACCCCTGCTCAAGCAGGAGACCCTATAATGTTTCTGACAAGTGGCTGTCCTGTCTCTTCTTGAAAACCTCTGAAGATGAAGCACCCATAACTTCTGAAATTCATTGGTTGATTGTTCTCACTGTCAGAAAATTTCTCCTTATTTCTAGGTTGAATTTCTCCTTGATCAATTTCCATCCATTGTTCCTTGTCTGGTCTTTGAGTGCTTCATCCCCCTCCTCTCTTGTAACAGCCCCTAAAAAAATGGAACACTGCTATCATGTCAGCCTTGGTCCTTTTCTTCACTAGCTATGTTTGTAAGAAGGTCAGAAAAGTTGGTCACATGAGCGGCATAAACTACAACCGTCATAAATATGAACCAGTTGCCAAGCATCTAAATTTCAATCATGTGACCATGGGCATGCTGCAATGCTTGTAAGTATAAAAAATGGTCATGTCACTTTTTTCAGTGCCATTGTAACTTTGAACAGCACTAAAATAATAGTTGTAAGTCGAGGCCTATCTGTAGCAAGCCATTCGTTATGTCATTATTCAATATTTCAATATATTATTCTAATGCCAATCACAATATCAAACATACAAATTAACTCTATTAATATTCTTGCTTTCATCCAATCTTTATGATTCTAGTATTAATACACATGTTTATATTAAAATATGTTGCTTTCATTATTTAATTGTTCAATTATTTAGTAGCAAGTGGATAAATACAATTTCTTTTAGTTAAAAGTTACGTGAAAAGGTCAAATATGAAATAAATAAAAATCCTCCTCCTGCGGGAACAAAAGTATAGCCCAAAAGAAATTCTGCATTTTGTCAGCTACAGCTTGATGAGACAGGATTTTTGTTTGGAAATAAATTAGAATATTTCTCAAATGGCAAAAAAGTGACCATCTGAGGATACAACTGACATGACTGCTCAGTATATACTTGACATGAGGATGTTTGGTGCATGGGGATAAAGAAGATTTACTCAGAACTACTGACAGTCTGTATTCTTCATACTCATGCATCAAACATTTCATGCTCTAAATTAATTGCATATAGGATGTGCTTGTTTAACCGACAGTGGACAATTTGTAATTTACTACCTGTTTAAAGATTTGTGTATTCTCTTTCTGGTATTCTTTTTTATGCATTATATCTTCCCTTCCTTCCTTCCTTCCTTCCTTCCTTCCTCCCTCCCTCCCTCCATCCATCCATCCATCCATCCATCCATCTATCTATCTATCTATCTATCTATCTATCTATCTTCTCACTCTTTCTTCTTTCTCTCTCTCACAGAGACACAAATTTCACAAACATAAAATAAATAAAGGTACTGTCTCTTTATACTTTACTTTGATATTTTGGGACACTGAAAAATGACTGTATGCTTTATTCTTATTGTCTTTCTTATTCAAGAGAGAAAAATATTCTTGAATTTCTGAAATTTCAAGTTTATTTAAGGTGTTTTACTAAAGGCACCTAAGGGGTTTTACTAAAGGCACCTAAGGGGTTTTACTAAAGGCATCTAAGAGATACAAGTCACCTAAATTGAGGTGCTTCATCTCTTACATGTATAATGAACAATTTAAAACTATTTTGAAAATGAACAATAATATAAATATGGCATTTTTATACCCACCAGGAAAGCCTTTCAGATTTCATGCAAGCACATGTAAGAATGTAAGAGCATTCATTTTAATTCAGACAAGATCTGTCTTTGACCATCTTAACCTGGATATTTAGCATGTTACAAACTGGTTATTAGCTAATATTTATTTGTGTAGTATTCCATCCTAAAGGACAAACCTTTGTATCAGAGTTTCTTGCAAAATTCAAATCCAGAAAGCACACACAGGCAGACTGATGCAGCAGGATTCATTAACTTCTTTATATACATATAAATACATGAAGATAAATGTACAATACCAATATAGCAGTTACAGCTTCCAATGTAGCAGTTAAAAGCAAAACACAAGGCAGGAGAGAACAGTTAGTTTCATTTCAGCAGAGCAGACAAGCATGCACAGACTGCTTAGTTTGAGTTTCAATTCTCTGAACAGACTCGGAAGCTGCAAACTAAGACACGCCCTGGCACTAGTTTGTCTCAGCTCCCAATTGGCTGACTTAGTTGCTATGCCTATTCATTGGCTGACCTTGTTACCATGTCTTTGCCAGATCATGAATAATCTGACACTTTGCATTACTAATTCTTCAGATTGTCAGTGCCAATATATATATATATATATATATATATATATATATATATATATATATATATATATATATATATACACACACACAAGCATATATATGACTAAATGTCTGAATAGTAAGATTTATGGTTTACCAAATAGCTAAACTAGTACATTCACCTAGAATGTACTAGTTTCAATTAGAAACTAGGACATCAACAAATTGGGGAGATAACTCTTGAAACGGTGAGCATAAGATGGTCCATTCACAGAGGAGCAGACAACATGACGAAACACTGAACCAATGAGCACAGTGGCTGCAACTACTCAAGACTGTTGTTCCTCTTGAGGATAATGTAAGACAATCTCCAGTGAATCAAAGTCTGGGAAACAAGAAATGCCATCTCTGCCCAAACCACAGTTGACTCTTTATGGACACAGGGATCACATGCTTTCTTTTGTAACTACTTTTGGAAGTTGCTTAGTAATTGTTTCTCAGATATTGAGAACCTTCAGTTGGACAATTTTTTTTCTTGCACTGGTTAAATATCCTTCAATATTTATGAAGGTAGTTTTAAGTACAAATTTAAAGACAAAATACTAATAATTTTTGGGGAATAAAAAAAATGAAAGGCTGTTTAGAAAATTTATTTAGAAAGTTAAAAAAGGACTAACGGCTTTGAATTCTTTTTTTTTTTTTTTTTTTTAGATAGGATGAATTTTTGAAAGTTGGACACAGGAAACCAGAAGAAACAAAAAAATATATATAATTAAAGAACAGGTAAACTTTACTTAATATTGTGTTTTCCCAAAAATAAGCCTTACCCCAGAAATAAGCCCTAGTGAAGTGTGGTGGTTGTAGCCAGCACAAGAGGCAGCGAGCATGTGTGAGCCAATGGTGTCCAGCAGCAGCTGCAGCCCACACAACACAGGTAAATTAATTCCTTGCACAAACAGCAAATGGAGGCAAAGGTGCAGGGGAGGAGGCAGATGATCCAGATGCACCACAGAAAAGCCAAGATTTGGTGATCCAGAACAGCGGGAAACCACAAAAGCTCATCAACGCAAGGCAGCACCAGTGACAACCGAGGCAGAAGTGCATGCAATCTGGATGCAGCACACAGGCTGTGGAAAAGCCAATAGTCGGTGGCCAGACTGGGCAGGTGGCCTCAGGAGGCTGGTCTTCGCATCTCTCAGCTTGCCTGCAACTCATGTGGCACATCAGGATCACCTACCTTCCACCTCATGCCTCTGCCTCCATCTGCTGCTGGTGCCACCGTGCAAAGACAAGCCCCCTCCTCTAGCTGTCTGCTCCGGCCCACTGACTTTCAGCTTTCCCACAGCCTGTGCAGCACATCTAGATTGTCTCCTCCCACCCTGAGCCTCTGCCTCCGTCTGCTACTTGGACAGAGAATCAACTCACTTGCGTTGCATGGGCTACACAGCCCCAGAGAGCATTGGCCAAGGGACCAGTGGGATTCAGCTGCTGCTGGATACCATTGGTCTTCATGTGCTTGCCACCTCTTGTGCATGTGCCGGGGATGGGTCATCCAGCCAGGCTGTTCACCCTGAAATCGTATTTCCCCAAAATAAGCCATAGCATGAATTTTGGAGTCCTCCCAAAAATAAGACCAGATCTTATTTTCAGGGAAACATGATAATACAGAATGGAACAAAAACTTTACTACTAGAAGATATTTCTCAATAATTGACCCATAAGTTAATTTTAAGAATGTCTATCGTCTTTAGAAGATCATATGGAAGAGGAACATATTTTACTAGATAAGACTGCGTAGGATATACAAAAGAAACTGGTTGACATCCCAATAATTAAAAGGCGCATGCATAAAACAAAGAATGATCTGGATATCTTTAACATATTGGATTTACAACAACAACAAAACACTTATTAAGATTTTGAAAAATTCTATGAGAGGAGACAAAGAAAAAAAATCACATTTAAGGACATCATTTGAAGGGATTAAAGATCAAGGTTGCTAAAAGTAAAAGGAAGGAATAAAAAGTTGCTTTATTTGATAAAGTTTAAAATAGAGATATTATTATCTCTGGTAAGCCTTAGTGGACTTTTGCAAATGAGAACTGAATGATGAGGCTTTAAAAAGATAACAAACATGTTAAGGGAAGAAGAGAACATTTTTGTATTTTAAAAGAAAGCAAACTCTCATGTTGAAAGAAGTCATTTCTTTATATATTTCTAGGATTTTTATTTTTTTACAATATTCCATTTCTTTATTTGATTGATATCTCACCTTTCAAAGTGGAATTGATAGTGTTCCTTCTTGTTTTTTCCCACATTAGCAATCCTGTAAGGCAAGTTGGGTGTTAGTGCCTGGTTCAAAGTCATCCAAGCAACTGCATATTGAAACACTAAACACTATTAGTAGTAGTAGTAGTAGATGTATGTATGTATGTATGTATGTATGTATGTATGTATGTATTTATTTATTTATTTATTTATTTATTTATTTATTTATTCTTTTAAATAATTTAGCAATTTGTTCTAATATCTCACATGTCTTGAAAGCTGAAAACGCTGCTGGTCCAAAGAATATTGTTAAAAAATACTGTAACGTAAAAGTGGTCATTGAGTTATGCTTAATAATATTTATCTCTTTAACACAGAGTACATCAAAATTCATCTTTCTCAACTATCACTTGGTCTGAAGACAAGATTTCCTGCTTCCATTCAATTTATCTATGTAACAGTCTTTTCCTTAATTTTCAAAGTTAGTTTTCCCCATAAAATCCATCTGACATGAGAAAAAGGAACAAATATTTTTTATTAGAGTTTACATTCCATAACTTTTAACTAACATAATTGTTTCCAAAGATCCTAGAGTTTTGGTATAAAGCCTTGGTGGCGCAGCAGATTAAAGTACTGTTTAAAGTACTGTTAAGTAACACCAGCTGCCTGCAATTACTGTAAGTTCAAGTCTCACCAGGCTCAAGGTTGACTCAGCCTTCCATCCTTTTGAGGTAGGTAAAATGAGGACCCAGATTGTGTAGGCAATAAGCTGACTTTGTATAAAAAAGAACACGCTTGGGAGGGGGCGAAAGCCCTACTAAGCAGGTATATACAAAAGTATGAAGGCTATTGCTTAACACATTGTAAGCCGCCCTGAGTCTCTGGAGAAGGGCGGCATATAAATAGAACCAATAAATAAATAAATATATATATTTAGATTCTAATACTACCAACCAATCAAAACTGTTATGAATATCCAAAGTAGCCCAAATCAGAAAATTAGCATCAATTGTTGGCTTCTAGTATTTAATACTTGACAATAAGTAAGCATGATGATATAGCTTCAGATCTGAAAAATGAAATGTTTCCTCATTAATTGGTAATCGATTTTTCTATAAATACATTTTGGAATCAAAGAACCCCATAGAAATTTTCTGAACCAATATTTTTTTCCCTGAAAATATTTTCCAGATATATAAATTGCAATTCCTCTCAGAATATAATCTACCTTATTAAGCACTATAGTAAATTGTTTTAACCATGCTTTGTTAAATTTACCTTATGTGGTGGCGATGCCAAAACCAAACAAATTACATTTTAGCATAGCATGATAAATGTAATATTTTTGATGCTTCCTCTTTCATAGAGCAGCTTAGCACATGGTCACATTTAGAATGACTTGGGATATTTAAACACTAAGTCTAATAACCACTTCCTTATTTTTTTCAAGTGCACTTTTTCTTCTTTCTATTCACTTGTGTTCTAGATAGAAAGCTGTGGCTGTTGAGATTTTCTCCCTAACATTCAGTCACAATCTTCCTTCTATTCTTTCTTATTCAAGGACACAAACATAAGTCCATTTGTTTGTGTGTTGAAAAGAAAAAGGTGATCTTTGCCTTCTTCTATGAAAAATCCTTTTTGGGTAATTGAAGAGTGCCTTTCTTAAGACTAAGTGGTTCCTTAATTTCAGAGACTTAGATCTCAGATCTTAATTTCTTCTTCTTTGATCCATGTCATTGTCCTTCTCTGAACTTGCTTTAATTTTTCTGTCTTCTTCTTAAACTGCCTGGAATTATACACAATACTGAATATAGTATCCAAAGAAGAATAATTATTCCCTGTGATTCGGACATTCTACTTCTTTTGAAGCCGTCTAAAATTACATTTGCCTTTTTCTGCAGTAATATTACTCCACTAATTCTTATTCAATTTGCAACCACCATGCAAGATTATTTTTACTTAAGTGAAATGTGAAGAACTTTTCATTTATCTCAGTTCAGTTTCATTCTGTTACTTTCAATCATTTCACTAATCCAGTTTATATTGACCATTTATTTTTGCTTTCTATGGCATTAGCTACTCCACATTATTTGATATAACCTGCAAAATTTGTAAACATGTCCTCCTCCTTTTCATCCATGTAATTTAAAAAAAATACAGAATAAAGGATTCAGGACTGATATTTTTGGCCACTCATCTGACACTCTCTTCAGGGATAATTATTTATGAACACTCTAAATATTATTTTATGCTGATTACTGATTTAATTGTCATGCCCTCCAATCTTCACTTAAGTTTAGCCAGTATGTGATGGGCTTTTTAATCAAACAGTTTTCTGAAGGCAGGATATGTTGCATCTAAAGCATCCTCACAATCTGTTGAAGAAATTACCAACCCCAGAATGTGAGAGAGAAAGAGAGAGAGAGAAAGAGAGAGAAAGATATGTATCTGGACATGAAGGTAAGTGGACTCAGGTTGACTAATAATTGGATAGACCATTATCAATAGATTCTAGAACTACCAGATCTGCTAGACTACCAGATTCAGAACAATGTATAGAAGGCAAATGTTAATCCCTTCTATACTGTTCCATATTGTTCCATATTGAATACATACGACCATGTAGTTTACTTCTTAAAGTAGCAAAAATGTTACATGACAAACATTCAAAAAATCAGTCCTTTAGAGGATTATAGAAATTACAAAGCTGTATATGAAAATACAAATGAAGTTAATTTGGTAATTCACACTAATTAAATCAATGTGTAGAGAGGTCATGTTTGCTCATTGTCTGTCTAGTCCTATAATATTAGCTGTCTTGAAGAGCCAAGTTAATTCGCTCTAGCTTTGTGCTGGTTTATTGAAAATTAAGCAAAGCTTTTTCCATTCCTTTTCTTTGAATTCCTATGATTCTACAGGTGACTACTTTTCCTTCTTCACCAGCTTCCTGAATTCAAATAAGCCTTTGCATTCCCAATATAACAGTAACAGCAGTTTGCTCCTGATGCCTGTCTCTAGACCCTGTTTGTAATATAATTCCCTAACTCAAATCACCATAGCAACAATGGTTATACTGAATGGGAAATGGGGTTTGAAACACACACATACACACAAACATGGATTTGCCATTTCAGTTTCCTGTAGACTTTAAATACAAAAGACACTGCTTTTTTATTCCAGCAAAGGGAACTTTATGGCAATTGCTCAGAATTTATATTTGTTTTTGTTTTTCCAAGTGACCAGACAAGTGTTCAAAATGTGAGTGGCAGGGATGCCAGCAATTTATTTTGTTTCATACGGAATAGAGGTGAAAGGACTCTTGTTGCTCCAGGGTAGGCAGTAGTTTGGGTGAAGTTGATTACAGGTTTGCTTCAAGTTACTTTGTGATGAACTGGCTATTGAAAACCTATGGTGTGAAAATGCCCACTATCCCAATCAAAATATAAGAATAGTTCAATATTCTCCCTTTTCTAAATTTCTAAATAAAATGGTTCAATCTGTACAAAATTCATACTCAGAGTATGTAGAAAATTACCTCTTATAGGAAAAAAAAATACATTCACAAAATGTATACAAAGTGAAAGAAAATATTCAATGAACATTACAAGGAAAACATGAAAAACTGAGCAAAATCAAAATTGACAGATTTAGCCATTCATATACGAAGTATTCTGTAGCACCTGAAAATTATTTTCAACTGACAGAACTTGTTGATACAATGCATTTAAATTTTACTGATGAACTAAGTATAATGACTAAAATATACAGATTGCACAAAAACACACATCACTATTTTGCACAATCAGAAAATAGGAAATATTTTTTATTTTATTAAATTAGTTAATGACAGCATTATTTTTGTTTTCATGTTACAATGTTGTGTGTGAACATTTATGTTTATAAAACAGCACTATGAATTACATTCCATTCATTTTTTGTTGACTTCAAACCATGATGCTTTTTCTTTTTCTTTTTTTTTTCAACTTTCAGGCAGGAAGCCAAAACACCATTTCTAGCACTTTCTTTTCAGAAGGAATGTTAACCTTAATCCTGACTGATTTCAATTTGCTGGATTAAGACTATGTTCACTTAGCCTTTTCAAGAAATAGCACTAGCCTTTATAAACCAGTTTCAATCCAAAGAAATCCATTGCAATGTGAGTGGAAGTGTCTGCTAACACAATCTCCATATCAAAATGGAGGTGATCTCTTCACTGTCACAAGTAGGACAAAGAATTCTTTGTCAGTTTTAAAGCATCACAATTATAATTCTTTCTAATTGAACTTAGATAATTATAAACATGGTAACATTTAATATACTGTATTATTCTATTGCTTTCCATGAAAAAAAAATCATAGAAAAGATTAAAGTACAACTAACATCTCTTATCTATCCATCCGTACATAGTAATAAATTAAAACAATATAAAACCTTGTTCATTAAAAAGTTCATTAAAAAGGCAAACAAAATAAAACCATGTAGGTTGCAATCATACAAAAAAGATCTACGTGAAGAGAGTATATTTAAAAGGCATCTAAAATATAATTGCAGCTGTGTTATTTTCATAGAGATAGCATCTCTAAATGCAGGTGCTACCAGAGAAAAGGCCTATTTCTAACTAAACTCAAGATAATGTTTTGTCAATCTCAGCAGAAAATTATCTCCTGATATTAGCAATTAATATTTATTTATTAATCAGATTTATCTAGCCACCCATTTTATCAGAATTGATTCTGGACAGCATACCATGATAAGTAAAAACAATGACATATATAAAAATAGGCATTTAAAAACATAAAAATCAACATTAAAATTGAGATAATTTAATATAAATATTAGAGCCCAGTGGAAAAAAGATCACATTAATATATGGCATTAGATTGGATTAAAGATAATTTTCATTTTATAAAGAAGATATGGGCATAAAGTGTCTTTCCAGATACAAATAACTGACCCTTGCTTGACTGAGGCATGTTAGCCTGAACCATTTGTTTAACAGATAGGAATTCAGATGAATTTATTTCCCCAGAATAGATAATTTACAGATCACAACCAAGCTACAAATAGAGCAAAATATTACTTATAAGAGTTTAGATAGTGGTAATCTGATCATAATTTTATTTGTGTACAATATTCATAAACCCTTTCAAATGCATGTGCATAATTAAATTAGTTACCAGAAGCAGCCAGTGAATGTTTCATTTAAAATATTTGTTTTAAAAAATTCAAATGAGGCAATATAAAATGTTTGTGATAAATCTCACAGTATCTTCTGAAAGTGGCTAATCATTGCCAAATGCTTGTGTTCCACATATGAATGCCCATGAAAAAACATTCAGAAGCTTCAGCAGTCCAAATGAAACAAGAGAAGTGTATGCAGTTCTTGGCACAATAACTTTTGCCCCTGTTATGCTCTTTTGTGTGAGAGGTAGGTGTGTGTGTGTGTGTGTGTGTGTGTGTGTGTGTGTGTGTGTGTGTTGTACTAGCTTCCAGTATGCTTTTGGGTACAATTTCAAGTTTGGGTACCACCTTTAAGGTCCTGAATTAAAGAGCTCCAGGTACGCTCCAGATTCCTTCTATTAAACAATGTCATTTGGAGTAAATATTGATGGTATACTCATGCTATTATATTATTTGCCTATTAGTACATTGATGAAGCCTTGCTGCAAAAATAGAAAGCATATAACTTAATGATAGAGTATCAACCATGGCTGCAGAAATTTTAGATTTAGATTTCGGTTTTTCTTTCTGGGTTTAGTGTTGGGGTCTTTATATCTAATTTATATAACTACATTTGTTGTTTTGAGTAGAAAATTAGATAAGCCAAAAATTTAGCTAAATGTAAAAATTGAATTATACATCATATACTATTTGAATTTATTTTATTATTTTGTTCTGAATTTGAATCTAAGTATCACCTTCAGCATAAAAAAAGTATACAAAAGCATAAAATACAACATAATTCATTCCAAACATGGTCAGCTAGTTATTCTACACAAATATTCTTTTATAATTTGATAATTATGGAAGCATTTAACTAAGCGTTAATGCTTTAATTAAGCTGGGATTCCAAGCTAATGGTATCTACTTAATTTCCAAAGAAATGCACCAGCTTTAAGGGTTTAACTTCCCTGCTAAACATTAAATTTGGAACAGAATGAAGAATAGCAAACCCAGCAAAGAACTCCACCATTCTCTCCCAAACATAAACAAAATATAAACTAATCCCTTCATGCTAATGCCTCTAAGCAATCCTTGAATATATTCAAATCATTTCAATGAGATTCCACAGCTTATTGTAAAAGGTAGTTTCTAGTGTTGGATCACTCTGTTTGTTTCATATAAAATATAAGTGATAATATAAGATAGAAGTTTGCAACAGCTAATACATGGGTAAAAAAGCAGTTCAATTTGACTATACAGTTGTATACTACAATTCTTTCTAGCTAAGTTATTTAGTAAAATATTAGACCATTCATGCTTAAAGAGATTAAACAAATCTGCACTAGAAAAAGGAAAATAAATGATTGCAACTAAGAGGTTCACCTAGTGTTTTTGATTTTTTTAAAAAACCAAGCTTTGCCAGAGTAACAAAAAGCAAGCTTTGGTCATTCTTTTGGAAAATAGAATCATGCATAGCTGTTAAACTCTGATAAAATAAAGACCAAAGTCAGTCATTGACAGAGTAGTACCAATTGTAGTCTAACATTTAGTAGACTCAATTTTCAGTGTGTAGCTAGGTTTAAAATGTTTTAAATTATCTCCTACCCTTCCTAAATGTGCCAGTTTAACAATGCATGAATGCTCTTTTAGTATGAACATTTCTGTAATCTTCCCAGTTGGGATCTTGCTCCACGAAAATTATCTGCAATTATATTGTTTAAACCTGTTTTTATGGTTTTCCTGAATTACATTATTTCTTTAACTGACAGTGCATATCTTTTTCTTTCCCAATCCTATTTTTAGCTTAACATCTGTGATATATTAGAAATTGGTGAAATAATATATTTTTCTGTTTTTAGAAAAATAACACCCAAAAATATATAGATGGCTTTCAAAGATGAAGGAGATACTATTTCACATATTAGGGTTTTTTGTAGTTAACTGGAGAAAAAAATACTACATACACAGCATGTTCACATTTACACAATTAAGTTCATGTGGCTCAAGCAACAGGATTTGACAAAAACAGAATCACATTTGCCAATTCCTTTTATAATGGAATGAGAAAAAGTTGAAGAAAAGAAATTTTGCATTTTCACCAGTTTTATCCATTGTTCTGAATCCATATCTTGCTATCTTTTAAAATATAAGAGTAAATGTTAAGGATCTTACTCCCATAGAGGAAATTTGTTCTTCCTCAATGGCTTTATTCTAATTCATTAGGTTCTCACAATATTCTAAGCCATAAACCATAAATTCACAGGAGAAACAATATCTTAATATGCACGTCATGCTAAGCCCATGTTGGCGAACCTATGGCATGCGTGCTGGAAGTGGCACGCAGACCATTTCTCCAGTCGCCCAGAGCCATCGCCTGTTGTTCTTCCAGGTTCCAGTATACTGGCCATCTGGTTTTCATGCGCATGGGCATGCCAGAAATTGGAAGAGCAGCTGCCCATTGCACATGCGCACTCCAGGAAAACAATCTTCCTGTTTCCAGAGTGTACATGCGCACCGGCCAGCTGGTCTGATTTCTGGCGCACATATGCACACAAAAACCAGCAACTGGCGCACATGCCAAAAGACACGGGGAGGAAATCCCAGTGGTCACTTCCTAAGGGATAAGCCTGATAAGCCTGGCCTTCCCTCCCTCCCTGCCTGTGTGGGCTACTTGTGCGGTCCCAGGTGGTCCGGACCATTGGTGGACCAGCAGCTGGTGAGTGCGGGGTGGTGGAGGGCTGCCTGCTCAGATGACCCCATCAAAGCGGGCTGAGACACCCCTCTTGGCTTGCTTCACCAGCCATACGGGCCACTTGGGATGCATTCTTCCTGCACAGCCGCACTGCCCCAGAAGAGCAGCAGCAGTGGCTGCAGCTGCAGGGCGAAGGGAAGAGTGACTGGCTGGCTCAGGTGCATGGGGCAGCATTTACTGGCAGGGTGGACAGTTGCCCAGCCCGTGGCTCCTTTCCCGGAATATGGCCAGAGAGCCTGGGTTGGCTGGCGGCACAGCAGCGGGGATCAGGTAGGGGTGCCATGCTGTCTGTGGTTGGGCCCATTGCTCAAGCCCCACCATGCCTGCTGCCACCCAAAAACATTGTTGCCGTGATCTCCGCTGCCTGGAAAGCTCCACTGCCTCCCCAATTCTAAAAGCAGGGCATGGAGAGGCAAAACAAGAATATCATCATTTCAGGCACTGTGCAGGAGGTGTAAGGCAAGGCAGCTAGCCGCTCTGCCTGCCCCTTCTCCAGACAACCCAGGTGGAGGGAGGTTGGCTTCTGCTCCTGGCCTAGGAGGGGCCAATTTGCAGGCTCAGTTACCGGTGAGAGCAGCCACTGCCTCACTCACGGGTGTGAGGTGACACACCACTTCCAGGCCAGTTTGGGCAGGGACCTGAGAACCGCGCGAGGATGGCTCACCTGAAAGAACTACGGCAGAGCCTTGCAGCTTTTATCTGCCAGCTGGTCTCTAGGTAATGCCCTTCCTCCTTCTCCTTTCCCCTTCCCCTTCCAGCAGTGAACTGTTTTTCCAAACACCCAGGCCAGACCAGGCAGCAATTCCCAGAGAGGAGCAGATCTAGCCAAGAGGAAAGAGAAAGTGAGACTGCAGAGAAGGAGGAGAAGGGTGTGTGGCTCTGCAATGTGCATTTCCAGGGATGAAAGCATTTTTGGGTGGCAGCGTGGATTCGGGGAAATGATTGCAGCATTGCCGGCAAAAAATGCTTGCCCAAATCATGGCAACAGTGTTTTTCTATGGCAGGGCCTTGCATTAAGCCCCCTGCACAGCTCCCGCTTTGCCAACCGAGTCCAACCTCCACACTTTCTTGGGCTACTTCTGGAACCAGCCTCCGACTGAGGCAGCAAAGGCACAGGGGTCTTGCCGGGAAGACTGGCACCCAGTGGGGAGGTGCCCAGGCAAGGCAAGGGTTCGGGATCACAGCAGAACGAGCAGTCAAAGCCCGTCTCTGCCAGCGCACCTGCCTCTCTCCCCCTTCTCAGAAGAAAAGCCACTTGCCAGCCCTGGGCATCCGAGGGAAGCAGCAGGTTGCTATTTTGAAAGGGGCAGGACCGGTTTATGCAAGCTGCGGGATAAGTGCATTGCATTTCAGACAGCGGCTGGTCCCAGCCTGCACTCCACCTGAAAATTCTTTCTTCCCTGGAAATGCACATTGCAGAGCCAGCCACCATCCTCCTCCTTCTCCACAGACTCACTTTCTCTTTCCCCTTGGCTGCCTGAAAATGCTTGCCAAGATCATGGCAACAGTGTTTTCGGGTAGCAGCACCTTGCCTTATGCCCCCTGCACAGTGCCCGCTTCGCCAACTGAGTCCCGACCTCCACACTTCCCTGGGCCGCTTCTGAAATCAGGCTCTGATTCCAGAATAACTCCGGTGGTTATGCGCATGCGAGTGCTCACAAGCTCGGACTTTTGGCACGCAACGCCAAAAAGGTTTGCCATCGCTGTGCTAGGCTTGTTGGTACTGATAACCTAAGGTTGTAATTTCTGGGCTACAAAAATGCAGATGACCAATTATTATTTCTTCAATATGTTTTCTTGCTGACATCTACTGTCATATGGATTTTTGCAACCCAGGTACAAAATAGTGCTTTGTATATTTTGATTACTTTAATTTATATGCTATCCAGTGGTCCTCCCGCTTTAGCAACCAGTTTGGTGATCACATGCTTTGTGCATGGGCGCACATGATGCGTGCTGTGTGAGTATGCACAGTTTAAAGATGCACTTCTGAGTTTCTTTGGATGAGAAACACAGCTGAGGTGCACCAATCTGCTCTGCCATGCAAACAGCTGAGAAGATAAAGGTAGGAAAATAGTGCAAGCAGGCTGGTGGGCCCATATGATTGTCAAGGCAAACTGGTTCGCTCCCAGCTGATTGATGTAGAATCCCACCCCTGATGCTATCTCGTTTCCTAAAATCTAGCAGCAATAAGGCCATTAAAAATAACAACAATAAAAATAAAATTTCTAAACCATCTTTCTAAACCATACCTAGGAGACACAATGCACAGATATGAGGTTTCAGCAGTCAGTTATGGTAGCCATACCACATTTTCATTTTCCCATCAATTATTTATTTTAATTTTAATTATTTTAATTATTTATTTAATTATTTTTGAAGGTTCAGGGTGGTGTTCTCTTTACTACTTCTCATTGAAGACAAAAGTCCAGGAAATTCCTCTCCTCAGTGAACTCCTGAATGCAATGTTGGTGCAAGCAGTAGCAATAGTACTTAGACTAGGGGTCAGCAACCTGTGGCTCTGGAGCTGCATGTGGCTCTTTCACCCCTCTGCTGCAGCTCCCTGTCACTCAAAATATGCATCACAACAGCCAATGTGCAACACCCACTGGCACACGATTTATTGAGCTTTTCAACCCCATGTAGGGAAACCATGGATAAATCCAAGAAAAGAAAAGTTTCAGAAGAAAACAGAATGTTTAATTCAACTACATATGCTAGTTTTGTGACACTCAAGAAATAGTCAGGTACAGGAAGGTTTTTGTGGCTCCTGGTGTGGGAAACAGGTCCAAATGGCTCTTTGAGTGTTTAAGGTTGCAGATCCCTGACTTAGATTTATATACTGCTTCACAGAACTTTTCAGTCCTCTCTAAGTAGTTTCCAGAGTCAGCATATTATCCGCAACCATCTTGGTACTCATTTTACTGACTTCGGAAAGATAGAAGGCTGAGTCAACCTTGAGCAAGTGAGATTCAAACTGCCGAACTGCTGGTAGCCAGCAGTCAGCAGAAGTAGCCTGCAGTACTGCATTCTAACCAGTGGTTATGGTTTTACAAACTTTGCTTGATGGACAGGTTGCTTTTTATAAATAATATTCATGTCACTAGGAAATGAAAATATGCCTTGGTATCTTGAAGTTTGAATGTACCATAAACTTTGAAATCTGTTACATGCACATAGTTGATAATAATTGTTTAAGATAAATAGATAAATTTTATGTAAGTGGGTTTTTATACAACACCTTTCATTATGCAAGTATCCAGATTTTCACTGGATTTTCTACAAAGATTAACTTTTTGTGGTGGTGGGGGTGGTGGTGGTAGAGGAGGAGGAGGACAAAACAATTATTACCAACAATAAATAAAAGTTATTTATATTACTAAACAATAGCACTATTTATTAAATGACTTCTGGGCAATGCTCTATGAGACACTATATATGTGTTAGGATTCTGCTTGTCATATTTCTACACCTTTCTGAAAAATTCTGCATTGTCAAGGCAGAACTAAATATTAAACTTGGCAGAAAATTTTATACCTTTATACACTGCCAGACTATCCACAACTAGGTGGTACCACCATATAGATTAAAAATGGTTATTTTCTTTATATTAAATAATTGGAGATGTCTGCTTTGTATTTTCTATCTTCTAATTCTGGGGAAATATCTGTTACATCATATGAAGATATAGCACAGTGATGGCTAACCTTTTTGCCATCACGTGCCAGGAGCGGGGGGAGCATGGGGGGTCGCACACGTGTGCCCACACCCATAATTCTATATGTCCCACTCCCAGGCAAGCATGCATGACACCCCCTCCTGGCACATGATGGCCCAGTAGGCCTGTTTTTCTCTTTCCGCAGGTTCCAGAGTCTTTCTAGGAGTCTGGGGAGGTTGAAAATGACCCCCACCCTTGGCCAGAAACGGCCAATTTGCCAACTTCCGGTGGGACTGAAAGGCCCGTTTTTTGCTGTTCCCGGGCTCCAGAGCCTTTCTAGGAGTCTGGGGAAGGTGAAAATGACCTCCCCCCTGGAGGCCCTCGGGAGAAGCTGAGCTTGCGTGTCCACCAATATGGCTACACGTGCTACCTGTGGCAGGCGTGCCATAGGTTCGCCATCACTGATATAGCAGAATGTTAAATTTATTAAGTGTTTGCAATGAAGGAAAAAAATGCACATTTTTTTTCAAAATGCAAGTCCCATAGAATTCACTATTTTATTTTATTTTAACTTAGTTCTACATGCATTTCAGAAGTATATATTATTTTTCTAGACACATCTTATGAAAATAAATGTCTCTGGATGGATTCTTGAGTTAGTATAGATGGAGATTTTTTGGATTCATTCTGCCATCTGTGATATGGTACAATTATTTGGATGGATCTGCTTGCACATAAATTAATCCAGAATCTACAAGTAATTTGATACATACAGAATTTGGTCTCCCTCTTCTCCCTTTATCTGAATTAATCAGAAGAATGGCTATACCACAATGATATGCTTTTAGAAAATGGAAAATAAAATAAAAAATAGTTTAGGTTATTTTCTACATTTTTTTCCATTTAATTTCCATGAGTCCTCTAAAATGTGAAAGGTATTATTTCTTTAATAATACTGATTGTGCTATGCTAGGATGTGGAAATTTTAAAAAATAAACCAAGTGTATAACATAAATGCTATTTTAACAAGAAAAGAAAAAAATGTTTCTGAATAATTCTTAATGTCTGAAACTGTTTAACCAAAGGTAAGCACAGAGAAGGATTTAATACAAGTTAAATGAAAAAATCTTGGACCGTGGATTTAATCCGTATTTAATCTGTAAAGAGCCACATCTCATCACTGTTTATTGAGCAAGCTTCCCAGTGGGATAAAGTGGTGAGTGATAATATATATTGCAAAGGATCTTGAGCTTTGGGACCATCATAGATGCTTTCAAAAAGTTCAAGTATGCTTTGGCTATTCAAGATGAATTCAAATAACTGTTTATGTAACTTTCTTTAATTATTTTTAATTTTTGTATGCAGATAACTCAGAACAATAGGCAAAATGAATAGGTCAAATGATTATTATTATTATGGTTCATTGCATAGTAGCCAGATGTTAGGGCATTTTTTTGGCATTTTTATCCACCTATGAAGACCTTCTCAAGGACACCCAATTTTTTAATTATTATTAAATACCTGTTAGAAAAACTACATTAAAAATTAAGGTAGAAAACACACAAATACAAGGCATAAAATAGTGACTTTTTTTAATCAAATGCCAATTAAAGAGCAGTTCAGAAGAAGGAGTCAAACTGGATGACATGAAATAGTGAATAAAAAAAGCAAAACAAAGAAACAAAACCAAAATAAACCTGTAAACTTGAAGGTACAGATTTAAAAATAATAAATAATATCAAAAATCATTATATTTTCAGGCTAAGATTGTTATAACCTACTTTGTAACATTGAAATAATGCTACTAGAAATCAGCAGAATGAAATACACATAGTAACAACTGAAAAACCTATTTTAAAAAAATAACACTGACAATTCCTACTTCAGAATCTTTGAAACCCACGGGAAGTATTCAGCAGGTTCTGACCAGTTCTGGAGAACCGGTAGCGGAAATTTTGAGTAGTTTGGAGAACCTGTAAATACCATCTTTGACTGGCCCTGCCCCCATCTATTCTCTGCCTCCCGAGTTCCAGCTGATCGGGAGGAAATGGGGATTTTGCAGTATCCTTCCACCTTGTCAACAAGATGACTGCTGTTAAATCTATGAGTTTTAAAAATTTTAGTCCATCACCAATTTTCCCAACAAGAATATATATCTCACTGAACTACCACTGATTGTAAATAACAATCCTATTCAATGAAATGGTATTTTAACCTTTTTTTCATTTTCAAGATGTAGGATGAATCATAGCACCTGATTCCCCATAAAAACTTTCTCAAGCTTATCCTTTAAATTAAAATGGGAAGAAGATTCATGAGGAAGAATCACATACTTTACAACTTTCAACATAGGCTACTATGAAGAAACAATTCTAGCATCTTGTTTAGAATGCTAGATTAAGATGTGGTTAAAAAGAAAAATATGCCACACTCAATTTTTGTCATATAAACAAACAAAAAAATTTCTTGACAAAAATACAGAAATGGCTTAGCACTGCCTTCTTATAAGATATTTTGTTGTGGTTTTTTTTTTTAACTTTGTGGTCTAAACTATAGTCATGGAACTGAATGGCATCCATAGGTGTATGAAATGGTCAAGGGCATCTCTAGGTGTATGAATATAAATATTTTTATTTATTTATTTATTGCTTTATTATTTATTTATTTATTGCTTAACGCATTGTAAGCCACCCTGAGTCTCCGGAGAAGGGCGGCATATAAATCAAATTTTTTAAAAAAAATATTTGAAAGACAGTAAGTATAACACAAAAGCCAATTCTTTTTCTTTAGATGCAAAATTTATACATATATAAAAGAGGCAAATCTTGGTCTCAATGCTGCAAATAAGGTAAACTGCTCCAAACTCGATTGCAGAAAATACGACTTCAGCAACAGAGTGGTCAATGCCTGGAATCCACTACCTTACTCTGTGGTTACATCCCCAAACCCCCCAAACTTTAACCTTATACTGTCTATTGTTGACCTCACCCCATTTCTAAAGCAGTCTGTAAGGAATGTGCATAAGCACATCAACGTGCCTACCAGGGGTGGGTTCTAAAATTTTTTACTACTGGTTCTGTGAGTGTGTCTTATTTTGTGGGCATAGTTTGATGGTCATGTGACGAACAATTCTTTAGGATTTAGCAGAGGTACTGGTCTACCAGGCTTTTAACTGCTTGCAGAGCCGTACCGGTCTACCCATTTGTTTTTGGAGTGCACTGGTCTACCACCACACTGCCTTTTACCACTGATCAGCTGTAGGGCGGCCCTTTGAAGTGCTGACAAGAGTTTAAACAGTTTTTTGCCGCTCTGCCACCACCGAGAGCATCAGAAACCGCTTTCAGGCATCTTGGCCTCAATTGCCAATCTACCATCACCGAGTGATTTACAAGGAGAGAATCGGTTCTAGCTGATCAGTTGGGAGGCTTCTTAGCTTTTTAATTTAAAGCGACGGTATCTTATTTTTTTCTTCTTCTTTCTCAAGTGAGCCCTGATTTTTTCCTTCAAGCCGATCAGCTGGCAGTCGAGAGGCATCAAATAGATTGGGGACAGGGCCAGGCAGAGGTGGTATTTACCAGTGATCTGAACTACTCATAATTTCCACTACTGGTTCCCAAGAACCAGGAAGAACCTGTAGCAACCCAGCACTGGTGCCTACCATCCCTGTCCTACTGTCCCCATTTGTTCGTATCCATTTCCTGTATTCATAATCATGTTTATACTTATATCTGTTATCTTATACATGCTTGACAAATAAATAAATAAATAAATAAATAAATAAATAAATAAATAAATAAATAAATAAAGCCATTTTGAGCAGCATGTATATATAGATTCCTAGGTGTTTGGAAGCAAATCTGTACAATTTAAAGCATTGTCTTAATCCAGATGTTTCAATGATCCAAAGTCTTGACATGGAGAATCAAATCACTCTGCTTCAACAATTCAAATTGAAATTTAGAAGCAGACTTATTCAATTTGACTGGTCGCTTCAATCAATGTGAAGGAGACTTTGTTTCCCTTCCTGAGCTTTAGTCTAATGCTTCAAAGATAAGGAGCATTTCAATTGGAGACTTTGGATGAAAGAGACACTTTAATTGACACTTCGTGAAACTGAAGTGTTCCCTTGAAACACTACATGCTGTAGGTCTTATGACTACTGCATTGTATGTATAGTATGTATAGACAACAAAACTGTAAAGATATTATCTTAAGATCTTTGGCTGTAAGATATTTTTTGCAATATGTCATGCATTTTTCACATCTAATATGAGGAAAGTTGCATGCCAAAAAATTATATAAACCTTTCATAAAAATGTTTTGTACCAGGATTAAAAATCTTGGAAAAACAAGTACTATTATGTTGGAAGTATAGAATATGGCAGCTCACAGAAGTCGTTTTTTCATTTCCCCAGCAATGATGTTGTACTAGGAATACAAAAGGCAGAAATGAGAAGTCAGCAGCTATTTCTTAGTGCTTTTTTATTGTTCAAGACTATTTGGTTTCACCTGAGAATATAGGAGACTTTTTTTCACTGCTATATATTATAGCAGTGGACCTACTAATCAAATATTGAAGTGTATTGTTAAAATACTACCACCTGTTGTATTACTCTGGTGATCACAAAGACAGATTATGAAATCTAGTTCTATGTAATCAATTATTTTTAGCAGCAAAATCTTATTGTCAATTGTTAGCTTTTTAAAAACTAGGTAAGTGTATCTAAATATATATGGTAGTAATGCCTGCCATGGACATAACATTAAGTATAATTCATTGTATAAGAATAATCATAATTTATAATATGCAAATTGGGGTGTTAACATAAAGCCCCCTTAATGCAATAATCATTGCAATTACAATGCTGAAAGCATCCTCCAACGGAATAAAATTAAAATGATGCCCTACTTTCACCTTTAATTATCTCAAAAGGAAAACTGTAATTCTTAGAAATTTATTTTCACAGTCCCAGCACATTCTGTCACACTGTCTGCTCACATGCTGAAGAATTATGCTGTTGCTGTTAGCCACTGTTTCCAATTTTGTATTGTCCTGCCTGAAATTTACTTTTAATTCACCAAATATGCCTCTCTTTTCCTATTATTTTCCCTTAGTTTCTTCATTTTTCAGCCTTTTGAAAACATTTCCCTGTCTCCATCTGTCCATTTCATTTGTATTTCATTTCATTTATTTTATAGCATTTATACGCTCACTAAAATTGGTGAATTATAATCACGTACCCACATACATATACATACACACAAAACACAGCTGTCTTGCCTCTTCATGGCAAGATAGGAACTGTTCTGGGCAAAATGAGCAAAGAATGCTAGAAGTAGACTCACTCAAGGCATGAAGGTCAAGATTAGCTGTCCATCTAAAGCGACAAGGCACCTATATTAGTCAGCAATCATAAAGAAAAATGCTGTAGAAGAATATACTTTCATATTGCATGAGAAAAGATGGTGACAAAACATTCCTATATTTTACAGGTGGAGAAGTTAAAGTGATTGATGACATGATCCTGGTTTATGGGTTCCTCAGATTGGAGGGCACTCAATATGGTATTGAGAAAGAGCTGAAGGATCTTTTGGTGTGCTAATGATGTTAGACTAAAGTTTTTAGAATGTTAATGTTACCATGAGAAATATACAGTTTGAAGCTTCAAAAACAAAAGTACTGTGCGAATTTAGAACACAAGGATCATAAATATGGGAAAGCTCAACATAATAAACTTGAAATCAGTCAACAACATATTAATATCTTAGGGATCAGCAACTTGAAATGGATTATAATGGGGTGCTTTCATTCAGAATAGTGCACTATTTACAACCCAGGAGAGGACAAACGAAGAAGGAACGAATACAGAAATAATAGTAATTGGGTACAATGCAATCAGTGACCAAATAATATAAGCTAGGCACCATAGACAACACTTTAATATTATCCAAACTTATGCTCCAGTCACTGATGCAGAAAAGAGGTTGACAAGTTTTATGATGAATTTCAAGATGCACTGCTTGTGATTGGAGTTTGGAATGCCACAATTGCAAATATCAGATAGGAAATCATAGTTGGCCAGGAAAACAAAATGAAGCAGAGAACAGCGTATCATTTTTTGCCAATCCAGTCATTGTGGAGACCCTAAGCGTGGTTGTTTGTTTGCAGTTAATTGTTTTAACAAGTAACATCATTATGTGGAGAATATGTTTGATGTAACATGTTTTAATTTTAAATGGTAAACAAAGTTGAGAATAGTAAATATGATTAAATGTGAATGATTAATGAACTATTGGATGATAAAATAAGAAACGCAGACTTAAGTAACAAATTGTGATTGAATTTAATATATGTTGGAAATGATCAACATCAAGAAATAGGTTGGGAAACACCCTGGAAGAGTATATTTGGAAATAATTAAATAATAAATAAATATACTGAAAAGAAAAACAAGATATGCTGTGTATCAGCCAAACAAGGTGGAGATGTGGAGGAGAATATGCTGGAAATCAGCCAAAATAAAATATGCTGGAAATCAGCCAAACAATAGTTGGTAGTAGGGAGGAAAATATGCTGGAAATCAGCCAAAATAAAAAAAAATGCTGGAAACCAGCCAAACAACAGTTGGAGTTATGGAGGAGAATATGTTGAAATTTAGCTAAAATAAAATTTGCTGGAAGTCAGCTAAACAATAGCTGGAGATATAGAAGAGAATATACTGGAAAATAGTCAAATTAATATGGGGTGAAAAAGAATATGTTGGAAGACAATTAAAATGAAGTGAAACGATTTTGAGATTATTCCGTGTAAAATGAAATGTGTAATAGATGATAACTCAAGAAAATTAAGTGTAAATTGACAAAGTTTAAGATCTAAAGATTGGAGGAAATGGGTCCAGACATTAAGAAATACAGATAGAATTTTGATTTATAAATTGAAATAAAAGTAGAATTGTATATATTGGAAATTAAGATTTCTGGTGATAAAATAGTAAGGTAAATACTTAGATTAAGAGGTTATAATATTTCTTAAATTTGTGTTTTGATATTGATGCTAAAAGAAGTAATGGAGGAAATTTAGAATGAACTTTGATTTATATTTGGATATAAAAATGAGTGGAGTTTATTTGGGAATTAAGATTTATGGTGATATAATAATATGGCCTAAATTAAGATGTTAGAATTTATGTTAAAAAATTTTGTTTTGATTTGTAATTTTAAAAGATGCAATGAGGAAATTTTGAATGGAGTTTGTTAAAAAATATAAGCGATTGTACCTATTTATGACTGGCTCAAGACTTCATTCTTAGAAGATATATTTTCTGTTTATGTTTGAAAAAAAAATCATTTTTTTTTTTTAAAAAAAACAAGTAACATCATTAGTGCTAGTGAGTATGGGGGTTGCTCCCTGGTTATTTATAGTATCTTGTCCTGCCAGTGTTGGCTGTAGTTTTCTCCTTGGTAGTGCCTTGAGCAGAGTATTGTTTTCTGCTTAATTTTTTTTGTCTACTGTTAATCCTTGCTTGGTTAAATGTAGGTTGACGGAGAGGATATGATTTGGCCTTTTTGTTTTTTGTATACATGTGTCTATTTATCTCTATGCTTATTGATGACTGATTTGTCTGAACACCAAGTTTTCAGGACTTCCTTTGCTTTATTGCATTTAGCTCTGTTTCCCAGCTGAAACTATGGTTGAATTCCACAATCTGAATTACCTATATTCTCTTCTATTGGTTTGTTCATTGTTCAAAGCCAACTACCAAATTTTTTTTCCAGAAGCCACAACAACACATATGGGTATGGATATCACCAGGTAAAATACACAGAAATCAAATACTCAGAAATAAAAATGTAATAGCAAACGTATAGCCAGAGGCTGAACACTTTTTTTGCTAATGTGCAAGTTCAAAGACAACCGGTTTTTATGATACAATCTTGAAAAACAGCCATAATTTTCCTGGAGAATATCAGGAATTATTATGAAGGCATGAACCTCATTGGTAAGGAATCAGAAGAACTGTGAAATGAATTTAAGTACATTGTTAAGGATGCATGTGAAAAGACTGTCAAAGATGAAGGAACAAATAGATGAAGCTAAATAAATAGTGAAAATTTGAAAGAAGAAAAGAAAAATCAAAGCCAAGAAAGATAGAAATCTCAGGAAGGAAGGACTTTGGGAATAACAGAATTTAGATCACAGTTTGAAATACTTTTTAAAAAAAAATCTTAATTCCGCCCCCCTCCATAGCTGTGGTCCTTGGAAATAAATAAACAGAAGATGAATCTACAAAATTCTAACCAAACTATTACAGCAATCTAGAGAGTGGCCAATAAGCTGGAAAAAGGTAGTGAACATAACACACCAAAGAAAGAAGGGGTGCAAATTATTGTACAATATCTTTAATTTCATATTCTAATAAAATAATGATTATTATTCAAGATTAGAATCCTACATAAAGATGAAATTCCAGATGTTAAGCTGGATTTAGAAAAGAGGCTAAAGAACAAGAGATAATATTGCTTATGCATTCTATATAATTGAGGAATACAAAGTATATAAAAAAGCTGTCAATAATGCTTCATTGATTATAGAAAGGACTTAGAATCTTTCAGCCGTATCAATCTGAAGAATATGTTTAGGAAAATGTCAATTGAAGAGCATCTCATTACTTCATGTGAAACCTATATGAAGGATAGAAAGCCACAATCAGATAGAACATGATGAAACAAGTTGATTCAGATCAGCAAACAAGTGAGACAAGACAGAATTTACAATGAAGACACTGAAAAAGCTTCAGGTTTTTTTAGAATTGACTATCAATGTAAGGGAATTAGCAATCATAAATCAAGAAATATGCTGTAGACTAACACTTGTTAGTACAATAAGAAAGGCTTTTGAAAAGATATTCCAATCTTGTGTTGTGTCTGTGCTTACAAAGATCACCATCACGCAGGAAAAGTTCTCTTAGAACAACTTCTCCATTGAATTGAAAATTAGGTTTTGAAGAAGCAGGATAAAAAGAGTATTGTCACTTATGAAAGTTGATACTTATTTTAGGTTTTTATTCCATTATGATTTGTTGTACAGTCAGCCAGATGTTCAGACTGGACTTGGCATTTTTGTCTACTATCAAGCCTTTTCCAAGGTTCTGGGATAGGCAGATGTGGCTCTTTGATGGTGTTACAGATATTGTCACAGGATGTAAACTGTTCCAAGTAAAGCTGCCTTTGCAATTGACTGATAGTGAATTTGTCAATGCCAATGTGTCCAAGTAGTGCTCCAGTTGATTTGGTATTGCACTCCAGGTGCCTATTGTACTACCAGTACTACCTTTGCATGGTTTTGTCCAGGGGTGAAATCTAAATTTTTTTGCTACCGGTTCTGTGGGCGTGGCTTAATTAGTGGGTGGGGCTTGGTGGTAAGGTGAATGGGAGGGAGTGGCTTGTTGGTCAGGTGGGCGTGGCCAAGTCAATGTCACTTCTTTGCCCTTTTTTAACCTACAAAACACAACACAACACAACTGGCTCATCCACAATATAAAAGCAGCTGTGCTAGACCCAAAATGGCCCCTGCAACAAGCAGGAACCTCACACAGCCACAAAAAGCCCAAAAAACCAACTTTCACACTTTACACACACAAAATTCCACATACAGCTTTTTAGATTTTGTGTGTCTGTGTAGTTAGAGTGAAACACTACAGAAACACACTAAATCTCAGAAAGCTGCACAGATATTATTTTATTTTTATTTATTTTTATTTTTATATAAAAGCAGCTAAATTTAAAACTTCCTAAACTTTAAATGGCTAGGTCTAAAAAAAGAACAACTAAAAAAAACCCAATTAACTATTTTTTTTAAAGCTCCCAAAGGGGAAAAAAACTTACCCAATAGAACAGGGGTCTCCAACCTTGGCAACTTTAAGACTTGTAGACTTCAACTCCCAGAATTCCTCAGCCAGCTTTGTTTTGCTGGCTGAGGAATTCTGGCAGTTGAAGTCCACAACTCCCTGCCTGCTTGATTGCAGCAGGGAGTTGCTTGCTGATGGAATAGATTCAGGCAAGCGAAGCAAGGCAAGCGTTGCAATCAGCAGCTAAGGTAAGCAAGCTGAGGGGGGGAGAGGGAGGGGTTTTTGCTACAAGCCATTTAAAAGGAAAAAAGATTTTTTTTCTTTTACATGGCTCTGGCGATCCAAGCTGAGTTGCCAGGCAACTCAGCTGAGATCGTCAGAGCTTGGCTGGTCAGAGCCATTTAAAAGAAAAAAAAGGCTCTGATGATCGCGCAGCTCAGCTGGGCATGGGGGGGGCGGGGGCAGGGATTTTTACTATCAGTTTTCCAAACTGCCCATCACCATCACTACTTACTCGCCCGAACCGGGAGCATTTCTATTTCATCCCAGTTAGCCAATTTCACCCCTGGTTTCCCAATTTCCCAATTTTACCCCTGGCTTTGTTACAGTTGGTCTATTTCTATTTGCATGGTTTTGTATTTTATTATCTTTCCAGTTCTTTGTGTCTCCTATTCTGCTGTCTCCAGGTACTGCCATTTCCACTATGCAGATTTTTTTGCCTTATCAACAGTTGTGAAATCTGGGATGTTATGTGGAAGATGCCTGTCAGTATTATTATAAATCATTCAATGTGATAATCATATCTAATACACTATTAACCAAAAAAACTATAAGTGGGTTTTGGACATAATTAAGTACTTAATTAATCAAATAATAACATTGGGTCTGCCTATAAAATTATACATTCTGGATTATAGTTCTATAACATTTGCTTAAAGCCCAGTCTTATTAAGTGGTGAAGCCCTTCATTGTCTCTACCAGACTTAGCTTTTCTCTGCCTTATTTTTAAACCTTCTGGCAATTATATAGTGCCAATAATTCTTAATCTAATTTCATATTCTTTTGGACTTTGAGCTAACTCTTAATATTAAATATCTATGTTAATTTAGTGAATAAAGAACTAGTTAAGCTACAGAAAGTATCTTAGAAATTATTTTCTATTTTACTTTAGTTCAAAACACGGTGGCTGAAGTTGTACATTTGCAGAGAGACTTGTGGAGATGTCAAGAAAGTTTGTCTGGAAAAAAGGCAAGAGGTAGATAGAAGAGATGATAGAAACTTGAGAAGTAGAAACAGATGCTGAAGAAAGTACAAACCAGATGTTGATGTTGCCTGCAGCAATGATTTAAATCCTCTTCCAATTGACGTAGACAGTTAAAGGTTTCCTGGCCACTACTGGCACCTGTGTTGGCTAAAGAGAGATCAGTGCTGACCGAGGAAGGACATGAAAGGGCATCAGACTCATAGAGAGGGGCTCCTCCGGGTGCCGTCGGCCAAACAATGTTGACTGGCGGCTCCCAGGGGGAGAGCCTTCTCTGTGAGGGCACCTACTATCTGGAATGAGCTCCCCCCCGGAGATACGGAGGATCCCGGATCTACGCACCTTCCGCCGCACTCTTAAAACCTTTTTATTCTAACAGGCTGGCCTGGCCTAATTTTTCCCTTTTTTCTTTTTAAAATACAAATTTTAAATTGGTTTTAATTTATTGGGGTGTTTTAAATTGGTCTTCAGCCAAATTATTTAATCCAGTTTTATTCTGTTTTAATTTTTGTACTAATGTGTTTTTATCTTGTGGCTGTTCACCGCCGGGGTCCTTCGGGAGTAGGGCGGTATACAAATCAAATAAAACAAACATAAAACAAACAAACAGTGGCTGTTGAATCTGCAAGTGCTGTTTTCAGTAGAAACTGATCCAATTGATCTTGGAATCTGACCCTAAGGGCATGACAGCAAGGAAGAAAATGAAAAGTTCAGATGAGAAACCCAACATTATTTCACTTTTCAACACCCTCTGATTACAGAATAGTCAAATGTGGGAATGGTATTATGTAGCCAATCATAGGACAAGGCTGCTAAACTTCCAGCCCATGAGACGAATGCGTCACATACTGGCCATGCCCGGTTTAGCGAAGGGAGAAAAAGTCCCAATATGTCACATGATGTCACCATGACAACTTGAGTTTGACACCGCTGCCATAGAATATATCTATAAGAATGGTTATTGTACACATTTGCTTAAAAGCAAAACAAAGAGCTGAATCCAGAAGTAACTAAAATGATTGAACTTCTGAATAATCTGTTTTTATTCTTTTTTAAATCAAAAGAGGATTTTGGATTGAAGCACTGTCCCTCTGTGACTTCCATATTTCATTAGTGCTAAATTTATTTCTAATGAAAAACTTAATAAAATGGTGATAATCACCTACTATTTAAACTCAGTAGTGATAATTGTAAATTTAAATTACTTAATTACATACCATGGGTTTTTAAAACTTTTTAAATCAACTGTTTTCATGTTATCTTTCTACAATAGCACTTTCAGGATTTTAACCAAATATATATATCAGAACCTTTAAGAATAGCATACTAAATTATTTCAGATTCATCTTCATTCTTTACATTTCACATTAAGCACAAGTCAAAATTACTCATGCAGAAATTACTTTCCAAAACATAAATGAGTCCAATAATTATATTGGAAAGCCGGGAAAAAAACTTTATTATAAAACTTTATTATAAAATATGAAATAACCAAATATACATTAAAGCTAGCTGAGTAGTCAGTTTCACCATTTTAGAATGAAGTAAGCTTTGAAAATAATAATAAATGTAGAAATATGACTTTTGACCTTTTCATTCAGTGTTAGAATAAGACATTTTGTTAAACTTACATTTTGTTCCAACCCTACTAGGGAAAGTTTTCAAATGTCTATTTAGGGATCCATTCTTTCTCATATTTATTGTCTCACAGTGTCCTGACCTGAAGGTGATCATTTCACAATAGAGTGAAATGATTTTCAGTCAGGACATTGTGAGATTTTGTGGAAACATTCTTGCCTATTTTTAAACTGTTATCTTCAATTTGATGGAAAATAAATTGCTTATGAAGTTTTCTTTAAATTTTAACAAAATTCTTGAGGGATTTTACACTTACTGTAAGAGACCAATGAAACAGACAAGGACTAGTAATAAATTCTTGAGGCACTTGAACAGACTAACAGTTGTGAATCTAGCCAGGTTGCCAGATAGCAAGCTTTAGGCTCAGTTGCACACAATTGTGTTGCACACAAAATACATTTCCACAAACGATACATGGCTCTTGACCACATAGCGCATCACTGGTTTTAAAAAAGAATAAGTGTGCCAAAACTTAATGGAGGCAAGCTTGTAAGGAATGGGGTTTCTGATTTCCCCAGCACGCTCTAACTCAGAGGTTGGAATCTGTCTGAAAAGTGACCATAAAATACGTTAAATAAATAAATAAAACTTGTTTGTGATTTAACAAATTGTGCAGATAGGACTTTGATTTTGTGAACATCCATCAGCAATTCTTTTCTACTTTCCTGGTCGATTCACAGAATTGAATAATTACATAGAAAGAAAAAGAGGAATATCTCAGTGCTCCAAATGTCAAATCAATGCATTATACAATTAAAATATTGTATCCTCACAAATGCAATACATCTATAAGTTATAGAGATATTTTGTTTGTTTTATGTTACTGAACAAAGCTTCCCTGTTGTAATTATCTGATTATATCTAAAAGTTTGGTCTTCCTTTCAGTTTAGTTATCAGAAGCCAGATCTTTTCCCAAGGTTATAGTGAATTCAAGGCAATGATGTATGCAATGAGAAAGCCTTCACGTGAATAGTAACAACAAATGCTTGGCAATTTCTCTTTTTATTCTCCCTAATTCCCTGAAGAAATGTATGCATTTCCTTAAAGTTAGTTTCTTTCTGTGACGAATATGAGCACTTGCTCAACCCTCCTAAGGCATATGAACAAATCTGTGAAGAAACCTTCCCATTTCATGCTTTCTAATTCACTGAAGGCAATTCAATATCGTGGAAAATACAATCCTTGGTTTTAGAATTCACTTTTGTTTGTGAAGAAGTAGAACACTAGCTTAACTCTTCCAAGACACATGAGCAACTCTGAATGTTTTGGGGAACAACTGTCCAAAATGAGTCATGTAGCAGAAGAATTTTATAGATTACATTTGGAGATGTGACAGACTTAGATAGCATGTAAGAGAATTCCTAAAATCAGGATTGTCCTCAGGTCCTTGTTTTTTTTTCCAGGTCTTCATATGTTCCCCCCCCCCAAAAAAAAAAGAAAGAAAGAAAAGAAACTGGCCTTCATCAATGTGGCCTATTAGGTCTCTTCCCATATTTGTTTCAGTGAACTGAGCCCTACTGTGCTGACCAGCATCACCTGGGATCCCCAAACTCCTGTTTCCTTCTTCTGCTTCAAAATATCTTCTAGGCTCAGAGAAATCTCAGCTCTTATTCCTCCCTGACACACTCTCATCTTTTCCACTTATATCTCCCAATGTCTCTGCCAGCATTTTCTAATGTGTCACCATATCTCTTTTCTCTTATTAAAAGGCTGAATCTTGATTGCTTGCAGTGTACATCCTTAAAATGTAAAGTAAAATGTAAAGAGAATCATCACATTCTTGATGATAAAAAGTTTCTTCAACAAGATTTATTGAAGGGGAAATGGAGGTGGAAGGAAAAGAGATTTAAATACAAAAATCTCAAAAATTGTATACTTTCATTTTAGCATTCAGTGATAAATCCAATCCAATATTTTAAGTTAGCTAGAGGAGAGCTTTTGCTACTGTCCATGGGGTTTTCATGGCAAAGATACCGGAGTGGATTGCCATTTTCTTCTCCAGTGGATCACATTTTGTCAGAAATGTGCTATGACCTGTCCCTGCTGGAATAGCTGGAATGGCCCTGCTGGAATAGCACATAGCTTCATTGAACTATGCAAACTCCTTCGCCACGACAAGACAGTAATCCATGAAGGGGACCTTAATGCGAGTGAAGAAGGAGAGTGCAAAAGTTGGCTTGAAACTCAACATTAAGAAAACTAAGATCATGGCATCTGGCCCTCTCAATTCCTGGCAAATAGATGGAGAAGAAATAGAGGTAGTGACAGATTTTATTTTCCTGGACTCCAAAATTACCACAGATGGGGCTGCAGCCAAGAAATTAAAAGACGCTTGCTCCTGGGGAGGAAAGCTATGGCAAATCTAGACAGCATACTAAAAAGCAGTGATCCTGCCAACAAAAGTGCATGTAGTCAAGGCTATGGTTTTCCCAGTTGCAATGTATGGCTGTGAAAGTTGGACCATAAGAAAGGCTGAGGGCCAAAGAATTGAGGCCTTTGAACTATGATGCTGGAGAAGACTCCTGTGAGTCCCTTGGACTGCAAGGTGATCAAACCGGTCAGTCCTAGAAGAAATCAACCCTGACTGCTCTTTAGAAGGCAGATCCTGAAGATGAAACTCAAATACTTTGGCCACCTAATGAGAAGGAAGGACTCACTGGAGAAGAGCCTAATGCTGGGAAAGATTGAGGGCAAAAGAAGAAGGGGATGACAGAGAACGAGGTGGCTGGATGGAGTCACTGAAGCAGTTGGTGTGAGCTTAAATGGACTCCAGAGAAAGGTAGAGGACAGAAAGTCCTGTAGGAACATTGTCCATGGGGTCGCAAAAGGTCAGACATGATTTTGCAACTAACAACACCAAAGAGTAGAGTTTTCTTGTTTTCTTAATAACTTTTTTTGGTGGGTAGAAGCTGACAAACATGAAAGAATGTGTAGCTGTTTTCTAATCCAAGTCTGAAAATACCGATATGTCATCTCCTTGCATTCTCAATATATTGAGAATATGTGCCCACACTACAGTTGACCCCACAAAATAGTCAGGAGATAAAAGAGATCCCCCTTCATTCTCAGGATGATTGGCCAAGAAATTTATTCATCAGAACTATCTTCACAGAGACTGATAAGGTAAGATTAGAACAAAAAACAAAAACAAAAACCCCATATAGCTCAAAAAAATAATAATAAACATTATCTAGTTCTGAAGTTGAAAGCTGGGCAGAAGGGAGAGGAGAACAATGGATAAGTGATTGTCTCTAGTTCCAATTCATTGTTTTCTTTCATAGGTAGATTATGGGCATCTCTCTAATTTGTCTAATATGGTTGTTAAATAATAAATAAACAAGCAAAAAGTTTATTTATTAAAGTAAATAATATAAATAATTTCGTTAGTCTGTCTCCATTCATAAGATAGAGTGCTTTGTTCATAAACAACTCATCTTTCAGCCAACTATGCTGGCTCCCAATGAAGGGAGTTAGAATATGAGGACATTATCAACTAGTTTTGTTGGACTATCACTGTTAGAGTAGCATTTTCAAAAGAAAATCAAATATGAAAATCTGATCAATTTGCCTGTGGAATTCAAAATCAATATTTATTTATTTATTTAAAAAAAGAAGCAATGCCATTTTAATATACAGGGAGAAAGGAATGAATCACTAAATCAATAAATAACCCATACAAGCTTTCAAGAAATTACTGGGTAAGCTAATAACCACTTCTGTCTACATCAAAAGTTGTATGAGGCTGCCATTAGTTAATAGTTACTTAGATACTAATGTTTAACAATCCTTTGCTGACAGGTAATTCTTTCCTCAGCTAATAGAGCAGAACAAACACATTTAAGAAATCTCTATGGAGCTCAAGTAGCCAAAATTGTGGATTTATGTTGATGATCATCAACTAACCTTCATGGGACTAGCCTTCTTTCTAAAGCTAGTAATACCTTTAAATCTTTTCTGACAGCTTATGCTGATAAAGAAATCACTACAGACCAATTGCTCAATGAAATGTTCAATGGGATTATTTCTGAGCAAAACAAAATTCAACAAAGCAACCAATTTAGGAATAGCTAGATGCTCCACACAGACCAATTAAAATATTGAGCAATGCTTGAATACTGTAGCATAGATTCATTCTTCTTCTTTAAGTCATTTTAAGGGATTTGGATTAAATGGAAGTTTCATTATAGTTCTATTTCACAAAGTTGAAAAATTCAGCTTTCTCTTATAATATCAGAGGAAATCTCCATGTTTTTCACCTGCAGGAATATATGACTAAGGTTAGGAGATTCACTATAAAACTAATACCAAGAGTATAACAAGAGTATAAAATTCACTATAATATTGTAGACAATGCAATTTAATTTTAAGCTTTTTTATGTGGGCAATGAACATTTAATAAATGCTTTATAAAAACAGTATATGAATGTAAAATGGAGAACTCCAAGAAGTAACAGTATATAACATAAGTGTATTCTTAAAGAAAATCCTATATATGTTTACCATAGGTATATACACAGTGGTGGGATTCAAATAATTTAACAACCGGTTCTCTGCCCTAATGATTTCTTCCAACAACCAGTTCACCAAACTGCTCAGAAAGTTAACAACTGGTTCTCCCGAAGTGGTGCGAACTGGCTGAATCCCACCACTGTATATACACAAGTTCCTACAGTTTTCTTGGCAACATTTTCAGAAGTGATTTGTCACTGTCTTCTATCAAGGCTTGAGAAAAAATAACAGATCATCAAATCATTTTAAATTAGTGCCTAAAATAGTCAGCAATATGTTAAACAGTGTCCAGTGTTATTAAAGACCTCTCCTAAACTTAAAAAGGAGAGTCCTCAGTGGAAAATTCCTTTTAGAGTCAGTAGAAATTCCCCGTAAAAATAAAGGAAAACGGTTTATTGCCAATTGCCTGTATTGCTTATTGCTGGTTTTAGCCCAAGAAACCTTGTCTCCATTCATAAGATACAGAGTTTCATTCATAAATTAGGTGGAGATACAATGTAGCAGGTGATCTTCGAAACCAGAGACAGCAATAACTCAAAGTGGCAATACAGAGAACTAGACAAAGAACTAAAGGCAGACAGGGATTGATCACCAGAGCCAAACCAAATTAAAGGGCATTAAAGGACATGAGATTTAACACCTATGCCCATACTTCCTATGCCCATGGAGAACAACTACAAAAACCATATGGCCTACAAAGAAAAAAAATCCTATTGATAAGGGATATAACAAACAAGATATTTCTTCTGGTCATAAAACATACACCACACTCTGCATTTGCTTCACAAACACAGCACAAAGGGCTCAAATTCTATAAAAAATCTCACCGATGTATCAGCCGGTTGCCAGCTGGCCCCAAGAATGAAATCTCTTATTGTTTTGGGGAAATAAAACCTCCTTCTAAGCAGCTCACCTTGTGTCTTGATTGCCTGCACTCTTTTTTTTTTTTCCCAGCTCAGAAGAAAAAGGATCCAGATAAACTCTTTCATCAACAGATTCTCGAGATACGTTATTTCATATAATGTGAGTCATTATAGAGAAACTGTCTGATAGTTTATTTGCTGCATTCTTCTGTATGCCACTCAAAGAACCAGAGCAGTTGTGTTGAAATGTAATAGTTTGGATTCCCAGCAACAGGGGATGCTTCCAGAGGAATAAGGGGCACCTTAGCCTGGGTATTTCGTGTGAGAAAAAGAGCGTGAAGACAGCCCCTCCCTAAAAGTTCTAAGAATATATATTAGATGCAGGTAGTAAAGTGCTTCAGTTTGGCAAGATTCTTTTTATAGTCTGAACAATAAAGAATTCTGTTTGGAAGAATTACCACATGTCTTTCTTGGTTTTTAGGCCTGACAGTAATTGATTTTAACCATCAGAAAGAAAGACAAATGGAAGTGTTTCTTTCAAATATTTTTTTCTTAGGTCACAGAGTAGTTGAAAATCAATAGTAAAACCTGAAACTGAATTCAGAATTTTTGTGGCTGAGTGTGAATTTGAAGCTGGATCTCTACAACCTCACCCCAATACACATATTGTTATATCACATATGTGAGATAGATTTGGGGGTGGGCTGCTAGGGGTTCGCAGGGATTCAGGAGCACCTCTAGCTAAGATTCTGTGCAGTTCGGAGAACCCCCAAATCACACTCCTTGCTGACCCCGCCCACTCCACGCTGCCCTTCCCAGGAATCTGCACATGGCCCATTTTGGATGCAGGGCACATGCGGAGGCAAAAAGTGGGCCTACTGGAAGCCTGTTTCCAGCCTCCAGAGGGCCTCCAGAGCTTGGGAGGCTGTTTTCGCCGTCCCAAAAGCTTGTTGAAAGCCTCTGGAGCCCGGGGAGGGCAAAAATGCTCCCACCTCCATGGTGCAGGAGGCCGACTAGGCCACACCCACCATGACCTCGCCCACCCAGCAACCAGGCAGAGAATCCCTTGCTAAAATTTTTGAAGTCCACCCCTGGATAGATATATTAGTTATGTTTGACTTAATATTCATAGGTTTCTTGATTTTGTTTTAGTGAATAAGCTATAAAGATGTGAATGTGAACTTCCGTATGTCTTCAAATTTAAATGTATCAAATATGAAGAACTATATATATTGCTTCATAGCAATGTACACACATACATAGTAAAGTACACACACACATATACATGTGTCTGTGTCTCCGTGCATTTGTGTGTCTCTGTCTCTATCTGTATAGATTTGGCATCCCAAATCTACTATATTACATTGTTGATATATAACTGCTCCATAATGAAAAGATGAGGCACTTTATTTTGTTCTTCTGTTTTCTTTCCTTTGTGGCAAATTAAATTTTATATCTAGAAACTGTGTAATAAGTACCCTATTGTTATTCACATGATTTTAATTTAGCTAAAAAGCAACAAAATACAAAACCATGAACGATAAGATCTTGGGGGAAGGATGCATTTTATCAATGTTGAAAAATACATCCACTAAAATCATTCTGAAAATTCCAAACAGACCATGTGCCAAAATCAAAGCTACTATATGTGAAACTGTTTATTGTATGATACCAAGATCAGTTTTCGATTATTAACTCCAGAGGTGCAAAACTATTGGATAATGGAAAATGGTTAACAATGATGTGCTTTTTACGTTTCCCCTTTCTTTTTGGGGGGCAGATTGTCTTTTGTTGTGTATTTTTCTTCTCTAGATACTAGAGCAATAAGATATTCTTTGGGAAAAAAAGAGGATAAATCAAAATGGTCTTCAGTGGAGTGTAATATTAAAGCTGTCCAGAACAAGAATGATTGTATCTTATCTTGTTTACTGAACATAATAGTTTTATATATTCTCATTGATGCTGATGATATGTTAGCTCTCTGGAGATTACATTTGCATTCTTTATCAAGTATGAAATGATGATGATTCAACCTCTTTCTGCTATGTGCCTTCCCCTTTAATTATAAGCATAATTGCTACAACCTTCCTGAATAAAGAAACTCTTCAGATTTGAATCCTATACACTCACACAGACACCCACACATGCAGTCACTCAGGTACATTTCATTTTTTCCCATGCAATGGGCATGACCATATTTTTTTTTTTGAAAAACAAAACAATTTCATTAATAATATATCCTCAATAAGAAATAAATAAATAGCAACACCTTAAAATTAATTGTCAAGGTTCCGACTGACAAAGCCAACCAAATCTAAATAAAAATGATTAGATATCACCCTAATATTTATCTCTGAAACTATCTAACTCATGCTGCATATGCCTTTACAGGAAAAAATATGGAAAAGAAATTAAAGATTTATTGTATAGATTTTATTTTTTCATTTTATTAGCCTAGAACTAGTAGGATATATTTTCTACCATGTTTCTCCAAAAATAAGACCCTGTCTTATATTTTTTGAACCCAGAAATAAGCACTGGGCCTTATTTTTGGGGACATCTTATTTTGGGGGGCATGGAGCAAGAAGGGGCTCCTCTTGCCGTCTTACCTAATTTCCAGCTCTGTCTCCCTAACCCTAACCAGGGGAAATGGCAGGCACTAGCTGTGCATGCCGTTAAATATTTTCAGGGAGGGCCTATTTTTTTGGGGGGGGCTTATTTCAGTGCATGCGCTCAAAAGCCCAATTGGGCTTATTATCAGCGGGTGTCTTATTTTTGGGGAAACAGGGTAGTTGCTCAACCAGCGTAAGTGTCGGATATTACATAGCAAGATATCTGAATAGCACCAAGTTCATCAAGGTTACTCTCTATATATTAGAAACTGCTTATCAATGCATGCCACAAAATATTTTTAGTTAAAAGTCTGACTGTTGCACCACAGTAAAATTTGCATGTAAAAGTAGAGATTGGGCTTAATAAGAACTGACACAATCATATTTGGATACATTGTCATAGCTAAAAATTTTAAAAAATCATGTAATAGTTCTAAGGACCATTTTTGTAATTTACAAAATATTTGCAAAAGTTAATTCTAGAATATATTAATTATTCAGGACTTTTTATTTTGTTTACACTTCCGTGTAGTCCGGGAACATTGTCTTAGCAAAAATATCATTCAATCTTTAAAGTGTAGGGGGAAGGAAAGGCAGGAGGAAGAAAAAGAGTTTGATAAATAATGGATTGACCCTCTACATGAAACCATAAAGCAGATATCTAGGTTGCTGCCATTCAAATGAATAGAAACCGGCAGCAATTCTAATACCTTTCCAATTTCAATTTTGTAGCATTTGCAGGCACCATGCTGGAATGGTAAACATTTTAATGGTCAGATTTTGTCCATTTCACCATTACTATTTCCTATTTTATCCCCAGGTTTTTGTGTGAGAGCGAAATGAAAAGGTGACAGATTGCTGCAAATCAAATGAATGGGAGATGTCATTTGCATTCATTTCAGTTGCAGCAAAACACTATTTTCCATTCCTTCATTGTCCTTCTGAGACACCTTTTTATGGCTCCTAAAAATTCAAGTGCCAAGCGGTCCACTTTGATAATATAACAGGAATCTTGGGCATTAGCTTGTGTATTGATTAAATAACACTAACTTATTTTATAAGCATAGTTCATCTCTTTGGTATAAATCCACATTGATTGAGATTAATAGAAAGATGTTAAAAACATGCTGTGATATGAAACTTCAATTTTACCCATACATAGAAAGGGAATTCTCAAAGGTAAATGCTTTATTCATTCAAAATTATTTGGCGGTAACTATCACCAAGGTTTCCTATAAATAAAGAACAGTGGAGAGTTTCTGGTTCTTTACAAAACAAATCTGCAGTGAATGTTCTTTCTTCTTTAAAAAGATTATTCTGGGAAGAAAGACTTTTTAGAAACATCCCTAACTCTCCCTCTTTTGTTTTGGAACATCACTAAAAAGTGGCAAGGAGAAGCCTGCAATTTATCAACATGATTTTTGAAAAGTGGAGAATAATGATCAGCTAATAAATATTAAATATCACTTAATATTAGAACAGTTGATTTGGTTTATGTCTCATTAGTAGAAAGATAATTGGAATCCAACAATTAACACTTCCACTTCCACTAAATGTACCAATCCAAAAAAAGAGCAAGAGCAACACACATGGACTTCAAATAAAGTTCAATTCATAGATAGAATCACATTACCACATTATGCTATACTGTATGTGCTGTATTAATATAAGAATTAAATCTGCACTGAAATTCGGCGCTAAAGGAGGTTATCAATAATAGCAGCAATTCTTCCAAACTTGTAATAATATTTATTAATACTAAGCATATTAAAGTAATCAGTTCAAATAATTTATGCTTGGTCCAAATCTTCCTTCCTTCTACCCAACAAATGAAAACAAAAGGCATAAAACTAGACATTAATTTGTCATTCAAATGAATAGGAAATACCGTAGTAAAAGACATTGTTTTTGTGCATGGCATATTTCTATAGAGCAGGGGTGTCAAACTGGAGGCCTGTAGACAGGATGCATCACGCACAGGCCACGCCCACCCCAGATCCGCAAAGGAAAAAAATGTTGTGATACATCACATGACAGCAATGTGACGCCATAAGTTTGACACCTGTGCTTTAGAGGAATTAATGTTGTTATTCCAATGAAAGGCAACGCCAACTGAAAATAAAATATAGCTGTTGACAAATGTTATATAGCACCCCTGAATGGAGGTTTTTGTTGCTGTCCAAATTGACCACAACTTGATTTTGTTTCACAGTCACTCTATGTGTGTACTGGCAATAAAACTTACAACTGCAAACACAGAACAAGGGAAGAATGACCAATAACACTGAAACATTATAGAAATGGTTTAATAAATTCAAAAGATCAATTCAATCCCAAGGTTCTCTAAGAGAAATCTTGCCTAGAAAGATACAAAATGATGAATGCTGATCTCCTGAAATCACTAAGCTATGAAGCATTACAAAACTTTCCCTCCTCTTTTAAATACAGCTGCGTGATAAAGCAGGCCTGCCTTGATGAATCACAGGGATGAGGCTGTCCTCAAGCTTATCTTTGGCATTGAAAAATGAGGTCATTAGTAAAAATAAAATGCAAATATTATCAGATGTCAGGTCATTTTTCTTAAGACATTTGGCTTAGAATTTTATCCTGGTATGAATGTATGTATATACAATAGCAGAAGCCTTATAACAATTTAAAATCCCCTATAAATCTCAAAATTAACACCTAATTGCTGTGTTGTTTTTTTAAAAAAACCTCACTATTATTTTTTTTAAAAAATAAGGATGACTATCCCATTTACTTTACTATTCCCTTCATACCAAGCACTAATAGTGATACATCTCAAGATTTCGTCAGTAAGTGACAAAGGAAGGAGAGGAAAGGGAAGGTGGGGGGAGGGGGGGAGAGAGAAAATATATTCAATATTTTTTTTAAAAAAAAAACAATAATTGAAATTGTGAATTTGGTACTGTAGGAAGTTAGCACCTACCCCTCTCCTAAAAGAATGAAATATTTTAGGAAATATTAAAAAGGTAGAATTTTATATTTCCCTGGATGAGAAAAGGAGAAGCATGATTTAAAGTCAAAGCAGCTCCCTGAACCCTCCTGCCCCCCACTTCAGCTCCAGGGTGATGGGATTAAGACATAGCTCTCAGGATATGATAGGATTAGCCCTCTACCCATCTAGCAACAGAACTCACCACATGGCACCTGGGGAGATTGTATCACCTAGCAAGATCCACTGGGACTCGACACTACAAAGTTACCCTTGCATGGCCCCATGGGAGTCTGGCAACCAATTAGGATACAGGAACAGGAAGCTCCAAGGTGGGGCCCAAGAGAGGGTATAAATCTTTCTCTCTATCTCTCCCATGTGCATTTTAACCCAGGACCTCAAAACCGTGTGGTCAGGGGTGCAATATACTAACCTTCCTTACCAGTTAGGAAGACCTTCTGCACATGCGCAAAACATTACTTCCTGGTTAAAACCAGGAAGTAATGACACCCAGGTGGGTGGGCGGAGCTTCACTCCACCATTGCTACTGGATCGCCGAAGCAACGGCCAAGACCGCTACCAGACCAGGCGATCTGTCTGATCCGGGACCATTTCACCCCTGCATGTGGTCCTGACCACCATTAAACCATCTTTTCAAGCAGTCTCCATGTTTCCAGTGTCTTTCTCTCCACCTGGAACTGAACCCAGATGGACATTTCTTCCAACAGTACTATGCTATATAGAGACAGATTGGTGGTGTTAAATAAAATTTAAAAAAACAACAACAACACAAAACCTCAGAAGAGGAACTATGAATTTTATACATCTCTCATGACCCTATCTATCTCAAATGCTGCTATGCTGCTTCTCCTTGGTAGGGCAGTGTTCCTGGGAGCAATGAGTGTACATCTCAAGATTGTACACCAGGACTATGTAGTCCCAGCAGGATCACCCAAGATGTAAAGGCCAGACCAATTAAAACAACCAGGCACCTGTATTATGCAGCAGCAATAAGATGGATGATCATTTTACTAACAAAGGAAGAAGTACCATTTCATGTTTCACAAGAGAAGGCAATGGTAAAATATCCTTATCTTTTACAAGAAAATTGCATGGGTAGAAAGTAAAGTACAGTATGAAGCAATATTAATATGATGGTTGAAAGCATGAATGATTTTAATATCTAGTAAGGAAATAGAAAGAACACAAGAAAAAAACTTAATACTAAGCTAATGACAATAGGTAAAGCATTAATACTGAGGATACTGAAATAGTGAATAGCTTCTGCCTTTTAAAATTGAGTGTCAACAATAAAAGAACCGCAAGTCAAAAAATATGCTGCTGACTAGCACTTTGTAGAGTATGAATAAAGGCCTTGGATATACAGTTGCCATAATGTGTTTATACCTGTAAAGATCAGACTGATAGCAATTCTATGGAAACAAAAGTTGGACTTTTAAGGATAGATCCCATATTGTTGTGTTTGAACTTTAGTGGGTCAGATACCGTTTGCCAGGGAACCCCTTCATCCTATCATCAGCTATCATTGCAATTTAACAGCAGTAAAATCAGTGTCAAAACAAATTACCAATGGCCAGGGGTGGGTTCTACTTGCCTTTAGTACTGGTTCGCAATGGGGCTGCATGTAAAGAAGCTTCCTGATGATGTCAGGGTAAATGGGCGGAGCCTCCCTCCAGTTTTACTACCGGTTCTATAGAACCGGTCTGAACCGGGGACAACCCACCACTTCCAATGGGTAATAAAGTGGGGTCACTTGATAAAACTTGGTTACTCACATAGCGATATGCATCGTATGGAAGCTGCCTAGCTTTTTCCTAGCTTTTTGCTTCTGTCATGAGTTCAGCCATGTGTCTACCCCCCAAGCAATTAGAGACATCTATCAAAAATATTCATCAATCAAAGTATTGTGATTGGTGGTTGATTTCTCATGAATTTCTTAAAAGGGAAGCCTTTGATGCCAGAAGTTTTAACCAATCAGTTTTCTTAAAATATTCTGAATATCCTAGATTAGGAAATGAATTCAAATGGCTTACTAGATCTTACTAGTTTAGATGCATAAGAAGAACTTACCGTGTTTTCCCGAAAATAAGACCCTGTCTTATATTTTTTTGAATGCTGAAATAAGCACTTGGCCTTACTGCCATGCGGTTAAAAGCCCAATTGGGCTTATTATCAGGGGATGTCTTATTTTGGGGGAAACAGGGTATATCAGACGTGTCAAACTCAAGGCCCGTAGGGCAGATCTGGAGTGCTTAAGTCTGGTCGGCAAGGTCGGCCTGGAAACAGCAAAGGACTGGCCTGTGGGGCCTCTGCCAGAAAAAATGGAGCTGGGGAGACACACATGAACCCCTGCACCCTGTTTTCGGCCACAATGGCCTCCTACAGCCCTTTGCCAGTGTAAATGCCCTCCCAAGCTCTGTTTTCCCTGGCAGAGATCTAGAAAAACAAACTAAAAACAAAACAAAAAGAGAAATGTTTCCTCTTTTGCATTTGAGCCTGGAAAAAGGGACAGGAAAGGAGAAAGAGAAAGAGAAAAGAAAAAGAAGGGAAGATGGGAAGAGAGCTAGGAGGAAAAATAAGGAAAGGGGAAAAAAGAAAGTATAATGAAGAGGGAAGGAAAAAGAAAAAAAAGGAGGGAGGGAGGAGGGAGGGAGGAAGGGAAGGAAGGAAGGAAGAAAGGAGATTATAATGAGAGTGAGGAAGGGTCTCAGGGAAGTCCTGCCTTAGCACTTGACCCCAGGTGCCCCCAACATGAATGACATCGAGCTGGCCACACCCACCATGGCCATGCCCCTCCGGCCTTCTGAGGTCAAACACAACCCTAATGTGGCCCTCGATGAAATCAAATTTGACACCCCTGACTTAGATGCATGAGAAGAACTGGTAGTGGGAGCACAAATTATATGGTGGAATTGTTTTTTGTAACACTTTAAAACCATGGTGGAGAAAAGCCCTTAGGGAAGGACTGAAGATACTCCTCCCTAGCTAGATGGAGAATATTATGTACTAGAAAAGTAATTGACCTTGGTGTGTGAAGCACTTAAATATAACATAAAGAAAAATATAGTGTCTGCCTTTGTATTACTTTTGTTGATAACAACAAATATGATTTATTTAGCAGGTAATAAAGTAATGAATATATACAACTCACTTGCATCACATTCTTTGGTAAATGAGAAGATTTCATGGTTCAGATCACTGACTTCCAATGGATAGTTCTTTTCTTTTTTAAAAGTTACAGTATGTTATGGATTGATGACAGATTTGCTGCAGTGTGATTGCAAGTACAACAAAGGAAATGAATAGAATGCATTAATGTGCAGAATATTTATAGCTAGCATCCAAACATAAAGTTATATCACAGAGGCAGAAACAATATTTGGAGGTTTTGATCATTGACCTCAGTGATAAAACAAATATTGTCCATGCTGAAAGTCCTTAAGTTAAGCCTTTACATCTCCAGTGATTAGAGTTTAGAGAGCTGCTTGAAAAAAATAATATAGAGAGCTATGTAGCCCTGTACAGTATAGTTTAATATGATATCCTTTGAGCACACTGTTATCAGTGTTTTAGACTTTTGAATTTCATTCTGCCTGAAAACGTTCCAGTTTATGCAGCAGTCCTAAGGAATTTCCTATATTGCAAAGGATTTGGGAAGCTGTCATATGGCTTCACCCAACAAGAAGTTTCAACTAGTTCAATGTATGGCTATGAACTTTGGAATGCAATAATGTCTACTATGGAAAGTGAGTTTGATATAGTAGTTAAGGCATTAGGCTATAAAACAGAAGATTGTGAATTCTAGTCGTACCTTAGGCACAAAGCCATCTGAGTAGCCTTGAGCCAATCACTTTCTCTTAGCCCTAGGAAGGAAAGCAATGGCAAACGACTTATGAAAATCTATTCAGAAGCTTGTCCAGGCAGTCTCTAAAAATTGGATATGATTAAACAGGAGAAAAATTAACTTAACATCTAGTATTTTATGCTCCCTCATTAATTTATGGGATATAATAGTTTCTGTACTATCATATAACAGAATACAAGGATATTGAAAGAGAAACCAAAATGCACTTTATACTACAGCTGAATACTTCTTTTAAATCTTTTTAAATCATTAGGTTATATGAAAAGAACAGTGGACCATGCCTTTCTCCCTTAATTTATAGTTGTATTCAGAATAAATCAATTATATATATTTTTTTAAAAAATTGCTTTAGAGAAAACAAAATATTGTAACATTTTCTCTCTTTAATCCTCCCATCTTCATTCACAGCCTATTAAAAAAAAATTAAAGAGACAAATAAATTGCAAATCTTGTGACATGTTCTTTCTTTATATGACACTGAATAAAAAGAGACCCATAGCAGATAGCTGCCCATATCAAGCAAGTGTGGGGATTTTTTACTCTTATTTAAAGGACTAATCATGCAATTAGAAATAAAATCATTGATCAAAAAGACGTGGATGATTTTCTATTTTATAACTATTTAGTAGTTATAAAACATTATTCAATGGGATATATGCTGTTAACATAAAATCAGAATTAATGAATTTTAATGCAATAATATTAATGGCAATTCTTTTAAATGATGGAATTTAGAGAGCTGGAAGTTAAAACATATGAAGAATGGTTAATGGTTGCAGGAATTGAGTTTGTCTAGTCCAGTGAAAACAAGAACTAGATGCAACATCTAGCATTGGAACAGCAGTATTCCAATATTCAGGGGGCTGCCATAAAGAAGAGGGAGTCAACGTATTTTCCAAAGCACCAGAAGGCAGGAAGAACCAATGGATAGAAACTAATTAAGGAAAGAAGTAACCTACAACCAATGGATATATTTTTTGATACTGAGAACAATAAACCAGTGGAATTGCATGCCTTCAGAAGTTGTAGCTGCTTTATTACTGGAGGATTTTAAAAAGAGACTGGGCTGAATGTATAGGGTATAGGGTTTTCTGCTGAAATGGTATAGGATCTCCTGATTGAGAAGGGGTTAGACTAGAAGATTTCCAAAGTCCTTTCCAACTCTGTTATTCTGAAATATATATATATATATATATATATATATATATATATATATATATATATATATATATATATATATATATATATATATATATAAGCTGGGTTTAATTCTATATGTGGGTACCTACAAAGGGTTTGAAATCTGAGTTTTTTGAACAAAGTTAATTCTGGACAATTTGACAATTAAAATACAAAATCCCATTTATCCACTCATATTTAAAAAGGCTGGAAGTTGGTAATATATATTTTGAAGTGATGTTTTACAAGTAGAAAGTTCAAACCAAGTTCTTGGATCACTAAATGAATTTAGTTGTGGGTAATTATTCCATTGTCAGTTACAATAGCCAAAAGCTATGTACCTTGCTTGAAATGGTTTAAGAAATGTCAGCACATTCAAATATGTAGGTTTACAACTTTATAGCACCTCAAATCATTTGCACATAGCTTTTGGGCAAAGATCATGCTGGCATAGCATTGAAGGCCAAAAAAGAAAAAGAAAGGAAAGAAAAAGAAAAGAAATCTGAAAAAAAAAATCAGGATAGACATTGCTCCTGGGCACATGTAATACAAAATGTGATAGGCATTTCCTTTGTTTAGCTTTGTCACTTGAACAGGCAATTCCCTTCTTCATTTAGAGAAGAAGATATAATATGATTCTTTTCCTATTATGTTAAACCTTCTTTAAACCATCAGAAATAGAAAATTAATCCTTTTAACAATTAATTGAAATTAAAGGAATGTAATTAAATATTATTGAATTTTCCGCTGTAAGATATGGAATGGTCAGGAGCAGAGATGCTTTTAAAAGAGGTTCAAATAAAAATTCTTGAATATGGATATGCAATTTTCAGCTTCCAAAATAACATGTCCATAAACTAACATGGCATGATGGAAAGATAAACTTGTAGCTTTATTTGAGCTAAGCTTGATTCTCAGTGACTACGTAGATACATGCATGCAATTTTCATGGCAATAATATGGATGCCACTGTCTTTTTGGATTTCTTCCCCCCATAACCTTCTAATTTAGTTTTCAATCTTAAGATTCCCTAGTGGTCTTCCAACCACATACTAACCAGCTTAGGTTTACTACCAAGAAGAATCAGGTATGCAACTGAAATTCTACTTTTTAAGTAAAATGTTATTACATGAGGGTAGAGATTCGTTCTTTGAACTTGTGGCTTGGTTTCCAAACGTTATATTACCAGTCTTGGTAACATCTTCAACAGAATTTAGGGAATGTAAGTGTTGGTGTTCTTCTGCTTGTAATGGCTGCATTGGGTCTTGTCAGGTGAGAGTCTTGGGAAGGGTCTTGGAATGGGTCAGGTGTGGGTCACATCATGTTGTTATGTTGTGGGAAAACAGTGGACTAAAATAGAATGACTAATGCAGTGGTGAAATCCATTTTTTTTACTATCGGTTCTGTGGGAGTGGCTTGGTGGGTGTGGTGTGGCTTTGTGGGCGTGGCAGGAGAAGAATACTACAAAATCTCCATTCCCACCCCACTCTGGGGCCAGCCAGAGGTGGTATTTGTCAATTTACCAAACTACTCAAAATTTCTGCTACTGGTTCTCCGAACTGCTCAAAATTTCCACTACTGGTTCTCCAGAACCTGTCAGAACCTGCTGGATTTCACCCCTGGACTAATGGCTAGATATAGCAATAGTCTTCTTACACTGAAAGTGAAATAGATGGCATATCGTAATGTTGGTGGATCTCAGTGCACTTCCACAATTTCTTTGCTATCTGCAAAACTTCCTGTCTCACATGTCATTTTTTAAAATATTTTTTTAATTAAAAGTCAAACGATTTATAGTGTTTGAAGAATATTTCATGGAATTTAATTTAATTAATTAATTTAATTTAATTTAATTTAATTTAATTTAATTTAATTTAATTTAATTTAATTTAATTTAATTTTTAAATTTATATACCGCCCTTCTCCCGAAGGACTCAGGGCGGTGAACAGCCATAGGTAAAAAACATAGAATATAAAATTTAAAAACAATCTAAAATGTATTAAACAATTTGGCCTGACAGTTAAAATTCCCCATTTAAAATTAAAATTAAAATTACATCATTGGAAAGTTAGACCAGCCCGGCTTGATGAAATAAAAAAGTTTTGAGGGCCTGATGGAAAGTACGTAGATCCGGAATCGTCCGTACCTCCGGGGGGAGCTCGTTCCAGAGGGCAGATGCTCTCACAGAGAAAGCTTTCCCCCTGGGGGTCACCAGTCGACATTGTTTGGCTGACGGCACCCAGAGGAGCCCCTCTCTGTGGGAGCGTACTGGCCGGTGGGAGGCTCTCGGCGGCAGAAGGCAGTCTCGTAGATATCCAGTTTCTAAACTATGGAGCACTCTAAAGGTGGTCACCAACACCTTGAATCACAGCAGGAGGACCACCAGGAACCAGTGCAGCTCACACAGGAGAGGTGACATAATCACCCGTGCGGCCGCATTCTGGACCAGTTGGAGCCTCCGGGTGGTCTTCAAGGGGAGCCCCATGTAGACAGCGTTGCAGTAGTCGAGGAAGGAAATGACGAGGGCATGAGTGACCGTGCACAAGGAGTCCCAATCCAGAAAGGGACGCAACTGGCGAATCAGGTGAACCTGATAGAAAGTCCCCCTGGCCACGGCCATCACTTGTTTTTTTAAGGACAGCCGTGCATCCAGGAGGACACCCAAGTTGCGAGCCCTCTCTGTGGGGGCCAGCAATTCGCCCCCAATAGTCAGAGATGGCACTAACTGACTATATTGGGACACCGGGAGCCACAGCCACTCGGTCTTGGATGGGTTGAGCTTGAGCCTGTTTCTTCCTATCCAGATCCACACGGCCTCCAGACACCAGGACATCATGTCAAGGGCATCATTGGGGTGGTCCAGGCTGGAGATGTACAGCTGAGTGTCATCAGCGTACTGATGGTACTTCACCCTGAAACCACGGATGATCTCACCCAGCAGCTTCACATAAATGTTGAACAGAAGGGGCTAGAGGACCGACCCCTGTGGCACCCCACATATAAGGCACCTCGAGGTCGACCTCTGCCCCCCCGTCAACACAAACTGCGACCGGTCAGAGAGGAACCACCGCAGCATGGTGTCCCCCACCCCTAACCCCTCCAACCGGCGCAGCATGATACCATGGTCGATGGTATCAAAAGCCACTGAGAGGTCAAATAGGACCAGGACAGAGGAACAACCCCTGTCCCGAGCCCTCCAGAGATCATATACCAATGCGACCAATGCCGTTTCCGTGCTGTACCTAGGTCTGAAGCCTGACTGGAACGGATCCAGATAAACCGCTTCATCCAGCTACTGGGGAAGCTGTCGTGCCACCACACTCTCAACAACCTTCGCCACAAAGCGGAGGTTGGAGACAGGACAATAATTTGCTAAAACAGCTGGGTCCAGGGAGGGCTTCTTGAGGAGGGGCCTCACCACCGCCTCTTTCAAGGCGGTGGGAAAGCAACCTTCTCTCAAGGAAGCATTGATAATCAATGTTTAGTTTGATTTTAGGCTTTGACTGAGTAACATGTTTTAGATAATTTATGTGGTCTTCACACTTTTCCATTTGCTGTATTATTTATTTAGACCATAATAAACAACAATCATTATTTTTAAGAATAAAACACCGTAGGGCTGCAAAGCCATAAACTAATTTCTATGAATTGTGTTCCCAGCACCTAGATTGCCTATTCTTTTGTAAAAAGTTACTTTGACCAAGGCATTGATTTAAAAATATTCCATTTATTTTGAAGCAGCATACATATTTAACCAAACTAGCCTACTAAGTCATTCCCAACTTGTGCTGTTCATTGAAAAAGCTCTGAATGTAATTAATTCTGGATTCAACTCAATATATTTAATACAATGAAGGAAATTCAAATTAGCAAATTAGCAAGGCAATATAAGATATCACCAGTCTTTCATATGAAATGGGCTATTCGTTTACTTCACAAGCATCATTTACAAGCAGTGTAGCTCACTTTATTTATAAAATATATTACATGCTACTTGAGACCCCTTACAATATCTTGTAGTTTTAAAGTATGATTACATAGAGAAAAATTAAGGTGTAATAAAAATCAAAACAAGTAGGCCCACATAATTAACAATCTTCAGTCTGTTTGGAACATATGTGTTCTATTATTTGTCTTGTGAGATTATAACAGTTAGTATAAATCTCAGTCATATCAAATATGCCTTTGCTATATTTCTGTCATGCATCTTTTGAAATTAATAACATTAAACTTAAAAGTAGCCAAACAAGGATTCTCAGTCATAATTTCAAACTGCAGAATTATGGCTAGTCAAGTATAGAACAATATAATCCTTCAGTAGAAATAAGATTCATTGCCAAGCATATAAAAGGATTAACTCTTTGAAACAATATCACATGAAAATTGGATGCTTTGAAACTGATTATTCTAGGAGTGAGGATAATAATTTTATCAACAGATTGTTTTAGCTGAATTTATAACACACACAGATAGAGACACATAATTGTCTGACTCTTGATGAATCAGTGTTGAAACAGAAATATGTATCCTAAAGAAACAGAAATAAAGTACATTTACAGTATATAGCTACAAATCAAAATAAATACCAATTAGATGAGGTATCTGTGGTGTTATAGTTACACTAATGAGGGAGCATTCCTCCTAAGTACTGCTTTATTAAACTTTTTTTCCACTTTCATAGATTAAAATTTATTTTCATACGTTCAGGATCAGACATCTTTGAGGAATAGGAATATACATTGTCACTGAAAAATATAGATGCCTGTGACAGAGTAGCTAAATAAAACACAAATTCATAATAGAAATCATTCTCTATACCAGGGGTGTTTTGTGTTGTTCTATGCCTTCAGGTAATTTTTTTTATCTGAATTAAGCCCTGAAGTTTACCTGGTAATTTTTTTCAGAAGTGGTTTGCCATTGCTTCCTTCCTAGGGATGAGAGAAAGTGATTGGCCCAAGTCATCCATCTGGCTTTGTCTTAGTAAAACATATTTATTAATATAATTAAAATATTTCTGGATAAAAATAACAGTAAGCTAAATAAATTATTGGCAGCAGAAAAACAGAAGACCTTACAGCCCATCTGAGGAAATGAATTTCAGGTTCTGCTTCCAAAATTAGCATGTGATATCAAGTGAACAACTTCTGTTATTTACTATGAGTCGTACTGCCAAGGATATAGCTGTGGAAGAAAAGACCAATAAGAAACTGCATAGGAAGATAGAAAATCACACTATAAGGTATGACATCCATTCATTCCCAAGTTGCTTACACCCGTTCCCACATTTAAAATGTAGAATTTACAGACAAAACACTGCAAAAGTGATAGTTGATGCAGGCAAGCAAGAACAGCAACAAATTGTACATTAGACAAATAATTTGCAACAGTTAAGTACATTCCAAGTTTTATGAAATAAACTGTTCTGAAGTGGGAAGAAGATTTACATGTTAGAGTTAGATTGTTTGCGACATTTCAATGCCTCCAGAATTCTTAATGCCAGTAAAAGAATACTGTGACAAACAAGCAAAATGTCACTTATTATACAATATTATGTTCTTTTCAGTACAGATGAGAAGGGCAATGCCAAAGAAGATGTAAAAGAATTCATCTCTGGTTGGTAACATGTATGTAAATAAAGAAAATTGATAATCATGCTTAACTAAGGCATGCATTTTTAAAGGAATATGATGCACAGATTTATAATTCAGCATATTTTTCTGAATAAAGGTTTGTGAGTTTATATATCTAGTAACTGTCATAAAAATGATTTGAAATGTTATCATGGTAACATGTTATCACTAGCTTTTCAGATGGGATGTCAGATTTTTTTTTTTTAATTTGATTTATATGCCGCCCTTCTCCGAAGACTCAGGGCGGCTTACAATGTGCTCAGCAATAGCCTTCATCCTTTTGTATATTTATACAAAGTCAGCTTATTGCCCCCACAAACTGGGTCCTCATTTCACCTACCTTAGAAAGGATGGAAGGCTGAGTCAACCTTGAGCCTTGGCGAGATTCGAACCCTGCAGTAATTGCAGGCAGCTGGTCTTAATAACCAGCTTAATAACAGGGTGCCTTAAACCCCTGTACTACCAAGGCTTAATTAATTAATTAAACTATTAAACTATTCTTATGTCAGAATATTAAATTAAGTTCTTATGATGTGGAGTGATGTGATGTAGTGCAAGAACTGTTAAGTAAAAGACCTGAGAAATGAGAAGGTGTAACAAAGAAACTCAAAGTAACCCTACCTTGGCTCTTTTTTGCATAAGACAGAGCTGAAGGAAGCTCTAGTGGGTTTTGAAGATTATGTTGTAGAATTCCAGTAGTCCTGCATTCAAAATTTTTTACTACCGGTTTTGTGGGTGTGGATTGGTGGGTGTGGCAGAGGAAGGATACTGTAAAATATCCATTCCCTCCCCACTCCAGGGGAAGATTACTACAAAATCCCCATTTCCTCCTGATCAGCTGGGACTCAGGAGGCAGAGAATAGATGGGGGCGGGGCCAGTCAGAAGTGGTATTTACTGGTTCTCTGAACTACACAAATTTTCCGCTACCGGTTCTCCAGACCAGGTCAGAACCTGCTGAAACCCACCTCTGATGCGTTGTCTGTTCTAAGACCTGACCTATGGTTGAATAAACTGTCTTTTCATAAAACAGCTATACTATTTTGTTATTGTTTCACTAATGTGATTGAGCTCAATCTGGAGTTTGTTCTATTTGATTAGGTCTTGATTAGGTCTTGGTTTGGAAAAGATAAATAAAAGTCGCGTTTTTATTTATTATAAAATATTTATTTATTATTGTGGTCTCCTTGGACCACAAAAAAAAGTTGATTTTTTAAAAGTGATGCTTCTATTTTTCACTCCAAAGACTTTCTCATTTCTGGTGTAGTCCATCCATTTGGATCATACCCTTCTCTATTTATTTTTTATAACTGCAGAAACATAAACATTAACAATGTAAGGCCCGACACTATTTATCTTTTGTTCTTTCACCAATTTTAATTAAGATTAAAATAAAGCATTCAAAGTTTTTAATTTTATTACATACACATAATTAATTCAACAATAGAGATTCAACATATCCTTATCTGCCTTGGCTTCCCATTCCTTTCTTTCAATCTCTCATTAGCATCTGGCATATTGGATCACATATAGCTGGTTTTTTCATATTATTACTATTGTTACAGTATCTAGTTATGATTTTCTTTTTTTTTATTTTTTAGAATTATATTCAGTGGAACATAGATATGAAAAACTTTGGAAAGAAGCAGATTCTAAGTATTAATTTTGTTTTATCCTAAATTTGCTTTAGCCACTTTGACATTTAAAAAAACTGATTAATTGGTCTATAGCAGGTTATCACATGGTAAGGATGAATATTGGTGAAATTGTTTTTGCTGTAATAATATAATAATATATGAAAATATTTGAGTTATTGAATTCAAAAGTGATTGTACATGTGTCTCGTCTGCTTATCTGTCATTTGGGTACACAACAAGGTACAGATATGCAATATGTAAGGTAGAAAACATTTTTTGTGTGTGAATTCAGAGGGGCTTGAAGTAACCATGTACAGTATTTCCAAAGGACCACAGAGTAGACTCTAGTAAAAAATACAACTACACATTTCCTAAGTGTTTATATAAATTAATTCAGAAATAATCAAGATATATGGAGAGGAAGACAGAGCAGAAAAAAAAAAAAAACCCAGTAGTATGATGGACTATTGTTAAAGTCTAAAATGTTAGGAACATTCTGTAATGCTAACAATTAACTTTCATTGGACACTGTTGTCAATTGCCAGAAATTTTATTGAAATTTATGATATTTCCATAAGTGCTGTTATACAGGCAGACCAATATGCATTCATAAGTATTCAGGCCACAATATTTCTATACTCCCCATGAGTACATTTTTTTATTTCCAGTCAGGGCATCCATAAAACAGAGTATCCATCCATGTAAAAATTATCCTGCCTCTTCAGAATTTCCTGTTCAGTTTAGGAAAGTCTAAATATATGACTTAGTGCATGTTATCAAAATATCTGTTCTACATGTCTTGATACCTATTACTTTCTTGTATGTTGTTTTTTTTAAAAATACATGAAGAGACATTATCCCTACATTAAATGCCCTTAACAATTGTATAACTAGTATGAGAAATCCCTACATATATATTTCCAAAGATTCTGTGGATTTATGATCATAGCCATATATTTGATTCTTCTCATTTCAATCAGTTCACATAGCTATTTTTCACTCTTTTTTTTTTTTTGCATCAGTGGCTCCTTTCTTCACAAGGAGAACTTTTCTAGACTCTGTCAGCCTTTAATCACAGCACTGCTTTAATCAAAGTCCTTTTATCAATATTTTAAGCAATTTCAGCTGACATCTGAATACCAATATAGCAAACTTTCATCTATGAATATTTTGAGCATCACTGCCATTAAGCATCAAGGCATCATACATTGTTGAAAAGAGATTGTACCATCCTATCATAATATAAAGAGTGTCACAGACACACATTAATATATTTTTCTTTTACATTATGCTTCCTTTCCTTTCTGTTTCTTTCCTTCCAAAGTACAGTTTCTGTTTATATTACTTTACCTCTTGATCCTCAAATGTTTTAGCCTATAACTTCCTCATTCTAAATAATATAGCCTAATGATAGGGACTAAATTATGATTGAGAACATCTGGAATGCCACAGGGCTTGGGAAGGCAACATTATAAATTATTCCAGAAGTTTCTGTAATTTTGCTACTCAAAATTCAAATGCTCAAATGCTCTACTGCATCCAAGAAAACTTCAAAGAACTATTAAGGAACTTTGCTGTGCTATTATTACAATTTGGCCATTGGGAAAGTTTAACATTAATATATTATTAAATAAAAATGTATTAAACTATTGTGAAAATAGGAGTATCCTATCATATCTTAACAACTCTGCATGGATCTGCCATGATATTTTTAAGAAAATATGTTGCCTTTATATTAATTGAACTTCACTCTACTTCTAAGAAACTATTCAAGAATTCTACAGTGCCATAGGATTATTAACTACAGGAGACCAATGTATATTCCAAACACTGGTGACATAAGAGTGATGTAGGAGTTCCGAATCAAAGCTCACAGGATGGAACAGATGTTGCATTTTTGAAATCAATCTGCCAGGTAGGAGGAGAGCCAACTCTCTGACTTAGCCAGACAATTCAGAAGAATACTTTGGTTGCTGATGTTCAAAGATCCAGAAAGCAGGAAAATGCATTCCCTTAGGTCTACCAAATTTAAGATGTTTCACAGACATTGATACAAATAATTTCCATTCTCTAAAGCAGAAAAGTTATCAATCTCCACACATTAAAAACAAAACATTATACTTTACTAACTGGTGGTTATTATACTTCTTTTAATATTGCAGTTTATTGCTCACCATTTTAAATACATTTTAAATTTCAAAATATTGTATAATTCAGGAAATGCTGTATTAAAATGTGTGCTATTTATATTATTTGAAAATAGGCACACTGATAAATTTGCATTTGGTTTTGATGAACCAGACATAAAATATACAATTATATTTTATGCAAACTGCCCAAGGAGCTGCTGATACAGTTCTATAGAGGAATTATTGAGTCTGTCATCTTCACCTCTATAACTGTCTGGTTTGCCTCTGCAACCCAACAAGACAGGCACAGACTTCAGAGGATAATTAGAACTGCAGAAAAAACAATTGCTACCAACCTGCCTTCCATTGAGGAACTGTATACTGCACGAGTCAAAAAGAGGGCTGTGAAAATATTTACAGACCTCTCACATCCTGGACATAAACTGTTTCAACTCCTACCCTCAAAACAACGCTATAGAGCACTGCACACCAGAACAACTAGACACAAGAACAGTTTTTTTCCAAATGCTATCACTCTGCTAAACAAATAATTCCCTCAACACTGTCGAACTATTTACTAAATCTGCATTACTATTAATCTTGTCATCGTTCCTATCACCCATCTCCTTCCACTTATGACTGTATGACTGTAATTTTGTTGCTTGTATACTTACGATTTATATTGATATTGTTTCCTGATTGCTTATTTGTACCCTATGACTATCATTAAGTGTTTACCTTATGATTCTTGATAAATGTATCTTTTCTTTTTATGAACACTTAGAGCATATGTACCAAGACAAATTCCTTGTGTGTCCAATCACACTTGGCCAATAAAAAACTCTATTCTATTCTATATGGTTTAAATTTCAAAATATTGTATAATTCAGAAAATGCTGAAGTACATATTAAAATGTGTGCTATTTATATTACTTGAAAATAGGCACATTGATAAATTTGCATTTGGTTTTGATGAACCAGACATAAAATATACAATTATTTCTTATAGTTAGTAAGGGATGGTTTTATTGGATCAAAAGACACAGGTTGGTATATGGAAACAGAAAAAGAACAAGAACTAAGGATTGCTTTTAAAAGAAATAATATTAAAATGGATCAACTAGTTGCCTTTTTATTTTGTTGAAGATTAGAACTTTAGGGAGGCATATGTTTACAGGTTCACACTCTGTGCTATAACATGGAATGTCAACAGTTATGCTTGCAAATCATAATACCAGCTCATCCCATTGCCCTAATAGTGCTGACAAAGGGTATATTATCTTCAGACTCCTAATTATACACTTTCAATATACTTTTTTTTATTTATTTACACTTTATTGGGGTTTTTTTTACACAAGTAATATATAATAACAATTCTGTTTGACATCGGATTCACAGTGTTTATACATATATACATGAAAAAATATCTGGTATCATATATACTATACATTTCTAATTAATTTCTAATTAATTTCTGTACCTTTTACTCCTTCCTTAATTCTATCATTTATCCATTCGTACCATCTTCCCCACACAGTATCATAATCTGATTTTTCTCGTGTGTTAATTTACTTATCTCTGCACACTCTAGTATTTTGCTGATTATAAGGTCGTCTGGTGGTAGGTCTTTCTTTTTCCAGTATTGAGCGTACGCCAGTCTGGCAGCTGTAGTTATGTGTATTAGGAGGTGGACCTTTTCCTTTCCATACCCTTTCTTTACCATTCCCAGGAGAAATATTTCTGGATTCAAATCGATTTCTTCTTTAATTATGTCTTTCAACCATCTCTGAATTTTGCTCCAGTATCTTTTTGCTTTGGGGCATGTCCACCACATATGAAAGAAGGTGCCCTGACCATGGCCACATTTCCAACAATTTGGGTGCATATTGGGGAACATCTTTGCTAATCTTGCAGGTGCTAAATGCCACCTGTGGAGCATTTTATAATGATTTTCCTTGTATGTGGCTGCTCTAGTTAATTTATAGTTTTTATTCCAGGCCTCTTCCCATTCATTAAAGTTCAAACTGTGCCCAATGTTACTCTCCCATGCTCTCAATTGGTTTCTGATTGTATCCTCATCTCTGTCTTCATCTAATAAGTAATTATATAGCTTGGCCAACGCTTTTTTTCTTGGTCCCATCAAAATTTTGTCTAATCCATTGTTTCCTAATTCTAAGCCATACTCATCCTTATCTTTCTGGTATCTTGATTTTATTTGCAGGTAAGTCCACCAATCTAAGGTTATACCTTGGTCTCTCAGGGTATCATTTGATTTAAGGTTTCCCCCTCCGTTGGCGATATCTTTGTATCTGCACAGTTTCTCCATTCCCCACCTGTTGGGGTAAATCAATGCCTCTACCGTAGAGAGCCAATTTGGGACTTTTGAGTAATATCTCTGCCTAATCCCCGCCCACGTTTGTATTAGGGAGTTCCCGATTTTATGCCTGTGGAAATAGGTTTTCTTTTTCTTGTCTTTGTCCCATAGATACGCATGCCACCCTCTCTGTAAGTCATGGCCTTCTAACGTTAGGATTCTCTTGTTCTCCAAAGTGATCCATTCCCTTATCCATATCAGTTTTGCTGCTCTGTAATACGTTTCCCAATTCGGGAGTCCAAATCCTCCCACATTCCTTTTTTCCTGTAAGATTTTGAGTGAGATCCTCGATTTTTTTCCCAAACAAATTCCCTAATATTCTTATTTAATTCTAAAAAAAATTTTTTCTCTAAAGTCACTGGTAAATTTTGATATAGAAATAGGATCTTGGGGAGGATGTTCATCTTAATTGCCGCAATTTTGCCTATAAGTGACAATTTAATCTTTTTCCATCTATCCAAATCTTGTTTTAATTTATTAATTAATGGGGTATAATTATCTTCTTTTAGAGATGAACACCTTTTGGTTAGCCAGATTCCTAAATATTTTATTTTTGGGACAACCTGTAGGCCCAAAGCTCCTTCTATCTCTTTCTTCTGCATCTCAGTTACATTCTTAGTTAGTATTTTGGTTTTAGATTTGTTCAGTTTAAAGCCAGCCACCTCTCCATATTTACCTAATTTCTCTAATACTTTTTGTCTGGATATTAATGGGTCTTCAAGTATTAGCGCCACGTCATCCGCAAAGGCTTGCGTTTTATAAATCTCTTTTCTAATCTTTAGGCCTTTGATTTCCTCGTTATTTCTAATCTTTCGTAGCAACACTTCTAGGGCCAGAATGAATAATAACGGTGACAGGGGGCAGCCCTGTCTTACTTCCTTCTTGATTTGGAATGTTCTTGTCCTGTCTCCATTTACTAAAATGCTCGCCCTCTGATTGTCGTAGATATTCTTTATCATCTGTTTTGCCTGAATCCCATTATTTTAATTTGCTCGGTCATAAAGTTCCAATTTAAATTGTCGAATGCCTTTTGGGCATCCAAAAAAACTAAGGCCAACTGCTTTTCTGGGTGTTCTTCATAATATTCTAGAGTATTTAACACAATTCTCAAATTATCCCTAATCAATATACTTTATTTAAACTCAGCTGGAGTGTTGGAATTTCAGTAGTGATATCTTACCTGCATCACAGAACTACTGTAGAGCAGGAATGTCCAACCTTAGCAACTTTAAGACCTGTTTTCAAGTTGCCAAGACTGGACAACCCTGCCTAAAGCATTCTGTAGTATATCATGCCTTAGAGATAAACTTATTTTGTAAGAACAAGAAAACACTAAGATTTCTATAGCTTTAGTCTTAGTTTTTAAGATGATTTACCATTTCTCTAACAGGTAAGTTAGAGGATTTTGGTGTTGTTGTTTTTTGACTTTGGGTTGGAAATATGTATGTTCAAAAAACTGTGGATCTACTCATTAAATATTTTTGAGGTGAAAATATTAACATTGCTTGAGTAGCATTTTCTTGAATTGCTTAAGTGGTCTAAGGGAGAAAAACATATTTATTTTACTTAGACACTATTTGACTCCAATTTGGGTAGCTCACAGCATAAAACCAACAGAAAAAAAAATATACAAAAAAGAGAAAGACTGCATAACAGTAAACATGTAAACAATGAAAATGGCGTGCAACCATTGTTTTTTTAAAGTACATAATGTTTTCCTTTAGCAAAATCAGGGGTGGGTTTCACTTACCTTTGCTACCAGTTCACTTCTGCGCATGCGGTAGCAACCCACCACTGAGCAAATTCCTGATTTTTTTCTTTGGTATGTAGCTTTTGATTTAAAAGATTGCAATATTAAGAGTCAAACCAGAATTGTTTATATCAGAGTGAAAGAAAATTAACTGAATTCTTTTCATTAATTTTTCAATATGTGCATTCCTTAATTAATAAAGGGAATGGAAACACATTAGGACATTTATCAAAGGAGACTGGTGAAGAATAAATAGATTCTGGTATAGTATTATAATATATGCTGTATATATTCTTCCACATACCTCAAAAAGTTTCATGAATCACACATGCCATTCTGGAAAAAAACTATGTTTCTGAATTACATTGTTTTCATACTGAGTTGGCAGTAAGTGATAGATTACAGTGCACTGCTGAACATGGGCATATTGTTCATAAAATAAACATTCTACTACCATAAAATTTCTACAGGGTCATGTTTCTATTCATTCTCCTTCACAGAGTTTGAAGAAAAAAAATGAAAAGAAAAAAAAAACCACCAAAAACCTGAAGCCTTGAAGCTAAGTAATATATTCTGTGCATGGTAGTTTGATGCAGTTGGGCACCCACACCAGTATTAAATTTTCTCATTCAGAAAAAAATGCTCAACAACTTAGGAGGACAGTGCACTGCTTGACCTTTTCAGCAGCTCGAATCCTCTCCTCCCAAATCATCATTCATCATATTCTGAAATTTATTTGAGAAACTAGGTATTTAAATTGCTCTAAAAAGATATTGCAAGATCATATATTTTGCAGGGACAAACTACCAAAGAAGATTATTAATACTCTATTGAGTATTAATACTATGAGTAGCATATATACATACAACCAGGGGTGGGCTTCAAAAATTTTAGCAAGAGGTTCTCTGTTCAGTTGCTGAGTGGGCATGGCCATGGTGGGTGTGGCCTTGTCGTCTCCTGCACCATGGCGGAGGGGGGGCTTTTTGCCCTCCCCGGGCTCCTGAAACTGTCCTCAAGTATCGGGAGGGCAAAAGCAGCCTCCCCAGGCTCCAGAACCCCTCTGGAGGCCAGAAATAGGCTCATTTCCAGCCTTCCTGAACTTCCAGTAGGCCCATTTTTTGCTCTCCCCGAGCCTCCACATTTACTTTGCACTACCTGTATCCAAAATGGGCTGAATGGGGATTCCTGAGAGGGGCATGGTGGGGTGGGAAGCGCCAGCCAGGAGTGGGATTTGGAGGTTCTCTGAACTATACAGAATCTTAGCTAGAGATTCTCCCAAACCCCTGTGAACCCCCAGCAGTCCAGCCCTTTGTACACATAGGGCACAGCCCTATGTAGACACTATCCAAATTCACTGTATGTGTACGTATACAGTGTAAGCTTACTTATACACTATATATAAAACTTAATTGGCATGAAATTTAATGGATGTGCCTTACTCTACATTTCTCTATCATGTATACAACCAATGTTGTTGTAAACATGATGAACAATGACAATAAAGGCTACACTATATTCTATGCAATTCTCATTCATTTTAGGCTGTCTGAAAGACCTAACCAGTTTTTATGCACTCTCATTTCTGATTATATGATTACTGCAGATTAAAAATCTCTCTCCCCCCATCTCTCTCCCCCTCCCCCACTTGTGGTTTCTGAATAAATAGTTAAACACATAAAAGTGTGTTTGTATACAATGAGTGTACTGGTAACTGAGGAGGAGACACAGAGCCTGGTCAGTCAATTAGTTGCTGGAGAAACAAATGAAGTCCTGGAAGTACTGATGTAAAATCCAGAAATTTGGTCAAGAACTGTCAGCCTTTCCAGTTAGGCTATATTAAGGACCAGAGTCCACACGAATGCCTAGAACTATGTTGATAAAAGCTATGGTAAACCTGACTGTATTTTCCATTCCTTCTGTAAGTGATATCAGTTTGTTTCTAATGCTTCTCCTTTTATGTTTTTCTATTTGCTATTGTGTACTTTCTCCATGGTCATCTCTGGAGTTCTCTTCAAGAATGTAACAGGAATCAGGAACAAATATAAAATATGGACCATGAATCTGGATGCCAAACTTGTTTCCAGAAAGTGGATGGCAGCTTCTGCAGAGTTTAAATTTCTTCCCTGCTAAGCATAAACAACTGAAGCTTGCCTCTTGCAGATGATGCCAATGAAAAGGCATCCAGTTGGCTTGTGGAAATAGCAGCTTGTTGCATAATTAATTGCAAAGCTCTGGTTCTATCAGGATTCAGAGTCTTTATACTGGGAGACTACATGGGTTACATGCCCAATATGGAAAGATTTGGCATGACCCATAATGGAGGAATGGTTGCTGAAATTCACAGAACTTGCTGAGATAGCCAAACTGACTTGTTGGATTAGGGAAAGGTCATTACTGACAGTCATCAATGACTGGAAATCCTTGTGGAAATCCTTTCTGTATTAAAAATTATTTTGTGACTTACAGTATCAGTTATTATAAATAATAGGTTAGATTCTAGCTCACATGGCATGCTGTTATTGCTTTTTATGTTTTTCGGGAGTCTTTTCAATTTTGGCACTCCCCAAAATTTGGCACCCCTAAACCGGTGTCTACTCAGCATTATTCTAGACCTGATCCTGGATCCAACTTTATTCAGGATCAGCTTGGTTGGCACCATACAAACAAATATTTCATTGCAGAAATATGTCTCTATGATATCAGCAAGCTGAGCCAGAAAGAAAGTGGATATCTTACATTCATTCCCATAGGAATCCATAGCAGACTTTTTAATATAGCTCTAACAATAACTTTGCTGTCCTGAATAGTCCATTTGTTGTTAAAGCATATATTTAATGATTGAGAAATAGGCAATGTATTTACATTTATTCATATCAGATTAGATGTTGTTTTCAAAGATAAAGAAAAACATATATAATACCATATGTGTTTAGCAATGACAGAAAACTTTGGCAATCAAGATCAGATCAAAAAACACTTCAAAGAATTTAATCATGTATTTCAAAGTACACTTAAGAACATATATTTTAGAACCAAGATAAAATATGAATGTTTAATTTGCCATCTTTTTTCCTTATCACAAGCGTTTCTGATTCCAATGCTAATAACCTAGTTGATGCTGATCGCTAACAGTGCTAGTTTTAAAAAGAATCTGAACTAACTTTTGTTGCAAGAAGAAACTGTTAATTAGCTTTTCATTTTGAGAATGACTAAATGGAGGCTTACCATTATCTATGCAAAGGTCAACATGCCTTCATCAGTACTCACAGAACTGAGAAAAAGGATGAATGGAAGAAGTTTCTGTAAGCAATTTCCTTAAGGAGCAATGGCATCTCTTCTTCTAGTCTTGGCACAAAATCTCTGATGATGCGATAATGAAATTATGAGACTGCAGAAACTGAAGTGTTCTGAAAACAGCTTATCAATCTTTTTTTTAAGATAACGGCAAGAACATATGCTCAGTTCATATAATGTACACCACGCCCTGCATCTGCAACCACACTTCATAGAGTATTCTTCTATTCTCATAAGCAGCAAGAAAGGCGAAGAGGCATATCTTTCTTCATATTTTGCTCTCTTAGTAAACTGAAATCAATATACTAAATTAAAAAAATATTTAATATTATTTTAGTTGTGGTCCATAAAGAGAACAAAATATAAGAAAGACTTTGCTCCTTGCCTTTCTTGCTGTATTTTTTTAGGCATCTCCCAAATACCTACTCATGAGAATACAGGAAGTCTTTTACTTACAACAGATCATTTAGTGACCATTCAAATTTACAACAGCACTGAAAAGTGGCTTATGACAGTTTTTCACACATACGACTGTTGCAGTATCTTCATAGTCATGTAATCAGAATTTGGATACTTGGCAACTGACTCATATTTACAACAGTTGCAATGTCCTGTTGTCATGTAATCACTTTTTGTGACCTTCTTACAAACCAAGACAATGGGGAAGCCAGAGTCCCTTAACAACTGTGTGTTGTGGCTCCGTTGCCTGAGCCTGGGCTATCGAAAGATGCAGACTCTGAGAGTGAGGAAGAGGAGTTGGCAAGGCCTCCCTCTTCTCCAGAGGACACCGAAGGCCAAAAGATAGGCTCAGAGCCAAGCACGTCCCCGCAGCCACAGGTGGACAGCGACAAAGGAAATAAGTGCTGGCTGGACCCTCGCCAGAGGCGCAGGGAGAAGCGTGCGCAGCAGAGGGGAAGGCGTGCCAGAGATTAGCTGAGTCACTGGACCACACCCCACAGGTTATAAATGTGGGTGTGGTGGCCGGTTTAGTTTGTGACGAGCAAAAACTAGAAATAACCCATGATCTCTGCATTACTGGACTTTGCCTGCTTTATCGGACTGCATTTGGATTAATCCTTGTATTGTTGAAAACTCTGCCTGTTTTATCAGAATGCTGGCAGTCTAATCTTTGTTTTGTGTGAGTAAAGTCTGAATTGGCAGCTAGCCACTGGGTTGCTGCCAGCTTTATTTTCAAAGAATTTTGTCATATGGCTTATTAACTCTGGGCCGTCTGTGGGGGTACGTGAGTGGAACGGGGACAGAACACTGTGTTACTAACTTAGCAATTGCAGAGATTCACTTTACAACTGTCGCATGAAAGGTCATAAAATGGGACAAAATTCATTTAACAAATGTTTCACTTAGCAACATAAATTTTAGTTATAATTGGTTATGATCATTTGTGGTTATAAATTGAGGACTACCTGTAGTAGAATATTCTATGAAGTGTGGTTTGTGGAGGTTGCAGATGCAGACATTGGTCTAAGTCTGTGATGGAGAACCTATGGCACACGTGCCCAAAGTGGCACATGGGATCATGATGCCTGGCATGCATGGCATTGCCCGTTCCTCTCCTGGGTTTCTGGCATGCATGTACAAACGATGATCAGCTGGCCTTTTTGCATGCGGCTGTGCCGGAAACTAGAAGAGCTGATCTTCCGTTTTCCTGCATGAGCATGCGCACCGGCCAGCTGATTGTCAGGTGTGCATGTGCACCAGAAACCCAGAAGAGTAGCTGGCTGAAACTGGAAGTTTAGTAGCTGAAACCAGAAGTTCATTTTCGGGGGCCTGCATGCACCCTGGGCAGCTCTTCCGGGATGTGGCCCAGACACGCACACGCTCCCTTTTTGGCACTCGGTGCCAAAAAGGTTCGCCACCACTGGTCTAAGTTATATGAATATATGGACAGTTCACCCAACTGAAAATATTTCTTGCAGGTATCTAAAAAAAATTGAAAAGTTGTTTTTAGAACATTTCCGTTCCTGTAGTCTTATAACTTCATTATTGCATCATCAGAGATGACAATTGCTGAATCTGTATTTACTTGACATGTTTTCTAGAGTTTAATGATAAAACATTTATTTTTTAAAAAACCATTTTTTAAAATGGTTTTGGAAACGAAACAGAAAGCTGTTATATACAAAAAAAAAAACCTTGTTATACAGTATTCTCCACATGAATGTCTTTTCTTCCTTCTTCTGTCTTTAAGGCTCCCAAAGGGAATTTCCGCAAATCACCTTCAACTGACTTCCAGATCAGAGCTGCTTTTACAACTTGAGAAAGAAAGCTCTTCTTTAGATCTTTAAAGGTGTAGGAGTTCAGAAAAGTGCTTTAGTTTAACTAAAACAAGTTCTATAGAATTAAATCACTTAAAAACTTCCAGTTCACTTTAATAAATTCATTCTGAGAGAAATGATAATCCATCTTCAGACCAGAGGTGAAATCTAATTTTTTTCTATCGGTTCTGTGGGCGTGGCTTAATTAGTGGGCGGGGCTTGGTGGTAAGGTGACTGGGTGGGCGTGGCCAAGTCAATGTCACTTCTTTGCCCTTTTTTAACCTACAAATCACAACACAACACAACTGGCTCACCCACAATGTAAAAACAGCTGTGCTAGACCCAAAATGGCCCCTGCAACAAGCAGGAACCTCACACAGCCACAAAAAGCACCAAAAAACAACTTTCACACTTTACACACACACAACACAATACAATTGGCTCACCCACAATGTAAAAGCAGCTGTGTTAGACCCAAAATGGCCCTGCAACAAGCAGGAACCTCACACAGCCACAAAAAGCCCAAAAAAACAACTTTCACACTTTACACACACAAAATTCCACATACAGCTTTGTGAGATTTTGTGTGTTTGTGTAGTTAGAGTGAAACACTACAGAAACACGCTAAATCTCAGAAAGCTGCACAAATATTGTTTTATTTTAATTTATTCTTATTTTTATATAAAAGCAGCTAAATTTAAAACTTCCTAAACTTTACATGGCTAGGTCTAAAAAAAGAACAACTTAAAAAAAACCCAATTAACTATTTTTTTTAAAGCTCCCAAAGGGGGAAAAAACTTACCCAATAGAACAGGGGTCTCCAACCTTGGCAACTTTAAGACTTGTGGACTTCAACTACCAGAATTCCTCAGCGAGCTTTGCTGGGAGTTGAAGTCCACAAAGTTGCCAAGGTTGGAGACCCCTGCAAGGCAGGCAGGAAGGCAGAAAAAGCTGCTCACCGATTAACTTGATTGAAGGCAGGGAGATTCAGTTGCTTGCTGATGCAATGGATTGCAGGTATTACAGCAAGCGAAACAAGGCAGGCATTGCGACCAGCAGCTAAGGTAAGCAAGCTGGAGGTTGTGGGGGAGGGGAGGAGGGATTTTTGCTACCGGTTAGCAGGCAACTCAGCTGGATCGTCAGAGCTTGGACCGTCAGAGCCATTTAAAAGAAAAAAAAAAAGCTCTGATGATCGCGTGGCTCAGCTGGGCATGGGGGGCAAGGGCAGGGATTTTTGCTACTGGTTCTCCGAAATGCCCACCGCCATCGCTACCTACTCGCCTGAGCCGGTCCGCACCGGGAGCATTTCACCCCTGCTTCAAACCAAGAAAAACTGGGTACAGTGGAGTTGGGAATTAAAATTTGAATTGAAATATCTCTTAATCATGATTGTACAGTGTGTGTACAGTATATGTATATCGGGTGGGTTCTATTTACCTTTATTCCCGGTTTGCAGCGGGGCTGCACATGTGCACGATCAAAGCGTGCACACACGCTCTTCTGCACAAGCACAGAAGCGTTTTGATGACATTGGGGTTGGTGGGCGGAGCCTCCCGCCAGTTTTACTACCGGTTCTATAGAACCAGTGCAAACTGGGGGCAACCCACTACTGATGTATATGCATAATAAAAATCTCTTCTCATTCCTTTGAGTGTCTTCCTCAATCTCAGGTCCTTGAGGCCTGGGACTTTAAGGGTTTAGCACAGTATCTTAGCTGTTCTTAACTCTAATCTTCTGACAGAGGTCTGATGTGGTTCCTGGGATCTGTTGGAGCCACTCTTCCATCTTAGGTATCACTGTCCTGAGTCCTCCTACCACTACTGGGATCATTTTGAACTTTACTTTCAACATCCTCTCTAGTTTCTCCTTTAGGTGCTAGTATTTCTCCACTTTCTCATACTCAGTTTACCCCCTGCTATCATTTAGCACTTCTATGTTTATCATCACTGCTGTCTTCTGATCTATGATTATAATGCTTGATTTTCCAGAATCTCCCTGTCTGTTTATATAACTACACCAATTATAGATAACATTCTCAATTTGCAGTTTGTGCACCATCGTTTGTAGTTATTATGATGCTTTTGCAATGTCTAGTTAATGTGAGGGAAATCAGAGTATCTGCAGAAATTTGCATATGCCTTGAAGTGGGTTTTATAGAAAATGAAAGATTTCTAAAGAAACCCCAAATTTAATTTAATACACCAAAGGAATGCCAAGTAATTCTCCAGTATTATTTTTTTAAAATCTTTCTTTCCTACTGTACTGTACATCTCATAACTGGTTAGAGAATAGTAGCGGGGACATAATATGAAATAGAAGTGGTCCTCATCTTACTCCTGCTCATTTAAGTATAGAGTGGAGTTATGATGGCCTCAGAAATGGAGCTTTACAGCCTGTAAAGCACTTCCAAAAAATAAAGTTGTAAGTTGTTGCTTCCTTGGTGGGCTACACAATTCTAGCTGAAATCCTGAAGATTTCAGATCTGTTTTTGGTAGTTCTCTTTTGGGCACAGAGGGGAATTGAACGCCTTCAGCAGGGTGGAGAAACAGAGTCAAAATCTGAAAAACATTTCAGCTGCATTCCAGTACACTGCTGAAGAAGTTCAGTTTCATTCCATTCATACATCAAATCTGAATTCCTTTAGTTGGCAGTTCTTTCAGCCAGCCCAAAAGATAAGAAGAAGCTGAAATCTAAACAAGGAGAAGCCCTGTGGGTCCTGCATGTGTCTCTTTGTTCAAAATTTGAAAATTGTGTTTGGCTTTTTTCAGATAAGATTTTCAAGTACTTAGAGGGGCAGAGTCTGACAGTGAGGAAGCCCTGGGAATCATAACAACGGCCATTTTCAGGTACTGAAAATCATGCTTGGATTTCAGCAGGGAGGAATTTAAGCTTCTGAATGGAATTTCCAAGGTCTTACCCATCCATCCCACCACCCAGGCACCCTGTGCTGCTTACCCAGAACTCCACCCACTTAAACACCCACAAGCTCATTATCAACCACAACCAGAAGAACCATGATTACACTCAATGAGAGCAGCAGTCATATGGATGTTTTGCTTAATCACTATTTCACTTAACAATGGAGATTACGCTCCCAATCCTATGCATAAATCAAGGCCTACTTGTAAGGTCAATGTCAAATGTTGTTTATGCAAGCTGAACTGCAAAAGCAAGTCATAATAAAATATTTCATAAAATGAAGGTAGAAATGCAAATTAGGTTTAAATGCTTAACATCTTATAAATAACATTATAAAAATAGCAATAAAAATTGTAAAGACCTTTTTATATAAAGAGGTTCTTTTTACAGATGCGGGTAGATGGCAACTGAAGACATTAGAGACACTGTTGGACGAAGGGATTAATTTAACTTGGTTACAGTATAATCAACTTCAATTGAGATGGAAAGAGGACCAAAAAATTGGTATTATGTTGCATGAGGAAGAATTGGTTAGACATATAAAAGAGAAAGGTCCAATGCATATTAAAAGGCTTTACAATGTTTTGTTAGAAAGGGATTCAGAAACTGAATTGGTTAAAGACTGTATGATTAAATGGGCATAAAATTTTGCAATCACACAGTCGCAGAATTTGAGGGAAAATTTTTATAAAATGTTTTACAGATGGCATTTAGATCCCAAGAAATTGTCGTGTATGTACCCTAATGTTCAGCCAAAATGTTGGAGATGTTATTGTTTAGATGCTACATATTATCATGTTTGGTGGACTTGTAAGAAAGTTAAGGCTTTTTGGATAAAAATTTGGTGGATCATGCAGAATGTTTTGAAAAAAAAAATTCAATTTTCTCCACAATTGTTTTTACTGGGGATAGTTAAGGGTTTTACATTGGATGAAACAAAGTTGATATTGTATATGATAACAGCAGCGAGATTATTGATAGGTAAATACTGGAAAAATGAAGCTTTGCCCACTATCGAGGAATGGACTTTGAAGATGGCCAGCTTTGCAGAGATGGCGAAGATTTCAGCATATCTAAAATATTGCTCACAAGAGACTTATGAATGGGAATGGAAAAAGTGGATAGATTATGTGCAGAATAAATATCAAACTAGGAAGTATCAAATAGCTTTTCACTGAAAGTATTATATAAAAATAGAAGTATTTGAATTTTGTGAAGATGAAAAATTATATGGGAGTTGGAGGGGTTCAGGTTTTATAAGAAGGGGATTTTGATGGGATTATATTCTGTGGAAGTCAGGGGGGAGGGAGGTTAGGTTGGGGGGCTTGGGGTGGGTTTGGGGGGGGAATGGGGTGAAAATGTAATTGTAAAACTTTTGCAATAAAAAAAAATTGTAAAGACCTTGGAAATGTTTTTATTGGAGCTAAGCTTACTAATGTCTGCATATTACAATGTAACTATGAACACTAATCAGTAAAATAATTTCCCATTTGGCCTAGTAGGTATACTGAAACTGTTCTCTATTTCTCATGCACAGCTGGAATCAAAACCAAGAATCCATGTTAAAATTATCATGAAGCAAAGAGTACATTCTTAGGTAGCACATACAGAATATACTGTATACACTGGTCAAAAAAATAAAGGGAACACAAGCAGAAGACATCCGAGATCTGAATGAATGAAATAGCCTTATTAAATACTTTGTTCATTACATACAGTAGTTTTGGGTTCCCTTTAGTTGTCTGAGCAATGTATAAACTACTGTATGTAACGAACAAAGTATTTAATAAGGCTATTTCATTCATTCAGATCTCGGATGTCTTCTGCTTGTGTTCCCTTTATTTTTTTGAGCAGTATATATTAATATATTTACTTATTAAGTTTTTTCTACCACATTCTTCTAAAACATACATATAATTTATCTATAGCATTTAGATGCACTTAGATTTATAGCAATCACCTATAGCAATTAGATTTACATCCAAAATATCCATAATCTAAAGGCTGATTAACATAGACTTGAGGGGAGAAAATTGTCCACCAAGACAGGAACATTTTTACCAAAATAAAACTATTTATACTAATGGAAGAATTTCTAGGAGATTGTCGTAGCCAACAATTGCTTTATTTTCCCAAACAATGTTTGCTTCTGGATATGATGGCTAAGAATAAAGTTCCAACATTCATGACTGCAAGAGGCTTTAGTTTGAGAAATCCAATTCAACATTTACTTATATTACTATTTAATTTTTATTTTACAATTTCATTCCAAATGATTTACCAAGGTCTATAGTGTTGAAAATTACTTACTATGTTATTATAGTTTCGTTCCTCTTTATGGAAGTATTACCATATTTTTTGCACTATAAGACACACATTTTCCCTCCAAAAAAGTGAGTGGAAATGTCTGTATGTCTTATAGAATGAATATTGCTATTGGGGGAAAGGGTTGGTGTGACTGTCACTGTTGCCACTCTTCACCACCAGCGGGGAACACTGGAGCCTTTGTTGCTGAGCAGCTGATCAGTGGTATTCCAGGAGGCCGATCCACTGCCAATCCAGGTGGTGTTTCTAGGTGGCAGCGGGGATAGGTGACACCGGCAATCCCCGCCACCTAGAATAGCTGATTGGTGGTATTCCGGGAGGCTGAACCAACTGCCAATCATCTGCTTGGCAGATGGCAGAAGGTCAGCTCAGTTGACTGATGGTGGGTGCAACGGAGCGGAGCCCTTACGAACCATGTGCTGGGGCTGTGATAAAGTGCTGAAACTCACCAGACTGTTTGCTGTTTGCTGCAAGGATGCTAGCTATATGAATACCAAGTGGATGCCCGGAGGCAGAGGCATTTTTTTTCTTGTTTTCCTCCTCTAAAGCTAATGTGTGTCTTATGGCGCAGTGCGTCTTATAGTTCGAAAAATACGGTACATATTATAAACACTCTCTGTATCTTTATATCTGTATTGCTACCAATTTAATTGTTCACATTTTGAAAGAAAACAATAAGGAACATAGTCCATCATTATTATGCACTAAATGTAAGCTGGTTCATCAGCTTTCCATGCTCCAGCAACATCATATTTTTTCCCATAGTGGCTTGTGTCATAGCTATGGCCAATACAATTCAATTATTATAGGATGGTCTTATCTGAGTATTAGAATGAGTTATAAAAACAAATAGTATAGGATTGTGTTGGGATTTTTTTTGCCTTTGATCCAAATGGGAGTCTTAGGAGAGAAAGAAGGGTGGAAATTATAAAATATGCATCTCAATAAGCTAATTCTTTGCAAATACAGAAGGGATCAAGATTATGGTGTGACATGATGATGAACATTTCATCACTTTGATAAAATCTTGATTTGCTACATAGGCACACCAGGCCAGTTGGCCTTATTCTTTCTCCATACATTTCTCCACACAGAAGAAGGCAAGAAGACATTTCTCTTTAAACTTCCTTTTTTTTTTTTAATGGCAGGGGAAGCATAACAATTGTTCCCTTACCCTTGCTGTCATTAGAGAAGTGACAGGCACCATTTGGTTTAACTAGAAGAGGTGAAGAGTAGAAACTTGCCCTTAGAACCAATTCAGTTCCTCAAACATTGCTATAAGAACATTAACGTTACTGACCTATAATACAGTGATTATTTTGATCTTCTTTCCTGTGAACCAAGTTATATTTTCACTACCTTTTAACAGATTAAAAACTCTACATTGTTATTTCAGTTTAAGCTCTCTACTGTTTTTAATTTCAGTAAAGCAAAGATGGAAAACAAAATGACACTACCAACATTGACAATTCTATGGTTTGACAGATATTGCTGCAGGGAGGGATTGTACTTGATCCTATTTTCTTTATAGTGATTAATGATCTAAGAGAAATATTACAAAGCATGTTAATTAAATGTAAAGAGGTTACTTAAAAATATTGATAAAATTTAGAACTAAGAGGATAATTTTACCAAATTTATACATAGGCAGATAATAGAGAAAATAAAGGATGGAAAATATTATCTAGTTAAAATCTTAAGGTAATATTTTTATATGAAATTAAAGTTGTCACCACATTATAGCCTAGAGTGATTCAAACAGAAAGAACCTAATGGTTAATTAACTGATTTTGCTATTTGTTATAAATCGCATATATGGCCAAAAAAGTTATAAGCAAATAGTATAAATAATAAAAAAATCTTAAAAGTATGTAAAAATACTTCTTCTTCTTCAACTAACAAAATAAAATCTAGTTATGAACAACTGTCCTAGAATAAATTTGATAGTTTTTGTGTTTCACAAGATTGCAAAGTGCTTTAAGTAATTGGAGCTTGAAACAAAACATGGGTGTATTGAGAATTTTGTTTTGACCTTGAAACAAAACTTGATCATTTTATATGCATTGCTTCAAATGATCTGACTAATCCTTGTGTTGTGTTTGGTCTGATGCTTTATGGCTTGTGATTTGTTTGCTTTTTTCAATTATTTTTTAGCTTAGTCAGTAGAATTAGAGACCAGTCATGTTCCTGAGGCTATGATTTAGATGGATGGGGTCAAATGGGGAAACTTCAACTACACTTATGGTCAAATAGAAAAATAAATTCTCAATCACACACTTGCTATTCTACTGGGTAAAAAAAAAATAAAAATCTTTGTACAGAATTTAGAATTCATGTGGGTAAAGTGTGAGAATGAGGAAGAGGTATGAAAATTGCTTCTAATCAATATAACAGTAGGAGATGGCCAGGCTAAGCTAGGTCAAATATGTCATCAGCTTGGGGTTGCCTTCCTCTCACAAGAGTCCATTAGTCCATAAATCCATTCTCCTCTTGAATTGTGTTGGCTCTTTCTTGCACCAATTTGCCTGGACTGTGAGTAGAACAGATTCTTGTATATAGCAGGGGTGAAATTCAGCCGGTTCTATCCAGCTCGGGCAAACCAGGAGCAGCGGCTGCGGGAGGCTCCACCCACCCATGCAGAAGTCATGACATCCCTTTTTTTGTGATGATTTTCAGCCTCTGTGCATGCACAGAAGGCTTTGCACAAGTGGCATGTGCACATTTGCGAACCAGTAGGGAAGATAAGTGAATTTCACCCCTGGTATATAGGTAGCATGTAATAAACTTGAACAACTTTGAACTAAATTCATATTCTTTGTTATTTGTGCCTGACAATGATTACAATTTTCTTTCCACCCACCCCCACACAATTAGCATGAATTGCTATTTTATCTTGCAGTCAAAGTAAATGAAAAATAAGGGTATTGTTTCTATAAGACAAATTATTTCTATAGCCAGGATATTATAAATATTTTCAATGCTGTACTGTCTGAACAATAAACATTCAATACTCTTCAAATATTTAAACTCTATTTAAAATCTTGAAATTTATTGACAGTTGGGTTCTTTTGTTCTAAGCTCTAAATAAAAAGTATTTTCCATTTTGTGGATATCCTTATATTAAAACAGACCAACCAACTGATATGTGAATATCAGTTATAGACATTTTCATGATTGCAGAATGTTGTTTCCATAAATAATCAGTATGACTTTGACTTAGCCCAAATTAAAACTTTAATATATATGTATGAGGTATGATTCTTTAACCTTTTGTTTAGTTTAGAGTCCTAAACTATTTTTTTTCCATGGAGGTACCATTAAAGTTCTCATAAAAGCAAATGGAAGGTGGACAACCAACTGCTATTTTCCAATAACTTGTCTGGTTTAATATTATGCAATAATTACTACATTTTTAGGAGAAAACTTCTTTTAAAACAGTAAAGCTATTTCTGTTCTAGAGCTTGAAATCTGGCCACTTTTAACAAAATTCAGCTTTCATAACTATAAATGGCCTAATGATCATAAAGCCATTCAACCTTTTAAAATACAGCCACTATATTTGACTCATTGACCTCACATGGAAATGCAGATTTCTGCTGGTGTATAAGGGACTTCTCAGACTAGCTTCTAGCCCTTATTTTATTAACTAGAATTTCTCTTAGAGTTTGAATTTGCTAGATTATTTTCCTATTTCTTATTCATAAAAAAGAAGAAAAAAAGCTGTTTAGCATGATATTGTACATATTTTCTCACAAGCAAATCCTACTAAGTTTTGCCATATTAACTTCCAGGCTGATTTTGATCTTTGATTCAAAATTCCAAGAAAAAAAAAATCTATTACCACTCTTTTAGTAATATACAGAGAATCACATACAAAAATATTCATCAGCTTTCAACAGCACTTTAAAATTCATAGAACTGTATGAGATATATTTTTGATTCCAAAAGCAACAATATAAGAAAATTCCACTTTTATTACTTAATGCTTTTTATTTTATTATGTTTGCTTCCAGGTATTGTGTTAATGTCATCTTAGTGTGCATTATTGTGCATTTCAGAAACTGTTGAAATAGTATCACAAACAGAACAAAGTATACATGACTCCAAAAAATATCCTAAATTAATATATGGAAAACATTATTGATTTAAGAAATGGATAAGCAGATTTTATATTGGACACATACTGGGAGTTGTTTCCCAGAGTAGGCCAGGAACTGTCCACTCTCTCATGAATATTCCACTTACCATATTTTTCAGAGTAAAGACACACTGGAATATAAGATACATTTTAGTTTTTGGGGAGGAAAATAAGGGAAAAAACCTCTGCCTACCAGGTATTCATGTGGCTAGTCCTTAGCCTGTTCAGCTTCAGGACATTAGTTCACTCTCTGGTTTTGCGGTTGGGGCTGATTGGGGCTGAAAAACAGCTTCAAAAGGGAGCTCCAGTGACTAAAGCAGGCAAAGCACAGAAGGGGTAAGAGAAGGCAGCAGCTGTTCCGGGTAGCCATTTTGGGCACTGCGCGCAGGTTACATTTGGAGTATAAGACGCACTCAAATTTTCAGCCTTTTTTAGGAGGGAAAATACTCCGAAAAATATAGTAACCGGTTCCTTGTTTGCAGGAATCTAGGCTGATGATTATCTAGATAAACAATCCAAATTACAGGAGTACTGTTCTTCTGATTGTTGTTTTGGAGAATGCTGGATATCTCAGGAAAGAAGCAGCCTTGCTGATCACTGTAAGTAATTCATTCAGTCTTTATTTCAATTTTATTGTATATAGACATAGTTGCCTTATGTTTCCTGTTGAGCTATGGAAGGTTCATAATAGATTTGACTGATGAAATAAAGAAAATATTGTCCAATATATGGGAAGTATGGGTGTTGATAGCAAAATTTTATGTAGATATCAGAAATATAGTGTAAAATGAAGGCTTTTGTTAGAGGTATATGATTTTTCATAAATACTGAGTAGTTATGAAAGGAAGGCACAATAAACTATCAATTATAGCAAAGACTTAGCATATTATAAATGTTATATTAAATGGATTTTATAAAAGAAAAGTAACCTAGAAGCTTGGAGATAAGAGTATATTGCTGTTAATGTATGATATTTTATTTCAAATCAGAATAATAGTTGATCAAAAGGGAGGAAACAAAGAGTTGCAGAATAAAAGAGAGCACCTAATTTGTGGAAACTAATTTAATGAAAACGTTTCCTGTTTTTAAGGATAAAATATTAATGAATGTAAGTTTGAGTGTAATCAGAGTGATGTGTGAATGATACATATAGAATCAGATATATTCTTCTATTTTATCTGTTTTAACTATTATTAACAATTGAGGACATATTATGAATATGTAGTACCAAGCTGCCACTTAGCTGGTCTAGGATCTAGGATCAAATTTCCTAGCTTTATATTAACACCACCAGCACTGAAAATCAACTTGAACCTATTTTGTAAACTCTATTCAGAAATCCACAAAACATAAACAAACATGGAACAATAATGATCTAATATTTCACAATTATTTCCTATATGATTCATATAGGAAAATGCAAAATGTACAGCAAGAGATTCCAACCAATGATGTTGAAGCAAAGATGTTTATGGAATGGTTTACTAGGACATGAATAAAATAATTAAATGGGAGCAGAAGAAAACCATTTAGTCCCAGAATATTCTTTTCAAAAAAAAAAGGAATAAAATTGTAATAATATTCAGAGATGGACTAATTGAATAGTGCTAATCAGGCTTTCCTGTCTAGTATAAGAGGAAGGAATAAAAAAGGCTATCTAAGTCAGCTCTTTGTTCAATTCTCTTTAATTCTATCCTATTTTGTTTTACCCTTTTTCTGCTGATCTGAGCATACAAATGTATTTGAGATTAAAGAATAACAAGACATCTTTCTGTCTTGTTAACTAATAGATAGATCATCTCTGTTTGACTTGATATGAAAGCCATGTTGATCAGCTGTAATTATCTCTAAGTAATATGTGCAAGAACTGTGAAGTATATTAAAGGGGCAATTGTATTGGAACCTTGAATCAATTAACATACACAATTTTTGAAATGCATCCTGTTACTTTCTGTGCTTAGTCTGCTCACCAAGGATGAAGATTATACATAGGTTTACATTTTACTTGACTAATAGAAAAATCCCTGTATTGGCTCAGAAGGCATATAGCTTAAATATTATGGATAGTGAAACAGAAGAGAATAATAAAAAAAAAGATTTGAAAGAAAGCATGAATGATGATATACAGAAGTTAATTGATGAGTTGAAGATTTAACAGCCTTAAAAGAAGTTTTTTCAGAAAACAGAATGGTAGATAGCTTCACTTTCAAATGATAAGATCTTTCCTTAATTAGTACTCCTTTAAATAAAATGAGATGTATGGTGGGCTACTGGTGAAGATGTGCATCTCCCACTTGGAAGGTTGAAAGTTCAATCCTAGGTAGCAGTAAATTTTTCACTCCTAGGGTGCAAAGAGAAAATGTCTGCTGCAAATTCTGTGTGACATCAGAAAGTTCATCCAGCCAGTAAACACTCTTATTGATTGCTCTAGTCAAACCTTTTTAAAACCCATGTTTAAATTTAATTGCAGTCAAATCCTGAAAGATGAAAACATGTTTATTCCTGAACACTTGTGTCTCTTTGGATACATTAGAAAACAAGACAACATTCTCAAATAGATAAAACATATATGGAAATTATTTTTTAAAATGTAGACAACAATAGAAATTGATAAATAAGGATATAAAAGCATATACTGCAAGGTGCTGATCTTGATCTAAAATTAAATATTTAATTAAATAATTAAATATTTATATTTGATTCCATTCTGAAAATAAACTAATTTTATGAGGCTGTTAAAATTGGTTACAAAAAACTGCAAATAGTTATTACTTATAGCAGGGGTGTCAAACTCACGTCATCATGGTGGTGTCACGTGACATAATCATGATCATAATCATAAGTTTATTTGTCAATCATATATAAGATAACAGGTCAAAGTATGAACATAATCTGAATACATGAAAACATTAAGAAAAAAGGAATATTAGGACAGGGACGGTAGGCATGCTGGTGAACTTATGCATGCCCCTTACAGACCTCTTAGGAATGGGGTGAAGTCAGCAGTAGACAGTTTAAGGTTAAAGTTTTGGGGGTTTGAGGAAGAAACTACAGAATCAGGTAATGCATTCCAGGCATTGACCACTCTGTTACTGAAGTCATATTTTCTGTAATCGAGTTTGGAATGATTTACCTTGAGTTTGTATCTATTATTTGCTCGTGTATTGTTATGGTTGAAGCTGAAGTAGTCATTGACAGGAAGGACATTGTAGCAGATAATTTTATGTACTATGCTTATGTCAGACTGAAAAAAAACTTTACGGGACTTTTTTCCCCTTCTCTAAACTGGGCATGGGCAAGGCCAGCGTGTGACGCATCTGATCCGTGGGCCGGGAGTTTGACAGCCCTGACTTATAGGATCTTTTGAGGATGTTTCACATGGTGCCTTCAAGAGGTATTGTGAATTGTTTGTAGGCATTTATCGTGGAGTTCATACGGGGCAATGTAGCTTCAAATAGAATTGTTCTTTTAAATTATCTCACAGCACTGAAGCCAAAATGTATGTTATATTTTATACTTGAATGGATAATTTATTCTGAATGATACAAATGCTTATATATTAATTGGAAGTATGCTTCAAATGAAAATATGAGGTTTTTAATTTAACTTGACAGATTTATATCTTTCTTTTTCACCAACATCTTCATTTATTATCAGCCTGTGAAGTGGGTTGGTTTGGCCAAAATTACCCAGTGAGTTTTGATGTCTGTAAGTATGCTTGAACCTAGATCACTCTGAACATGGCCCAATACATCAACTATTACATTTTCTGGAAAAGAAGATAAAGAAGATAAGAAAATGACAGCTGGATTAGGAGAGGACCTATTTAGTTCAGCATTTTCTGTCACATACTGGCCCATCAAATGCATTCATGAAGCTCACAAACATGTTGATAGCTCCCTTTCATAGACATTTCTTAGGAGCTGGCATTTAAGCACCCTGCTTATGATCTGAAAGAAATAAATAGATATCAAGACTAAAAGCATTTATGAATTTGCCAGTTTCTTTTTAAATAATCTAAATTGTTGGCTATCTTCACACTCAAGGCAACATATGCATTAAATGCATCTGCATTTAATTACTGTCTGTAAGAAAATCCTGATTTCTTCTTTTTAAAAAATTTGAATTATGACTAACATGGTGAAAGGAGGAAAAATGACTTCCCTTTATCCATTTTTTTTCTAAAGCCTTCATGATTATATATCACTCTATCATACCTTTCATTATGACAGTGTATCAAATATTTCCCCAGAGGATTCCCCTTTTTGTATTTATATATTTTTACCTCTTTCAGCTTTTCGAGGTGTGCTGACCAGGTATGTGCACAATCTCCCAAAATGATTTTTTCAATATGGTTGAGTATACAGGGGGAATACAATAAAAGGATATCCTATGTTTAATTCAGTTTCAGTTTCAGTTTCAGTTTCCAAATTCCAATTTCTTTTGAAAAGCAGATGACAATCCTTTTCATCTAGGGTTCTATGGACTCAATGATGAATGTACATAAATGTATGCCACATAAAGAGCATTTACCCTAAACACGGTGTCTATCATGAAGATGCATGTACAGTAGATATACTGATGTACATATTGAAAGAAAATTTCTTCACATGATTCAGATGACACGGGACTCAATTTATTTATGTAGAAGTGGTAGAGGATATTTAGAATATGTATTCTATATTCAGCAGTCTTAAATCTTCCTTAATATACTATTTCAGCTTTGTGAATGGAAGGAATATTGTACCATCTGCTGAAAAACATATGAAATGTTTAAAAAAATATAGAATTGACATATGGATCAGTCATTCATGTATATACACACAGATAGATGAATATATACACAGACATATCATACATATGGGAGATTCTTGTTACTCTGAGAAATCGCATTCAAATGTAACACAATCATGATTAATAAGACTTGAGCCTAGGGCGATGATGGCGAACCTTTTAGACACAGAGTGCCCAAACCGGAAGGTGCATGCCAAAGTGCCAGAAACCAGCTGGCTGATGCACATGTGTGCTTCAGAAACCTGACAACCAGCTGACTGAGCTGGGGTGATGGTGCGCATGCCCACAGAGAGGAACTTCTACTGCTCCAGAAAATAAATGAAAGGTCAGCCATGCTGCACACTTATACAAAGAAAAAAGGTAGAAGTAAGGACACTGTAGCTTAGCCAACTCACATCTTCTACTTTTGCACTCTACTTTGTTGCTCATTTTCATTTTGGAAGAATTATCATGCCAATGAAGAGCATATACATGTTGAAAACTGCAGATCACTGAGAAAGCAGGATGGAGACTGAATTCATATTTTATCATACATGCAAAATGGCAGACAGACCATAAAGACAGTTAGGAATAATAAGGTCCTTTAAGGTCCTGAGCCTTTAATGTTTATGAAACAAGAAACAATAAATCCTGGCTTCTCTTAACCATTACTTTTGCAGTTCTTCTTTCCAGTCTGCTTTAACTGATTAGGATATCAGAAATATGTATAGCAATGGAATCAGGGCAAAACATGACCTCTAGATAAAGAAAAAGATATTAGTGTGCAACATGATATCTTCTTTACTCAATCACATCCTTGGGGAGTTCCTATCCAGTCCACACTGGCTGTATTACAGAAGAAAATAAGGTTGGATAGACAGAAACAGCGACAGATGATTGGGTCTTAGTGAAATTTATGACTATTGCATGATCAATTATCAGTTTTAATCTACCAGGACTGGTCCTAAGATATTATCTGTTTGATTGCAAAGCTTTTAATTTGACTTCAGACTGAAATTAAAATATTCTTGTAGGAAACATTGACTATTTTTAAAGCAGAGTTTTGATTATAATCCCATCAAAGGGCCCAAGTTTCAGATTTCATATTTTCTTGGTTGGTTCCCAATTTCAAAGCAGATTATTGTTTTGCCTGACTTCAGCTATTCACAAATTCCTGTCATGCCATAATTTTACTTTTCATGTATTTAGAATCATTCCTAAAGGTTGAAAAAGTTTAGAAAACCTGTGATATGATTTCTAAATAACCTGTAGTAATTGTGAAAGATGAAAGAGAAAAAGAAGCAAAACAAAGAGGAAAAAGCACAGGTAAAAGAAATGGCACGCAGAAAATATTTTACTGAACAACTCTATCTTATAGCACTAATTCAGGCAGGGAGTACAAAACGCATCATCCACTTAGGTCAAGCTGTGAGAAAAGAAATGGGAGCTTTTCTGGTAATCATGCAGCTTGTGCCTCTTTATATAAAAAGATTAGTTTCAACTTTAGCCACATTATTATGGCACCCTCAAGCCACAATTCCTGCATAAAAGATCAGGGGCATTACATTACATTCAGTGAAAAATGGCCTTATCTAATGATCATAATCTTTATCTAGCCACAATTCTCCATTTCTAACTGCTAAGAGATCTCTAAGGTACAACTAAGTAAGCACAGAATACATATTTCCAGCACTTAACACTAGACCTCATAGAAATTTCTGGCTGAGAATTGAATTTAATTGCTAATGTTGTACCAGTCAGGAAGTGTCTCCAATATGAGCTGAAAGCAGGACTCTTGGTAAATACATCTCCATTAAAAAAGGAAGCACATATATTTGGAAATCTTTAACAGATTTTTCTCTCACTCATTACTTATATTTTATGCAGTGCTATCATCTTTTTTCAATTGACACAACATTACTTTTAGAATTAAAATTAGTTTTACTTTAGTGCAGGGGTGTCAAACTCGTGGCCCACAGACCAGATGCGTCATATGCTGGCCACCACCACCACAGTTTAACAAAGGGAAAAAAAGTTGTGATATGTCACATGACGACAATGTGTTGTTATGAGTTTGACACCCCTGCTTTAGTGCTTCTCATTTACATCCTACAGCAGATGTAAAACATGAGGTTTTTTTGTATTATTATTATTATTACTATTGAATATAGTTATGGATAATAGTTGGAGCAGTTAGGAAAATCAAGTACAGGTAGAGAACAAATACAGACAGATAATCAATACAGTTGAGGGATTTTTTTTTTTACTCTATCAAGATGGCATATTGTAAAAACATGAACACTAAAAAATAGTAAGAGTAACAAATCCCAGTTTTGATCTGGGATTGAAATATTAGAGAACAGTAATTCATAAAATCAAAGCAGCTTAATTAATAAGTAAACTCTGACCATCTAAATTTGAATGACAGATTGCTTCAGCTTCTTCCTAATTGATAATTGATAAAATGAAATATAATAGGTAATATACCCTGTTTCTCTGAAAATAAGACTTCCCTGGATAATAAACCCAATTGGGCTTTTGAGCGCATGTGCTAAAATAAGCCTCCCCAAAATAAGCCTGAAAATACCCCCCCCCAATATTAAAATGCATGCGCAGCTGCTTCCCGCCATTTCCTCTGGTTAGGGTTAGGGAGACAGAGCTGGAAATCAGGTAAAATGGCAAGAGAAGCCCCATCTTGCTCCACGTGCCCCAAAATAATAAGACCTCCATGAAAATAAGGCCAAGCGCTTATTTCGGGGTTCAAAAAAATGTAAGACAGGGTCTTATTTTTGGGGAAACACGGTATTATAAATATTAGCTAATGCATAAAATATCCATATAGTTACTTTGTTATCAACATGGAATCTCCTTTTTCCAGAATTTTTCCCAGCATCTTGCCATTCTTGTTTATAAACCTGCCACATCTTGAATCACCCATCCAAGTGATAGTTAGATGCAACTCTGCTTAATTTTCAAGTCCAGAAAATCTCAACCAACAGTCTTCAAGTCTTCACCTTTTAAAACTTATCTATACCTATACTTATCTATAGCGGAGGCTTCAATTGGTCCAGAATGCGGCCGCGCGGGTGGTGACGGGAGCGATGTGGCGCTCCCATGTGACCCCCCTCCTGCGCGAGCTGCACTGGCTCCCAGTGGTCTTCCGGGTGCGTTTCAAGGTTTTGCTTACCACCTTTAGAGCGCTCCATGGCTCAGGACCAGGGTACTTACGAGACCGCCTTCTGCCACCAGTAGCCTCTCACCAACCAGTTCGGTCCCATAGAGATGGGCTCCTCAGGGTGCCGTCGGCCAAACAATGTCGACTGGTGGCCCTCAGGGGGAGAGCCTTCTCTGTGGGGGCACCTGCCATCTGGAACGAGCTCCCCGCGGAGATACGGAGGATCCAAGACCTACGCATCTTCTGCCGCCCTAAAAACGTTTTTATTCCAACAGGCTGGTCTGGCCTAACTCTCCCTTTTAAATCGGTTTTTAAATTGGTTTTTAAATGTTTTTTAGATAAATTGGATGTTTTAATTTGTTTTTTGAGCCTAAATTATTTAATCTGTTTTTAATAGTTTTTAAACTTTTGTATGTCTTTGTATTTTATTTTGGCTGTTCACCGCCCTGAGTCCTTCGGGAGTAGGGCGGTATACAAATATGAAAAATAAAAAATAAAAAAATAAATACTTCTAGCTATTTTGAAACAAAGCAGAGATAAAAGAAAATTGTGTCATTCTCAAGAATACTACAAGGATTCTATAACAGTTTTTGACACAATTTGCATTATATTGACTTAGCTTTGAATTTTAATAAATATTGTCTTTCATATAAAGCAAAAAATAATGTCTTATGGATCATTGCCAGGTAAAGAGGATGGTGAGAAATTGACCAACTGTATTCATTTGGGTTAAAACAAATGGCTACTAAAATTATATAGTAAGTACACTAGAACAGAGTTCTCCAACGTTTCCGGTTTTGCAGACCAGCAGTGGGGAGAGTGGATGGGCCTCAAATGGAGTGCTCATGTGCTTGTTTTCTGCTTGCACAAGTGGGGATATGTACGTGCACTTGCTCACCAATTCCGTATCCCAGTTCCAAACAGCTCAAGCTCCGGTAGTGGCCTAGGGGTTAGAGACTCATGCACTACAACAACTAATGTTTCTTGCAAATCCTGGCTTGAACTTAAAAGTTAAAGAATCTGATTCTGCTGACATAATAAAATGTCTGTCTGCTTGTATGGAGAGCTAAAATATAAGTGATCCAGAACATAAAATGAGAAAGGAATAACACCAAATGGGCCTGGCTCTGGGTAAGGCTCTGGGTGAGTCTAAATTTTGTAAGGATTCTGCATTAATTCAGTTAGTCCAGAGCTTGACAGAATGTTCTGTTACTTTGAAGAAATGTTACCAACCTCTGAATATTAAGGAACTTAGTACAATCTAAACAGTATTTCTTTCTATTTAAATTTCCATAAGGGGTATCAATTACAGTTAAATATCTGTACCCCTTTTCCTGTAAATATGGTTGTAAATTCCCATGAGATTGAACTTGCTACAGATGATCTACCTCATCAGTCTCTGAAATTAATGAATGGCATTTTAAGTGAATCTGCATCTATGAATGAGATTGATAGTTCAGCCATAATTAGTGAGGGAGAGCAAATTTATGTTTCATCCTCCTATTTATTTATTTAATAGCAAATATGGTCAATGAGCAGTAGGCTAAAGCAAAAAAGAATTAAACATAATAAAATGCAATGAAAACATAACACTCATTGAAAGATATCAAAGAGCAAAATGTACTGTATAGTGTCTTAGTGTTAGTGTATAGTGTTTCTTAGAAGAAACTATGAAAAAAATCTGACTATGAATGTCAGAATTACTTTATTCATGAAGACAGACTCTCTGTACCAAAGGGATTTTCTGATATCAACCTCCAGTACTACTGTGACAAACAGGATAGGCAAAAAGGAATGCAATGCATAGTAGCTGTGACATTGAATATTCAGCAGGAACAAGCATGTTCTGGTATAGAATCTACTCATTACAATAACTAATATCCCCTAGATGCATCTGCCATATTCCATTGTAAACCCAATGGTGGATTTTTGCTCCAGTTTTCCCTTAACCTAAAGGCAACAGGAACGGGTGGGAGAAATTTGTGGGAGGAACTTCAAGTCAGTTGCAAAATTTGTCTTGTATTATAATGGTAGTTGTCAGACAGAATTAACTAGAGCATGTCAGTTTGCTGATTATCATTGTACCACTGGTGTTTTTGGCACTTAAGTCTTTTTAGAAAACCATATAGTTTGTTTAGTTTTATAGTCGTTATTTATGTGCATTTCTTCCTAACAAAATCTGCCAAGGCCCAGATACATGTCCTAAGGCTAACTTGAGACAGTGAAAGGATTGCTGCATGTCTGCAAAAGGAGCCCAGAGCAATTACATGGAATAGAGACCTAGGCTTACTTTAAGTCACGGAAGGCAACATAATGGATAATGATGTTGCCTGCATGTGTTTTTGTGAATTAAGAATTCATATGAGGAAACAAGAAAGGATGGATTCTTGTTGGAAGTTTAAGCTTATGCAGACTATGTATCTTGCAAGCTGTGAAATCAACTTTGGTATTATTTTGATCCCAATAAATAAGTAGATTGAAACTCTAAATCACAACCATTCCCAAAATTATTGAAAAATGTAATAGAAGGTGAAGGTGAAATAAAGCTGTGAAGTCTCATAGCAATAACAATAGCACTTAGACTTACTGTATATACTGCTTCACGGTGTTTTACAGCCCTCTCTAAGCGGTTTACAGAGTCAGCATATTGCCCCCAACAATCTGGGTCCTCATTTTACCAACCTCAGAGCAATGGAAGGCTGAGTCAACCGTAAACTAGTGACATTCGATCTGCCAAACTGCTGGCAGCCGGTGATCAGCAGAAGTAGCCTGCAGTACTGCACACTAACCACTGCACCACCGTGGCTCATGATAATTACTCTTGTTGAATAGGAGTCTAGTGTGTACTTTGACGGGTCCAAATCAAAATGACTAAAATGGCAGAGCATATTTATTTGCAATGGAAATTTCAAAAAAGTTATTGTATTGTTAGAATCTACTTGTGCCTGTAGCTGTACTTCTGAATATGTCTGGATCTGGATGGCAATATTATATATATATGGTAGTCCTTTGGATTTGAGGAAGACACACTATTGTGCAATTCATCTCTGGACATAGAGGTGTCTCTGCAGTCCCAGTCTGGCAGCATAGAGTGTAGCACAATTGGGGCACAGGTATCTTCCATCGGGCGATGGAAGAGGCAGGACTCAGTGCTAACAGTAACAACAGCTCTTTATTGGTAGATCAGTACAACCCAGCAGCCGGCTCATCTGAGTGCTTGCCCTTTTATAGGGAGTTTTCAGACAGGTCAGCCAATGGGGTTTGAGTATTGTCCCGCCAGATTGGCAGACCTGAGTGAAGCCTATGCTCACTCCTATTCAATATGTAACAGTATCAGTTTTGCTATCAGTTTTTGGCACTGCCTATCTTCAAAGCTGGTGGAAGCTTCATAGCACAGGATTCACCAGCAGGTTCTGTCAGCAGCTGCAGCTTCTAGTTCCCTTGGATGGATGTCAATGGTATACAGTTTATTTCACAGTACCTTTTGTAGTGCTTGTTTGGTCAACACAGAGATCTATTTTCAGACTACAGTATGCAGTAGTTGAGGCATAAAGTGCTTGTCCATTGTGACAATGTATCTCATCCATCTCATCTGGACTCTGATAATGAAGAACTAAATGCTGGTGGATGATCCAATAATTCCAGTTTGGAGTCATGAATGCTGAGGATGGAGCAAAAAGTGTTCATGGTCAAATTTCTCCAGTTGTTTGAGGTACTTTTGATATAGAATCCAGCATTAGAGTCACTTGTCTGAGATAGGCACCTATAGAAATTAGATAGCTAGATGATAGATAGATGATAGATAGATAGATAGATAGATAGATAGATAGATAGATAGATGAGACACACACACACACACACACACACACACACACACAGAGAGAGAGAGACAGAGAGAGAGAGAGAGAGAGAGACAGAGAGAGAGAGAGAGAGACAGAGAGAGACAGAGACAGAGACAGAGACACAGAGAGAGGCAGGCAGGCAGGCAGGCAGGCATTTGCCAAAAGAGGTTGCCAAATGAAATGAAGCAAAGAAAAAACAAAACAAAATTTTATAAAGTTGTGATTGGCTGAGAACCAACTCTACTTGTATTTCGAATACAGAAAGAACTTGATATAAATAACTTAATAAGCCTCATGGAATTTCACCATATTCCTCTTTTTTTATTCGGATAGGTTTATTTTGTGATTTAGCTGCTAGCATCCTTCAGTCCACTTTATTCATAAAGTGCTGGTTTTGGTGTCCTGACAAAATCAACCAGTGTTTGAAAATATTTTTTGAGGTCCAATAATTCAAAAGAATTCAAAATAATTCTTTCTTTTCCCTCCCTCTGCCATACTTAGCCTTCCCCGACTTAAACTCCAGGATTTGGTACATTCCTCTCTGCCTGACTGATATTTAATTTTTCACTCTTTTCTTTTCTTTTAATATCCCATTTGCTAGATATTTATCAAAACTATTTAATGACTATTTGCTACACATAATAGCCAAGAAATAAAATCCAGGATGTATGATTATACAGAAAGCCATACAAATTAGACTTTAAAAAGCAGTGTGGTGGTTTTAATCTTTAATCTTTAACTATCTATAGCATTAATCTCTTTATTTGTAATTAAGCTGTCATCCATCTGGGAGAAGCCCATAACAGTGTGGAGCCATCTTAATGAGTGCTCTCTGAGCCTTTGCCAATAAGCTAAACTGTGAGTCTGCCTTGTTTACATGAGAGACATGGTTCTTTCAAAGGGACGTTCAGAGGAGAAAATTAAGTGGTTTTTGTCATTGACATAGGCAGTCTGATGTATTCAAGAATCTGCTTCTGATTGACTGTGGACAGATAGTTTCAAGGAATACTTTTAGAAATACATAGCTGCTGCTTCCTGTACAGGGCAAGCAAAGATCAGCATGTAGTATTTTCTCTTTTATATAGTTATTATGTTTTTAATATTATAATTTAACTAATTTAAGTTTATAATGTAGAATCTTTGTGGCACTACAAAATATAACCATGCTAGCACAATAAAAGGTTTAGATTTTTTTCTCCCATGCTTTCTTTATCATGCTAGCATTTTATATTGGTTCAGGTTTAAAAGCATTATGATATAGATTCTGAAAGAGCATCGTAAATTGTTCAAGCTTCCTGAAAACATTTTGAAAAATAATCTAGAATCCCAAGAAATAATTCATATTTATGTAGGGGGAATAAGATCAGCAAGAGTTGTGTATACAGTAACAATGTGTGTACCAGGGGTGGGTTCTACTACCTTTACTACCGGTTCTCAGCGGGGCCGCATGCGAAGCTTCTGCGCATGCGCAAAGTGTTTTGATGATGTCGGGGTCAGTGGGCAGAGCCTCCAACTGGTTTTACTACCGGTTCTATAGAACTGGTGTGAACCGGGAGCAACCCACCACTGGTGTGCATTCTTTCCTTTGTCAACCATCTTGTCAGTGGCAGTGTTCATTTCATTTAGTCAATCAAGGACACAATATAGTAGACTCACTAAATACTTTATTAAGAGCCTGCTAAGCCTACTCAAGCACCCGAGGACATGTGAATGACATTCCTAGGGTGAGATTCTGAACACACATATAGTCAAATTTTAATAATTATTTTTGAGAGTTACAGATGGTACAATCACATTGGCTAGTACATTATATTTTCTATATTTGAGCATCTTCCTGTTTATAATTTATCCTGCATTTTAAGAATATGCTAGCCATAACTCCATGGCAACATACAGTGAATAACAATGGAAATGTCCAGGTATCTACTGCTTTTCATTGGTTTTTTTTTTTTTAAAAAATACCCTTTCCTGGAAGATAGGGAAATTGTGATTAACAAGTCCCTTATATTATTATATGTGACATTTAGACTGATTATTTCCTTTATAATTATCCTCGTTTCATGCTTATTTTGCTTCTGTAGCAGACAACATGAAATAAATGAAGAATTCAATGATGCAGCTGAGTTTAACTGAAGAGACATTATGATTTATATATTTAACATTTATTTATTATTTGGCAGTAATATTGTTCGTAGGTTATGAAAAACCACATTTTCTTGTAACCACGTTCTTGTAACCACGTTACAGAAATTTTCCTGTTTGTAATAAAAAAAATATTATAATTTACCTGTGAACATTTATTAGTCTGTTTGTAAGAGAATGGTGTAAGATGATAGTATAAAGGAAGAAATTATTTCCAATGAAGCTGTAAAATGTAGAGGATGTAGATATATATTTAACTAAATAAACCAACTTCATATTTCTTCTCTTCTCTTTTAAAAAAGGAGCCTGAGTGGCATAGGAGGCTAATGCCTGCTACTAAGGCAGCATTTAACATCCAGCTGCCTGCAATTACTGCGAGTTCAATTCTCACCAGGCTCAAGGTCGACTCAGCCTTCCATCCTTTCTAAGGTAGGTAAATTGAGGACCCAGTGTGTGGGGCCAATAAGCTGACTTTGTAAAAATATACAAAAGTATGAAGGCTATTGCTTAACGCACTGTAAGCCGCCCTGAGTCTCCGGAGAAGGGCGGTATATAAATTTAAAAAAAATGTCTTTATTTTTTAAAATAATGTCGCAGAACTTGATTTTTGTTCTTTTTGTCTCTTCTTAGAAAATCCTTTGAAACTTGAAAGTTTTTTGTAAGTCCCAGATAATAAAATTATCCAAGTCACTATTCTGGTTAGTTATTTGTATATTCTTTTAAATTATGAAGACATCAGCTGCTTTTATTTGTATATCTAGTGTAATATTTTTTCACATACCATTCTTATAACTTGTCATTTTGAAATTCACATTTAAATCAGCTTTATTATGAAGCTTGTCCAGTAAAACATGATTCTCTTTTATAACCTCTTTTAAATTTAGTTTGTCCGTGACAACTGACAATATTCATTGTTCTCAAACATTCTTCAATTCATCCAAGATTATAGTATTTTGCTTCATTCTATATTAATGAATTGAATTTAAATATACAATATTTTCCTATGGGAAAATTTCTTATACTTAATTTAAAAATAATTTCAAATACCCTTTAACTGCTAATAACTTTCTAAAATCAAAATTCCTAATTACCTTTTGGCTGTTATTATTATATTAATAGCTCAAGTAAAAAAGATAAATTAGAACAGAAAAGGTGCAGTAAGTATAATTTAAAGGACAATATCCTATTTTTGTAACATTTGTATGAGTATGCCCACAAATACATTCTAATCAAGGGTTTATTTTTCTTTTACTGTTATTGGATTACTTGATAACAGGGAAATCTGTGCAGAGTACTTGGACAGCTAGCAATTTAGGAATTGTTTATGGAAGCAAATGTGGTTCTAAATTAATGTTTAATACTTCTGAGATAATTATGCAAAGTAACTTTTGTGTGTATGTGTCTGTGTGTAGAGAGAGAGAGAGATGGAGATAGATACAGACACAGACACACACAGATACGCATAAACACACTAATGTTTAATGTGTAGTTGGATCTAATATAATGTTGAAATGTTGGTTTTTTATTTGTTCTGACTGGTATTGTGGATTTACAATAATGGCTAAGGCAAACCATTAAACATACTTAGAATAATAATATATTCAGATTTACAATGGCTGGTAGGGTCTACAATTGTTTGTTTACAGGTCATATTTATTTTTAATTGCATAAACATGGGCAATTAATGTGGCAGCCTGCATTCCTATAGATTTCCTTAATTTAAAGTTTTGCATTATTAACATTTCATTTTCTTTTTCAGGAATAATCCCAAGAAGTTTATGGATTATTTAAAACACAAATCAAATGCACTAAATTATTTTAAATGCTGTGATGGTAAATAGTTTACCTTTTTGGATAAATAATGTATCTATTTCCATTGCATATGTGCTATTGATAGCATCCACTCCATCAGTCCTAAGAAAATACACCCAAACCCTTGTACTTTTCATCCCACACTCATCTCTTTGAAGAGGTAGCAATTTCCTTTTTCAGCTAGTTTAATGTATGCCATTTGGCAGCAGCAAGTACTGAGGGGGGGGGGGATGCTATTTCTAAAACTTTCTGTCTCCTGCTTATTTCAAAACAGTCCAAAGACATTAGGCTTCCTTATACATTTCACTTCAGTTATCACAGTCTTTAATTTGCCAAGGGAAGTATTAGAGGACAAACCACTGGTGGAACAGCTGTCTTATATGAGAGAGACATCACCTTCCATCTTTAGTAAACAATTCTCACAGAAGGGAGAATATGTTTTTGTAGCCCTGTGGCATTTACAGTCTGTTCTTTTGTGCCCAAGACAAAAAAAAAAGATGAACATTTTGAGACTTTTTTTAAGGGGAGGAGGACATGTTGAAGGACATTCAACTATGTTTTGGAAATAGCTTACTTCCTGAATCAAAATTCTTGAGCTCACCAGAAAAATAATGAATATGAGGTGCTACAATTAGCAAAAGTGTGCTGTTGTGAACATATAATTTCTAATCTAAAGATGCAGGATCACAAATAGAAGACAGGATGTTAAATCAGTTCCATTTACTAGTTTTATCATGGATAGATAGATGGATAGATAGATATAGATATAGATATAGATATAGATATATGTTTTCGCAGATTTTCACGGGTAGAGGTATGCAAATTTTGGTGTATTCGGGTCTTTTCCCATGTAAGCTTGAGAGTATCCTGACAACGTTAATCTCCCAATGGGCAGCAGGGTGCTTGTTGGCTCCCTTAAAAAAGCCTAGAAACTAGTGGATTGTGATTTCACTGAAATAGGGCTGCATAAAAATATTGGTTTACGTAGGAAAAACCTGGCTAAAGAGAAATATATACATGTGTGTGTGTGTGTGTGTGTGTGTGTGTGTGTGTGTGTTTGGTTATTCGGGTTTTCTCCCGCGTAAAATTTGAAGTGTCTTGGCGATGTTTCGACAAAGTCTCATTTGTCATCTTGAGGCTGGTGTTTTCGGCTTCGTGCTTCTAGGAGCAATGTGTGATCGCAGCTGTTTCTTCCTTTTAACTGCCAGTGGGGGTGTGAACTGATTGGGTGGGAGCTTGGCTGTGTTCTGATTGGGTGGAGGTGTATTCTGATTGGTTGGGGGCTTGGCTATGCTCTGATTGGATGGGGGGTTGGCTGTGCTCTGATTGGATGGGGGTGTGTTCTGTTTGGGTGGGGGCTTGGTTGTGCTCGGGTTAGTCTGAGTTGCAGGGGAATTTGAGCTGGTGAGCTGCGTTGCTGTTGTTTGGCTTTGCGTTCGTGGTCGTGCCACAACTTCATGGTGGGTGTCAGTTTGTTTCATGTATGGATTGGAGGGTTTTAAAGTGGCTAATGATGCAGCTGTGGTCTGGCTTCTGGTTTGTGGTCGTGCCTCATCATTGGTGTGGGTTTGAGTTTGCTTTTTGCCTGGATGTGTGGTGGTGACATCCTGTGTGGTTTTCATGAGTGTGGGTCTGGTGTCATTCTTTGTGTTAGGGACTCATTTGTCAATAAGGACGGGTTTCCAAATGGCTGGTAGGCGGGAGGTATCATCTTGTTTATTCATGCTGTGTGGGCATTTTTCTATCTTGGTGGCTTCTCTGATTATTCTGTTGTTAAAGTGTTCAGTTTTGGCGAGAGTTCTGGTCTTTTTAAAATCAATTTCATGTCCTGTGGCTGTAAGGTGTTGGACCAGGGAAGAAGTTGGTCCCTCTTTTCTAACCGAGTTCTTGTGTTCTTCAATGTGTGCACTTATTCTTCTATTGGTTTGTCCGATGTATGTGGTGGGGCAGGCGGTGCATGGGATTTCATATACTCCTTGATTTTCTAACTCAATTTTGTCTTTGGGGTTTCTTAGGATGGTGGATATTTTTCGGTTTGTGCAGAATGCTGTCTTGATGTTGTGTTTGTGCAGGATCTTGCTGATTCTGTCTGTGGTGCTTTTTATGTATGGGAGGAGGGCTTTGCTGTTTTCTTGTTCTCTGTCTTGGATTTTAGTGGGGGTTTCTTTTTGGATTAGGTTGGTAATCTTATTTCTTTGGAATCCATTGGATGTTAGTACGTTAGTGAGATTGTGTGTAGTTCAGTTTTTAGGTGTTGTTCGTCAGCTAAGCGTTTTGTTCTGGAGATGAGTGTCTTGGCTACGGAGTTGATCTGTGCTGGGTGGTGATGTGAGAGTGATGTGAGAGATAGCGGTTTGTGTGTGTTTTCTTCTAGTAGATGGTGTGTCCTAGGGAGCCATTGGATTTCTTGTAGACTACAAGACTCCACCCAATCAGAACACAGCCAAGTTCCCACCCAATCAGTTCCCACCCCCACTGGCAGTTAAAAGGAAGAAACAGCTGCGATCACACATTGCTCCTGGAAGCACGAAGCCGAGAACACCAGCCTAAAGATGACGAATGAGACTTCGTCGAAATGTCGCCAAGACACTTCCAATTTTACGTGGGAGAAGACCCGAATAACCAAAGACTTACACACACACACACACACTCATGCGCACACACACACACACACACACACAAACACACACATATATACATACATATATACATACATACACATACATATATATAGACCCGAATAACCAAAGACCTACATATATATGAGTCCTACGGGAGAAAGGCGGTATAGAAATATAATATATATATATATATATATATATATATATATATATATATATATATATATATATATATATATATATATATATATATATAACACAAGCAGAAGACATTCAAGATCTGAATGAATGAAATAGCCTTATTAAATACTTTGTTCTTTACATACAGTAGTTTATGCACTGCTCAAACAACTAAAGGAAACACAAAACTACTGTATGTAATGAACAAAGTATTTAATAAAGCTATTTCATTCATTCAGATCTCAGATGTCTTCTGCTTGTGTTCCCTTTATTTTTTTGAGCAAAAACTTAGTCTTAGGCATTCTCAGAAGGAACTGACTCACTGAGATCACACATTTTAAACCCTTCCCATAGGGTTAAGGTTTATAAGGAAATCCTCATAGCATATTGCACTAACTATGGAGTCAGATACAGTTTAGACAGCAAGATTTTGAAATATGAACTATAAGGTAAACATGGTTGAAGGTGAGAATATGTAGGGTGCAGTGTTGCCTGATCTATTGTATTGTTCCATGCTAGACATTCCACAAACACTACAGAGCAAAGTATGCAAGAGTCTGGCAAATGTCCAGAACAGAAAATCTCAAATACCGCATATGAAGGTCTGTTTAAATTCATACTGAAAATGATGGTTCATGAATCCAAAAAATATTTTTACCAGATTTCTTGCTACGTTTTCGGGGGAGGGGGGGTTGCAGCTGTTATTATTCATTCCCTTACATTTTGGTATGCAATTTATAACCAGTGAGCAAGGTATTATCCATACCAATCATATTCGTTACTATCCTATATTAGCAGTGCCAAACATGGACACTTGCAATAAAGCATATGTAAAAGTTAGTTACCAAGGAAATGAGATGTTTAAGAAAAACTGCTGGAGTGACCAGAAGGAATAAAATTAAAAAATGAGATTGTAAGAGAAAGAATTGGAATAGAACCAATTTTAAACTACATACAGAATAGCAAGTTCCAGGTTTGCTCACCTGGAAAGAATGTCTTGGAATTCTATACCATACAAGGTATATACAAAAAGAGGACAAGGCCAAAGAACACAAAGCAGATCCCGAAGAAGATGGAGAGACAACATCAAAGACAGCATCACAAACAATGATAGAGGCCAAAAGTACAAAACCCAGAAGCTTGTATCTCCCTTGATATGTGAAGTGGTAAAAGAAGAGTAGGAGGAGAAGGAGAAGGAGAAGGAGAAGGAGAAGGAGAAGGAGAAGGAGAAGGAGAAGAAAATATATCTATATATTTCAATATATTTATTAAGATGACAAAAGGATTATTGCATTCTGTCACTGATACTCAAATTATTATAGATCAAATGATTAAAGAAAGTCTACATGTCTACAACTCTATGTGATATGCTTTCCTGATATTTTATATAGATATTTACTGTCTTACTACTGTAGATGGATCAAGATGTTCACAGATATGGTTTCTTCCAGCACCTAAATATGCTACTTTATATAATTGTGGAAATGGAAGTAGGATATACTTTAGGAATCAGTATCATTATACAGATATAAATAAAGTGGTGTTCCTGTAACATGTAAAAAATATAATTTGCTACCCTAAGATTTGGCAAGGAATTCTTCAAAGTTTGGAATTCCCAATCATTCTCTTTACCCTTCACTGTTCACTTTAGTTTTGGCAATTATTCTTCCAGCTGAAATTACATAAAGAAGGAAACATTTTCTTTTCAAATAAATAATGTTCATCGCTTGAAGTCCACACACCTTAAACTTGCCAAGGTTGAGAAACACTGATATATTGTAATTAGAGAGCTTTTCTATATTCCAAATACACTAGAGAAGCAAAACTGGCTTTCCCTGATTTATAATTTATTATCTAATTCCCAGAATTTACAATCAGTATTTCCAATTATAGACATGCTTGCTGGAACTTTGAAAGTTTCCATCCCATCCAGGTTGAGAATATTATAGATAGATGATCAAACTGAGTGTAATGCATTCTGCCTAGCACAATACATTTAACTACAAAAAATAAAATCTATCAATCAGTCATGATCTTATTTATTTGACTTATACAAAATGCATCATGAGAAAATAGATTGTGGAAACCTAATTCCTTGGAGAAATGTCAACAACCTCAAATTTATTTTTTTGCATTATTTTTTAAATTTTTATTTCTCATAAATATATTTAAATGTACAGTCTCTTATCCATCATTAATCATTGATCATTCATTTTATCCTTTAACTTTCATTTTCATTTGTTCGGGCTGCTCTTTTATCATTTCCTCTTCTTTGTTTTACCACAATCTTTCCACTTCTTCTTCCCTCCTCTTTCTTCTTCTGCCCCTTTCTACTTTCTTCATTCCTCCTCTCCTTCCCTTCTACTTCCCCTCTCCTTTCCCCGTTCCTCTCTTCTTCCTCCCTTTCTAACCCTCTCTCCTACTCTTTTCTCCTCTCCTTTGTTCTTCTCCTTTTCCCTCTCTTCTATTCCTCTTTGCCCTTTATTCTCTTCTCACTTTCTTCCCTCTCTCTATTCCTTTCTCTTTTCCCACTCATTCATTGTATCCATTTTCAATTTAATCTAGAATGGTATTCGAGCAGCCCCGATTTTCTATTTACTTATATCTTCATTTCAAATTCTTTTTTGTTTCATAGTTACATCTGTTTTATCATTCATATACACTTTTATAGTAACATTTTTTTCTCTTTCCCCCTTCCCCCTTTTCCATTTACCTAGGCATCATCTGAGTTCCTATTCTTTTTATTGTATTTTCTCTTATTTGTCTTTTCCCTATCCACTTCTTTTGTCTATCTTTATTTATATTTCTTTTCTAACCAATCATAAAAACTTCCCCACATCTTGAAACACATCGATTCCTCTTTATCTTTTATTCTCAATGTTAATCTATTCATTTCTGCACATTCTAAAATTTTCTTTATTATCTCTCCTTCCAACGATATTTTTTCTGCTTTCCAGTTTTTTGCAAATACTATTCTAGCCACTGTTATTATGTGAATTATCAAATATATATCTTCTTTGCTATATTTATCCTGTAGTATTCCCAATAAGAATATATCTGGTCTTAGTTCTATTTGTTGCTGTAGCATTTCCTCTAACCATATCTGTATTTTAACCCAATAGTTCTTTGCTTCTTTACATATCCACCACATATGGTAATATGATCCCAGAAGTTGATGATATTTCCAACATTTAGCTGATTTATCTTTGAACATTTTAGCTAACCTTTCTGGTGGCATATGCCATCTATAAAACATCTTATACAAATTTTCTTTATATGCTGTTGCCATTGTTAATTTATAATTTCTATCCCATAATTGTTGCCATTTCTCCAATTCAATGTATAGCCAAAGTTTTTTGCCCATGCTATCATTGTTTCTTTTACTTCATCTTCTAATTCAATTCGCAATAAATAATTATATAATTTCTTAATTATCATTTTTTCCTCTGTTCCTGTCAATTCTGATTTCCCCAAATTAAAACCATACTATGGTCTGCTTCAAATCTTGATTGCAATCTTGCAATCTTGTATGCCAATCTATCTCAATCTCTTGCTTTTCTAACACTTGTTTTTGTTTCAGTTTTTCCCATTCTGTTAAAATATCCTTGTATCTAACAATATTCTCCATATTTACAATATTTGGATATGTCAAAGCTTCTATTGTGGAAAGCCACATTGGTATGTTCAAATAATGTTTTTCTTTCACTCCCTCCCGCACTGATAATGAACCATTTCATACATAATGTCTCTGGAAATATCCATGTATCTTTTGTTTTCCATACCATAGGAAAGCGTGCCAACCTAGTTATAAATCATGTCCCTCTAACGTCAATAGTCTTATGTTTCTTAACAAAATCCATTCCTTAACCCATGTTAACGCTACCACTTGGTAATATAGTTCCCAATTTGGTAGTCCAAACCCACCTCTAGTTCTTGTATCTTGTAGCATTATTATATTAATTCTTTATCTTTTTCCTTGTCATACATATTTCCATATTATTCTCTTCAAATTTTCAAAGTACTTTTTCTCCAGTTTTATTGGTAGTTTTATTGAGGAGCCTTGGTAGTACAGTGGTTTAATGCACCCTGTAATTAACACAGCTGCCTGCAATTTCTGCAGGTTCGAATCTTACCAGGCTCAAGGTTGACTCAGCCTCCCATCCTTTCTAAGGTAGGTTAAATGATGACCAGTTTGTGGGGGCAATAAGCTGACTTTGAATAAATATACAAAAGTATGAAGGCTATTGCTTAACGCATTGTAAGCCTCCCTGAATCTCCGGAGAAGGGCTGCATATAAACCAAATAAAAATAAAAATAAAAATAAATAAATTGGTATAATTTGAAAGAGAACTAACAATAAACAACCTCAAATTTATTGATGAATCTGTTTTGATGGTCAGAAACAAAAAAGATTTAAGGAGTTTCAGGTCAAGTAAAAGAGTGAAAAATCTAGTTTGTTGCTTGGTATTAAAATAAATGCCAACAGGCAAAACCAACCCAATGCAAATTGGTGCAAGAGTTGAAATAGAAACAAGCTTCCCAAGCTGAAAATACCATATGTTGGGGCAGTGGCCATCAAATTAAGCAATGCCTCTCACTTCAAAAACACAATAAAACAAAAAACTAAGAGATGTAAGCAATGTATTAAAATGCAAAGACATCATACTAACAACCGTTGCATCTAATGTGAAAGCTATAGCTTTCCCAAATTCTAGCATATGTCTGTGAAAAACTAAACAATGGAAAAATGCTTTTAAACTGTACCAGAGAAAAAATTCTTCCGAATACCTTGAACTATAAGAAGAACAAATAATTCAGTTCTTGGTAATATAAAAGCAAACTTCACACTGGAAACAGTAATAATGAAGCTAAATGTTAAATATTTTCAAAATAAAATGCAAAAGCATGAATCATTGAAGAAGACCCTGACATCCAGAAAACAAATAAATAAAGGAAATCACAAACAGGCTGAGCAAAGACACTATAACATAGAATTCAACGTTAACTGATTGACAATCCTTGTAAATTGACATCTCTGAGAAAGTAAAGGTCATATGTGATTGAATAATTGAACAATGGCACAAGTGAATATCAATCGAGCTAGCATACCTAATTTAAAAGCAGGATGCTCATTTTTTAACCTAAATTGGGGATCTGATATTCTTGCATTAAAAAAAATAATATCAAATATTAGTTTATATTTAAAAGAAATAATATTTCTTATAAATTTATGTTAACAGTTATGTTAATTAAGAGAAGCCATATAAATATATTATTAAATATGGATGTAGAGATGTAGAATAGAACAGAACAGAACAGAACAGAACAGAACAGAATAACAGAGTTGGAAGGGACCTCAGAGCCTTCTAGTCCGACCCCCTGCTTATGCAGGAAACCCTATACCACTTCAGACAAATGGTTATCCAATCTCATTGTAAATCCTTGTATTTTTTAAAGCATCCAACAGACCAAATTTCTGTCTACTAATGGAGACAGAATTTACACTGATTTATCCTATCCTTCAGTGCTGTTATTTGCTATTGTTGCAATAGCACAGCTTAGCCTGGATACTCATATACAGTAGTTCACAACAAAGAACTGAGGATGGGTAGTTTAAAACTTAAACTACTAGAAAAAAAATGGAGAATGAAGAAAAGGAGAGGAGCACTGGCAGCAAGCTGAGAAAGAAAAAAGTAGCCCTGGGAAATTTAAAAAAAATAAGTAATTTAAAAATTACTGCCAGGATTTGAATTAGAAAGGGTTATAACCACTGTATCATTACAGTATTCCTAGGAAAAAATAACTTCTGGAAGTTATTAGAAATGAATAGGGTTACTCCTGAGTGAAATTCTATGGCAGAAGGAAAGAAGGAGTCGGCAAATAAACCAGTATACCAGGCATACAAATTACAAAAAGAAAAAGATATTGAAATTACAAAAGAGAAATACAGATAATGCGCCTGGACAAAAAATGTTTCATCAATACTATTCCAACTTAGATAAAGCACAAGAAATTTCCCTGGAGAAAGTAGATTATTATTTAAAGTAACAAAATTTACCAAAGATTACAGAAAAACAGATTATGAATGAATGGGTTATTGGCTTCTTACTATAAAGCTTTGAGAATGAACTTTTACAACCTTTACAGAATAAATCTTCAAAGTGAAAGATGCCAGGCAGTTGGAAAGAGGTAATATAGCATTAATACCTAGCGAGAGGCAAATTTTGACTTTAATAAGAAACTACTAGCTGATATCATTATTGAATAATAACAAAAGTTATTTGCAACCCTTTTGGCTGAGACGTTGGAAATAATTCTGCAGCTCTTTATTCCTTAGGATCAGAGTGCTTTTACCTAAAAGAGAATAAAAGTTCTGTCTCAAACCAAGCACACAGAGAGATAGATGCAAATATTACTAACTGGTTTTTGCAAAGTAAATAAATGAGCAGAAATAAATGTGAGTGGGAACACACATGCATGTAGAAGAGAAGTAAGTACCCAAAGTTTAATAAAAGAGTTCCAGTCCAATACAGCAGGTGGAAGAATGGCCAAATGTCAGAGGGTCAAAACTTTATGTAAGGTTTGTCAGCCAGTGTGGCTCCAGAGTTAAGGTTCTGATGATTGCAGGTCAGGAGTCAAGGCATATGGTTAATGGACGGTTGTCATCAATGGAGATATTTGAGCTCACTGCTCTTTTAAGCAGAAGCTGTCCTGATGTTGCTCATTTGGAAGAGAGAGACTCCTTTCTTGCAGTAAAATATTTGGGTATCACCATAACAAATATGAATTGCATGTTATTCAAGATGTGGGATGAAGTTTAAAAAGTTGTGTTAAGATGGGAGTAATTACAATAGCATTGCTGGGGAGATTTTCTACAATAAAAACAAATGGTTTGCCTAAAATGAGATTTTTGTTTCAGACAATACTGGTTTGGACAACTGATATACCAGTGGTAGGTTGCTACCAGTTCACCCCAAATCGGACAAACCAGTAGCGGCGATGGCAGTGGCAGGAAGTTCCACCCACTTGGCCAGATGCTTCTGTGCATGTGCAGAAGCATTGCAAATGAGCAAGCCCGTGCGCCAGTGCTGGGTTGCCCCCAGTTTGCACCGGTTCTATAAAACCGGTAGTAAAACCGGTGGGAGGCTCCACCCACTGACCCTGACATCATCAAAACGCTTCTGCGCATGCGCCCATGAGTGAACCGGTAGTGATGGGTTTTGAAACCTGTCCCTGTGATACACCAATTGATAGAGGAAAAAGGATAGTTAAGTTTGTATAGCAAGGGAAAAAACACAAGTTAAAAATAAGTTTTAAAAAATGCAAAGCAAAGAGAAGCATTGGGTTTATCTCATTTGAAATTGTATTTTGCATCTTCCTGTTTGATTTGGATATAAGAATGGGTGTTAATGAGAAACAGAACTTTTAGAATTAGAAAAAACATGATCTGATATTTGGGTGGCATGGATATTTATGCTACAGTAGAACAAAGGTTAGTGTAGATATTAAAAATCTACACTATTTTAGAAATGCCCTAATCAGAATATGGAATAGATAGAAATCTAGGTTGTGCTTGGAAACACCATTGTGTCTCTCATCATGTGAAGCATTTTATAGGGTTAGGCAGATACAAATGGTTACATACTTTGACATACTAGAATTTTGTCAAAGGAATACAAAATAAAATCAAGAGAACAATTGATGGCAAACAGATATAGTTGTCAATGATTTTCCAGTTACAATAATTAGGCAAAATTCAAAGTAAAATAATAATAATAATAATAATAATTATTATTATTATTATTATTATTATTTTATTTCTATACCGCCCTTCTCCCGAAGGACTCAGGATGGTGTACAGTGTCAGGATTCGATATGTCAGCACTTCAACCTGCATTTACTCTAGTGCTGACATACAGCCTATTAAAAACACAAAAATATACAGATATCAATTAAAAAAATAATTAAAATTATTAAATAATTTCGGCCCAAATTAAAACCCAAAAATTTAAAACACCCAATTTAAAATCATTTACATTGATAGCCGGGCCTGGCAGAACAGCAGGGTCTTGAGGGCACAGCAAAATACACGGAGGTTGGAGATCTTGCGCAGTTCCGGGGACAGTTCATTCCACAAGGCAGGAGCTCCCACAGAGAAGGCCCTCCCCCTGGGTGTCGCCAGCCGACATACCTTGGCCGATGGCACCCTGAAGAGCCCCTCTCTGTGGGAGCAGACTGGCCGGTGGCAGTAATCAGTCTCAAGTTACCCAGGTCCTAAGCCATGGAGCGCTTTAAAGGTGGTGACCAACACCTTGAATCACACCCGGAAGACCACTGGAAGCCAGTGCAGCTCGCGCAGGAGAGGTGTCACATGGGCACAACGAGTCGCGCCCGTAACCACCCGTGCGACTGCATTCTGGATCAGTTGGAGCCTCAGAGTGCTTTTCAAGGGGAGCCCCATGTAGAGAGCATTACAGTAGTCCAGCCGGGAGGTGACCAGGGCATGAGTGACCGTGCGCAAGGCGTCCTGGTCCAGAAAGGGCCGCAACTGGCGAATCAGGCGAACCTGATAAAAAGTCTCTCTGGCCATGGCTGTCATATGCTCTTCTAAAGACAGCCGTGCATCCAGGAGGACACCCAGATTATGAGCCCTCCTGTGGGAGGCAAAGATTCACCGCCAATAGTCAGCGATGGCACCAGCTGACTATATTGGGATGCCAGGAGCCATAGCCACTCGGTCTTGGCAGGGTTGAGTCTGAGTCTATTTCTCCCCATCCAGACCCGCATGGCCTCCAGGCAGCAAGACATCACATTAAGGGCATCATTGGGGTGGTCTGGGGTGGAGATGTACAGCTGACATTTCATGGCATTGAAATGTTAATGTTTTGGTTATAATATACAGATGGAACACTGAAAATATGGAGGGTCAAATAATTGAAAGTTACACTGTTTATTACAATGTTAGAATCTTAAAAGGGCTTTTATAAAAAATGATGTATTTCTGGTACATAGCACCAGAAAAATTACAGTGTACTGTAATCTACGTTGGAAATATAAACAATAAGAAGAGTCATTTTATCATGTTTGGTGGACCTTGAAAAAAAGCAAAAATAATTTATTTTCAGATGCATACATTGCTTCAGAGGATTTAAAAATTAATATACAATTGAGGCCAATTGAGTTTTTTTTTTCTTAATTGTCTTAAACAAGAAGGTTCAGCTCAAATTGTGAAAAGCCTTCCCTGCATCTAGAAAGATCAATGTGTCTTGTTTTACATTATGTTTTGTATCTTTGAGTTCTGGAAATAGTGATTATTGTCAGGGTTGCAGCAGCTGCAGATTTACATCCATAAACTTTTTGGCACATAGATTGGAGCCACTAGTGAAATGGGTTTGGCTAGATGGCTTATCTAATCCTTTAGGCAGCAAGTGAGGATAAGGATCATTATGTTCTTTTTTCAAAAACAATATCATAATTTTAAGGTAAATGATGGTTTGGGGGTGTCATATAATACTAGTGAAAAAATTAAAATAATAAAAAGTATACAAGTATAAAAATATTGTTTTAATTGTTAATATGGCTGATAAAATATTTGTTATGGCAATACGTGACATTTACTTTTATGGCTGTGTGTATGTGTAAGAATATCAATAAAGAGGAAAAAAATATGAAATGTCCAGGAAGGATTAATTTATTTTGCTTAAAATCTACACTCAATTCTATTACACTACTATATTTTTGTAAATATTGCCCATGAATCAAGCATGAATAAATAAAAATTACCCTAAAAATGTATTTAATGTATTAGATGTATTACAAATGGAAGTGTGTTTATTATACTTTTAACTCACTCCTGATTAAGAAAATGTAAGTCTGAACAATTTATGTATTTTTTGTCTAATTCAGGCATTGATCAGGCCAATACTTAACATGGTTTTAGCTGTAAGACAGCATTAGCTATTCCCCGGCCACTTTGGGGACCATTCAAACGGAATCTTTGATCAAGTGCATTGCTTTGTTGGAAGCCCTCAAATCTTGTTAATACCGACTTACAAAAATAAATCCTTGTTAAGAAGAGGAAAAACCTTATTTCTAAATATGGGGGAAAAAACAGACTAGTTTTTATTCCTTACTGAGAATTATAACATCAAAGCTCATATTTGTGAAAGAGCCATAATATCCAAATTGCATGTCCAATATATATCTAACTCCATACAAATGCAATGCTTCCACATGCATATTGTTTAGGCCAGGAATGTTTATTTATCTACCCTAAAAATATTGATGGTTTTCATACTGAAATAAGACTAACCATAAGCATATCAATTTGTACCTTGATCATTCAGATATTTATCACAATTGACTTTTTTCACTAGTATGTCCTTTCTTGTTTTAAATTGTAAACTAATACATACTGTATCTAATTTAATATGATGTTGTGGATATATCACAGTTTTATTAGCAGAACTGGTTGGCCTACCTATGGGATGTTTTTGATGTCCCAATCAAGTCTAAAGTCTTGATATTCCATATAAGCCTTAAATCCAACTACTAACAACTACTGTATTAACAACTACTGATGCAACTTAGCTGCTGAACTATTTCATGTGCTGCTATAAACATAGATTTTAATTAACTAACCCACTCTTCAATTATAAAACCCACGTATTGTGACTTGGATAAAAGCCATAAAAGAAATACATACATTCTAATTTTAATACACAAAAGAATATGGAGAAAGAAAAAAATATGGGTACTCTTCAAATTAAATAGTAGCTGAATTCAAGAAACATAGGAAAACCGTATTGGATAATATCAAATATACTATATATCTAGTGCACTATTCTATGTCACACAGAGGTCAATGTTATGTTTCCAAGAATCTAAGTAGCAGTCCTTATAATTTCTCTCAGGACCAGATATTCAAGATTCTTATAAATTCTGAGAGTAGAATATTACCATCAATACTTGTTGTCATTAATAGTCTTATCCTCCATTAATTTATCTAACTAACTATTATTTGGAGCTACCTAAATTGGTTGTAACATTTGCTGGGGGAAGAACCATGACTATCACCATAACTAATGGCAGGGAATCTCATAAGGCAGGGGTGTCAAACTCGTGTAATCACGGCGGCGTCACATGACATATCAGGACTTTTTTCCCCTTCGCTAAACCGGGCAGGGCCAGCACTTCATGCATCCGGCCCACGGCCCAGGAGTTTGACACCACTGTCATAAGGCATGGAAACCAAATAAGTTTTGTAAGTACATGTATGCTTGATCTTTTTAGGTTATACCTGTACGTACATATACCTACTTCAGTCAAATATACTATAAGTTTTATGACAATTTATCCTAATTCATCTAGTGTGAAATTCAAATTAAATTTGTTCCTGATTTACTTAGCTGCATAGAACATGGGCTATGTATTTGCCTCATTCTATAGTCCCAAGGTCTGCATTCTTCCATTTTTTTTTTTTTAGCCTTATTGGCTTATTATAATATTTAATTCTCAGATACCTATCACTTCCTGCTATTACTTTTCTTTCTCTGCAGCAAGCCAGACATCCATGGTTTTTGTTTATTTGTCTTTTTCAAATAAGTGCTTCTTCAAGCAGCTGTTTAGGCAATTATTTTGAACTCACAAAATTCCTGACAGCAATAGCATTAAAAGGGAATGCTGCTCACAGCATGAATCCTTCTCTTGACTGTGATAATTAACACAACAAAGAGATCAGTACCACTTTCCACTGAACATCTAGGGTTTTTAAGATCTGATTAAAACTGCCCATATTGACTGAATTTTTTTCATGAATAGAATTAAAAGATTTTACAGTAGTGCTTCTATAACCAGAAGTTATGAATCTGTCTACAGGGATATATGAAACTTTCATTCACTTTGGCCCCAGATAAGAGTTTACTAAAAACTTTACTAAATTATTGTTTGTATAAACAGAGGCATAGAATCAAAATGATGTGAAGTATTAGTACCACTTTATAAAGTCTTAGTAATACCTGTAATACTGCATCCAGTTTTACAAAAAAGATGTTGAAACTTTGGACAAAATGCAAAGAAGAGCAATTAAGACGATTAAAGGCCTGGAGACTAAAACATATGCAGGATTTGGGTTTGGCTAATCTAGAGAAACGAAGGACTGGGGAGGGACACACATGATAGCATTATTTCAGTATTTGAGAGGCTGCCACAAAAAAGAGAAGGTAAATTTATTTTCCAGTGCACCAGAGGGCAGGACAAGAAACAATGGATGGAAGCTAATCAAAGACAGAAGCAACGTGGAATTAAGAAGAAACTTCCTAACAATGAGGACAATTAACCAGTGGAACAACTTGCCTTCAGAAGTTGTGGATGCTTCATCACTGAAGGTTTTTAAAAAGAGGCTGGACAGTCACTTCTCTGAAATGATATAGGATCTCCTGTTTGAGCAGGGGCTGGACTACAAGACCTCCAATGTCCCTTCCAGCTCTATTCTGATTTTGATTCTGACAAATCTAAATTCTATTTTTGTTCATTTTAAAAAAAGAATGGGTGTCAGTTAACCCATGTGTTCCGAAGTTTGAATATTGTGCTTTTTAGAATGTGAATTTCAATTTATGTATTCAACTATTTTGTTTCAATTAATTACCTTTTATCTGACAATAGCTTCAAGGAATAGTTTTCTATATACTAGGACTGTGATGGCGAACCTGTGGCATGTGTGCCACAGGTGGCATGCAGCACCCTCTCTGTGGGCACGCAAGCGCCCCAGTTCAGCTCTGCCATGCATGTGTGTGTGCCTTCCACCGTCCAGCTGGTCATCAGGTCTCTGCTGTGCATACGCAGGGTGGGCGGGGGATATGCGGGGAGTGCACACACATGTGTGAAATTGCACCAATCCCAGTCATTTTCAGTAGTGAAATTGCACTAATCCCAGTCATTTTTGTATCTTAAAGGGCCTGGTAATTAGACAGTTTACAACTTTATTTCTCTAGTCGAATATCGGTTAAACCACATTACATTGAGGCTAATGTCTTCAGACTAGTTCCACTGCATGGTGGGCTTGAATCTAAAAGAACATTTAAAGAATTTGAAGAACAAATTACTATTTGGTTATTTTACACATCAGCTGGATTGTAACACAGAATCAAATACGCAAAATTGAATGACATTAAATAAGAATTATATTCTTTAACACATGAGACTGAAATGAATTTTAATTGTACATACGTTAGGGAAATGTGAATACAGGAACCCCTGTAAGTTAGATCTGTCCTCAGATCAAAGCAATCATTTAATTAGATCCTCATTTGTTTGTCCCCCCACTTGCAGCTTCTCTGACCAATTCAAAGACAATGGAGAGAGTTGACTGGAATGTTCAAGGATGAGAAAGCAGGAATGGCATTCAGTGAAATTAAGCTTGAAAAGAACTATTGGAAACTTTGGAAATGCTGTTTAAGTAATCTGAGCAATTAGGTGTTTCAGACTATGCAGCATTTTAGAGTCCAAGTCAAAAATATACTTTGAAGTCCATGGAGTAATATATGCCTGGAACTCCTCTATTCATCCATTCATCTTCCTAGGATTGAACAGTTATGTGGAATCCAAGAAAATGTCCTTCTTTAAGGAACTGCAGACAACGCTATACTTACATGGTTGAATGAAAAATAATGCCTCCAATATTGCAAACCAGCAGAAGATGGTAGATAGCAATTTAGTATGTGGTAAGTTGTGACATCTTCTTTAGCATCAGTTCTTTTACTTAAAATGGCAATTGACTAGAAGCTGCAGTGACAAATTGCAATTTTTCATGAAATGGACATCAACAATTAGTATTTTTTGGCTTTAAACAATGTGTCATGATTGAATTTGTGATGATTGAAACAGTTCTTTCAATTGAAATTTACTGTTGAATGTAAGTTTATGATGATAGCCAGTTTGGTATATGGTTAAAGTACCAGGCTAGAAACTGGAAATTCCCAAATTCTAATCCCACTTTAGGCATGAAAGCCAGCCAGGTAACTTCCTTTCAGCCCAACCAACCCCACAAGGCTGTTGTGAGGAAAAATAGGAGCAGAAAGGAATAGTGTTTATTTTACCATCTTGAGTTATTTATAAAAATAGTAAGGCAGGTTAACACACACACAAACAAATTCTGTTGACATGACTATTGTGCAGAACTGGGCCAAAGGTAAAGATAGGTAAAGATTGTGAAGTGAACTATGAAAATTTGATTGTGTTATCAATAAAGAAGTAAATGAACTATGAATAGCCATCAATGAGTTACACATAAAATGTTAATGAACTTCTGTTTCATGTGCATCAAATATAAGCAGAGTTGCAAAATTATCTCCTACTCTAGGATTACAAAGAAGCTCCCTTTTTTCTATTGTCTATTTTTTTCTAAACATCAAAATTGCAAGTCATAAATACATTTTTACTGTTTTATGCAAAAAGTATATAGGTCAGTCATAAAAGTAGTTACTATCATTTCTCTAACCAAGGAAGTCAATTTAGATATATCTGCAAGTTCAATAATATTCATCAACCATTCCTTGACTGTGAGTAGTTTAGAATTTTTCCACTGTTGGACATACAGTGATCTCCACCACAGTCTACTTCTTTTTATTTTTTATTTTTGCACTTCTTTCTTTTTGTCTTACTTTGTTTTCTTTATTCTATATTTGTTAGCTTTTTTTTTTGTTCTCTTTCATGATTTTAATAAAATTTATATACTAATAAATATTTATAAATTGATTAAGAACAATCAGTGTCCTTAATCTACTAAAACAGAAATTGTTCTCAAGCCTAGCTACATGTAGATCACATTAAGTATATTGAAAGGTTTATACAGAATGGGTAGCTTGCATGCTGATAGCAGAGATAAAAGCTTTAAGCAATTACATTTTTCTAGGTACTGCTGTCATATTACAAGAATGAACATAAAAGTATTTCTTCACAGCATATTGAGAGGTGATGAAATGTGCATTTAACATTATCATCCAGAAATGAAAAACCAAACTGTAGAATACAATCAGAAAATTTCACCCAAAATTAAACTAAAATAAATAATCAAACTTTGGCAAGAAACTCATGGTTACAGTTTTAGCATATGGCTAGAGTGCCCCATGGCAGCACTTAAAATTTTGAAAGACAGATTGCCAAAGTTTTGCAACATGAAAACAAAATACTTTATATCTATAGAGATCCCAAAAGTGCTTTTTTCAAGAGGCAACTGACTTTCTGGTTTTTCTTTGAAGATGTTTCACTTCTCATCAGAAAAGGCTTTTGCAGCCAAGAAACGAGGTCTGGATTGACACGTGTGTCATCCCCAGCCTCTGTTTCGCTTCAGAGGCCTTCCAGAAAAGCCTCTGCAGCCTATAAAACAGCTCCAGATTCATCAAGAGTTCTGCTATCAGCTGCAGAAGGCTTTCCGGAAGGGCTTCTGATGGTGAAACGGAGGACAGAGGCGATGCTCGCATCAATTTGGACTTCGTTTCTTGGCTGCAGAGGCCTTTCCTGAAGGCTTCTGATAGCGAAATGAGGCCAGGCAGTGCTGCACGCATTAATCCAGACCTTATTTCTTGGCTGCAGAGGCCTTTCCTAAAGGCTTCTGATTGCGGATCGAAGCTGGGGGTGACACACACAAGCGGTGGCAAGTGGCAGCAGAAGAATTGGGCTGGCAAAGCAAGGCAGGTGTTGGGGTGTGTGAGGCCTGGTAAGTAGGGCAGCTCTACCCCTCCATCCCCATCCTAGCTTAAGTTTTACCTGTGCACATTGCCCTAACCCCTGCACTCCAGAGGTGGTGGGGTCTTAATTAGGGCTTATTTTGGGAGTAGGGCTTATATTGGATACATGTGTAAAAATCAAGCTAGGACTTATTTTCTGAATAGGTCATATTTTCAGGGAAACATAGAATTTTTATCTATCTTTCTCTCTATCATCTCTCTCTCTCTCTTTCTCTCTATCTATCTATCTCTATCTCTACTGTGTTTCCCTGAAAAGAAGGGAAACTTATTTTCTTTTGACACCTGAAAAAAATTGTCACATGTGGCGCCTCTGGCCTTTATTTCATCAGAGCCTTCCGGAAAGCCCTCTGCAGCCAATAACAGAACTCTGGATCGATCCAGACCTCTTTTATTGGATACAGATCCCTTCTGGAAATGGAGGTTAGGTTTGACAATGCAAATCATTTCTTGGTTGCAGAGGGCTTTTTAGAAGGCCGCTGATGGAGAAACGGAGCTGGAGGCACATCAATCTGGAGCCTGTTTCTCAGCTGCAGAGGGCTGTCCGAAGGCTCTGATGGCAAAATGAAAGCTGAGGGCGACACACATGAGTGGTGGCAAGCGGCTGCAGAAGAAGTGGGATGCAGAAGAAGCAGACACAGAAGAAGGCAAGGCAGATGTCGAGGTGTGCGAGACCTGGTAAGTAGGGCAGCTCCATCCCGCCCCATCCCCACCCTAGCTTAATTTTTATCTCACCCCACCCACTGCACCCTGGGGTGGTGGGGTCTTAATTAGAGTTAATTTTGGGGATAGGGCTTAATTTGAGTGCATGCATTCAAAAACATGATAGGGCTTCATTTTGGGGTGGATCTTGTTTTAGGGGAAACACAGTACATCTCTATTTCTCTCTCTTCTCTCTCCCTCCCCCCCCTCTCTCTCATCTATCTCTATATCATCATCTATATATATATTGTGTATGTGTATGTGTGCCACATGCTTACATCTCAGGGTACAAGAAAAAGTGACAGCCACAAACATTTACAGTTGCAAAATGAGTAGTACCAAATTCAGTTCTTTCTCAGAGAAATTGGATCATATAAGAGACAAGATTGTGGAGAAAGAGAAATTCTAGTTCTGCAAGACCAAAGAAACTAACTGAAGATTTACTTCACTGACTACATCACTTTTTCTTCATTTTGCTACCTGCTATAGCTATCTTTTGATACTCTCTTCTTTTCATGTTCTTACTCCTCTTTCCCTTGGAGAGTGTCAGACATCATCAGAGAAGTTTTTCCTTTGATTGATTCTTCAAAAACATATAGGTGTCTGTTAACTCACTGCTTGCAACTGTGACTCTGTTTTAGCATGTTGTATCTTGGAATTGACTGAATCCTAGTAAAAAGTAATGCGTCTAATAGCTGTGAATGTTATTTTTAAATATTTTTAAAATGCAGACATTATTTAATTTTGAAGATAATGGTTGAGTATTTTGGTGCCAAAAGCCAAAGGCCACAAAAATATGACTGCAAACTTTTGTCCATTTATGTAGTTGCATAAATCAGATCCATAAACTTAGTCCTGATATTATATCAGCCCTAAAATTGTCAGGTGTTTCCAGTGCATTCTAAAATTTGTGACTGAATAATCTGAGTCTTTTTTAAAAAATGTAAATCATAAAGACTATAAAGGAATAAGTAAATTGAATTGTATTATATCAAATATAGAAATAATTGAAAATGTTCTCTTTTTAGCCATAAGTATTTGAAGAAAGCCACCTAAGGCAGGTCCCTCAAAGAAAAGAGAACCTATTGATCTTCAAAGGTTTTTGTTCCTCTAGTAGCGTCCATCTTAGCTTTAGAATATCTATATTCTCTTTCTTTTTATTGTCTATATGAAGCACAGACATAGAAAATCTGTTGTTTTTCTTGTTTTCTATGAATCATCTTTTTTATCAATGATAAAAAAGGAGTCAAGGATTTAAAAAAAAAAACAAAATTGCTACTATTATATAAACAAAGATACATGAAGAACCTTTTCTTTTTAAATGTGGCACATGTTCTTTCTTTTTATATGTTTTATTGCACCTGAAATGAAAATACTTAGCAAGGTTGTGCTTAAAACACAACGCAACATACTGCAGCTAATTTGTGAGGTAAAATAATGGGAAACTGCTTCTTTGTTTGACTTTTCTTATTTGTTTCATTGTTTCTGGGTGCAGTTTGGAGCCTCTGCAAATATATTAGAATTCTGTGTATTGTTTCAACCACAGTAGCTCTTGTGAAATAAGTGTTCATATTTCACAAATAAAAATATAAAGGCAATTTATTTTTCCAAATAGCTCTGAATAAATTATTTTCTCAGAATATTGGGATTTGGTTGGTTGGTAACTGTGCTTCTGGCACAGATATCCTGTTCTGAAACCCACAATCAATCTAACAATTTGCCTAAAGAAACACATTCTCAGTAAGCACAAATCAGCGCTAATCTAAGTTTAGCAAGGCATTAAAGTAAATAGCAGAAAATACTTTCCAATACATAGCCTGTGCCCTTGGTTATTGAAAACCAACAATTAGAAATCAGATCAGAGCCTTGTGTGGCCTTGAAATGGCATACCACCTTGAAATAAGAATGAAAGGAGTGAAAAGTAATAGCCTGTCCGGTACAATGAATGAAGCTTAATGTCCTCACTTCACAGCATTAGTATTTCTTTTTTAAAAAAGTAATGGCATACACAACCATATTAGTATGCAGTGGCATGTGCCAGCCTGGCATCTATAGCAGATGTTGTGGTTTCACTTACAGACCTTCTCACAGCACTTAGCAACAGCCTTTGAAAAGCCATTATACCTCAGCCCATAAAGCCACTCAAAATTTTCATTATGTTTTCCTCAAAAAGTGCTTGTTTTGCAGGATAGAGCTGGGGTCAATAAAATGGATTGGGTGTCACTTAAAGCAACTGACATCTTAATCTCCTGCAGGCCCATGTCCTTAATCTCTACAGGACATAAATCAGTTTAGAAACAGGTGCTGTTCGCGCAGGTATGAACTATTGAGTTCCTTAATGTAAATTCAAAGGTAACGTTTATCAGTGCATTTCTGGAATTACTTTAGTGTAGTAACTGCCTATAGAAAGTGAACATTTTCCAACCCTTAATAAAAAACTTCTCTGTCACAAAATGCACACAACTTCCAAGAATCTTGTATAACCAACGGCCATTTAAATTCCAAAGGAAATAAATGGATTTAGGTGTTACAACCAATTTAAGTTAGACACATTTCATTAAGCTAACTCAACCATCACCCTTAGATAGTTAATGCTGAATGAAATTAAGCCAAGGAGGGCACAGCTATGAATTATGGTACAACAGGTCTTGCACATCCACATTTTTCAACTTCCTTCTGAAATCTTAATCAAATCAATTTAAGTCATTCTACAGCCTTTCTAATTCACTATGGTGGGCTGCTACATTTTGATCCAGCACTCTTACAGACCAGTTGAAATAAATATAAACGGCAGTCATGGAGCTATCAAATGGTTCCCCAAAACATACATGAAGAAAACAATATATAACCTATAATGTCCATGCAAACACCTTGTGTTATTGTTTGCCTGCCACTGTATGCTTGAACATGGCATAACCTATATTCTATACTCAACTTGGTACAGCTATGTAAGAATACTTACTGTAAATTTTTGGTCTTTTCCCATCACAAAGCTCCTTTGTATACACACATGGTAACCACAACATTTCTTTTTTCTGTATTTTCTAGAGTTTAATGGGTTTTATCCTGGTGCTTTTCAGCACCTATGATGCTGAAAAAACCCATGGTCCATGGGTTCTTCTTTTTCTACCTCCTATTTTTTTATTGATTATTTTTTTAATTTAATTTCTTTATTTTCCTTTCATCTTTCATATTTACTGTATCTTTATATTTGAATGTACTTATTAAATATGTAAAATATTTTTGTTTTAAAAAAAATAATGGAAACATATTAGGGTTTTTTCTTTCCCACAGTTTGGCACTTAGAAGCATCTGAAACTCCTTAATATTACTGCAATTCTAAAGTGTGTTCATTCCAAAACCAACATTTCTTCAGAGACTACTAAATTGCAATGTTAAAGTGGTTATTATTTCAAGTGCTTTCAAATAAAGAGTTGGAATACTCCATATTAACAATAATTAAGGTCTGATAGAATATAAAATATATTTCTTGTGATCATAACATGACAGTAATTTGACAAACCCATTTGGTTGGAAATCTATAAAATAATGGTAGGAGCATATATATATGATATAGGTTTGGCCCACTATCATTTAATTTTGTTTTGCTATTCATAAATTTGTTTCAATGTTTTTGGAAAGAATAATATGACTTAAAGATATTGGCTTATATTTCCAAAATGTGGAAAATATCACAAACTATGGACTTATAAAATATGGACTATAAAAAAAATTCTTTTTATAATTAAAAACAAGATCAGCCCAGAATATTGATCAAGGTTAAAAATTGAGCTGATTCCTCTCCTGCTCGTCCTCCCTCCTCCTCCTCCTCCTCCTCCCATAAAAATTACAAACAAGAAAACCTAAAGAAGGATTTATTACCTTTATTTATTTGTAGAGAGTAGATTTTACATTCTTTATATTAGTGATATAGCTGGGAATAATTCTGAATTAATCCCCATCAACTGGCTTTGAGTAATTTTTATCTGCTATACATTGATTAGATGAAAGCCCTGACACTCAATGTAAAGTATGAAATGTTTTCTTAAATTGTCTACTAGTTTTTGTTTTGTTTTGCTTTTCTGTTCTATTTAACCAGTTCTTGAAGTCTGAAGGTCTTGACACCATCTCGATCTTATGAATTGTATTTAAATTAAAGTAAAGTAAATTAAAATACAAAAGCTACTCTTGTATTTTACAAATAAACTGAGCTAACATTTTATGAGAACAAAAAAGAGTCAGCAAATAAAGCAGAACTTGTTTACCATTGGGTAGCATAATCAATTGCCTCAGGCTGCAACCCCTGAGATTTGGCAGGAGAAACATGTAATTTGTACAATAAAAAACCTCACTTATTCTTTATTTAAATATGCATTGACAATATAGTTATAAGCGTAAAACTAAAGTAAGGCAGCCCTATTACTTATTTTTTTAAATCTTTATTTTATAAATAACTCAAGGCAGCAAACATACATAACATTCCTCTTCCTATTTCATTAACAATCAACAAATAAGACTAATGGCTATGTACTTCTCTCTTTAGTCTAAGTGAAAGTGTACAGGGGCTACCCATATATGCTAATTAATCACCAGGTCTACGTAGCTAACGTATTTAAAATGATGCTTTATTTTAACAAATTATGCCAGTCAGCTTTGTTAAGTGAGTTAACAAATTTTTTAAACCTTAGTTACTCACTTTTTCTTTAATGCCCAAGTGGCTTTTTTTCTTCAATATCTTGTCCTCCAGTCATTTTTGTCTTGTCATTCTTGAGTTGAAATGTTCCAAGGGGGCTGTCAGTCTGGCTAGTTTCTTTGGTGCCTGATAAGAGGCATTGAAAGACAGTAAATCCAACCTAGCCGTAGCATTCATGAGCAATTTTCATTCAAAGCAGAAAACCTTTTCCACTGTTCAACATCAATTTGAAGGCACAGAAGAATGTTAAAATTGAAATACTCTAGACACAAAGGTCAATGCCAGAAGATTCTTTGCTAAGACAAATTATGGTAATATATTTGTCTTTTTATGTTTTAAATAATCAGATGAAAAAATGTTTTTTTTACACTTTGATATTTTTAATTGCATTTGCAAACACAACATATGGAAAATCCACTGGAAAACCTAATGAGCACTAATGAAATGAATGAACAGAAGAATGTAACAGTAATTTACAACAGCAAATATACTTCATTCTGACTAGCATGAAATTTCTTCCAGTTGAGTTAATCATTATTTCGTGAAGTCGGTGTTCCAAAATGGAAACTGTGTAGCTATAGACTGGACTGGATTAGTTTTAAAAAATGAACACATGATCATTATCTCCCCACCCTTTTCTAAATCTTTAATTTTAATGGCTCCTTTCTCTTATGCATTGGTTTAACTTTACACCATAGCCAGAAATACAGGAATGTTGGAACAATTAAAACTAGGTCTTTTGAGAGACTCCATGATTTCTTCTTTGGGAAATCTTCAAGAACCACTGAAAGAGTTATCTGACTTTAGAATGTATGCTGTTTGAACTAAAATTAGAATGACAGAATAACAGAATGGATGGATGGATGGATGTATCAATCGATGGATGGATCAATCGATGGATGGATGGATGGATGGATGGATGGATGGATCAATGGATCGATGGATTGATGGATCAATGGATCGATGGATGAATGAGCTGGAAGGGATCTTGGAGGTCTTCTAGTCCAGCCCCCTGCTCAAGCAGGAGAACCTATACTATTTCAGATAAGTGACTGTATAGATTCTTCTTAAAAACATCGAGCGATGGAGTGCCCACAGTTTCTGGCAGCAAGCTGTTCCACTGGTTAATTGTCTTTAGGAAACCATAAATTTTTGGTCAGTTGATTATTCAAAATGTAACAATAAACAATCTGTTTATATTCTACAAATAGACTCTATTTTGCTTTTATTAACATAAATTTATGTCAGTGTTGATTTATTGACATTAATTAATGAAGCTCACCACAGGAAGAGAAAAGTATAGCACAAGACAAGCTATTCCTATGATGTAAATCTATTAGATAGTTTACAGCTTTTCTTTATTGTGTTTAATTTTTTTTTCTCCTTCTAGCTAGTGATACCAGTGGACTGAAAATAGAATTTCAATTATTAAAAAAAAAAGTCTAGTCTGGATTATTTGAAAGAATGCCATACGTTGCCTATATTTAAAAGGTAGCAGGTAACAGTAACAGAGTTGGAAGGGACTTTTGCTCAAATGTCTTGATATTAGAGAAAACTCCTAAGAAAACTAACCTAAATCATTGTTCCCAATTGAACAATGACTGTTGCATACTAAATAGGAGTAAGCATAGGCTTCACTCAGGTCTACCAAACCAGCGGGAAAATACTCAAATCTCATTGGCCGACCCATCTGACAGCTCCCTATAAAAGGCCAAGCAGTCAGATGGGCCGGCTGCTGGGTTGCATCGATCTAGTAAGAAAGAGCTGTTGTTACTGTTAGAGCTGTGTCCTATGTCTTCCATCACCCTATCTAACAATGACCAAGCACAATTTACCCTATTTTGGATTCATTACAGAAAAATCTACCTTTCTGAAGAAAACAGGATGACCAGCAGCAAAGACACTAAAAAAGGAAGACTCAAAAGGACTATGTAGGAACACGTTATCATGGCAAAAATTATTCTTTGTGGTTGCTAAAATGTACACTTGACCCATAATCAATCAATAGATAAGTTTGCAAATAGAGGTAAATGTAATTATATATATAACCTACAGTGGATGTAATTGGTACCATCACAGGCAAAGATTTTAAGTGTTTAAAAAGAGCAGATATTTCATATTTTGGCAGGCATTTTTATATTGTATGTTTGACAGGCACAATATGATGTTTGGTGATTTATGTAGTAGACATAAATCACACACAATGAATAATCAGAGCCTATTTGAATTTATGATCGCTATCATTCCCTTAATATATTTCCATGAACTTAAAGTATTTTCTATATTTTTTAAAATTTTCTTTTATTACCAAAATTTCAGAAAAAAAATCACTGGACTTTTAAAATAGCATTAGAAACATGTGGTTTAAGACAATGAGGAACTAATCTGCTTTGAATGTGGAATGGGCTCTACTTATAGAAACAGGAAACAGATATAACTTGGATTTTAAGTCAATGCAAAATAAGATAAGTTAATGTTTGCAGATATTAGGTGGTTATGTGCCACAATCCATTCACCTTTTTTATTTCAGCTGATAGCTTTGTGAAAATTGAAATTGCTTGGGACTAATTACAACACTTAGTCTTATGTACTGTAGTCTCTTAGATTTTGTGCTGAAATATAGGGATTATTTTCATACATGAATGTTTTGGTGTTGCTCTTACAAACATATACAGTTACCCATCTTGCAATCAGCTCTGGCTGGTAAACAAGTATAAAGCCAAATATAAAACTAATATACGCAAAGCCAATGAAGGTAATAAAGACAATAGGTAAAGATATGTCAAGAATGATATCCAAGCTCTGGAAAAAGTGGGAGAATGATAAAAGTTTCAAAATTTGTCGCCCCTCTCAACCTTGATTAAATATGGCATGAAAGAAAGTATAGGGAAATTCAGTAGGCTTTTAAGATTCTATTTTTGTATTTTACAAAAAATAAAGTAATTCTTGTGATGTCTATTTTCTGATTTGACCTATGAAAAGGAGTTGCCATTCTGTCACACATGCTGAGTACTTGTTAATCAAGATTCTGATAAATCTACAAAATTTTAATTTTCTACTAATGTTTGCTTGATCAATTTCTGGCTTAATAAAAGATCACTCTATTGTGGAAGAGTGAATTGGAATTTGATTTCTTTGCTGTTGCAGTCAAGACCCAAAATATAGAAGCACAAAATTGGCAACATTACTTTTCAAGTTTTTTGGATAAAATGAGCCTATTCTTAAAACTTGTTAAATAGGTTTTATGTTGTGAAAGCAACATGAACATGGGGAACCATAGAAGATACTTTATGTTCCATAAAAGTAATGAAACATATTGAACTAAAATCTGTGTATATATTCAATATATTATTTATATATCTCCTTGTTTTAACAGACTGAGAGGAGTTGCAATAATAAATCATATAAAATAATACTAATAAAAAAATAAAATCATCTAAACAATTCTTAAAACAATTGTCTGTCTATAGCTTTAAATTAATGTGTGCATAAATGCCTGCATTCATACATGTATTTCTAAGTCTTTATGACATGGAATCTGGGAACTCATAGGAAACTCTTATTTCTTTAAGAATTGGTGTCACCTGTTACATTGTCTAAGGAAAACTTACTTTTATGTCTTTAGTTCAGGAAAATAAAGGAATTGAAGTCAGAAATACTGTTTTTCAGTGGCAGATTTAGTTTTCCAGGTTCCTAGGAGAGATCAGATTGACTCCTTCTTTGCTGCTATTCGGGAGATATTAGCAGTGTCTAAATTATTTTTAGCTATCACTGTGATTATACATTAATTGTCAAGTGATTTTTTTTATTAAAAACCATTGCAAAGTTGATCACTATGTTGCGGTTGTGCTTTTATAAATTCAATAATGGATTTACATAGATCTGTACTTATTTACAAAAGTGATATTAACAAATTATGTATTATTCATTAATAAATGAATAAGGCAAATGGATGATTTATCATCATGGTCCATTGAAAGAAATTATTGTCCATAACTAGCTTTATTGTTGTATCATTTTTAATTCTTCTTGGCAGGCATCATATATTAGCACTTTGATTGGTTTCATATTTTGGGTTTCTTAACTATGATTTATTTAATAAATTCCAACTTATTGGATTTACACAAGAAAAATATCATATACAAACACCATATACAGACACAATAACTTATTTCACATAACATATGACAATCAAGGAAACCATGTTGTCTAAGCCATTCTGAATATCCATTTTCTTTCTATCTTTACAATTTATATTGTTTTTATTTTTCATAATACGATTTGATTGCTTATTAGTATCCTATGACTATCACTATGTATTGTATCTTATGATTCTTGATGAATATATTTTATTTTTTTCTTTATGTACACTGAGAGCATATGCACCAAAGACAAATTCCTTGTGTGTCCAATCACACTTGGTCAATAAAAATAATTCTATTCTATCGATTGTATCTAGTGAATCTAGTGACTTTGCTAACATGCTCACTTTTTCCATTTCTTTTCACTAGTGATGTAGCATTAAACTGAAATAACATCAACACTTGGTCCAACTTTCTTTCACTTGTTGCCTTGCTTTTAATTCTAGTAATTTTACCTTCTAGAGTTTAAGAAAGGTATTTATAGATTTTGATATAATCAGTTATAGCAAAAAAAACCTATTAATTTAAAAATGACAGAGAGATGAAACTTTATGCAGTTTTCTTGGTGTTTCTGAAGGAAACAGTCTCTCAACTGTAATTTTTGTGTTAAACCACTTTTTCTAGAGCACTAGAAAAAGTTTTAAACTGCTGTATAAATAACCCAAGTGAAAAGTGAAATATATTCATCTAAAGGAATTACTACAGCACTGTAAAGTCAAATAATTATAAGTAGTCAAATATAAGTTTAGCTAATTATAAACATTAAAATGTTAATAATCCATAGAATTTTTTTTATTTTGAATTGTTTGATATATTGGACTACTAAGAATATGAAATAAAAAACAGACTGAGATAATCTTTGAGTATGCATACTATTTAATGTATATTAAATATTTGCATATATTCATAGTTCAACTATGGCTCAATATATAGTATATTAATATGTCAATTTTTAAAAAATACTGTTTTTCATATAATCTTCATCTGAGACATTTAGTGGTTACCTAAGCAAAATACACTGCTAAGAATGATTAGAGATAATGGCACTCATTGCAGCATTTCTTCCTTTAATAAATAGTATTTTAATTGAAATGGACACAGTCTAAAGACAAATGGTTCACTAATGCTTAGAGAATTGTACTATGAAAGTCTATTATAATTTACCATTGTGGTTGCTTTGATGATAAATTACATTTACATAATTTGTATTTTTCATATATTAATACACTTTATAAATGATGCATAGTGATAACTAGAACCATAATTAAAAGCTCAAAAATGCTTAGTTAAAACATCTGCCAAATACTATTAATCCAATAAATATTGTAAAAACATATTCAATTTTGAAAAATAAAAAGATCAGGTCAGGAAGTTCTGATAAGGATCCAACATAATTCAGTCCAAATAAAGTCAGCCTTCAGATACAAGGCATTTTAGGTCCTCATCATTGAAAATGGCCAATTTTGGGATATGGAACAAATTGCCATTCTCTATCCTCACTTTAGTTGTGGATATGTGGGCAATGTAATTATTCATAGGCAGGGTTTGAAATGGTTTAGCTACATGAGGAATAACTATTTAAAGAACCATCTTGAAAAGAATTTAACAAAAGTGTCTTTTTAGGAATTAATGCCATCTGTGCAATTATCTCTTTGCAACTGTTTCACTGATAAGTTCAAAAGTGAAGTTTTTCTTTCCTTACTCTGTAAGATACTATTTCTCTGTTGCATGTTTTTCCTCTTAAACATTTGGCCTTATGAGAAAGAGTAAACATTGTTATTATGAAAAATAGGCAATATGATAACTGTAAACATTAGTGTGCTTTTTGTATCCATTAAAATTATGGCCCACATTTATGTATATAATAATTGATCAATTAAGCAAATGTCTCTTTAATAAAATGTATATATGTATGTAGTTTTACTGAAAACAATGTAATAGTGGCTCCTTATTTTCTGGGATTGCTGTTGTTGTTGTTATAAATGTGTAACTTAGCTACATTTGAAATCAGTCTAGGAACATAGAAGAATGAAATATTTACATTTCTGAACACTAGTCATTTAAACTCTTTGTATATACTTTCTCTGTAGTTAGCAAAACCTGCCCTTAAGCATAGATCTGAAATGCTACGGGATTTTTGCTATGAGTGACAAACATCGTTTAATGGGCAGTTTCCAATAAGCATCAAATTGTCAATACAATTAAAATTCAACTTAGATTATAAATATAGCAATGCAACATATAAACACAAGGAGACAACCACTGCATTAGTGATATTTTGCTGGAATGCATAGTGAGACATATACAGTACTCATGACTTACATTTCAGTACAGACATTCTTGAGCCTGGAGAAACCCAATATAAGTTATACTTTTAGTTATAATAATAGTTACAACTATAATAAAAGTTATAGTTAAAAGTTATAGTAATTCCACTTAGTTCAGTTTCAAACTACATCCCCAAAATTACTTTTCTTTTCCCTAAGATTGGGGAACGTTTGGTCACATGTAGAAGTTATAAATCTTTGGAGATTTATAAAGTTATAATCCTTGGGTAATGTGTGAATTTCTCATATTTTTGAGGGGTCCTTGGTGCTCTCTGAGCTTGCTTGTTTTCTTGCAGACATTTCATTACCCAAACTAGGTAACATCATCAGTGCAAACCAATGTGGCCTTAAAAATGTTTCTTGAAAACCTGGAAATTAAATAGAATGGAGGATATGGAGGATAGAAGAAGTCAGATAATATTACACCTAATATCAGGTAAGCTAAAGCTCAAAATAAATTTAGTTAAGGAAGTTGAATGCAAAAACATCTCATTAACATTTAAACTAAAATAAAAACACCATACCAACTATTCAATTAGAAGTAGATAAAGTACAACATGCAACAAAGAAAAGGAGAGAGCCACTTGACTTTTATTTTGACTCAGAATTCTGACAAGTGGCTATACAATACATTCCACTGAGCAATTGTGAAGAGCTGATTTGAAGAACAGGAAGGCAGTTTAAGGTTGATAGAAGCATTTGCTGAAGTATTCCATGAATTCTGATTAGCAGACTAATTAAATGTAGTCTGGATGTCTCTATTATGTGGATCTATAACTATAGATTGAAAAACATACCTGGAGTGTAATCATCAATTAAATACTTGAACAGGTGTCACATAGCTTGACTCTCATCCTTTATATTCCAGAAGGAATAATGGTTAAATTACAGGTGGAAAATATCCTGCAATTTAAAATTATATTTTAAATTTAAAATGTTAGGATATCTTCCTAATAGTAACAATGTCAACTTTGGGAGCAGTGACTGATGGAATGTGAACTCATTTTCATTAAAATAGTGAATAGCAGATGAGGAAGACTCATTTATTGGAATTACTTTAAGGTTGCATGCTGTTGCTGGCTTTTTGATGTTATAAATGTAATAATGATGAATTACAATGTTTTATATAATCAGGCAAGGGATTTGGATCAGTGATGGGTTGCCCCCAGTTTGGACCAGTTCGCAAGAACCAGTAGTAAAACCGGCGGGAGGCTCCACCGACTGACCCGGATGTCATCAAAATTGATCTGTGCATGTGAAGAAGCTTCTGTGCATGCGCAGAAGAACACACACGCACATGACCAAAATGAGAACACGCGTGTGGGCACTATGTAAACTGGTAGTAAAGGTAAGTAGAACCCACCTCTGATTTGGATAATAGTTACCATAAATTGCTGAAAGCCTCTGCAATTGGGCAGTATACGAATTATTGTGTAATAAATAATATAGAATGTGCAGAATATAGAAAATTAAGTTCAGTGGCCTAGGGGATGTCGTTTATGTCAACATTTACATGATTATGTGTTCAGACTAATTGTGAACAAATCAAATAATAAAAATCATTATTGCTTCAAAATTTAAGATTTTATATTAGGTAATATATAATATTAAATTTTATATAGCCACCCATTTCATACATACAGTAAATTCCAAAAGTATTCAGAACCCTTTCACTTGGGATAAGCATCAGTACTTCACTCAGTACTTTGTTGAAGCACCTTTAGCAGCAATTAAGGCGTCGAGTCTTTTTGGGGTATGATGTGACAAGCGTTGCATACCTGGATTAGGCAGTTTTCTGCCATTCTTTGTTGCAAATCCTCTCAAAGTCAGGTTGGATGGTGACTATCAGTGGACAGCCATTTTCAGGTCCCTCAAGAGATGTTCAATAGGGTTCAAGTCAGTGCTCTAGCTTGGCCACTCTAGGACATTCACAAAATAATTCCTAAGACACTCTTATGTTATCTTGGCTGTATGATTTCTATAATCAAGGTATAGAAACATACCTTGATTCAGCAGCTATGAAGAGAAATGGGATGAGGGAGGCAGAACTTGAGCTAAATTTCAAGTGTTGTTGCAAAGAGTCTGAATATTTATGTCAATGTGATATTTCAGGGTTTTAAAAATAAATTTATAGACATTTCCATGATTCTGTTTTTGCTTTGTTGTTATGGGGTACTGAATGTAGATTAATAAGAAAAAAAATGTATTTAAACAACTGCAGAATCAGGATGCAGCATAACAAAATTGGAAAAAATGAAAGTGGTCTGAATGCACTCCACATTTTAAAACAAATTTAAAAATAAGCAGAAAAAAATCCCTACAATTCAAAAACAAGAAAAATATAAAAGCATAAACATATAAATAAAATACATAAAACTAATATCCTATATTCATTCATCAAAACAGTCAATAGAACCACTGCGTCAGCAGTACCTCACTTCCAGGTACCCAATAATATTCTAAGACAAAACCAGAGAAAAATAATGTGTGCAGAAGGAAATATCACCCCCCCACACACACAAATGTATATAGCTATTAGCATAATCAAAAGTCTATGTTATAAACCTTCTCAGTTGTTTAGAAACAAAATGCATGCTATGTTCATCACAATAATGTATTTTTTAAAGCAGTGACCTATCATTTTAAAGATGGAAACGTTTGATGTTAATTTATATCACATCAGACTGAATTATGTGACCTTTTCAGAATTAACGGAATCCAAATGTGACAACACACAAAAAAAGTCAACCTTAAAGCCAATTACATTAATAAGACTTGATGTGTAAATGGGCTTTTATTATTATTTTTTAAGCAAAGATTAAATACGTCTGTTTTAAAGGGAGGAGATGTCTAAGTACAACACATCCAGTAATGAAATCACAGTCAGCCTAGTAGCTGATTAAGGTTAATTTGAATCACATCAATATGAATTAACTTGGCCTTTGCAGAATGAACAACACCTTTGTACTGACATGATCAATTAGTCTCTTTAACTTTATACATCTGCTTAGAAAGGTTAGATTTGTTAGTTACCTGGATTACAATTCATGGATTTTAAAGAACAGGTTTTTAGTTTTGTCCAATAAGTCTATAGAAAATAATATACAAAACAGTGTAAAAACTTTTAATAACAATATGATATTCAAGTGGCTACTGAAAAATGGATAGATCCAATAAGAAGCTATGCTTGCTTTTATTGCGAAGAAATGTAATCATGTAAGGTTTGTTCCAAAGGTGCTTTTTCAAAAGGCAACTGGACAATTGTTTTTCTTTCATGATGTTTCACTTCTCATCCAAGAAGCTTCTTCAGTTCTGTTATGGTTGACAATATTTCAGTGTTCAAAATTAATACTTAATAAACTTATACTGGAAATGTACCAAAAAGAAGGATATTTTACTATGCTTTATAGCCATGTAGAAAAGCCAGAAAAAAAAGTGGACTAAATAACATAGAATAAATCATAGGTTTTTAAAGACACAATTAAAACCAGGGACTTTTCGATTGATCGATAAGCAGCTAGAAGAATATTATGAAACTTTGTTTTATATATGACAACTGCAGCAACACTCTTATATGCCTAAGAGTGGCAGAAATATCCAACTTATAATGGATGAATGGATGGTGAAAATGGTGGAACTTGCTGAGACAGCCAACTTGACTGCTTTATATTAATTAAATATAGGACACTGTCTATTTACTGATGATTGCAAAACCCTTATTAACTCTTTAGAAAATAGATATTTTTATGATATTTGGTTTTGAAAATTATTAAAAAAATAGATTATAAATAAAATGTAAATAATGCTGTACCCATAGGTAAAGAGGTGATTTTATATTTATATATAGCTGCTGTAAAAGAAAGTTGGATGTCACCACTTTATAAATCTTTCTTTTTGATTTCTACAACTTTTTCTTTGCTTTTATTCTTTCTTTCATTTTTCTTTTTCATTCTAAATGGTAGTTCTTGTTGGTTTTTATTCTCTATTAAAAATTATAATAAGATTCATATTAAAATAATTAGATATCTGATGTAATTTGGAACCACTGAAGACCAGGTTCTTAAATTACATCGATTACAACAATACTGTATAAAATTCCAGTTTTCTTCTTTTTATGGTTGTGATGCCATAAAATGTCATTGTAAGGATATAGAAGGTACTGTTATTCTAACAATCCTGGCTCCCCAATTTTTTTAATCTGAAATAGTCTCCTGAAAAGGGTTTCCAGTTATAACTTCCACTGACCGGTAAATGATCTGCAGAAAACAAGGTTGCTAATTTCTGGGAAAGGATTTTGAATAACGAATTACAGGACACTCAGAAACCCTTCAAGTAAAGATAATTTACTTCATCTATAGAATTAAAGCCAAGCTTTTTAATTTAAAGCTCCTGTGCCTCTGCTCAGTTTTTATTTTTTTGTTCTACAATTCTCTCAAGCATGTTAAGGTACTGCTTTACTAAAAGTGCCAACCTGAACAAACATGTTTATTTAAAAATAAGCATATGAAAAGACTGCATAATCATCTTAGATTTAGTTACAATAATGGTTGGAAAATTTAAGTATGGTTTTGTTCTCAAACTCTGTTGTCAATGAAATTTGTATTTTTTGCTCCGTTAGCTTTCTAGGACCAGCCAATTTCAAATACCCATGACATTTTTAAAAACAAGACAATTTAAAACAAACGAAGAACTGTTATTTTCTTATATACAATGCTTTTATTTTTGCAGTTTGAACATTTGCATCAGTGGTGGGATTCAATTTTTTTTACTACTGGTTCTGTGGGCGTGGGTTGGTGGGCGTGGCAGGGGAAGGATACTGTAAAATCTCCATTCTCTCTCAAGTCCAGGGGAAGGTTACTGCAAAATCCCCATTTCCTCCCGATCAGCTGGGACTCAGGAGACAGAGAATAGATGGGGGCAGGGCCATTCAGAAATGGTATTTACTAGTTCTCTGAACTATTCAAAATTTCCGCTACTGGTTCTCCAGAACTGGTCAGAACCTGCTGAAACCCACCTCTGATTTGCATGCAATAAGAGCAGCTTCTGGTTTTATGTCTATAAGCCATTTCCATATGATACCATATAAATTAAATATATGTAGCAATTCAGATCCAAAATGGAAAAGTTGTTTCTGAGGCGGCCTTGTGACTCTGCCTCCAGCTTTCCTGCAACAGTCAACACTTCCTGAAAGATGCTGTATTATTTTTTTTTTAAAAAAAATGTCATGATAGTTACATAGATATAGGAAAATACATGTTTGAATTAAGAAAGCATGCTAAACAGAAAGTGGATACATGACTACTGTCTGAAATGTTATGTTTATTTAAAATAAAAATATAATACTATATATGTGCATTTATTTTAGGAGCATTCTAACAAAGTTGTACCAAATAATAAGCATTAAGTAAACAAACACACACACACACATACACACATAACATACACAATATACATGATCTTAAATAACAAATAAAATATGATAGACTGAATTGATGTTCTCATGCTTTTTTCTCTTGTGAGATCAAGTCTGGGAATACTATACAAATGGGAATTATATAAAAAATTCTGCACTGAAAAGTAATATACAGCATATTTATACTGTATCTGCCAATGTATTGGCATCATAAAAACCACCTTAATCAGTTTCTCAAACAAGTATAAGTTTGAAAACATACATACAAACACAAAACACACAACTAAATATCTGGTTATTATTGGTTTTTATAGTGTCTTCAATTTGATGTGTATTTTAATGACATAGATTTGAGTTGAAAAATCATACAAATAAATGCAAATAAAAATCATACAAATAAATGAAGACACATCCATGTCTAGACAAATAAAATGATATACAACAATGTTACTAGAGAAAGAAAATAATGTGCATTTATAACTTTTATCAATAATTTGTAAGGTACCATCAAATTAAGGTAAGGTACCATCAAATTAATGACTGCTTCTTTCTTTCTCACAAAGATGTTGAAACAGGATAGAGATAAATAAAAGGTAAAGGTTTCCCTCACACATACATGCTAGTCATTCCCAATTCTAGGTGCTCATCTCCGTTTCAAAGCCAAAGAGCCAGCACTGTCCAAAGACGTCTCTGTGATCAAGTGGTTAGGGTTAGGGTTAGAGTTACGTTCCCCCCAAAGGTGGTCCTTATTTTTATACTTGCATTTTTATGTGCTTTCGAACTGCTAGGTTGGTAGAAGCTGGGACAAGTAACGGGAGCTCACCCCGTTACATGGCACTAGGTATTCGAACTGCTGAACTGCCAACCTTTCAATTGACAAGCTCAGCATCTTAGCCACTGAGCCACCACATCCTGCCTTTTAATTATATAATATAGTTGTCTGCCTTCATTTGTGCTAATATGTATCATTTCCTATCACCAAAGTTCACCAGACAAATTATTATTAATCCTAATAATACAAAGAGAACCACAATCCAGGTCACATTCTATGACAATCATTAACATTAGAACAGCTAACCTGTCTCCACCTTTTAAAGTCATATTATGCGAGAAACATTTGCAATACATTAAATTTATGCTCAATTACTATTACAACTATTCACTCCATCTCTTAAAGATTCAGCATGTAGTATGCTTTCTATTTAATTAAAGAGCAAGAATCTTAGAAAACTAAATACTCAAAAACTGAAAGACAATTCAGTTGTTTTAGAGAATTTTGCTGCCAAAAATGCATATAATTGATCCTTCTTTCTGAATTTCCTCCTGACTCTATTTACCTAACCATCACATGAATGAGACTGTGTTACTTATACATTTTAAAAATGTTTTGTATCTCCTGCTTTATAGTACTATTATTATCCCTATCATCTTCTCTGCTACCCCCTCTTATTGGTATTATTATTTTGATTATTATTACTCTGTTGCTTTGAATGTACACTAACAACTTTGCCCTGGAAACAAATTCTTTGTGTGTCTAATCACACCTGGCCAAATAAAGTATTGTGTTCTGTTCTGTTCTGTTCTGTTCTGTGTTGTTCTGTTCTGTTCTGTTCCAATACTCTACTCTACTCTAGCAAGTTTATTATAAAATCATGTGGCAGGGAATTGAATGCCTTCCTATAATCAATCCAAGTTACATTCAAGAGAAGGTATTCCTTCTCTTGCAGTTTTCCAGAATCATCTTGTCAGTTAGGAGTTTGTCTCCCCTGCTGTTTGGGCAGTTTCCTTTTGGCTCAGGTGGAAAGAGCTTGTTTTCAACTAGATGCTGTTGGACTGCATCAACTACCAGACCAGTTAACAAATTTAAAAGTATGAGGTATAATTCTGAGTAAATATGCTGGAACTATAATTTCAACAGGACCTCTTATGTATTCTTCATATAAACAGAGTACTAAAATAATATTGAGTAATAACATTTTGGAATATCACATTAAAAAAGCTTTGATGCAAAAGCTTTCAGAGGATGCTAATATATATGAGTAATATTTTAGTATTTATTAAAAAGTAGATAAGGGTAGAAAAGCCCTAGTTGTCCATAAAATACATTTTGAAGAGAGGAAATCATGGAGAGAAAGAATGAGAAAGACAGGAAACTTCCTTGCTTACATACACAGTCCCATTTAACATTAGGAAGGAAGTTCACATGAGAACAAGACATTGAGACAGGATATGAAAACTAGTTTTCCTCCTTTTGCCATTTGCTCTTCTGTTCAAAACATAAAAATGTTAGATACAGAACAATGGTAGAAATTCCAACAAAAGTGCATGCTAAATGTACTTTATTCTTGTTTGTCTACTTTAGAAGGACTTTATCTATATAAGGAAGAAATCAGATGATTTCAAGATACACTCCAAATATAAATATAATAAATACTGTTTTAAAAAATATTGCAAGAGACACTCACCTCAAAACTAGACCTAACTGAAATTTCTTTTACATACACACATTATCTTAACGATAGATTATTTTATTGATACTTTTAATTTATGCTGCAAAGATAATAGCAGTACAGCTGAGTCATAATCAACTATCATGTGGGTTAATGGGATAAGCTCTCTTTGATAGGAATGATAGTTCAGTCATGTGGTAATGAAGCCTGTCTACTCTGATACGATAAAATCCATTATGGTTAAATGAGAAAACGTTAAATGGACTTATTATGGACAGAACTAAATTAGACTTGTTACTGTAAGCATGATTTACCTCAATTTAATCAGCAGGATATGTCAACATCTGGTTTTGAATTTCTGATACCATATATAAGTGGTAACTAAACATCTAATTTCAAATTGCATCTATTTTCAATTCAGGAAAAAAATGTACTACGCACAGTGATCTTGAATATCTCAATTCACTTAGGGTTGTTTTTATAATATCCTGATATTTCTCACAATATTTGATGTAGTGATTTGGTACCCACTGTAAAATAGATACATAAACTGGGAAAACATGCCTATGGCCAGTGTTTTATGGCTATATGAAAGCAACTTCAATGAACATCTACATTTTAACATGGATCATGTTTTCATCCATGATGTTAAGCATCTTTCCCCAAGACCTGCTGTACTGCATCATCATGACAATAATGGGGATCTTCCTGAGAGGATGAATGAAGAACCTGAGGAGTTTCTATCCAGAGTTTATATTCCCAGTAGTGTTACCCAAGTGTGAAGGTCATCTCAGTTGTCCCAGCTGTCCTGCTAAAGCAGGCAAGACAACAACAACGTAGGAATCAGTGACAATGACAAAGGCATCAATTCATAATGAACAGGATAAGGCAATGGCAAGACACTTCTGTGTTTATAAAGAAAACCACATGGTTTCATAAAAATGATTGATAATATAGTGCCAGATTATAGGTCTTTCCATTCGCATTGTAATCAATATGCTGCTGAAAATCAGTTGAAGATCATTTGGAGTCTATGACATGGATAGATGAAGGTCTTTGGAACATGTGGTTGCTTATGTCACCACACAGGAAAAGAAAATCTGATGCTGCAAAAATAGAATTACAATAGGAATGTAGAACTTAAGAAGCATGAACCCAGGAAATCTCAGCATAAATGAAATGAAGCAATAATAATTTGACATCTTAGGCATTAGTGAATTTATATGGACTGGAACAGGACTCTTTCATTGACAAGATCACACCGTTTATTACTCAGGACATGAAAAACAAAAACAAAATGGTACAGTCTCTATAATTAGCAAGAATAGTACTAGGCTGCATTGCCACTAATAATGAAATAATATTGATTAGACTTCTGGACAATATTTTAATAGGACAATCATTCAAGGTTATGCTTCAATCACTGGTGCAGAAGAAGAGGTTGATGCTTCTATTCATCTATTCTATTCATCTATATATCCAATTCAATTCAAAATTCATAGGTCATGCAAGAAATATGTGTGCTACGATTGGAAACTAGTATGCCAAAATTGGAAACATAAAAGAGGAAAAGGTAGTTGTATTCTAAGTTTTAGGAAACTGAAATGAATCAAGAAATTGACTAAACAATTGCTGTATTTCTTCATAGCTAATACTAACTTCAAAGAAGCAAAATAATGCTTCTATTATACATAGACATCCCCAGATGATGCATATAGAAATCAGATTAACTATATTGTTAGAATATGGTGGAAGATCTCAAAGATATAGCATCAAAGACAGGGCCAAATGCTGATTTTGGAATAGATCACAAACTGTTCATGGGGAAGCTCCAAATAACCTAAAAAAGAAAAAAGAAAGCCAGTCAATTTCCACAATACAATCATGAACATATACCTACCATTTTGAAGGATAACATCAGGAATCATTCTGAAGTCCGACACTAATTGTTGGAAAACCAGAGGAATTAGGGAATGAAAGTAGGTGTTAAGAATGAATGTGAAAAGACAATGACAAAAATGGAGGAAGAGAAGGAGAAAAAAGCAAACTGGATATCAGAACAAATCACGGAAATTGTCAAGAAGAGAAGTCAAAGCCAAGAAAGATTTTAAAAAGTTTTGTAGAAAGAAGCTTAATAGTTTCAGAGAGCTGATAGAAGACACATGAACATCTCATTTCAACATTTCAACATTTCAATATCTGTAAATACATTGAAAATGTACACAAAGAGAAAAGCAAGAGACATTTTACAAAAGACGCTGAACTCAGAAGAAAGTTCTGAAGTTGAATTGGTATGCCAATGAACACTAAATAGCTAATTCAAAGGAAATCTTAGGTTGCAATATTCTAATGTTTTGTAGCAGAAGGATTTCATCAGGTTAGCATCACTAATATGTATACTTCAGCAACAATATATTATGGGCTCTTGAATCTAAAGAAAGAACCAATATGAAAATATTTAACAAATAGGATTTCTGTTACATGAAACTCATATCTTTACTAAAATAAATGATATGCCATATAAGCATTGGCTGCATAGTTCCTTTTGGAGTGGAAAGCATCACAAAAATAATGACAGTGCTCGCTAATTACTTCTTTATTGGTGCATTGGACATGAGGTTTATATATAAGCCAAACATATAAAAAGAATGTGTGTTTATGTGTATTAATTATATATGCTGTATATTCAAAAATTATATTGTTTATAATTGAGGTTTTCCAGTTACAGCTTTAACTAAATCAATTTGTTAAATAGATAGATAGATAGATAGATAGATAGATAGATAGATAGATAGATAGATAGATAGATACATACATACATACATACATACATACATATGTAGGTCTTTGGTTATTCGGAATTTCTCCCACATAAAATTGGCAGTGTCCTGGCGATGTTTCGACGAAGTCTCATTCGTCATCCTCAGGTTGGTGTTTTCGGCTTCTTGCTTCTAGGAGCAATGTGTGATCGCAGCTGTTTCTTCCTTTTAACTGCCAGTGGGGGCGTGAACTGATTGGGTGGGAACTTGGCTGTGTTCTGATTGGGTGGAGTCTTGTAGTCTACAAGAAATCCAATGGCACCCTAGGACACACCATCTACCAGAAGAAAACACACACAAACCGCTATCTGCACACACTCTCACATCACCACCCAGCACAGATCAAGTCTGTAGCCAAGACACTCATTTCCAGAACAAAACGCTTAGCTGACGAACAACACCTAAAATCTGAACTACGCACTCTCACTAACGTACTAACATCCAATGGATTCCAAAGAAATAAGATTACCAATCTAATCCAAAAAGAAACCCCCACTAAAATCCAAGACAGAGAACAAGAAAATGGCAAAGCCCTCCTCCCATACATAGAAGGCACCACAGACAGAATCAGCAAGATCCTCCACAAACACAACATCAAGACAGCATTCTGCACAAACCGAAAAATATCCACCATCCTAAGAAACCCCAAAGACAAAATTGAGTTAGAAAATCAAGGAGTATATGAAATCTCATGCCCCACCTGTCCCACCACATACATCGGACAAACCAACAGAAGAATAAGTGCACGCATTGAACAACACAAGAACTCAGTTAGAAAAGAGGGACCAACTTCTTCCCTGGTCCAACACTTTAAAGCCACAGGACATGAAATTGATTTTAAAAAGACCAGAACTATCACCAAAACTGAACACTTTAACAACAGAATAATCAGAGAAGCCATCAAGATAGAAAAACGTCCACACAGCATGAATAAACGAGATGATACCTCCCGCCTACCAGCTATTTGGAAACCCGCCTTATTGACAAATGTGTCCCTAACACAAAGAATGACACCAGACCCACACTCATGAAAACCACACAGGATGTCACCACCATACATCCACACAAAAAGCAAACTCAAACCCACACCGATGATGAGGCACGACTACAAACCAGAAGCCAGACCACAGCTGCATCATTAGCCACTTTAAAACCATCATGAACCACCATTTCAATCCATACATGAAACAAACTGACACCCACCATGAAGATGTGGCACGACCACGAATGCGAAGCCAAACAACAGCAACGCAGCTCACCAGCTCAAATTCCCCTGCAACTCAGACTAACCCGACCACAACCAAGCCCCCACCTAAACAGAACACACCCCCATCCAATCACAGCACAGCCAACTCTCCATCCAATCAGAGCACAGCCAAACCCCCAACCAATCTCAACACACCTCCACCCAATCAGAACACAGCCAAGCTCCCACCCAATCAGTTCACACCCCCACTGGCAGTTAAAAGGAAGAAACAGCTGTGATCACACATTGCTCCTAGAAGCATGAAGCTGAAAACACCAGCCTGAAGATGACGAATGAGACTTCGTTGAAACGTCACCAAGATACTTCCAATTTTACGCGGGAGAAAAGCCGAATAACCAAAGATCTACATACAAACACCCGTGAAAACCTCAGAAAACAAGCTATTTTACTCTGTTTTAGAGTAGTTAAATGAACCGCGCACGTGCAAAGCGCACACTCAACAAACCGGTTGTTACACCGGTTGAATCCCACCACTGGATGGATGGATGGATGGATGATGGATGGATGGATGGATGGATGGATGGATGGATGGATGGATAGATAGATAGATAGATAGATAGATAGATAGATATTAAGAGAGAGAGAGAGAGACAGAGAGAGAGACAAGAGAGAGAGAGAGAGAGAGAGAGAGAGAGAGAGAGAGAGACAGACAGAGACAGAGACAGAGACAGAAGGGAGAGGGGGAATCAAACTTTGATTTATAAAGAGAATAGTGTTTTAATTAAAAAACAATTCTAAACTTTTCTATAGTAAAATTTATTGTACTTCTGAAAATGAGTCACCTCCCTGTCACAACTATCAATATTTCTCCTAATATTATTCTATGGAGACAAAATACCACACTGGGATAAAAATGCTACATTCATTTTCAAATACAATTATTTTTTCTGGGTCACGCTTTGGAAATCAAGATGTTAATATTTAAGGCCTTGCTGCTTTGGTTTAACAGGCTGTCAACTGTCCAGGCAGTTTCAGAACAAAGCAAGACATGTCTTTAATCTTCAAAGAAACAAAAGTAAAGTGAATAAATTCATTGATTTGCTAGAAGGTACAAAACAAGGGAATAAGAAACAAGACTATATTTCATTTTCAAATTAGATCCAAGGACTAAAGTTCATCATTCATTTAATATATTTACATACTTTTTAAAAGAAGAGAAAGTTCTCATTGTTTTAACTCAAATCTTGCCAGGATATCAAATATAAAATGCTGAATTTTACCAGCACTATCATTTAACTACTCTATTTGTTTGAAAACATTTCATGTTATGTTCATATAATCACATCAAACTTGGGGAACAGAATCCACCGGTACATTTTGAATAGTTTAATGTGATATAGACATTTATGGAATAGATGAATCAATGTGGATTAACAATGACAGTTGTTCTCTAGTTACCTATGTTTGCGTATCTGTTCATAAGTTTCCATATTTATATTAAGGGAAGACAACTTAAAAACCAAAAGCACAAAGCACTAAAGTTCTTAGATTCCAATGATCATGACAAAATTGACAGGAAATTATAATTTTTTAATATGCCAGAGTGGAGAGTTCATAAATATATGGGAGAACAATCATTTTAGTTTAGATTTTATGCTTCTCTGATTCACATTTTCTCTGCCTTTAGCAATGGTTTCATGGTCAGTTATTATAATATATATTTGTGCATGCATGCGTATGTCTCTTACTGAATGCCTATCTCATGAATTCTACCCCACAAAGAAAAATTCCCATTTTGAAAATGATTGCATAAATGTTTGTGATTCTTGCTACAATATATTAATATATATTAACTAGTGGAACTGTCACAAAGAATAGATACCTGAAAATCTCTTTTCTTGACATAGTTTCCTTATTATCGTTATTAGAGCAAAATAAAGGCATGAGGGGGGAAAAGGCTTTTAGAAATGAAAATATTTAAATGTGCCTTTGAAAGGACATAGTAGACTTATAAAAGTTTTACTTGATCTCTTCTGGCACCTCCACAGTCAAAGATAAGAGACCCACCCCATCTATTTTTACATAATCTAGTCTGTTCAACTTTGAGACATATGTGTAAATGAATACAGTACAATAAAAACACTGTAAAAAAATTGCTTTGTATTCCTAAACTTAAATTCCCTAACCAAACAACAAAGCAATCAATCAATTAGAAAACAGTTTACCAACATTAATCCATAATATTACCAATATTCTGCCTGTTGAGTTTGTGTAGTTGGCCATCTACAGTTCTTAATGTTCCCCACTCACCACAATTTTCAAACATTTCAATTGCTTTGTATCTGTCTCAGCATGGCTATTACATGGTAAACACAGAAAACAGGAGATCAAAGTTAGTATGGCTATAATATCTTTGTTCAATGTTATAATGTTATGCAACTCAAGTTCTACACAAGTAAAAAATTATCATCTCCATTCCCCAAAATAACAAAGCAAAATGCACCTACTTATTACTTTAGCATATTTGCTCATTGATAAGCATGTCCAGACTAGTAATATGTATAGGACAGAAAATAAAGGATTTGAAAGGTGTGGAAATAACATTCCCATCACTATACAGTATATTATTAACAAGTATATATTATTTTTTTAAACAGAAATGTATTCTAGTTGTTTAATTATACTGGGGGTTTTTTTGTGTGTGTGTGCATATGTGCGCACACAAACATACACACATACACATAAAATCAACATTGACTCTTGGTGATTACATAGATAGACTTTCTCCAAGATTATTTGTTCCCTTCAGTGCTTTGAACAATGCACACATTGCAACTATAGTTGATTACCTTGCTGCTAATCATTTTTGCACATTTTTATTCTCTTCGGAGCCAAAAGTACTTTTCAAAAGGCAACTGGACTTCCTTTATTTTTTTCCCCTTGAAAACATTTTACTTTTCTTCCAAGAAGCTTCTTCAGTTCTGACTGAATGGCAGGAAATAGAAAAAAATATATTCTAGCAGTCATCTATTTCCATCATTCAGTCATAACTACAGAAGCTTCTTGGATGAGAAAGTTTTTTTTCAAGGAAAAAACAAAGTAAGTCCAGTTTGTCTTTTGAACAGCATGGTTATCTTTGGGATAACATGACCTGGATGATTGATACTCTCCATAGACATTCCATTCTTAGCATTATAAACATCAAGAAAGTTATATCTTTACACAATGCCTAAAATACAATTCAATCTTGATTATTTGTGCTTTAAATATAAAGCAATGATCTATTTGTTTATTTTTTTGAGAATCCCTGATAAGTGTCTTATCTAACACTAAAGTTCAAAAACACATGAATACTTTCTATACTGCTTGCAAGTCCAACTTTTTTCTATATGGTATCATATGAAAAAAATCATTGCCTGTATGATTCAGATATTTGGATAAAAATGATTTTTGCAGTATTCTTCCTTTAACTTCTTTGACATTATTTTGTTAAATAAATGTTGTAATGGTATTAACTAAACATAACCAAACTGTTTATTACTAAATTCATTTACTCTTCTTCCTGTCTTTCTCAAGCAATACCAAGCAATGGAATACATAGCTTGATTAAAAAATAGATTTTCTTTAGTCTTGATAGGTACAGGTAACATTTATTCACACTGAAATTGGCTTAATACCTATTTGTGCAATGGCTCATTTTATAAATTGACAGAAGATTGGCCTAAAGGAGAATTGACTTTAAGCACCAGATATCTAAAATAATAACTATGATGAATGAAATCTACTTCATAATTAAAGTGTTTCTGTGTACTTAAAATAAAATGCCTTTATTATTGTTTTTCAGTTTCTCAGTGTTTTATTTATTGTCTCATGCTTTATACTTAAAATAATACCAGTTCTGTATATTCTCCAGTTTGTTAATATCAAACCCTTGCTTTTATGCAGTTGCAATGTGTGTACTGCACATGTGTTTTAAAATAAAATATATAAACATTTGTAGAGAAAACAACTACGAATAGACAATAGGAATATAAAGCAGTTGGGGCACATAGATTGTTTCAGATCCAAAATGTATGACAGTGGAGAACTGTTTTATAAGATATATGATTTTAGTTGTGAAATACACAGATTCTGTATTAGTTTGTTGTAGGGAAGAATCTGGCAAATATTTTCAGCAATGTACATGCCGAGAATGACAATTGATAGCAAACTTCTCCTCTTCCCTTTACCAACATACAACATTCCACAAACCTGTGTTTTACCTTAAACCAGGGGTGAAATCCAGCAGCTTCTGACAGGTTCTGGAGAACCGGTAGCAGAAATTTTGAGTAATTCGGAGAACCGGTAGCAGAAATTTTGAGTAGTTCGGAGAACCAGTAGCAGAAATTTTGAGTAGTTCAGAGAACCGACAAATACCACCTCTGGCTGGTCCCAAGTGGGTGAGAATGGAGATTTTGCAATATCCTTCCCCTGCCACGCCCACCAAGCCACGCCCAGAACCAGTAGTAAAACTTTTGAATTTCACCACTGCCTTAAACCTTTCAGTATCTAATGTCTGCTTAAGTCTCCTGTTTATTTATGAAATTTTAATGAAAATACAATGTGTGTGTTGTTTAGTTACAATTGCCAGTCAATGTGTTTATTACTATTTCTGTTCTATGTTTCTTGTAGGAAGATACATAGAATATCATTATTAGCTCTTGAAATAATTCCAAGGATCTGCAAGCTAATTGCAGATTTTTAAATGAGCAACCTGCTGGCTACCTGATAGTTCTTAATTGTTTTTGAAAAGCTGCTGCCTTTTTCCAAGGTAGGGTAGGAGTAGGATTAAGATGAAAAGAAATTGTTCATTCCAATGGCACAGGAATAACAGTTTGTAATAGTTTAAATCTTTACACTATAACTGTAAACTTAAAAGAATGTTGTTTCAAGTATATTTTGAGTGAAACATTCCTTTGAAACTACAGTACTTTCTAAAGTAATGTAGCCCTTTTCCTTCAGAAGAATGAAGTAACTTTGCTTTGCTTCTTATTGCTTCAAGGCTTTCTCCACCCTATCAAACAACCAAAAGAAGCTTTTTTTGCACAGCATGCACAACACCTCTTCCAGTTAATCAAAATGTCAATGGTAGCCTTAAAGTAACATGAAGCCCCTTCACAAGATGAATAGCTTTGTTTTCATACTTTCCCAAAGCAAAATTACAGTTAGTTTGATGTTCAATTTGGTTTTCGTAAAGGCACCAAGCTAGAAAGCAGGAGAACGAGAGTTCAAGTCCCACCTTAGGTATGAAAACCAGCTGGGTGACTTTGGACCAATCACTCTCTCTTTCTCAGCCCAACCTACCTAACAGGATATGTACAAGGATGAAGGTGGTTATATTCACCACCTTGAGTTATTTGTAAAACTAATAAAGGCAGGAAACAAACAAACAAAAAGTTTTCAGTTAAAGGAGGCACTCGTGGACACTTAGAACAATGAAAATAAATAAAATAAAAATAAAATAAAAACCTGAAGCTAAGATCTATCTTATCTTGCTTATTTTTTTTCCAAATAGATGCATGTTAAAAGCATATTATTCACTGTAACTACAGATACTCTCTTCCATTTATCTAGGTGCTATCTTCAATCATAGTTGCATTAAGATCAGATAAATGCTTGCTGAATAGAAATAGTGTTACTTGTCATCTTCTATAAACTATGATTGAGTAATAGAAGGTAATTTGCATACCAGCTCTTCATTCCATCATCTGAGACATCAGCCTTCAATGCTGACTTTGAAAATTGTGCTCTTTCCTGATTAAGTTGACAAATGAAGAACATGTTGACTTCCATAATAATCCATCAGTATTTTGCATGCTCAGGTTAAATAGTCCAATGCATTTCTCACCTCAAAAGTGATTACTGTATTTGAAATTAAAGTTTGTCTAGGCTTGTCTTTCAGTTTTCTTCTTTATGGATTTCCTATTCAAAAATATTTTGGAAAGTTTGCTGTACCATCTAATGTAGATTATTTATTAAGAATCTCTTTATAGCAGTGATCAGGCTAAATTCATTGGGTTTCATTAATAAACTTAATGCTTATGTTACATAAAACATAGTTGTATTAAATTGACTAAATCTAACTAGGAATTTTGAGACTTCTATAGAATAGAATTTTATTTATTTATTTAATCAAGTACATATTAGATAATATATATAAGTATAAGCATGAATTGAATACATAAAATGAATACAATTAAAGGGAACATTAGGACGGGGATGGTAGGCACGTTGGTGCTCTTATGCATGCCCCTTACAGAGCTCTTAGGAATGGGGTGAGGTCAAAAGTAGAGTCTTAGATTAAAGTTTTGGGGGTTTGGGGATGAGACCACAGAGTCTGGTAGTGCATTCAAGGCATTAACAACTCTGTTACTGAAGTCATATTTTCTGCAATCAAGTTTGGAGTGGTTCACTTTAAGTTTGTATCTATTGTGTGCTTGTGTATTGTTGTGGTTGTAGCTGAAGTAGTCATTAACAGGTAGGACATTGTAGCAGATGACTTTATGAGCTATGCTTACTTCATAACGAAGGTTGCGTAGTTCTAAATTTTCTAAACCCAGAATTTCAAGTCTGGAGGCATAAGGTATTTTGTTGCGAGCAGAGGAGTGGAGGATTCTTCTTGTGAAATATTTCTGGATGTGCTCAATTGTATTAATATCCGATATGCAGTGCAGGTTCCAGACAGATGAGCTGTATTCGAAAATTGATCTACCAAATGTTTTGTATGCTCTGGTTAGTAGTGTAATATTACCGGAGAAGAAGTTATGCAAGATTAGGTTTACAACTCTTAATGCCTTTTTGGCGATGTTTATTTATTATTTATTATTTATTTATTTTGTCGCATTTCTATGCCGCCCAACTCCCAAGGGACTCTGGGCGGCTTACAACAAAGAATAAAACAATGTGAACAATCTCATAAAAATGTTAAAAAGAAAAACATTAAAACATTAAAAACTTTAAAAACGTTAAAACACATGCACTCTAATTTGTGGCCGGGTCTTGCAAGATCATTATAATGAGATCAACGGCACCAGACCTGCTGGAAGAGCCAAGTCTTCACTGCTTTGTGGAAGGCCAATAGGGTGGGAGCGGTCCAGACCTCAGGAGGTAATTGGTTCCAGAGAGCCTGGGAAGCCACAAAAAAAGCCCTCCCCATGGGCCCGCCAGCTGACATTGTTTAGCTGACGGGCCCAGAGGAGACTGACTCTGTGGGATCTTACCAGTCGCTGGGAGCTATGTGGTAGAAGGCGGTCTCAAAGATAGCCTGGCCCTGAGCCATATAGGGCTTTAAAGGTAATGACTAACACCTTGAATTGCACCTGGAGACCAATAGGAAGCCAGTACAGCTCGCGGAGAATTGGTATAATGTGGGTGTATCTAGGCGCACCCACTATAACTATGTTGTTACAGTGGGATTTGGCACTTAGATCATTTGATATGAGTACTCCAAGGTTCTTGACAGAGTGAGAGTCATCTAGAAGGTCATGTCCATTTAGCTTGTATTTTGTGTTCTGATTCTTTTTGCCAATGTGTAAGACAGAGCATTTGTTGGTTGAGATTTGGAGTTGCTAATTTTTTGACCATTCCGACACAAAGTCTTTTTGAAGGGTAGCAGCATTGTTGGTAGTGTTAAATAGTTTAACATCATTGGCGAAGAGAACACAGTTACTTATAATATGATCACAAAGGTCATTTATGTATAGTATGAAGAGTGTTGGTCCTGGAATGCTACCTTGGGAACATTGCTATTAACAGGTGCAGGATTTGACCACTCCCTATTTTGACCACTTGTCTGTTTGACAGGAACACAGTTATCCAATTATGGAGGGGTCCGGAGATGCCATAGGATTTTAGTTTTAGAAGTAGTTTGTTATGTACCATTGAATCAAAGGCTTTACAGAAGTCTATGTAAATTGCATCTATTGCTTTGTCCTGATCAAAATTTGTAGTCCATATGTTTTTGCAGTGTAGAAGTTGTAGATTACAGGATAATTTTTTTCTGAAACCAAATTGTTTATTAGAGAGTAGGTTGTTTGCTTCTAGGTGGAGGGTAATGGATTGGTTGATGATTGATTCCATTATTTTTCAAGTGATGCAACATAAAGAGATAGAACAGAACAGAACAGAACAGAACAGAACAGAACAGAACAGAACAGAATAGAATAACAGAGTTGGAAGTCTTCTAGTTGGAGGTCTTCTAGTTCAACCCCCTGCTTAGTCAGGAAACCCTACACCATTTCAGACAAATGGTTATCCAATATCTTCTTAAAAACTTCCAGTGTTGGAGCATTCACAACTTCTGGAGGCAAGTTGTTCCACTGATTACTTGTTCTAACTTCTGGGGAAGAAATAGTAAGCAGAAGATGGCTCTGTGGAACCAGCTCCATTAAAAATGAAAATGAAAATTGTGGCAAAATGAAGAGACAGTGAGTAGACTGCCTCTTTGTAATTTGTCTACAGATAAGCAAAGTACTTGGGATCACCCACAAATAATAATTTAATTTCTCCTTGCAACAGATCACAAGACAGCATTTTTTGGCCAGGTTAAGAGCTGTGGGAGACAAGAGAATAACTATCTTGCTGTTAGGCACAAAGAACCAAGAATGACATGAGAAGTTGTCCAAAGTAGTTTCTTTACTGCTCCTTATTTATAATGTAGATACAGATCTATTAAAGAACAAATCTGTGTAAATATTTGATATACTCTGTGAAAGGTTATGTAAGATCTGTCCTGGTTCTCTTCTCTCATAACAAAGCCTGCTTCTTTGTTCCTGGGGGGAAGGGTGCTTGCTCCTCCTACTCTGTACCATATTTCACCATACTTGCTGAAACAACAGTAAGTACTTCCAAAAAGGTCACTGGGATTTCATATATTTCCTGTTCTAGTCATTTTCAGAAATTGCCTCTTAACTGCTTTTCAGCTCTTAAGAACCTGTGGAACAACAATTTTTACAGCAGTGGGTGGATTTTCTTTCATTTTTAGTGAAAGAAGTTTTAAATACAAATTTAAGAACTCAAAAAATATTTTGGAATAATTAACAAAAGACTGATTTTGGTTTTGGAAACTTATGAAAAGAGTAAGGTCCAGATATATTTGAAATAAGATTTTGGAATTCACTTTTAAGAATACTTCCTATGGCAAAATTCTTTTGTTTTGAATTATCTTTAAAAGGTGATGAGACTTTGAAGGTTAGAAACTAGAGCAGCGGTTCTCAACCTGGGGGTTGCAACCCCTTTGGGGGGGTCGAACGGCCATTTCACAGGGGTCGACAAAGCCCTCTCTCGCCCCCCCCCCACCTTCACTCACCCTCACTGTCTGCCTCTGTTGGATTGCCGGCCGTTCGCTTACTTCGCCCACTCCTAATCTATTGCTGTCTCCTGAGTCCCACCTGATGGCTAGAGGGAAAAAAACTGTTTAAATTCTTGCCATGGGGCTTCAAAGGGCTGCCCTACAGCTGATCAGTGTTAAAAGAAAACAAATGAGTAGACTGGTGCCTGCAAAAGTAGAAAAAATAGCCCCTTTCAGCTTCAGGATAGGTTAATTAGCACAAGTTGATTAGATCAGCCTCGACTCTCAGCTGTTTTGCTCTCAGCTGTTTTGCGGAGGGTTCTGTTGCTAGCTGCAAAAAAATCTCGAGCAGATTTTTTTTCCCCTAGCTATGCTGAAAAAACAAACTGAAAGTAAAGCAGGGTCTTTGCTGCCACATGACAAAATGAGGCAGAGAGAGATTTCTTTTTCTTTTACCTCACCAAAAAAAAGGTAGGTGCAAAACTGCAAACAATGGGAAATTTAGGGCAAAAAAGGAGGTTCAAGATTTTAAAACACAAAAGAAAAAAAGCTCTATTTAACTAAGGAACTGTAATAATTGAGATACTATTAATTGTATATTGTGTTGAAAGCAGAAATGGTTAAATTATGGTTTGGAGGAATATATGGGGGGAATTATTTGGTTTATTATTATTGGTAAATATAATTAATTGATTTGTAAGAAATTGGATTGCATGGAAATAATTGGAATATTCATGTTCATATTGATTAATATACAAAAAAGATAGTTATATAACTAATTGATTTATAGTAAAATGTTGAATTTGTATTAAACAACTGAATTACATAATTACATAATTAACCAATGTGAGGATGGATATAAAAATAGATGACAATGGGAAGGGGTATAATATAGAATAGAAGGGAAAAATTGAATTTGATTAAGATTAGAGATGAGGATGAAGGGTAATATTGGTTTTTTTTAAAAAAATAGATGAGGAATAAATATGGCAAAAAGGAAATATAGAAATTGTAAATTTAATTGAAATGACTAAACACTGTTTAAATTTGTGAACCGGCCAAATACTCTGTTCGAAGAAAATACATTGTATGCTTGTATGTGTGTTTCTAATTATTGCTATTTATTCATATTTGTTCTCTTTTATTCTTTAAAGTTTAACAATTCATTCTTTATCTTAATATCTTCATATTTGTTTGGGGTTGGTTTCTTCCCTTTCATCTTTTTTATTGTACAGCAATCTTTCTCCTCAAACCTACCACCTCTCTCTTTTCTTTCCTTCTTACTTTCTCTTCCCCCCCTCTTCTTCTCCTCCCTACTTCCTCTTCCGTCCTCCTCTTTTCTTCCCTCTCTTATCCTCACTCCTACTCTAATTTCCCTTCCCTTCCTTCATCCCTCTCTATTGCTGTATCCTTTTATGCATATGGACTACTCAGAAGGCTGAAAAAGTTATTTTTGACTGGTCCTCGCACTTTTGACCAGTCCTCGAACTTACAACTGTCCTCACATTTTACATTTTTGCCCTATCTTGTCACCATGGTGAAAAGAAGCAGTTGTGAAATGAGTAACATGGTTGTTAAGAATGCTGCACGGGCATAAATGTGAAGATGGTCATAAGTGACAGAACCAGTCAAAAGTGCGAGGACCTGTCAGAAATGACTTTTTTTCAGCCCTCTGAGTAGTCCCTATACACATAGCCATGGCCACCGAGTCACATGACTAGCTAGCCATGCCCACCCAGTCACATGACCTCCAAGTCACACCCACAAAATAAGCCACACCCATCTGTTCTTCTATATTTTCTGCTAAATCCATCTTTATAGTATCAGACAATCTTGAAAGAAATTTCTAAGTTCCTTGTTCCCAAACAACTTTTTATAGTTAACTAATATTGCTTCATTGTATTAATGGCCTCTTCTCCTTTAATTCTAATCTTTAGTTATCTCATATTCACTCTGGTAACTTCAAAGTCCTTTCTTATCATAAGTTCATTATCTGGTTTCCCATGGATGATTTCTTGCAGCCAATTTCAAAAACTTAATATATTATTTTATAAAATCTTGAAGACTCCACAGGAAACATTTTCTCAAGTCCACCTAATCTTTTACTTAGTCTTTAACATTCCAGTATCAACATTCTAGTTTCCCTTTAGCTGCTTTCCCAAAAATTAAAGGTTGTTTTTTTATTTGCTAATCCTTAAATTTGCATAAACTTTTTCATCCAAGTTAGAAGGAAATTCCTCCAGCATAATGAAACTTGCCCTTCAGAAGGTTCTTAACATACAGAAAATCAATAACAAGAAATTGCCTAAAATAGTAAAGAGTTAAGGATGCAAACCCATTTAAAATGTCAAACTGTGGCTTAGACAGAATGATTTCCCCCCAATTCACAGATCTCTCAAACCTGCTGGATATATCCATTTTACTGAACATAAGTAAACTTTCATAGCATATTTTACCATATCTTCTTAATGGAACAAACTTATGTATAAACCTAGTTCATTCCCTTGATCCAAAGAATAGTAGTTCTGATAAAGAGAGGAGTGGGGAATGAGGAAGGGAGGGAGAGAGAGAGAGAGAGATACATAGCAGAGGAATGTGTCTGACATTAATGAGTAGTATAGCTATTCTCCTTTATTATAGATATGCCATTCTAGAGATTTTGATTATTTAAATAATTTTCTATAGAAAGACCATCATTGAAAAAAGAAGAAATTATTATAATGTCATTGCTAATCTGTGGATTTTTATTGATTTAGCTCTATCAATGGATATATCAGTGCTTGCTTCCATGATTGTTTATGCTAGTTATTGTAAAAAGAACTAAAGATAGTTTTCCCCATTGCTTCAGGCTTAACTTATTTCAGTTTGTTTCCATTATCTATGCTAATGAGATTAAAATATCAGTGTTTTGCTCAGTTATTGATTCATAATTCTTGAAGAAAGACAGAAGTTTTCAGATCATTTCTGGAAGGCAAACAGCAAACTTAAGGTAAAAAATGAGGACAGTAATGTTCTTTTGTGGAATAGCCTCATGTATTTCATACATTCATTGAATATATTATAAGATAGTGAAAACTTTTCTTTCCCAACTAATATGCAATTAATTTTATTTGAGATGAATGGTATGGAGAAATAGTATTTGAATGTGATTGTGTTCAGCACTAATTAAATTCTTTTGGGGACAAAAACTATTCACCAAATTATAAGTATTAAATGTTCCCTGATGAGAAAAATTAAACTTTAACTTTATCAAGCTATTATTACAACCTAAATTTAATTTAAAGATAAGGGGATAATATGTATTCCTCTCAAGACTATACGTGTTGTGGCTATTTTAATGAGATCACTCATTAAAGCAATTCTGAAAACAGCCACATCTTCTTGTTCAATGTTGCTTTAAAAGCCTGAAAAAAAGACCTGAATATTTAGCAATTCGAGTTGCTATGAGCTATGCAGATGAGCTATGTTTAAACTTAAGAAGGTCTTTTAAAAACTATTTTCAAAGTATGCACAGCCTTACTTTTGGCCACTTCTTTTGATTTCTTTTCTGAGCCGATGCAAGTACATTTATGAAACAAAATACTGGGCTGCACCATGGCTGCCTACGAGGAAGATCAGTTGGATAAGTGACAAGGTATGCATCATGATACATATTTTTCAACTCATATAATATGAATTTGAATTCATAGTAGTCCTTTACACATCCTATTAATCTACAAAATAGCATGCATGAATGTAAATGCTGTCAACCTTGAAACGGCAAGCCTCCAGTGGACCATTTTGGGGTTGCCATTCGGGGGTGGGGAGGCTTACAGAGATAATGAAAAATAGTATACTTAAGGCGTGGGAGATTGACAACGAAGAAGCAGCTGGCCGACAATCAGCTGGAGAGTAGGCTGGCAGCAGAAGAAAGAACTAGGCCCAACAGAAAGATTCCAGGCCTCTCAGGCTTCTTGAGAAGAAGAACAGCCATGTGGGTGGGGCAGATGTGTTTGGACGGTGGGGTTAAATTGGCGGGAAAGCAGCAACGGTTATTGCTGCCTTTGTTTTGGTTGCTATGTGCAGATGTTTCCAGGCCTGCAAGAATTAAAAGCAGTTAATTGAACCTTTTATTTCTCTTTCTTGGTTTTGGAGAATCAGAACAGTGACAAATGCATTTGACACCTCCTCACGTAAAAATACATAACTAAAATTAAGGTAAATGGGAAAGTACCTCATGATGGGAAAATTGCCAATATCGAGCATCATATTTTTTCTAGAAATGTTTCTAAGCTTTATATTATTATTATTATTATTATTATTATTATTATTATTATTATTTATTGAATTTCTATACCGCCCTTCTCCCGAAGGACTCATATTAAGATGCATTCTTAAAAAATAAAAATAGAAAGTGGCTGCAGATATATGTGTTTTGTAAAAGAAACCATGATGAGGCTATTGTGATTATCAGGAAGTATTTGCACAAATAAGATAAACTATACACAATAATGTATCTCTAATAGTCATCTTCCCTAAAAATAAATAGAATTACATACATAGTATATGAAGGAGATACTGTATTCTCAGTATTCTAAGCCTCTGTTGCTGTACAATACATAGAAAACTACAACTACATGCACATATTTTGGAAAGCCAAGTAAAACAAGCCTCACAAAAATTCTTCAGTCAGATGACTGTCAATTTCATTTTTCCAGAAAGTTGCAGAATAAATAAACATTTCAGAACCCTAATATGCGTGAAAAAGAACTGAGGGTCTTGATAGATCACAAATTGAGAATGAACAATGAGAGTTATATAGCTGCAAAACAAAACGATGCAAGAATGCAGTTGTAGGCTTCAACTATAGAAAAGTAGTCATAATTCCTGTCTCTTTAGTATTGATCAAACTACAGCTAGTATATTGCATCCAGTTCTGAGTACCACAGTTTTGGAACTAAATTGACAAAAGAAGTCTAAAAATGTGCAGTCAAGATGATAATAAAGAGATACAGTATATGATAGTTATTTTATAATATTTGAAGGGCTGTGTCTAGATGGGGTAATGAGTCAGAGTAGTTCCAAAAGTAAGATAAGAAATAATGGGTTTAAATTGCAAAGAAACAAATTTCAGGTGGACTTAAGGAAGAAAAAATTACAAAGCTGATCAATAATGGAACTGGAACTCTCTTTGTGAATGTAATTTAAGCAGAGGTTGGATGTCCATTTTGTTAAGTATATATCAGGAATAGAGTCCTGCACTAGATAGGTATATAATTGAATGACATCCAGGATCCTTCTAATTCTTATTTGTGTATATGTTTAGGTGTATGTACGCTATGTGTAACATATATATGTGCCCATATATAAACATATGTAATTTAATTTAAATGAAAATGATATCCATTGTGTGTGTGCACACATGGATATGTGCATACCTTTGAGTCAGTTTTTTGGCTCTAGTGACTGCCTGGATTAATCCCTGCATTTTTCTTGGCAAAATTTTTCAGAAGCTGTTTGCCATTGCCAACTTCCTAGGGATGAGACGATGTGACTGGGCCAAGGTCACCATATTACTGCTATTTTACTGAAAAGTATTGTGCAACATCATACTCGATCTATAAATACACAGAAGTCACAGTGTGAACTGTTCAGCATCTCCAGTTGGTGTGCAGCACCACTGTCAAGATGCTAACAAGATTATGGAAGTTGGGAATCAGAATAGCAATTTTATATGCATTATGTTTAATTTCTTAAAATTCTATTTTTTTTTTTAATCTTTTAAACAGCTTGGTACCAATTTGAGCTATTAAAAATTCCACTTTGAGTTCTATAAACTTAAAAGAATTGCTATGTAAATTTCCTTCTCAAATGCCAACTAACAAAATACTTTCAGATGCTGGATTGTCTTGGTAAGAAGCTCCAAACTATAGTTCTTTCCTTTTTAATAATGGTCACCAGAACAGGCGTTCAAATGAATAAAAATGGTTTGTATTTAAAACTATTTTCAGTTTATTTTTAAATTACTTTTATGGTGGAGTTTCCTGGTAAAATATACATTAGAATTATGCAAAGCTTTGAAAGGCTGCTTCAATTAATTGCAACTTTTGTGAAAACACCCCATAAAAGCATATTCACAAATAGAAGCTTGGAACAACTTTAAACAGTGAAGCAAATCAAAGGACTGAGAATCACTCTATAGATCTGATAGATTTTCTCCTGCTTTTTAGTTCTTATAAACAATCTATAATATGGCATTGTCCTATTCGTATATAGAGAACCTGGCAATAACAAAGATTGAAAGTCATGAGAACACTGACATGTATACATGGCCAGTATATATTATAACCTCATTAAACTCTGTTTATTCTATCTTTTGCAGTTGATGATTTTACTTTGTCTTTTTTCCCTCTGTTTGACTTTTTATGTAGTATTTGCTTGCCTATTCTGTTTGGAAAGAGAAAAAAAAAAGGATAGAATATGCTTTAGCTTTTTTTTTTCCTTAGGTTGTAAAGAAAATTATCCAATGGTACAAGTGTTATAAGGCAGATACAGGAACATGTACCATGCCTTTCAATAGATATTCGTTTTAAGAGCACCTGTTTATCAGAGCAGGTGATCTGACAAACCATTGCACTTCTATGTATCTGAATTCATGGAGAAGTTGGTGTTATATGATGACCTTTATAGTCCTGTCTCTGCAGATTGTGTGAATGACCACTCTTATTCATTTTATTCATAAAATAAATGTATTTATTTAGCTTTTATCAATCATTCTGTCTGCAATACCTGAGACTCTGGGCAGTGAGATATAAGCTATAATTGTAACTCTGATCATTACCATGTTTTCCCGAAAATAAGACCCTGTCTTATATTTTTTTGAACCCTGAAATAAGTGCTTGGCCTTATTTTTGGGGAGGTCTTATTATTTTGGGGCACGTGAAGCAAGACGGGGCTCCTCTTGCCATCTTACCTGATTTCCAGCTCTGTCTCCCTAACTCTAAGCAGAGGAAATGGAGAGGACCAACTGCGCATGCATTTAAATATTTTTGGGGAGGGCTTATTTTCAGGGAGGGCTTTATTTTAGCATGTGCGCTCAAAACCCCAATTGGACTTATTATCAGGGGATGTCTTATTTTCAGCGAAACACAGTATTATTACATTAGTAGCCCTAATTTGAGTATCATCAAACAAATTCTTCAGCCTCACGTATTTTAAAAGAATGGTGGTAGTGAAAAAGGTTCCATTAGACTTTATCTCGTTTCATTACTTCTGATTAGAAGAAACTAAGTATTAGTATTTCCTTTGCTTTTTTTTTTATCTGTATTACTTTGCTTCCATGCTTTTAAAATGTTCAATATGATTTTTAAAAGTTAAAAAGGTAGAAAAGAAGTATGTTTCTTTTGTTTGCCGTGGGCAGGTACACAATTAAATCTCAATGCTGAATGAATGGTTGCATCAAAATGTATTACTGTTGTTAAGGAGGATGGGAAGCAAGGTAATGGCTCTTAATCACTATGCTAATGCACTGTTTTCTTTTTATGTAGGGACAGGAAAATGGTTCTTGTCTCTCCAAATGTACTAAGTTTAGGGCAGGAGTGTAATAATTGGTCTTGTCAAATATATATTGCTTTCGAGAAAGTAAAGATTATTGTTTTGTGAATAAGGAAACATTGCTATTATAGAGCAGTTCCAAAACGTTACTTTTGTTCCAGTTAGTCAGGGCTCCTATCAATCTCCAAGTCTGTCTCTACCACAACAATAAAGGAAGAGACAGACTAGGCAATATAATGCATAATGGTCCAATAAATGGCAGGCCACTGCAGATCCTCCTATCTCAGCCTGCCTACTAGGCTAGCTAACTGCCTCCCAAAAAGCATGTTCCTTATTTGCAAGAACGTAAATCTGAACAAACAGGACTTCCCATCATTACCATGTGAAGTCACTTGCATGCCTATCTGTCAACTAATTAAAATGTCTTCCTAACTGTTCATCTGCTTCTTAATGTTTTATTCTGATTGACATTTTGTGTGCCAGCTTACCTTACCCCCCTCCTCCTTCTTTCTTTCTACCCCAATAATTCAGTTGGCTGTTAACTGAAGCTGCCCAAATAAATGAGCAAGCATACCACCTTTGCTCCTCCTGTATCAACCTATGTCTTTTGCTGCTGTCAAAACTGTTTCATCTTGGTAAATACACCCAACTTGATAGATTTATGCTTTTATTCTACATGCCATATTGCCCACGTACTCAAATGCTATCAACCTACAAGATTGTCAGAGGGAAGAAATCCAAACCAAATGGGCAACTTTTTAAATTATGAATAAAAAAATATTATTAGTGAGCTGTAGCTCTAGAACTTTAATTTACATCCCTTAAGAGTTTTATTGGTTGTCCTTTTGGATCATTTCCACAAGGAGATATGCTTGCCAAAGTTAAAGAAATCTTAGTTTCACATACAACAAAGGAATGCTCAGAGTACAGACAATTTCAGTATCTTTAAAATGGTGTTTTGGAGAGACACATCTTTCCAAAGAATCTGCCAACCCACCCTGTCACTTGCATACATTAGCCACTGATCTCAGAGTAATCGTCCAGAATTAGTTGCATTGGTCTGGAAATCCTTAAAATTGAAGTAACCATAAATCCTTCAATCAGTCCAAAAATAGGTTTGATAGTCTAATCTGTTTAAACACTAGTTACTAGAGGTAGTCCTCAACTTACAACAGTTCATTTAGTGAATGTTCGAAGTTACAATGGTGCTGAAAAAGGGGATTTACAACACTTTTTCACACTTACAACATTGCAGCATCCCTGTAGTCACATGATCAAAATTCAGATATTTGGCAACTGGCTCATATTTATGATGGTTGCAGCATCCCAGAGTTCTATTATTACTTTTTGCGACCTTCTGACAAGCAAAATCGATAGAGAAACCAGATTCATTTAATAACCATGTTATAAATTAACAATTGTAGTGGTTCATTTAACAATTGTGGCAAGAAAGGTTGTAAAATGGGGGAAAACTCACTTTACAAATGTTTTACTTAGCAACATAAATTTTGGGCTCAATTGTGCTCATAAATCAAGTACTACCTGTATTTGTATACACACATCCATATACATAATGATGACTGATCATTGTACATTTATAATACTGGCTAGTCACTTACCCCATCATATCATATCCTGATGTAATTATCTTGGTTTCTTTGTATGTGTCTTGTTTACCTAAATATTTTTTATAAATGTATTTCTTGTTTACCTAAAACATAAATATATAGGCAATACAACTCAGCTATAGCTTTATAGTTTATAGTTTAAAATCTTTAAACAATAGTAAGCTACTGAATTCAATGGGAGAATTTCCTTATGCCAATATAAACATTTGTACATAACATACTGATCAGACTCCTTTAAATGCAGTAGTTCATCTCAAGTAATTAAAACAAAGTATTTTTTCACCCTCCTTGTAAAATGCCTACAGCAATAGCTATCTTTATAAAAAGTCTCACAGAACAGTTTCTCTCACTGTTTTTCTGCTGCTTGATATGACCTCTTTATCCAGATATCTCCAGCTTAACTCATCTGAATCCAGTCTCTTCTTCTGCAATTCAATCTTCAACCCTCCACCCCCTCGCACCAAAGATTAATTGGACAATTTCTTTGCTGATAAAAACTGCCGTCCTTTCTCTATCTGCATTTCCACATGTCTGTATATGTTTGAGATTATATCAGACATTCTTGAATCCTTTGCAGCACACTCTCTACAAGCTATGGTATGACTCTGTTGTTGTTAGTTGCAGAAGCTATAATTTCACATAGACAAAAGACTACAGTGACACAAGGTTTGTGCATTTTTCTTAATCACAAATAGTCCTTCTCTCTAACCTTATATTTTTCATTTCTTCTTTTTCCTACTCTTAACACCAAAATAAACTTTTGTTCTTCTCCTCTTGAATAGGAATGTGCATGTCAATGTGTGTTCATACACATTTCTGTAACTTTTTGTACTTTTTTCTACTGTACATTTTTCTAAATGCATACATCATCTGGAAAAAAAGAACTATGTAATAAATTAATAAGGTTGTAGCTGTAGTTTAAAATCATAGCAGTTATATTTATTGGTGTCATATTTGATTATTAGTTAGGGTGGTGCGGTGGCCTAGAGGTGGAGCTCTTGCCTCATAATCAGGAGGCTGTGAGTTTGATCTTAGGTAGCAGCAGACATTTCTCTCTCTGGGCACAATGAGTAATTATCTGCTGCAAACACTGCATTGGCGACAGGCAGGGCATCCAGCCAGTAAACACTCAGCTCCATTCAGTTGCCCTGACTCCGCTCCATTGTATGGGATTACGGGGTCATTAAAAGACAAAAAAAAATTTTTTTGTTATTAGTTAGCTACAAGAAAACTATCTACAGTACAAATAATGTGGGGTTCAATGTTATGATCATAGGTCAAATGCTGAATCAACAAACTGTAACTTATATAAGCAATTAGCTGTTATATAACCAAGTTTTTCAGGTAAGTCTTTTAGTCTTCAAGTGAAGCTGTGTCACTATATATATATATATATATATGTATGTATGTATGTATGTATATATATATATATATATATATATATATATATATATAGAGAGAGAGAGAGAGAGAGAGAGAGAGAGAGAGAGAGAGAGAGAGAGAAGCAATTAGCTTCAATATTGTAGCAGAAATAATGGTTTTTGTCCAGATTCTCCTGGAATCTGAAGTGTAAATAACAAGAAGAACAAGAAAACAGCTTAGCTTTCAACTGTAATTCAATAATTGTCTTGGTACCAAAATCCCTGCAGTAGTTTTCCTTATGGATTAACAGCCTGAAAAATAGTCAAGCAACAGTATTAGGCAGTAATCATATCACATATGTAAGGGCAGAAGAAGAAAGGAGGAGAAATGGCATTTTTCTCAAATCAATGTCTCCAATTCTAACTACCTCATGGGAACCTCATTTTTCAATACCTCTTGCCTGGGTTTGGCAATAAGTACTATTAGTAACGATATAGCTGGAAGATACTAAAGTTGAAATGATGTTTTTCCCACCACCCTCTTAAAAAAAAATAACAAAGTAAAATGGACATGCTAATGCATATATTATCAGCAACAATGTAATGTTAGTACAAATATCCCTTTATTATGTGCAGTAAAACTATTTTTATAAAAATGAGCTGTTATGCAAAGAAAAACATGTCTTTAATGTAAGAATTAAAATGTGCCTTTGTGTGTGTGTGTGTGTGTGTGTGTGTGTGTGTGTGTGTATGTATTGAATTAAGTATGGATTATTAATGAAAAATTAAACTGAAATTTTCAAGTCCTCTGAAACCCTGGTTAATGTCTGAGGTACAATTCAAATAGCGGCATTTTAAACTGCACTTATTAAATATCACCATATGGTCATTTTGGCAAATTATTATTCCAGATTTATACTGTGGAAAGCATGCTGATATTTCTGTGACTCTCATATGATGTCTCCACTTATAGCCAACATCTGTTGCTTCTTTCTACATGCCCATCTCAAAGAAATAGGGAATCATATGTTTATGATAACAGAGAGTAATCAACTGTTTTAGTGGCTTCTTCCCATTTTGAACTGCTTTGGCAAGTATTACGTGTCTTAATTTGAGTATGAAGATGCTGAAATAGTGAGCAGCTCAGGATCAACTATCAACAGTAAAAAAAACAAACGCAGAACGAACAGATAAGAAATACATTGTGGACTAGAGTTTGGTAGGTTGGCCATGAAGGCCTTAGAAAAGATTCCATTATTTGTCTGTAACTACAAAAAATCATAATTGTGAATTGTGTTCTGTAAAAAAATTGGACTTCGAAGAAGGTGGATATGAATAGTATAAATACAATACACACACTGGTGTGGTAGAAGTCCCCTGAGAAAACTGAAGACTGTCACAAAAAACAAATCAGTGGATTAGCAAACAAATCAACCCAGAGTTCTCACTTGAGTCACAAATGACCAGGCTCAAATTTGCCTATTTTTGACACATTATACAAAAACCTATCTCTCTAAAGAAGGCTCTAATGCTGGGAAATGTAGAAAGAAAGGAAAAAATGACCAAGACCACTAGCAAGGTAGATGGGCTCAGTTACAATGAACTGTACAATTTTAAGACCTGAATGATCAAGTTAGGGGTAGATTGTCATAGAGAAAATCTATTTATGTCGTTGTTAGGATTAAACAACAACATGATGGATATAATCAATTAATCTATAACCTCTGTTTGTTGCCCTTTCACATGGTTTAAGAGACTATTTGATCTTTGGTCTAAAAGCTAGACTACTGCTAATTTTTGACATAGCTGACATCTATACCCTGTGGTATATTGGTTCTCAGAGTACTACAGGGCAGAGTTAAGTAATTTGTGTCTAAATCTTAAAAACGTCTTGCTTAAATTATCTGAATCACATCTCAGATATTATAAGATGAGATTTCCATTTCAGACAGTTTGGCTTCATCTTACATTATTTTATTTTATATTATTTCTTACCTACTTTTTTTAAAAAAAAATACATTTATTTGCAAACATAGGTTTTAGCAAAATTCATATAAATTGCAACAATCCATATCAGTTCAATTTATTCCCTCTAATATTAACAGCACTATCTGTCAACATCTCTTTTTGCATCTTCCTTGTGGCCAATACAACTTGTTTTGTTACATGTTCATTTACATCTATCAGCAGGAAATAGATTTTTCTTCTGTGTTAGACTACCAAGAGCTTTGGTAGTACAGTGGTCTAAGGCACCCTGTTATTAAGCTGGTTATTAAGACCAGCTGCCTGCATTTACTGCAGGTTCGAATCTCGCCAAGGCTCAAGGTTGACTCAGCCTTCCATCCTTTCTAAGGTAGGTGAAATGAGGACCCAGTTGTGGGGCCAATAAGCTGTCTTTGTATAAATATACAAAAGGATGAAGGCTATTGCTGAGCACATTGTAAGCCGCCCTGAGTCTCTGGAGAAGGGTGGCATATAAATCAAATTAAAAAAAAAATCAGTTGGATTAACAAAGACATGATGAATCTAGCTCCAGGTCTTGATATTATTTGCAATGTAATAAGTAAAAGATCAGATCTTCCATTTTAGAATTTTTACAGATGCATTAACAATATGTGGTTGGTAATCCTTTATATATTCATTCCAAATAGACTGTTGGCATTATTTGAAAATGAAGTTCTGTGAAAGAGTGTCTCAGGGAATGGTATAGAAGGAAATAATATGATATCCCTTTTCCATATTTAAACGATCAACAAGTTAATTTAAACCTTGCATATATGCTTTTTATCTTGTCTATGCTATCTTTAAAAAATAGCATACAATAGTTTATTTTACTTAGTTCCTAATCTAATAAAAATAGTAAGAATATTTTTAAATATAAATTTACCCATATTTTTAGATACAAATTAACTACAGGTGAAGGCATTGTTTTGCCAAATAAGTGTTGGGCATGAGAATTAGTCTCCTATAACATAATTGCTTTCTTTACCCTTATATCAATTGATACAAGGCACAAGTCTAATCTCAAAATCAATCTGGTACACATGTGTGTAAGAGTAGGATTGAGCTCATGAATTTATTCTGAACAATCTCTAAAGGATCTAGCTTACATAAACCCCAAATTTGTCAACTATGAGATTGTGTTCCTCTGAATATTACATTTCAAAGAGTTTTGATTGTTGCAGCTTAATTTATATTCTTTTGTACTATTCACTATGTACTTTAGCAGCTTGTGGATCATGCCCACAGATTTTATAAACAGATATTGCTATTTTCTCTCCTGTATTATAAAAAATCTTTCTTGATGTGTATATTCTCAAGAAAATTTATATAGGAAAAAACATCTCCAGTCTCTGGAATACCTGTACAATATTTCAAGATATTTCCTGTCAATTTTTGAAGGTCTTCCTATTTAAGAATTAAGAAATATATGATTTATCTCTCCTCATTATATGTGTCATCTTAGCTTTGAATTTCATTCATATCATGTTATCAAATAACAAGGTCAGAGTTAGGATTAGATTTTTTTTTTTTCTGTGTAGTAGTAAGCTGTGAATGATTTCTAAGAAATCATTTGGTTTTCTCATATATTAATTTTGGTGAAGATTTCCTATACTTGATTTACTAATACTTTCCTCCCAAATTATTTATGCCAGCTACAAATTGTTTTATATGACAAAAATAATCTTAGGTAAACCTTTAAAACTTTGTTAAAATCTACATTTGATATAGGATAAACTATTAAAATTTCACACATTTCTAGATTAAATTAAAACTTACTCAGAAATCTATCTTGTTGTCCAACCATTTCTGATTTTCATGGCATCCTAAGTTTCTCCAAATATTTGTAATTATTTATCCCACAAACATTTTTTTCCATATGTTTCAAACAGTGGATGTAGATAAATGAATGGTGATAACATATTAGCTTTTCTGTTATGATGGAATGTTGTATGCATTATAGTAAAAAATCCCGAGTAAAGATCTATTCATAATCATCCTTTGATGTTCATTCACAGAATTGGGATGTTGTATAAAAAGAGAAAATATCACTGACTTTTTTTTATATCATCTAATTCCATCAAAACAATTGCTTGAAAAGAAAGGCAACAGACAAAATCATTTTGAAGGAAAAACGTTTTATGTAGTTTAGAAGATAATCATATGAACCCAAATTGATAGATACTTTGATAGAAAATCAAAGTGATTTCTTTGTATAAGCATATAAATCATCCAGATATCAATGCAATTTTGAGATTCAATATTCGAAGCAACAAGATTCAGTTCAGAATGATTTGAAATTTCATCTAAAAAAGAGAGAGAGCTTTTACTAGACACTGACTTGGAAAAACCCCTCACTGTGGTGGGATACTCCCAAGATAGATAAGTGAACAGCAGAACTGCCATTGCATGGTGAAACCAAGCAGTCACCTAAATTAGACACCAGTGACATTGGAAGATGCTAGAGATAGAGTATCACTTCCCATACACTAGGCATACTGTGTGGAAAAAGCTCTTATAAGTCACTTTTTTTTTCCAAACAAAAAAAACTTATGGATAGACAATATAAAGTGAATGACAATACAGTGCTGGAAGACGTATGCCTCAGACTGAATAGTAGTCAACATGCTATTTAGGCAACATGATATTTTACAAAACCCTAAAGCACGAAAACTCTATTGTAACTGTCAGTTCTATTCCAATCTCTTGACATTGGCATTTTGGAAATATTTTGAATATTTGATTCAAGTATACAATTTGAATGGATGATTCATCACATGTTATTCAAATTGAATCATTCCCTTCAAAGTTTAATGTAGCCTTACTGTTTACATTCTTTTCACAGGTTAAACACGTACAGGGTTACTTAATTTTACTACTAAAATCAATAGAATGGAATAAAGGACTGTTTTTCCTTGTAGAAATAAAACCTAAATGTGGATATTGGGGAAAAAATGTAATGTATTCATTCCATGTATAGTAATCCTGTAAAATTGAAGGTATTATTTATCAACTATAATCTGCTTTACCAGAAAGCATTAAATTCATTCTGGTTTTGAACTAAAAATAATACAACAAAAACAATGTTTTGTTGATTACAGCAAGGAAAACAAGTGATATAAGAATTATACCACAAGTTAATAAGTACAATAATATCTCTTCCAGAAAATCTGAACATGAGGAAGATAGACATAACTCACTGGTGTGTTATGTGACAGATGAATGCGGACCCGTCTTAAATTTAAGATTTACAAGACAACCATCTGCCCTGTTGCATTGTATGACACTGAATGCTGGGGAGCAACAACTGAAAGCTATCTCCATGCCATGGAAACATGAATGCTCCATTGGATAATGGGCATCTCCCTTCTTGACCACATCACAAATGACACCATTCAACAGCATTTTGGTGTGGCACCAATTATAGAGAAGATGAGAGAAGGCCAGCTTCTCTGGTATGGAGATGTCCAGAGAGTAGCACCTGCCAAGACTGCCTACCAACTAGAACTCAATGGCTGGCGACCTCACAGGTGCCTAAAAGAGAGATGGCAAGACACATCAACAAAGATACGCAAGCTGCGGGCCTGCACCCTGGAGACACAGCTGACCATGCAGAGTAGCATTCAATGATCCAAAAAGCAGACTCTACACCTGCTAGAAAGAAAAAGAAGAAAAAAGAAGAGTTGTATTTATTGATTGGAATGGATATTCTACACTTATTATGATTTATGTTTAATGAAGTAATAAACATTTCATAAAGTTTCATAGTTCATCTAGACCTGTATAAGAAACTTGATACTGCAACAGAATACAATACACCAAGCAAAGCTGAAGGGTGTATGTATGTATGTATGTATGTATGTATGTATGTATGTATGTGTATATATGTGTGTTTTCTGAGGTTTCATATATGTTATATATATGAAACCTTATATATGTTTTCAATGGATTCCAAAGAAATAAGATTACCAACCTAATCCAAAATGAAACCCCCACTAAAACCCAAGACAGAGAACAAGAAAACGGCAAAGCCCTCCTCCCATACATAAAAGGCACCACAGACAGAATCAGCAAGATCCTCCACAAACACAACATAAAGACAGCATTTTGCACAAACCAAAAAATATCCACCATCCTAAGAAACCCCAAAGACAAAATTGAGTTAGAAAATCAAGGAGTATATGAAATCCCATGCACCACCTGCCCCACCACATATATCGGACAAACCGACAGAAGAATAAGTGCACGCATTGAAGAACATAAGAACTCAGTCAGAAAAGAGGAACCAACTTCTTCCCTGGTCCAACACCTTAAAGCCACAGGACATGATATTGACTTTAAAAAGACCAGAACTATCGCCAAAACTGAACACTTTAACAACAGAATAATCAGAGAAGCCATCGAGATAGAAAAATGCCCACACAGCATGAATAAACAAGATGATACCTCCCGCCTACCAGCTATTTGGAAACCCGCCTTATTGACAAATGAGTCCCTAACACAAAGAATGACATCAGACCCACACTCATGAAAACCACACAGGATGTCACCACCATACCATACATCCACGCAAAAAGCAAACTCAAACCCACACCGATGATGAGGCATGACTACAAACCAGAAGCCAGACCTCAGCTGCATCATTAGCCACTTTAAAACTATCATGAACCACCATTTCAATCCATACATGAAACAAACTGACACCCACCATGAAGATGTGGCACGACCACGAATGCGAAGCCAAACAACAGCAACGCAGCTCACCAGCTCAAATTCCCCTGCAACTCAGACTAACCTGACCACAACCAAGCCCCCATCTAAACAGAACACACCCCCATCCAATCAGAGCACAGCCAACTCTCCATCCAATCAGAGCACAGCCAAACCCCCAACCAATCTCAACACACCTCCACCCAATCAGAACACAGCCAACTCCCACCTAATCAGTTCACACCCACACTAGCAGTTAAAAGGAAGAAACAGCTGTGATCTCACACTGCTCCTAGAAGCACGAAGCCGAAAACACCAGCCTGAAAATGATGAATGAGACTTCGTCGAAACGTCGCCAAGACACTTCAAATTTTACGCGGGAGAAAACCCTAATAACTAAAGACCTACATATATATATATATATATATATATATATATATATATATATATACACATACATACATACCATATATACATACCATATATACATACCATATATACATACCATACATACACACACACACACACACACACACACACACACACACACATATATATATATATATATATATATATATATATGCTTTTGAAAGCAACATTAAGTAATATTTCTTACTAATAATTTTGAATGATAGGCAATCATTTGTCTGGGTCTTAATTGTCCAACCATAACTCAGTGATCACTCTAATCATGATTCAGTTTCCTCTTTCTACTTATAACTTTTGTCTTGTGCTGGTCAGTTTGTAGGGTGGTTTCTGGGGAAAAAATTGTTTTATCTTTATTATCAAGGATATGAACAACAATTATTCATACAAGAATCTAAACCAATAAGAGTTGCATTTTGGTTTATTTTTTCATGAAATATCTGTATATACATACTGTTTGCACATGTCCATTTAAAATATTGATTTCAAGTTTTAAATAAACAAAAAATTCTTTCACAGATTACAAATACAAATAATGATAAAAGTTCTGGGATAAAAGTTAGATCTGGGAAAGAAGGAAGGAGAAATTAGAACTACTTTTTAAAAATATTAAATTATTATATTTTAAGTATTGATCAGATTTCCTGATCAAAAATTCTGTCTCCCTCCCCCACACTCCTTCCATTTCTTTCTTAAATCTGGGGTTTCTTACTCTCTAGTACTGTTAATTCAAATTTTTTGTCCCTAAATATAGGAGTTCTTCTAGAGATAATGTAGTTGCTTTGTGTACTATGGATGATTAAAGAATTCCCAGTACAAACAGTAGCTCTATATCTGAAGATGTTGAAATGCATATTTCCATCATATTCTTAGCATACGCTTTTCTGAGTTTGTAAAACATCAGGACTGTGCCACATTTCAGCTATGCACCAAAGCTTTTTGCAAAGTGAGACAGTTTATTCCTTCTAAATGGCATACTTCACAAATTCTTCCTTTGCATTATCCACTGCATGTTCCAGTATGCCCAATACCCAGAAGAGACTTCCGCATATGTCCTGCACATCAGCAGAAGCTTCTTCAAGTAGTTATTTCAGGAAATGATAAAGTGATTGGAGTGATGCCAGATATCTTTATGAGGCCAATAATGTTGTGTCCACAATGTGATGCACTTCACTAAGATAAATTACAGTTGCCTCACCAGACCTATATAATATAATGAAATTAAAAGCAAGAAATATTTTTTCCTAGATTAATTCAAAGAGCTTTTGTACAGCTTTGGTTTGTGCACCAGCTGCAATATTTCCTCAATCTTGGCTCTGTATTCAGTTACTCAAGCCCTTGACATCTGTCATCTGGACTACTGCAATGTGTTCTACATGGGTCTACCCTTGAATACACTCAAAATTTTGTGTCTCAGAAGCTTCAATTGGTGCAAAGTAAGGCAGCAAGAACAGTCTGTGGAACCCCTAGGATGGCTCATATTACACTGCTGCTTGCAAACTATACTGGCTATCTGTCTGCTCCGGGGACATTTAAAGGTGTTGGTTAGGACCTCTAAAGCAGTTAATGGCATACATCCAGGTTACCTGGTGAACTATATTGCTCTGCTATGTCCAGCCCTTCCTATGCAGTCCAGCAGAGGTGGCCTACTGCAGATCATGTTGGTCAAAGAACTCTATTTTTGGGATCCAGAAGAAGAGCATTCTCTGCCACAGAATATACCTTTTGGAACATCATCCCAGGGTAAGATCTGCCTCCAACCTCCTATCATTCCATAAGACCCTAAGGACCTGGCTCTGCACATTGGCCAGAGGACCCAATGATAAAGTTCAACTCTGGTGGTGGCTGCTAAATTGGTACTCTACCTGTCCTGTTTTCTTCTCCCCACTCATCCATCTTTTTTTTTTAACTAATCATATTGATGTATTTTCTTTGCTTTCTTTTTTCTTTGTGATCTTTTTTCCTTGGTTATTGCTCTATTTTATTTTCACTTTGTTACATTTCCTTTTTTATTTCTTCACTTTTTTTGTGGTTGTAGCCCCCTAGAAGAGCCGCATGGTAAGATAGCAGCAAATAACTTTAACAACAACAAGAACAACTGCAAATTCCTGTTTTATTTTTTTAAAAAATGCAAGAACAAAAACTGAATCTTCTCTCAAAGTTGTGAAAAGAAATTATCCACTCTACTGAAATCTCAGATAACATCACATTAGTACGTTTAATGCTTATCAGTCACTGCACTTCAATTAATTCCAAGTCATCAGTCAACCTGTCTTCTTTTTAAACAAGTAAAAGTAACAAGAATGACTGGAGAACTACTGAATCTGTCCTGGTCTGATATTACTTCCATAATTGATATATTAAATATCATTCTAGATAAGTGATTCTATTTTATAAGTATAGTAGATGTATATAATTACTTTGTTGACAATGGAAACATTGTGGTGCCTGGAAAAGAAACATCACTTCAATAAACATAACTTGCTTTGAAAATGTTGTTAATCTCATTATTCCTGTATGAAATAGACATATAGTAGATAGATTCGTGCAAAATGTCAGGGTGGATAAATCACAAGCCAAAGTGAAGATTGTCAGCAGAAATATTAATAACATCAGATATGCAGATGATAGTATTTTCATAACAAAAAGTGAAGAGCCTCTTGATAAGGATGAAAGAGGAAAGTGAAAAAGTTTAATGTTGAAACTCAACATTAAAAAAACACCAACAAAGCTCATGGCATCTAGTGCCATCACTTCCTGGCAAATACAAGGGGAAGAAATGGAAGCAATGCATATTTTATTTTCTGGGGTTCCAAGATCACTGCAGATGGTGACTTCAGCCATGAAATTAAAAGACACTTGCTTCTTGGGAAGAAAAGTATGCTAAACCTAAACACCATATTAAAAAACAGATACATCACCTTGCTGAAAAAGGTCTGTATAGTCACAAGCTAAGGCTTTCCCAGTAATGTATGGTTGTGAGAGTTGGATCATAAGAAAGGCTAGGCATGTTAGAAAAAATGTTAAAGCAACCCATTGATTATAAGCCAGAAATGTTTCTGTTAAGCATAGTACCAGAAAAATACTATAAAGGGAATATATATTTAATATTACATGTCTTGAAGGCAGCAAGAATTGTATATGCACAGCACTGGAAAAACGAGGAACCACCCATAGATGAAGATGTAATTTTAAAAATACTAGATTGTGGAAAAATGGATGGGTTGAAATTAAAGATAAAAAAGATAGAGAATATCTATCAAGGCTGTCAAGGATAGTTTTGGGAAAGATCTGGTGGTCCAGGAATTCAGCACTCACTGCTAAGCAATGGCTAACCAGATCAGATCCAAGTATGGACATTTCTAAGAATATCCAAACATTCACACTTTGAACAATTGAGCACTGAATCCCCAATGAAAAGTGGATCAAAGTGGCAGCCACCTGATATTGAAACATCTCAGAACACCACCTCCTGTACAGCTAACTGGAATAGCCAAAAAACAAACAACAACAAATTTTCATCAACAGCACATAATTATCAGCAGGCTGCAATAATGTGTAGGATAGTGTCTGTTCAGTGGGAATGGGTGATCTAGGGACAACTAAATGTAAACTAGAGAGTTCTAGTGATAAAAAGGGCTGGAACTAGGGAAACATGAAGCCAATAAGTAATTAAACAAGTACATTGGAACAACAGAATTTAGAAACACAGATAGTAGCATCATTGAACAGAAGACAAATAAATCAGAATAGATGGTAAAATAAAATTGGGATTAGGAATCATAACAATAAAATATTTTTTTAGAAATAAGGATAAAGGAAACAAAATATAACTTTTGTAAAAAAAACCCTACTTATTTCTGAATACACCTTTAAATTAAAAGTCAAAAATGTATACAATCTGAAAACAAAGTTTCTTTTGGTGGGACTCTCCCATTCTTTGACTAATGCCATCATGCAATTTCATAATACTACAGTAATATTTTCATGTGTCACAGATATGCTAAATATAAAGGTACAACTAAAATATTTTTAAGAAGAATATATCTCAACATACTTTTATTAAGAATGTGTCTTGCAAATTCAGTCCTGTTTTCTGCTAATTAGCTTAGCTTTAACAAAACTAAAGAGATATAAATTCTGACTATGACTGCAGCAGTGTGAATCCTGTGATAATTTGGTTACCTATTGGTATTATCATATATATTGTGGTAATGAAATGAATGTGTCTTCTTTTCTTATATCTTAATTAGAACAAATTATTAAATTTCTGGATCACTGCACTAAAATGCTTAAAAAAATTTTTTGGCAGTAGATAAGACAATGCTATGATTTTCAATAAAAGACCTCAAAATCAGATAAGAAAAACATATTTGGATGAGTATATTAAGTCTACAAAAAACTAAGCAGCCCATATTGTGTTGTATATGAATTGGTAATTATTAAATACAAGAATATCTATGTGCTGGGGGTGGGGGGATTCTTCTAAATACAGAATTCAATATTTTTTCAATAGATGTATCATATCAAAACATGAATTCATGTTTTTTTAGTTCAAAGTAGGCATTTGTAAACAAAACCTAATATGCTTTTTGAGCAACAGCACAATGACACATAGCTTTCAGGGAAGTGTAGAATAACTGGTACTTAGCATATCAGATCAGTATAGATTGGAATGTGTGAAAATTAAATTCTTTATGCATTCTAAATAAGGCCCAACCTTGTAGTACAACAAGTAAAGAAGAGTGGAAGGGGGAAAAAAAGAAAGTTTAAAATGGCGACTGGCTGAGGCTTGAGAAGAGCTGAAAGCGAAAGTCCTTCCGTTTGACTAGTTTAGTATGCTACAAAGTAACTGAGATAACAGCACTGGCTAGAAGTGAAGAGAAAAATTCTTATTTCATGCTTCTTCCTTCTTTGAGACTTGATATTGATATTGTTTGGAGAGAAGTTTTCTTCTTTAAAGGAGAAAAAAGAAAAAAAAATCTGCTTGTGTGGCAGGATGGCATTAAAATTCACAAAGCCAGACAACCAAGCTGGGGGGGGGGGGGGGCTCTCCCATTTTTAAACCACATGAACAAGTTTTGAGTTTGCAGATGCAGAGGAATGGCTTTAAAGATCTAACGCAATTTGTATTGGAAGAGATGGCAAGACATGATGAGATTGTGAACCAGAACCTTGAAAAATTTAGACAGGAAATTAAAGAGTTGGTTCAACAAAAGTATGATAAATTCAAGCAACATATGATAAGTTTCTTAGATGCAATGATAAAGATGGATGAAAAGTTTAATTCAGAAATAGAGTCTAATATGAAGGAAGTTGATTATAAGATTCATAATTTGGATAATAAAATACAAAGAATTGAAAATGATTTAACAATGATTCAAGAAAATAGCTCAGAAGTAGAATCAAAAATAAAGGAAGCTGACTACAAGACTTACAATGCAGATAATATAAAACAAAGGATTGAAAATGAAGTCATAATAATGCAATTCAAATTTATGGAATTCGTGGTCAGAATTAGGGGAATACAGGAAGATAAAAGAGAAGATTTGAGAAAGATGTCTGGCTGGGATTTTAAAGGTTAGTCTTGAAGAGGTATCCTGCAAGATTGATAAGGCCTACAGAGTTAATTCTTGGGTGGCAAAGCAAAGGCAGCTGCCTAGAGATGTGGTGATCTACTTTACTGATAAAGAAATAAGAAATGATATTGTACAAAAGTCTTTTAACTCCACTCTTGAAATGCATGGAAGGAAGATTTGGATATTTAAAGAGCTGCCGCCCAAGATGTTAAAAGATAGAAAGGATTTTGGATTTTTGGTGACTGAGCTAAAGAAACAAAACATCCCATTTAGGTGAGATGTTCCAGTTGGTATAATATTGAGATATCAAGGAGAAAGATATCAACTAAATACTGTTGAAAAAGCGGAAGAATTTTACTATAAGGTTTTTAAAATGGGTTCAACATCTCCATGTATAACACACGAGGGGAATAAAGAAAAGCAAAATCAACAAGAGATTGAAATTCAGGCTAAGCAGATGGTGGTGGAGGTAACGGAAAAACAACAAGTTACAGAGGCCTTTGTGGACGAGCCACTTCTGGATTCTCCTTCAGAGGTTATAGTTGGATTACCTATAAATATAAGAGAGGCGGCTTTGGATTCTAATGTGATGACTTTTTTTAATTTTTTTTTTAAATTTGATTTATATGCCGCCCTTCTCTGAAGACTCAGGGCGGCTTACAATGTGCTCAGCAATAGCCTTCATCCTTTTGTATATTTATACAAAGTCAGTTTATTGCCCCCACAACTGGGTCCTCATTTCACCTACCTTAGAAAGGATGGAAGGCTCAGTCAACCTTGAGCCTTGGTGAGATTCGAACCCTGCAGTAATTGCAGGCAGCTGGTCTTAATAACCAGCTTAATAACAGGGTGCCTTAAACCCCTGTACTACCAAGGCTCTTATCAAGCTCCAGACCAGCATGGAAATCAAACAGTTGATATGCAACTCATAGAAAGGAAACCAGGATGGAGATTTAAGCCACAAAAAGTTAAGAAAAGAAGAAACAGGACCTACAAAAATAAATTTTTTTAGACTAAACAACAGTGTAATGCCAGTTACTTAAGAGACGATTGAATACATGAAAATATAGTTGAGGCAAAGTATTGGTTTATATTATTTTGAGGAGAGTGACAGATCTCTGCAGTGCTGTACTTTTGGGATGTGGAAGATGGCCTTAAATTGAGTGGATTGGGACTTTCTATTTTGGACTCTTTGACAAATGGAATACGTTTATGCTGAGCTACAAGGCAAGAGGATTATGGGATTGGGGCATGCAGAAGATCTGGTTGTTACCCTAACATGGTGGTTGGAATGAATAATCTAGATGAAAGACATTACAAAAGACACTATATGGAATACAAATATAAAGTCACTTGGGTGGTTTTTTGCTATATGAAAATATTTACTATTGATGGGGGCATATGGTAATTGAAGATACTGAACATACTGTTGGAACTAGAATTTGATGTTACCCTAACATGGGTGATGGAATTAACAATCCAGTTGAAAGACATCACAGAAAATATCATATGGATTACAAGCTTAAAGTCATTTGAGAATTTTATTTATATATGGAAATATTTTTTAGTGGTGTGTTAGTTTTTGTTCGTTGGTCTGGTCCCATAGCCTGGCTCTGCACAGCGCAGAGTTCTCCCGAAGCCCGGAGCAGCGGCGAGGAAAATAGGGAGCCTCATCCTGCTTCCTCCCCAGAGGTAAAAAAAGAACTCTGGGGGCTTCGCAGAGGGCTCTACCTGCCCTCGCCGGCTCTGTCTCACGTTTCCTTACAGAAACGGAGTTTTTCGAGCTGCCTTTCAGGTGTAAAGGCAGCTCTTTACGGGCGACGGGGCTGGCAGTCTCAAAGGACCGTCTGGCGGCGACAGAAGCCAAACCGGAAGCCAGGTTTACAACTCTTAATGCCTTTTGTGCACATCACACTTCATCTGCTTCAAAAACAGATATACACTCATGTATAATTGAAATAATCAATATAACTTCTGATCACATGTTTGCCATAATAAGAGGAATGCACTGGCATAGACCACAATATGATAGATTGAGTTATTTCATATATGGTAGGCTAGAACAAGAACAATAGCAGATATTATTCAGATTTCTAAGGTTTAGATCAAAGGCTGCTCAATAGTTAATGGTCTTTAAGACCATTAACAAATATCATTATCAAGGGATCAGATGATTCATCCTGAAAAATAAAACAATGCAAATGATTATACTAGTAACTTGAATGAAGAAACTTGGAACATCTTCTATTAGAGGATCAAGCATAGCTGAATTGCCATTTGGTGTACGCATATGAGTGTTTCTAACAGGGAAAATTGATCTGAGCAATTCTAATGAAGGAATTTTTATCATTATATACCAGCATGATAGAAAATAAATTCATTTATAAAAATACATTATACAGATAGAAAAATCTAGCACCTAAGTATTTATATCCTACCAAAAGAGTATGTCCTCTGTATGTATGCCTGAAAAAAAGTGAAAGAAAAGTACTTAGTTTAGAAATTTTTCAGATAAAGAACATTCACTACACTACACAAAGAGCAGTCAGAAAGTAAACCCTTCACCCTGTACCTATACCCTACTGCCCCCTTGTAGTCAGTAGAGCATAATGTGTTAAAGAATCATTGCATCGAATTACGCTCTCTGACACTTTCTTCACTCCATTCAACTAGAGGATATGACCCAGGGAGAGAGAGAGAGAGAGAAGACAATGGGAAGCAAAAAGAATAATGTGGGTTATCATAGGATGCATTTTTCTGATGTAGAACTCACAGCAAAAGAGGACCTGCCTGTGATAGAATGACAGACAAGCAAAGTTGCATTTATGCAACTTTATGCAATTTATTTATGCAGATTCAGACTCCTAAAGAGATGCAAGGTTCTAAGTGGTAGAAGATCACTGAAGATGAGTCTATATAGAACAAAATTCCAAGGGAAAAGATGGCCAGCATTGTACTAGCTACAATAGTTTCCAAATTGAAAGCCAGTTTGATCTAGTGGTTAAGTCATTAAGGTAGAAATGAAAAATTGTGATGTTCTCGTTTTGCCCTTAGGAATGAAAGTCACTATCTCTCAGTCCAACCACTTCATAGGGTTGTTATTGTGGAAGAAATAGAAGGAAGGGGTATTAGGTATGTTGACCACCTTGAGTTGTTTATAAAAATTATAAAAACAGATTATAAATTAAATAAATAAACAAATAAACAATTATGTGCTAACAAAATCCTTTCCTTAATTACTTTTAATAATGACTTTTTCTTGTCTTTGGAACCTTTTCTCCCTTAAAACTCTGCTAGGCATTGAGACATAGTATCAAAGGCATATATTGCTGGCAGGGAGATAATTTCTGTGGTGCAGAGCAAATTGGGCCATAAATTAATTTGCTACATTCTGGTATCTCCTGGAGTCAGAAACAGAAGGGAGGTAGAATCTATTTGTGTACCTTAGCTGAATGCAATTTGCATAGTTAACTGTGCATGGTTGAAAAAATAGGACCAATAGTTTTCTATTTTGCAATAATATGAATAAAGGCAACATTAAACTGTTTAACTGTAAGTGCATCTGTGCTGGGTTTTTCCCATTCAGTCCTGAGACATTTCTGATTCAATAGCACACTAGGACCCTTCAAGTTGGAACAAATGTGTTTTGAAGACAACTTCCAAACCTGAAAGATTTCAGTCTGAATTCTATGAGAGAGTAAGAAGTGGACGTAGAATATAGTATGACACCAAGTCCTAGGACTGGGATTGGAACCTCTGCACAAATGTGGGAGCACCCAAACTTGAACATTCAAACACAAACAGAAATAGTTCAGGTTATATAACCAAGGCTTTTAGCATTTGCACAGAATATGAAGAATAAAGAAAAGTCTAGAGCAGTGGTTCCCAACCATTTTTTGGCCATGCCCCACCTAAACATCTCTAAAATCCTGATGCCTCCCCCCCCCCTTGACATATAACTCTTACTTTACTCAAAAAATGAACTCTACTCACACGGAGGAAGCGTGAGAACCTTAAACAAGGTTCAAATTGCCCCTATTAAAAATCAAATTGCTCCCCTGTGGGGCGTGGGGCCCACGTTAGGAACCACTGGTCTAGAAGTATGTGTATGGGCATGTGTGTTATAGATAGATTTTCCTGAATTTGTAGAAGATTTTCCTGAATTTATACAATGTTCAAGGAATAAATATATGGTAACAATAAGGGACATATCATCTACCCAAATATCTATCGGAAAATCAATTCAGCTAAGGCTGCAATTTTCCAAATGTTGTTGTCAGTTGTATTTTTTTACAAGGTTAAAGAAGAGGCAAGAGGTTCCCAAGAAGGAAGAATCTATTTGAAGAGATAAAAGTAATGGGAATCTCAGCAGGAGGCTATCATGTCTCATTGAGTCTCAAGATATTGCAGAAAAGTAACTTAGAGTGTATACATGAAAACCCCAAGAAAGAGAAAGTGTCTGCTTCTTAGTAAAGTTAGCAGGATGGTAAGAAAGTGGATGAGGAAGAGCAGATGTTCTAACTCCTATTTTGCTTTGGTCCTTACTGCAAAGAGAAACTACATTCCAAGAGGACCTAAACAGCACAATTGGTACAAGGAGGGAAACTCAATATTAGTTAAGTATGATGATCATTAGACCCAAGGTGCCATTTCAAAAGGCAAAGTCCACTTGCCTTTTCAAAAAGCACTTTTGGAACAAACATGACCTGGATCACTGAAAATCGCCATAGAGATAATCATTAGAGAATACCTGGCTACCAGGAACCTTTTTAAACCTCAGAAATGGGTCAGGTGAATCTGAAAGTATAAAAGGAGCTGTCATTTTGGAATCTTGTTATATGATAGCTGAGAAATATTTATTTATTTAATAAATTTATGTAGCTTCCCAAATCAGACATAAGTGACTTCAAGTGGCTTACAAAATTTAAAAATCTATTATATAATAAACACCATAAAAATCATGAAGGATGAGACTAGTATTAAAGGATCAGAAAAGAACAAATATTGATTGTCCCTAACAGGTGGGAGATTAAAATCTAAGCAACTCTGTAACAGTGAGTTAGACATATTTGCTGGGCAAGACTCTGGAACATATCATTAAATAGTCTGTTTGTAACCAGTTAGCAAAGGATGCATTGCTTGGCAAGAATTAGCCTCGGTATATCAAGCATAGGGCATGATTAACAGAGAAGACCCTTGAACTTTTGCCCCAAAGTTCCTCTCTAGTGGCACAAAAGATTTATCAAAGCTCTGCTTATGTATTGGTATAAGTCAGAAGTTTTCAAACTTGGCAGCTTTAAGACTTGTGGACCTCAACTCCCAAGACTCCACAAGTCTTAAAGCTGCCAAATTTGAAGACCACAGGTATAAGTAAAGCTGTGAATTCAATACATTAATAAAACCATTCATACTTTCCATGTCATAACACTAAAAAGCTGTGGTCAAGATTAGAACTGCAAAATGAATGAAACCTGAAAGCATGTGAACATTAAAATCTGCTCACCTAATTCTTGTCCAAATTATTTTTCCACGTTGCTTAATTTAATGGTGAAAGGCCATAGCATTTATAAGGTTATCAAATCTTCAGAAGCTTTTTAGTTAAACTTTTATTAATTATCTACTAACTGTTTTATAAGAACATTAGTTGTGAATCAAAGAATATACTCCAGAAAGAAAAACAACATAAATATAATTTTAGTCATTGTTTGCACACAGGAAATGTACACAGTATTAGATAGACTGCAGGAAAAACAAGAAGGTACAGTATAAGTATTGTTTGCACACAGGAAATGTACACAGTATTAGATAGACTGCAGGAAAAACAAGAAGGTACAGTATAAGCCATAATCATCCTATCTAGGGTGACTAAATGTTTTAAAACAGTAGCATGCTATGTCAACTAATTGTATGATAAGCAAAACATGTAATGTCATGATTGAAAAGCAACCTCTCAGTATGATAGGCAAAAGGGCAAAACCATAACTTGTATATTATTAGCAATGACAATGAAAAATATGTAAACCTAACATACTCTATAATTTCTTGTTTGCGAATGTTCTATGCCAGTAGGAATATCATGCAGTCTTTGCTTTATAATTTTGTGATATATTTATATATATTTATTTTGTGAATAAAGCCTTTAGATCACTGGTGGGTTTCAATTTTTTTTTAACTACTGGTTCTGCGGGCATGGCTTACTGGGCGTAGCTTGGTGGGTGTGGCAGGGGGAAGGATAATGTAAAATCTCCATTCCCTCCCCAATCCAAGGGAACGTTACTGCAAAATCCCCATTTCCTCCTGATCAGCTGGAATTTGGGAGACAGAGAATAGATGGGGATGGAGCCAGTCAGAATTTCTACTACTGGTTCTCCGAACTACTCAAAATTTCCGCTACCGATTCTCCAGAACTGGTCAGAACCTTCTGAAACCCACCTCTGCTTTAGATGCTCAGAGGATGCTTAGAGGACTTGCATAACTATAAGTATTGTCTCCACATAATGTGGGGAAATGGAGTGCATGTACACATGCATGCACACGCACACACACACAGTATCCCTGTAAACAATTCTTTCTATGTTGCTTTAGTAATAAACCTTATTACTTAAAAAAACTCTTCCAACTTTGCTTCCATAATGTATGCCTTTTTAATCAATTACATTTTGTTTAATGACATTGTACAAGACAGTCCATTTTCAAACAAATCCACATAAAATGAAAATGAGGAACACACTGTTCCTGAAAAAGAAGAAGAGGAAACAAGCAGGCCAACACAAGCACAACCAAAATTCCCTTTTAAAAAAGTAGTTTTCAGTGCATGCTACAGCAAAAATCCATTTGGAACAGTTTGATTTAGAGGAAGTGTGAATTATTTTTCCCCTCTCTAATTTTACATGCAAAGCTTATGGCCAGTAGATTGGCAATGCCTGGAAGGATTTGGACATTGGCCAGTTAAACTATTAGCAAAGATGATTCTGGGTTGCTAAGGAGGACATGGCAAGCAAGAGCTGGATTAAGGAAGAAAAGATTTCTAGAACTGAGAGGGAAAAAGAAACAATTAAAGGAGATTAGGTTTCTCTGTAGGGAATTAAAAGTGGTAGGCATTTGGAGGATTCTTTTTTTTCCTCTACCAATGACATAGGTCTGCATAAAGTGGGTCAATGGACGAGCACCCCAACGCACGCATGCATAAAGACACCCACCCACACCAAACATGGTTAAAAATTATACATTTCCCAATCCTCTGGTCTTTAGAGCAGAGCAAAAGTCAATCATTCCAGGACTTTTTCTTTTCTTTTCCTTATCAACTGTCTTAAGATAAACAATCAGGACATCAGGAGGAAAACATGATTGTTTTATTGCATAGTGTGTAGCTATGAAGTAGGCAAATCATTTATGTTATTTGCCTCATTTGGGCAATTAAAATGTGATTCCCTTTTATGAGCATAAGAGTGTCTGCAGAAGGAGTGGCACTCCAGCCACACTATATAGTCATTATTCGCTTTTCCTGTAGAAGAAACTCTTGCAGGGGTACGGCATTTAACAATGCTGCAAAGAGAAGATATGTTACAAAAGGATTGACTTAGATAATTTTGAGGCTAGTGTAATCTACAAATATTTTCCAAAAACAGCACTGCAGGCATGTGCTATTAGTGCTATTAGTAGATTATTATTATTATTATTATTATTATTATTATTATTATTATTATTATTATTATTATTATTATCTTTATTCATTAAATATGAAACTCAGTCAACTGAACATTCAAAAATGCATCACAAATACCACTGACTGGTGCTAATGGTTGATACAGAGCCTGTAGTACAGTGGACTAAAGCACTGTTATTAACAACTGCTGTTTGCAATTACTGCAAGTTCAAATCTCACCAGGCTCAAGGTTGACTCAGCCTTCCATCCTTTCAAAGGTAGGTAAATTGAGGACCCAGATTGTGGGGCAATAAACTGACTTTGTATAAATATACAAAAGCATGAAGGCTATTGCTTAACGCATTGTAAGCCGCCCTGAGTCTCCAGAGAAGAGCGGCATATTAATTAAAGTTAAAAAAAAAAAAATACGGGTTGCTTACAGCATCCTAGGTATCAACCAAGTACCTTCTTAAGATGTACGATGTTCCAAGTAGCACAATTTTTTTGCAGTTCCGCTAGTGTTATTGCAGGAAGATGATGTATGTTATAAAATTATTGGACATGGTACCAAGTGCCCCGATAAAAATGGATATCACTGTTACATGTTTCATCCATAGCTGTATAGTTTTGATGGTCATGATTTTTTCCAGTTCTTTTTCTTCGACTCTAGCATGTCCTGGTACCGCAATGTCAATAAATTGTACATTTGGTTTTCGACAACTGTGATATCTGGCATGTTGCATTTCAAATGATGATCTGTCTGTATTCGAAAGTTCCACAAGATCTTCACCTTCTCATTTTTTATAACTTTTTCCACTTTATGTTCCCATGACTTTTTGAATGCAGGAAAGTCATATTTTTTACATATTGCCCAGTGGACTAATTTAGCAACTCAGTTGTGTCTACTTTTGTAATCAGTTTGTGCGATTTTGCTGCATGCACATATTAAATGTTAAACAGTTTCAACTTTGTTGTTGCAAAGTCGGCAGTTTGGATTATCGGTGGATTTTTGTATCTTTGCTTTCATAGCATTAGTTTGTAGTGCTTGTTCTTGAGCAGCCAGTATTAAACCTTCTGTTTCTTTCTTGATGGTTCCCATCTTAAGCCATGCCCGTGTAACGTTGTCATCACATTTTCCTTCAATGTTTTTCAAGTGCTGTCCATGAAAAGCTTTGGTTTTCCATCTATTTAATCTGTCATCCAGCTGTTTTTCTTTATATTCTGCCTTTGTTTCTGTTGTTTTTATAATGTTCTCCATTTTCACAGCCTGCAGCAATTTTTCTCTACTTTGGTTCACACAATCATTCAAACTTCATTTTTCTTCTTCTACAGTTTGATGGATTTGCAATATTTTCTCAGCAGGTACAACCTGTCGATGTCACTTCGTGGATTTAAAGCATTGTACATATTCAAAAGTTTGCGCTTTTTCCGATCCAGGTTTTCCAGTTCAGCCAAAGTCCAGTTCATGATTCCAACTAAGTAGCATATCACTGGAACTGCCCACATATTAATGGCTTTAATTATGTTTCCAGCATTCAGCTTTGATTTTAATATTTTGCAGACCCTCTTGCGTTGACTCTGACTTTTCCATTCAAGATGTTATCTGCTTCCAATATGCCTAGGTATTTGTAACCATTATCCTTTGCTAATGCTTTTACTATATTTCCATTACCCAGTTCTATTCCTTCTATTTTTTTTCCATTTTTTCTTGCTGCATGGATAATATAGCACATTTTTCAAGCCCAAAGTTCATTTTGATGTTGCTGCTGAACAGTTGAACTGTGTTGGGTATTGATTTAAGTTCAGTGGGGCTTTTTGCATAAATTTTTAAGTCATCCATATATAGTAGATAGTTTATCTTGCCATGTTGGGTTGAGATTTGGTATCCCAGTTTTGTGTTTCATAGGATTATTGTCAGTGGAATTAATGCAACGTTGAACAGTAGTGGTGAAAGTGAGTCCCCCTGGAAGATTCCTTGTCTGATGTTGACTTCACCAATGTTCTCCCCATTTGCTGTTAGAACTGTTTTCCATTTTTGCATATTTGCTTTCAAAAATGTACAAATATTTTTGCTGATTTCAAAGTTTTCCAGACAGATGTTAAACCAGCTGTGGGGTAATGAGTCAAATGCCTTCTTGTAATCAATCCATGCCATATTTAAATCCGTTTTTCTTCATTTTGCATTTTTTAGTACCAATTTGTCTATGAGCAGCTGATCTTTTCTTCCTCTTGATTTTTTATAATTTCCTTTTTGTTCTATTGGATACAAACTGTTTTAGTCAGATGATTGAATACTGAATTTGCCAGTATTCTTGTAAGAAGTTTGAACGTTGTTGGCAGACAAGTAATTGGGTAATAGTTGCTTGACTCTGTTTTTGGGATCTTTCATTATCAAGTATGTTTGATCAGCTGTTAACCATTCTTCACTTGTTGTATTTTGAAGCATTTCATGAAATTGAGTGGCTATGCAATGATGGAGGCTGGTCAAGTGTTTTAGCCAATATCCATGCAGTTCATCCAGGCCAGGTGCTCCAGTTCTTGACCTTCTTTGCTTGTTTTGCAACCATGTCAGTTGTTATTACAATATTTTCCATTTTGTTTCGTGTTGTTTGTTGTTGAATATCTTTGATCCAGGAGGCAGTTTTTTTGTGTTCCACTGGGTTTGCCCACAGTTCTCCCACAGTTCAAAGGAAGATATGTTACAAAAGGATGGACTTAGATAATTTTGAGGCTAATGTAATCTACAAATATTTTCCAAAAACAGCACTGCAGGCATGTGCTATTAGTAGCTATTATTATTATTATTATTATTATTATTATTATTATTATTATTAGCTGTACCCGGCCACACGTTGCTGTGGCCCAGTCTGGTGCTTCCGCTGGGCTAAAAGAGCAAGGCTGAAGTTCCAAACTCTCCACGAACATTTGGTGGGCATGGCCAACTTGACGTCACTCACTTTCATCAGTCATATGACAGCCCCCGAGCCACGCCTACCCAGCTGATGATTAGCGCAGAGAACCAGTTGCTAAAAAACAATGGGAACCACAAAATCCTCCCTCTCTGTCTCCCCCTCTCTCTTTGTATCTCTCTATGTCTCTCTCTCTCTCCCCCCCATCTGTATCTCTCTATGTGTCTCTCTCTCCCCCTCTCTCTGTATCTCTATGTCTCTCTCTCCCTCTCTCTCTGTTTATCTCTGTCTCTGGTCCGGCCTCTTCTGCATCCCCCACCATTGCCCTTATCTTTTCAGGTCAGGCCTTCGCAGCTCTCTGCACCACAGCCGAAACTCAGGGCCCCCTCCATCCTCCCTACACAGATGTTCTCTGGGGGCTCAATGGGGAGACGCATAGCAGGGAAGGGAAGGGAAGGGAGGGAGGGAGGAAGGGAGTGCGGTGGCGGTTCGAGGCTGGTTTGGGGCTTCCTGCCTGAAGGAAGAAAGCGGCAAAGCCAGGAGCCCTGCACACCCCACTGGACCCCTGCTGCACAGTTCTCTGCCTGCCAAGGGCAGAGAAATGATTAAATCCCTCACTCTTCCAGGCGAAATGGAGGGCCAGCCATCCTCTCTCCTGCTCGTTTCCGCACCCCGAAGCCTCCTCAGAGCCTCTTTTCTGCCAGAAGCCAAAATTTTCATGTAGGCTCCGTGAACTGCCAGAGCGCCCACCTGGGAATCAAAGGTGGTGCTGGTCAAAGGCGACCCCCAGGCTCCAGTTGCCTCTATCTCCCACTCACCAACTGGATTCGTATAGCCCTAGTTAGCAGCTGGTCTTTCTGACCTCGGGGCCTGTGATAGCGCTGGGCCAGGCACAATTCGGGCCAGGCGAGGTATGGAGGGATCTCACTTGGCAGACCCAGGCAGCCTCATTGCTAGGTGTCCTTTGGAGGGAGCCCCGAGAGCGGCTGGCAAGGGGGATGGGCAGCAGTGGCGGGCAAGGCTAGTTTGCGGAGTGGCTGGGGGAAGGAGGTCAGAGCCAGGCTCGGGTGGGCCCCGCCCCACTCCCGGCGGGGAGTCGGCTGCCTACCTGCTGAGCCTGGTGGCAGGATATGGCCCTTGGGCGTCTCTGCCTTCCAAATGCGCAGTTTCTTGGAAGCAATATGGAGAGTCTAAATATAAGGAGCAGAAATCTGTTGAGTGTAATCAGGGCTGGGAGGCTGCCATGTTGGTTTTATGTCCAGCAGATGGCATTGTTTTTCAGTGTTTTTCAACTTTTGTCAATGTCTTTCAATATTTTTCATGTTTTTACCTGTCACAGGTGTGACATGTATATAATATAGGTATATAAAAACACGCCCGTAGTCGAATTCAACGTTGTGTCAAAGTTTGAAAGCAATCGGTGAAGAACTTTTGGAGATGTGCGGTTATGTACAAACAGACATTTACATTTTTATTTATATAGATTATTTTACCCTGATTTCTTTTTATTATTATTTTATCCTTTGCCTACATCTTATTGCTAATGCTAATATAATGGTTCAGAAGTTTCAAGAATCCTTTATCCATTCTGAATAGTTTGGTACCTCTTGCCTTAATTATACAACAACAATTCTTCAAGCTGTTTGCTTGTTTCCTTTGAAGCACATCAAAAACAATATACTGCCTTAGAACCTTCAGCCATTCAGGGAAGAATTGGGATGCAAATGACTCAGAGCACATTCCTTCCTTCTTTATATTTCAGGGATGGACTTGTGAAGATTTAAGTTGACATGTGAACAATCATAATGAAATTTCATCATTAATTTGCAATTTGGTGGGGAAAGAAATGGAAAAACCTTTGCATAATTTAGAAACTGTGTTTCAGATTATTATTATTTTTAATTTTCCTAATCCACTAAATTATGTAAGTGCTATTGAACATTTGAAAAATGATGTTGCAACTTTAGACCTCTATGAAACATTATAGGAACTCTATCACTGTAGAAGAGTGTTGATATGAAACATGCATAAGTAATATAATATGTTACTTTAAAAATCTTATTTCCCTTATTGTTCGCCATTTTACTAACAATTAGTTCACTAAACTAAAATTCTGATACTTTCAAACTATATCTTTTGACCAAATGTTGAATTGATGCATGTCCCCAACTCTAGTGAGAAACTAGGCAGTTTGCCTATGAAATTCTGTTTCCATTGTGTGCTTAACTCTTCCAACTACTCCTGCATAACTTGAGCAGTCTGAGAGAGTTGACAGTAGATCTCAGACAGTAGATCAGCAACATAATGCAGTAATGCTAACAGTATTGCCTTTTGTTATTGGTAGTCTTCTACTCAGTCCCCCTTCAATGGGCTTTCAAACTTCCAAAAACTTGTTTATCAACTTTTCTGTAACTGTTTATGCAGTCTAGAAACATGCAGCCTACCTAAGTTTGAGTTTCTCTGCTATTGGCTTCATGAACCATTTACAAAGCAGGTGAACTTCGTATGCTACAATGAAGTGGGAAACAACTTGTCATAGAACTAGCTCGGGTGTCGGCAACCCACGGTTCCAGAGCCGCACACAGCTCTTTTGTCTCCCTGCTGTGGCTCCCTGTTGGCTAAACCCACCACTGGATGGCCGCACCCCTCACCTTCCCCTCCCAGTCATTCCTCACCTGGCCTGAGAAGGTAAGGGCAATGGTGGGGGATGGAGACTTGCCCCATATTCCAGAGTGGGAGCAAAGGGCCCCTGTACTTGCCTTATCTCTTGCTGGGTCTTGCAGGCACTTCTTCTGGCCCTTGTTGGTACCTAGGTCACTCGGGGAGACGTATGACTTGCTCTCCACCCTGAGACACTGGCCCGGCCTAGCTGTGGCTGATGCTCTGTGTCATAATGGGCTTCAGGAGGAGGAGGAGGAGATGCCATCTCCCCCACTGTGAAATGTGCTAAATTTAACTGTGCTGAGCAAGGCAGAGAGCAAGTTGCATGTCTCCCCGAGTGACCAAGGTGCGCACAGTACCAACAAGGGGTGGAAGAAGTGCCCACGAGATCAGGCAAGTATAGGAGCAGTTTGCTCCCACTCTGGAATATAGAGTGAGTCTCCAACCCCTGCCATCACCCTTACCTTTTCAGGCCAGGTGAGAAATGACTGGTAGGGGATGGGGAGGGTTAGAGTTAGGATCAGCCAGTGGTGGGTTCAGTCAACAGGGAGCACCAGCAGTGGGATGAAAGAGCTTCATTTATCTGGGAACCTAAATGACTCTTGATTTAAATCATATTAGATTCAAATCATAAGTTTCAGATGGAGCTTGGGCCAGTTCCTGAGACTCTGGCTCATGACTCGGCTGAAGACCTGGTGGCCGCCTGGGACAGTGCGGCCGCTGGGGCTTTGTGGCCTCTGACCCGGCACCGAACTCACCTAGCTCCTTGGTTCTCTGAGGAGCTGAGGGAGATGAAGTGCCAGAAAAGACGCCTAGAGAGCGGTTGGAGGACCAGCTGTTCTGAATCCGACTGAACACTGGTGAGGTCTCATATTAAGACCTACCTAGTGGCGATAAAAGCGGCAAAATCTAGCTATTTTGCCACCCTTATTGCATCACCAGATAATTGCCCAGCCGCCCTGTTTTGGGTCACCTGCTCCCTCCTCCATCTGGGAGCGTGGGATGATCCCTTGCAGGGTCGAGCTGAGGATTTTGTGCAGTATCTGCATGACAAGATCGCTCAGATTTGGGAAGGCCTGGCCTCTGACTGAGTAAGTCCAGACGAGATGACTGAGGCAGATCTTGAGAGTGTTATCTGGGAGGAGTTCGATCCTGTAGCTCCCGAGGATGTGGACAGGATTCTGGGACGGCTGAACACGACCACATGTTTATTGGACCCGTGTCCCTCCTGGTTGGTGCTGGCCTCCCAGAAGGTTACACGAGGCTGGCTCCAGAGGATTATTAACGCTTCTTTGAGCAAGGGTGTCCTACCGGCCACCTTGAAAGAAGCGGTGGTGAAGCCCTTCCTCAAGAAGCCCTCTCTGGATCTGGCTATTTTGGCTAGCTATCGTCCAGTCTCCAACCTTCATTTTATTGTGAAGGTTGTTGAGAGTGTGGTGGCGTGGCAGCTTTCACAGTACCTGGATGAAGCTGTCTATCTAGATCTGCTCCAGTCCGGCTTCAGGCCTGGGTACAGCATGGAAACGGCATTGGTCGCGTTGGTGGATGATCTCTGGAGGGCTCGGGATAGGCGATGCTCCTCTATCCTGGTCCTGTTAGATCTCTCAGTGGCTTTTGATACCATCGACCATGGTATCATGCTGCACTGGTTGGAGGAGTTGGGGTTGGGGGCAACGTTTTATGGTGGTTCTCCTCCTACCTCTCTGACCGGTCGCAATCTGTTTTGGCAGGAGGGCAGCGGTTGACCCTGAGGCGCCTTGTTTGTGGGGTGCCGAAGGGTCGGTCCTCTCACCCCTTCTGTTCGACATTTATATAAAGCCGCTGGGTGAGACCATCCATGGCTTTGGGGTGGAGTTCCATCAGTACTCTGATGACACTCAGCTGTACATCTCCAGCCCAGGCCACCCCAACATGCCCTTGAAGTGATGTCCCGGTGCCTGGAGGCCGTGCGGGCCTGGATAGGGAGAAACAGGCTCCAACTCAACCCTTCCAAGACCGAGTGGCTGTCGCTTCCAGCATCCCGATATAGCCAGATGGTGCCATCGCTGGTTATTGGGGGCAAATCATTGGCCCCCACCGAAAGGGCTCACAACTTGGACGTCCTCCTCTCCTGCGCAAGCTGCACTGGCTTCCTGTGGTCTTCTGGGTGTGCTTGAAGGTGTTGGTGATCATCTTTAAAGCGCTCCATGGCTTAGGGCCGGGTTATCTATGACACCGCCTTCTGCCGCCAATAGCCTCCCACCGGCCAGTTCGCTCGCACAGAGAGGGCCTCTTCAGGGTGCCGTCGGCCAGACAATGTCGACTGCTGACCCCCAGGGGGAGAGCCTTCTCTGTGGCGGCACCTGCCCTCTGGAACAACCTATCCCCAGAGATACGCACGATACCAGACCTCTGGACTTTTCATCGGGCCCTGAAAACACATCTATTTCATTTAGCCGGGCTGGCTTGATCCCACCCTTACGGTTTTAAATTTATAATTGGTTTTAACTGGGTTATTTTAAATTGATGGCCAAAATTATTTAATGTTTTTTAAATTGCTTTTAAATTTTATATGTTGTGTTTTTACCATGGCTGTTCACCTCCCTGTTGGAGAAGGGCGGTATACAAATTAAATTAATAATAATAATAATAATAATAATAATAATAATAATAATAATGTAAAAAGCACCCAAAGAAGCAAAAAAAAATAAAAGAAAAGAAAAGAAAAGAAAACAAAAAAACAAAACAAAACAAAACAAAACAAAACAAAACAAAACAAAACAAAACAAAACACCCAACCCTTGCAATTTTTCGGAAGTGGTTAAAGAGGGAACACACATACAAGAGAGAGTGAGAGAGAGAGAAAGAGAGAAGAAGAGAGGGGGAAGAGAGATGGGGCAAAGAGAGAGGAAAAGATAGAGAGAGGGAGACAAAGAGAGAGAGAAAGAGAGAGGGAGAGAGAGAGAGAGAAAGAAAAGGGAAAAGAGAGAGAGGGGAGGGAAAGAGAGAGAAAGAGAAAGAGGGAGGGAAAGAGAGGGAGGGAGGGAAAGAGAGCGAGAAAGGGAGGGAGAGAAAGAGGGGGAAGGAAAGAAAGAAAGAGGGGGAGGAAAGAGAGAGGGAGGGAGGGAGAGACAGAATGAGTCATGTGACTAGATGGGAATGAGTGACATTGAGTTGGCTACGCCCCTCCCCCAGGTTTTGTGGATTCTGGTGTTTTCTTTTCTTTGGGTCCAAATGGCTTTTTGAGTGTTTAAGGTTGTAGACCCCTGAACTAGCTACACCACCACTTGTGTCAAACTTGTGATGCTACATTGCTGTCACATGAAGTATTGCAACATTTTCCCCTTCATGGAGCTGTGGTGGACGTGGTCTGCGTATGATGCATCCGGGCCGTGGGCCTCCGGTTTGACACCCCTGAGCTCACACAGTCTCTGGCTTAAAGATGTGGCTAATCTACTTATAGAGCAGCGGTTCTCAACCTGGGGCTCGTGACCCCTTTGGGGGTCGAACGGCCATTTCACAGTGGTCGCCAAAGCCCTCTCTCGCCCCCCCATGCCTTCACTCACCCTCACTCTCTGCTCTGTTGGATCGCCGGCCATTCGCTTAACCTGCCCACTCCCAATCTATTGCTGCCTTCTGAGTCCCAGCTGATGGCTAGAGAAAAAAAAAAATTTAAATTCTTGCTGTGGGGCTTCAAAGGGCTGCCCTATAGCCAGTGGTGGGATTCTGCTGGTTCTAGGGGGTTCAGCCGAGCCGTTTGTTAAATTGCTGGCTCGGCCCCCCTTGCCCCTCCCCTCCGCACCACGATTTATTGCCAATAAATTGTGGTGGGCGAGGGGTGGGCGAGCCAACAATTTAACAAATGGTTTAGTGGTTTTTTTTAAATTTTATTGGCCCGCGGAGCTTCAGCATAGGCTAATTAGCCCTTGATTAGATCGGCTCCCGACTCTCAGCTGATTTGTTCTCAGCTGTTTTGCTCAGGGCTCTGCTGCTTGTTTGCAAAGAGTGCTGGAGCATTTTTTTTTTCCCTAGCTATGCTGAAAAACGAAACTGAAAGTAAAGCAGGCTGTTGGCTTTGCTGTTGCTGCAACGTTGGAAAATTAGGCAGGCAGATTTCTTTTCTTTTTCCTCACCAAAAAAGGTAGGTGCAAATAATGGGAAATTTAGGGAAAAAGAGGAGAGTTCAAGATTTTAAAACACAAAAGAAAAAAATCTCTATTTAACTAGGGAAATGTAATAATTGAGATACTATTAATTGTATATTGTGTTGAAAGCAGAAATGGTTAAATTGTGGTTTGGAGGAATATATGGAGGAAATTATTTGGTTTATTATTATTGGTAAATATAATTAACTGATTTGTAAGAAATTGGATTGCATGGAAATAATTGGAATATTCATGTTTATATTGATTAATATACAAAAAAGGTAGTTATATAAGTAATTGATTTATATTAAAATGTTGAATTTATATTAAACAACTGTAATGTTACATAATTAACCAATGTGAGGATGGATATAAAAATAAATGACAATGGGAAGGGGTATAATATAGAATAGAAGGGAAAAATTGAATTTGATTAAGATTAGAGATGAGGATGAAGGGTAATATTGGTTTTTTTACAAAAATAGATGAAGAATAAATATGGCAAAAAGGAAGTATAGAAATTGTAATTTTAATTGAAATGACTAAACACTGTTTAAATTTGTGAACCAGCCAAATACTCTGTTCAAAGAAAATACATTGTATGTTTGTATGTGTGTTTCTAATTATTGTTATTTATTCCTATTTGTTCTCTTTTATTCTTTAAAGTTTAACAATTCATTCTTTATCTTAATATCTTTATATATATTTGGGGTTGGCTTTCATCCCTTTCATCTTTTTTATTGTACAGCAATCTTTCTCCTCAAACCTACCACCTCTCTCTTTTCTTTCCTTCTTACTTTCTCTTCCTCCCCCTCTTCTTCTCCTCCCTACTTCTTCTTCCTTTCTCCTTCTCCTCCTCTCTTCCTCCCTCTCTTATCCTCATTCCTACTCTAATTTCCCTTCCCTTCCTTCATCCCTCTCTATTGCTGTATCCTTTTATGCATATGGACTACTCAGAGGGCTGAAAAAATTATTTCTGACTGGTCCTCGCACTTTTGACCAGTCCTCGAACTTACAAGTGTCCTCACATTTTATGTTTTTGCCCTATCTTGTCACCATGGTGAAGAGAAGCAGTTGTGAAATGAGTGACACGGTCGTTAAGAATGCTACAATGGGCATAAATGATGACTAGTTATAAGTGCGAAGACAAGTCAAAAGTGCAAGGACCTGTCAGAAATCACTTTTTTCAGCCCTCTGGGTAGTCCTTTTGTGCACATGGACTACTCAGAGGGCTGAAAAAGTTATTTTTGACTGGTCCTCACATTTTTGACCAGATCTCGAATTTACGACTATCCTCACATTTTACGTTTTTGCCCTATCTTATCACCATGGTGAAAAGAAGCAGTTGTGAAATGAGTGACATGGTTGTTAAGAATGCTGCACGGGCATAAATGTGAGGATGGTCATAAGTGTGAGGACCAGTCAAAAGTGTGAGGATCTGTCCGAAATGACTTTTTTCAGCCCTCTGAGTAGTCCCTAAACACATAGCCATGGCCACCCGGTCACATGACCTCCAAGCCACGCCCACAAAATAAGCCATGCCCACAGAACCGGTAGTAAAAAAATTTAGAATCCACCCCTGGTTGGGGGTCACCACAACATGAGGAACTGTATTAAAGGGTCGCAGCATTAGGAAGGTTGAGAACCACTGTTATAGAGGATATTTGCTTAGAGCTAAATGTGCTATTGCAGCATGCTTACATTCCACGACCCCCAAGTCATATCTCTTTTCAGAGCAGAATTTGTTTCACAGTCAGCGACATTATACTTACACAATATCACCAACAATAATACTTAAATCCCAAATTTCTTTTGGTTCCATCTGATTACATAACTTGGCTAGCCAATCACTAAAAAACAATAACAATATTCAATAGCCTGACAACAGATTACTGTTACTGAGATGGTGACAAAATAGTTCTGCTAGCTGATACAAGGTGACACATGTAATTTTAAAATTCCCCAGCCACTGTTCATCATCAAATATTCTCAGGAAATATTAAGTCTTCATTCACCCTCCTAGATAATCTTACCATTGTGATATTATTGGAATGGGATTTTTAGTCATGAAGGGCAAATAATGACATACTTTCAATTATGGCACTGTACACTTGAAAAGGCTTAGGGTGGAGAAGCAGAATGGATGCAAATTGTCTTTCTTTATATTTTTTTTAAGTCTGTGAGGACTTCCACAGTAGTACTCTGATCCTACCAAGAGAAGCTGAACACTGTTTCTTTTTAAAAATAATATTTAGAAGTAATAATAACTTATTGTGACATTACAGCCCTATAATTATTGCATATAATTGTATTGTATGGGAGAGGGAGAATAGATTCAGGGTAACCATACTCTATATCAGGATATTTTAGTAGCTTAGAAAGTTATAGCTTTAGTCTGGCAAGATTCTGTCTATTATGTGCAAGCAAATAAAGGAGTAGATTCAACTGGATCTCACTGTCTTATCTCTTGGCTTGGGCCTGACAAGTACCCACATACTATCAATTATGCAGTGTAAATGTTAATACTATAATTGCACTTTTATTTTAACTATTCCAGTACACCTAGCATTGTCATATTACTTTTAAAAAAATCCATTTATATAACCAGTTCTGGAGGTAAAGATTATACTATCTTTGAGCAAAAAGGGAATGCTCATTAAAAAGTAAGAAAACCTGAATAAAAAAAGAAACATTCGTTACTCTTAAAAATTTGATGCTAATTGCAAAGGTATAATCTAAAGCATTGTTCCCTGTAGCAGATGGAGAGGAAATGTATAACATACTGATTTTTTAAAAAGTTAATAATTGGCACTGCCAAAAAAAAAAAAAAAATCACAAAGGAAGATGTTCTTGCATGGTTCTGATGTTCTTATGATAAATTGTTTTATTTACTTAAAATGTCCTTTGGATTTTAAGATAAAATTCCACCTGATGCAAGGTAGAATGTTGGAAAACCAGAAAAAGCATAGTCTGAAAGCACACGACAAAATGTATTTCTAGTTGTATGAATTTTCATTTCTATAAGTGTAATGTTACATAGGTAACAACAAATTCTAGACATACATTAGTGTATGTAAAGCAATGTTAGAAAAGGTATAAGAAAGTATTAGCAAAGTGAGAAGGAAAGAATTATGGATAAGAGATAATGCATGGAACGATTTTTGAAAAGCCATTTGGAAATATCATGAACAAAGGAAATTTTTTGATCAACATATATTTTGTGTGTGGAGGTGTGTAGAGCTGCTAGAGCAATGAAGAACCAGCAATGCATTCTCAAATTGTTTGGAAAGTTGAGAGACCCTGGGGTTGGAAGAGTGTAGAGTGTTAGTAGGGGCAGTGGTGGAAAAACAAATGGAATGGTTGCACAATAGTTGGATAACAGTATGAACTCATTGAACCCCTGCCCTCCCGGATGGTGAATCAGTGGAATGGTGGCTAAGGACAGTTTGTTTGCTTCATGGAATTGAAGGCAGAAAACTGGTTGTGTAGAGAGCCTGACAGTACCACTGTTCAACTGCTCTTGATCTGGTACCCACACTCTTTCTTTCTTATTTATTTATTTATTTATTTATTTATTTATTTATTTATTTAATAAATTTTTATACCGCCCTTCTCCTGAAGGACTCAGGGCAGTGTACAGCCATATTAAAACAACATATACCCACAAAATTTAAAAAACAGTTTAAATTATATTAAAAATTTGGCCCTTATATTAAAAACTACTAACACCCCATTAAAATTCATTTTCTAGGCCAGCCCGGCCTATTGGAACAAAAGAGTCTTAAGGGCACGGCGAAAGGTACGTAGGTCGGGGATCATGCGAATCTCCAGGGGCAGTTCATTCCAGAGGGCAGGTGCCCCCACAGAGAAAGCTTTCCCCCTGGGTGTTGCCAGTCAACATTGTTTGGCTGACAGCACCCTGACGAGTCCCTCTCAGTTTGAGCGTATTGGCCGGTAGGAGGCTATCGGTGGCAGAAGGCGGTCTCGTACATACCCAGGTCCTAAGCCATGGAGTGCTTTAAAGGTGGTAACCAACACCTTAAATCGCACCCGGAAGACCACCAGGAGCCAGTGCTGCTAGTGCAGGAGAGGTGTCACATGGGTGTGATGGGTCACCCCCATAATCACCTGCACAGCCGCATTCTGGACCAGTTGGAGTCTCTGAGTGCTCTTCAAGGGGAGCCACATGTAGAGAGCATTACAGTAGTCTAGACCGGATGTAGTCCAGACAGTAGTCCTAGCCATCAGAAAAGCACCTAAGACCTGGCTTTTACCCCAAGCACATGGACATAGTGAGATTAATGAGGAATTTAGTGATAGACTGGATGTGAAAGTTTAACTTTGGTGCCAGATTTTAAGGTTTGTAAATTTAGTGTGTGTATATATGTATGTATGCATCTCTCTCTCTCTCTCTCTCTCTCTCTCTCTCTCTCTCTCTCTCTCTCTCTCTCTCTCTCTCTCTCTCTCTCTCTCTCTCTCATGGTATATTGATGCTGTTTTAACTGTTGGTTGGAAGAAGTCTAGAATTCAATAAGAGATGGGCAACTAAATGTTTTAAATAAAATAAATAAATTTAAATAAATAATGAATGTAAGTTAATATGTAGTTTGGAAGTGAAGCAGGCAAACATGGTCAGTGGTTATATTTGTGATGAGGGAGGGCAGTTCCAGGCAATATCAGTCATTCTTGCCTTCCAAATATAGTGACTGGCCCAATCTGGTGAAAGGACAACAAGGCTGTACAAATCCTAAAATAATTAAAAATACAATCTCTTTTGGTATAGATATAATTATAAAAGAATGTCATACATTCTGCTCTGAAAGAAGAGAAACTGAACAATTCATTCCAAATTATGAAATGAGCCAACACAACCAAATGGATTAACACAACCAACTCTGGATTAATATATATTGAGTTCTTAACTAAACATTTTAGACTCCTCTTTTGTTTGTTTTAATGAAAAAGTAAGAAATTGATTAACACTTCTATTGAAAGAAATGTTACACATGTACAAAACTTGAATTAAGTTACTAGGCATTTTAATTTGGTTTTGGATATATACTTTTTTTCAGCTACATTGATTTTTACCAAAACCTTTTTCAGATTATTAATCTGAAATCAGTGTTACAAAATCCCTTGCATCATTTCTCTTCTTTCTCCCTCTCTCTGTTCCATGGATATATTTGCAAAGTATGTCTGTGAGAGAAGGCTAAACTCTGTGAAATCTTTTTTTTATACAGTATATCGGAAATGGTTCTTGCTTTAGATTCTTGACAACCTACAAATGATTGATACCTGTCACTCTTTCATCTTCTTCTAAGATATACTATCTAAATACTATTTTTTGCCATGATTCATATAACTGATGTCTATCTATAATGCTAAAGGAAATACAACCCCACCTCTCATCTTAATTTTAACATTTACATAAACATTACACATTCCTGGTTGTTACCTGCCTTACTATTTAAATAGGTATAGAGAATCAGTCTCCCATCTTTCTCTTTTTCCTTTCTTTTCTATGGGCTTCCTTTCTTTGTTCATCTCTGGATAGCACAAAACCAATTCAAAATGAGAGCAGAGTAAAATATGCTCATTCAGATTGGTTATCATAGTGAGAAAGATGTATGTGGCATGCTTCAAATTCTTTGCCACAGTTGGATTTCCCTTTTCCAAAACAAGATGAAATACTACTTTGTTCAAAGACCAAAACTGAGATATCATCCCCACTTCATTTTGGCTCACGCTAATCATAATCCCCATTTTATTTATTGATTTAGTTTCTTGCCTTTTAGCCCCAAAAGCTCCATTATAGTTGAGACTGATAAAAGATAGTAGTACCTTGCCTAAAGCCACCCAGCAGTTTATTCATGGCTGAGCTAAGTTTTGAAATGTAGATTTCTAGTTCAGAGCTTCTGCTATTAGCCCTAAGCATTACTAGCCCAATTTACGATCCAGACATTTCAACAGTGATAGACATTATTTCAGCTATATTGGAACAGGAAATATAGTACATTCCCCACCCCCACAAACATTGAACTCAAATGTGAATGTTCAAAATATGATTAAAATGGGACACACTGTTAATATGAAACTTATTTATGTCACATTTCTTTTTGTATAGGCTCAGAAACTAGGCAGCTTCTAATTAATCCTGGTATGGGAGACCAACAATGAATGTAAGAACTTACCAGTAACAAAGAACTTTCTCACTATATCAAGAAAGCGGCCAAAGACAAAGAAGTTTTGATCCTGGGTGATTTCCAATTAGAAACTGGTAAATGTGAGCTTATATTAAGACATCATCAGAGTTTCAAAGACATGTTATTATTCTATAAAGATTAATGAAAAACTAGAAGAAATAAGAAAATATAAAACCTTTCAAATAAATTGAACAGATGTGGAAAAAGCCACACGCTGTGGTGCCAATAGTGGTCAGTGTGTGGTGCTATACAAAAAAGTTATGGAAACTCTTGGATATAGCATGAATGGGTAGACTCTCATGTCAGCAATTAGAAAAGGTTGCATTACTTGGAAAAACACGTATATACTCCGTTTACCTATTCTAGATCCTCTGGAAGATCTAATAATCAAAAGTAACAAAATTATCAAAAGTCTACCCTGTTTTCTCCAAAATAGGACATGCCCTAATGGGCTTTTGAGTGCATGGCAATAAGGCCAAGCACTTATTTCAGGGTTCAAAAAAATATAAGACAGGGTCTTATTTTGGGAGAAACATGGTAATAATCAAAAGTCATCTGGTAAACTGTATGTAAATATCAATAATATAATACAATAATAATACAATAATACACGGATTCAGAAAGTTTCTTCCAAGTAAAAATTTACCCAATTTCAATTTTGAAATTACCCAATAATAATACCAAGGAAAATCCACCCCCAGCCCATGATTACATATCTTAGGCATGCTCCTAAAAACAATAGTACAATACAATACCAGAATTATCTCTACAGTAGCCTAATCCATTAATCTTTGAGTCAAAGCTGCTGATGTACCCAAAATTACAGATTGTAATGGTATGAGTGAATAACCTTGGAATAACCTGAACAAAGAGGTGCTGCCTAGGAAATAATGAGATGACCACATGCCACAGCTGCATAGTGGGAAAAGGAAGAGGCTCAACAGGGACACCCCATAAGTTTTTGGATCCAAAAAAGATGACAGTAGAAGAATTGTATTTTCAGCAATATTATGCTATATAACTTTACAGTAAAGTAGAATTAACTCATTTGGTCCTCTTTGTCTGTGGTAAATCTAATAAATCTGACCCAGATACATGCATACTCAATCCAATCCCAGCTACAGATACCAGGACTATTCATTCCTGCTCAACTAAATAAGGCTTAAAATCTTATTACACATACTCACCTGACACTGTAGTAATTTGCTTCATAAGTAACAATATTTTTTGTTGCATCTGAAACCTCCAAAATTAACCACACTCCGGGTAATCTCTTCTAAGAAGCCACAAATATTTCACATCTGCCACTAATGAATGATGTTGCTATTAAAGGTTACTCCAGTCAGGAAACAGGATCATAACAATCCCCACCTGACTGTTGGCAAGCCATAATAAAATTAAAATCTAACTTTTCTGATAGACTCTTCTTCACACATTCACAGCTGCACCCTCTACTTCAGGAAAATATTTCCACAACTATTCTCTGACTTACACTCAAAATTTCTCTTAAACATGCAGGCTTTTAAAAAGTTCAGAAAAGTAACTAATTGCAGTTTGAATACTTTCAATTTGTAGTGAAAGAGAACAGGAAGGGGAGTTGAGGAATAGTTGCTGTTACAAGATCCACAGCATTCATATTAGAACTGCCTCACTGAAGACCTAATAATTAATTGTTAAATAGTTTATTTCATATTTTAAGAAGAAAAAAGGCAAAGAAACAGCTGATTGATGGGTGGTAGCTCATAGGTTAGCTCAGCAAGTTCCTCATTGGCACACCAAATACAACCATAGGTAGGGTGTGGGGGAGCCAGAACACTTGGGTACTTCTTTTTCTTGTGCCATATCCATCATCGGATGTTGGCAATCATGTTGGTGATCCTATTTTTATCAACAGCCGCACCAAAAGTGTTGTTGAGTTTTGTCCAAACCAGTCCCTTAAATTTTGAAGACATCATGTTCTTCTTCTGCCTGGACCTCATTTACCTTCAATCTTTCCTTGGAGGATTAAGTGAAGTATGCTGTATTTTTCTGGGTGTCACATCACATGTCCAAAATATTCTAACTTTCGCTTTTTATGATTTTAATTATTTCTCTTGGCTTCCCCAGGCAGCTTATCACCTCCTCATTTCTGATTTTGTCAACCAACTTATACATAACAGCTACCTGTAAATCCACATTTCAAATGCTTCTAGTCTCTTCAAGTGGCTTTTTGTCAGAGATCAACTCTCCATTCTGTAGAGCAGGATAGAAAAGATGTAGCCTTATTTTCAATCTTAGACTTATGTCATGACTGCAGAAGACCTTTTTCATTTTGAAGAATGTTGTTTGAGCTTTCTCTATCCTGGTTTTTAATTCAGTGGTCATGTTCCAGCTTTCATGTAAAGCTGGGTACTTGGGTATGAAGAAAGTTAGCACCCACCCCTCTTAGAAGAATGAAATATTATAGGAAATATTAAAAGGCAGAATATTATATTTCCCCAGATGAGAAAAGGAGAAACATGTTTTTAAAGATGAAGATGGCTTCCAGGCCTGACAGCAGCTCTCTGCAGCTCCCTGCCCCCTACTTCAGCTCCAGAGTGATGAGATTAAGACATGGCCCTCAAGACATGATAGAATTAGCCCTCTACCCATCTAACAGCAAGGGTTCACTGCATTACGAAATCACCTAGGGACATTACATCATTACATAACCAGACTTATCTCAGACAAACTCCTAGGATTTGCACATGATCCCTACAGCAACCAATGGGATACCTGCAGAGATGACTTTCCCTCAGGGAGCAGAGACCAATGGCACCCTCCCCCACCTCTGAGCATGCAGATTCAGCCTGTGAAGGCATAGTCAGTCCTGACCAAACACAGAGCAACCCAGAAGGGCTGACTCAAACTATAACAGATAGGATTAATGAGAAACAAACCTGGCCGACCACAAGGTCATGGATAAGACAGCAAATTGTGATGGTTGACAGGCTAACATCATCCCTGACAGATAAGCAGGCTAGGAGAGAGAAAACAGTAGGAATTAAGCCTCCATCAACCAGCATGACAACAGCAAAAACAACACAGCTAATTACAAGTGGGAGATGGCTGGAAGGGCCTGTTACAGGGGCAATGGCCAAATTGATTAATGGCATATAAAGGCAGAGATCTCTGTAATGGCAGTTTAATACTCTGACGATGTCAGTAGATGGCTGACGAAAGCTTAGTAGAATAAAATTTTAATTATTTTAGTTCCAGAGCTCGCAGAATGTCTCTTTCTTTACAAATATACCTGGAACTCATATTTTTAGAATAGTTTGATACACACACACACACACACACACACACACACACACCTTCCATGTGCTCAATTGCCCAGGACCTCAAACCATATGGTCCTGTCCACCATTAAACCATCCTTCCAAGCAGTATCCATGTTTCCAGTGTCTTTCTCCCCACTTAGAACTGAACCCAGGTGGCCAGTTCTTCCAACAGGTATTACTTCGGAATTTTTCTGAGACAGGGGAGAACCATTTTGGGGTGTGTTGTGTATAAAGGGGATCTTTTTTTCAAACAATTAAAATAATTTTAATACTTTGTCACAAACAGTAGAAAACAGCACTTGCAATATTATTCAGTTTGTAACTATTGTGATCAGAGGAAATTCATTCAAAAAAGGAAGTTGAGTCTCCTTACTCCTGCTAAGGAGACTGAGCAGCCATGCAAGCACTCTCCATTCAGAAATACATTGCTTTTAGTTATATTTGTCATAGAAAGGTGAGTACTTAATTAGTAAGATGTAGTTTTTTGGGGGGAAGTTATTAATTTCAGTCCTACTTCATATGATTATAAAGTTAGTACTGGCCCTCCTGTTTCCTTGTTGTTGTTTTTTTACTAAATTCATGTTGTCTTCCTACCAATTTCATTACAAGAGTGGGTATGCGGTTTACAGCCTTTTCAAACTGTTAGTTATTTTCTGACTTGCTCCTTTTCCAGTGAAGATTATGGAAATGTATAGTGGATAATCTATTATTGAATTCTTTATGGAAACAACATTTCTCCTCTCAGCGTTTTGGTGAGCCCAAATTATACACCATAGACAATCAGAGATAATTAGCTGACCTTATGCTGACACATGAAGTATATCTAATATAACCTACTGAATATTATTTCATGTGTTCACCTGCAGCTCAAAGGCAAACGTGAATGGGATACTAAGCTAGTTTAAAAGAAGCAGGTTAAACACCTTTCCACATTTCTTTAGCCTTCGTGCAATATTGTCTGTCGTCTTTCACTAGCTTATAGATTCTTTCCCAATTAGTCAGAAATAAGATTGCAGGCTTCAATCAGGCTCAGCAAATCACCTGAGATTTGCACATTCAGTGGTCTATAGCCTAGCCAATTTAATATTTAACATATGGCACTTCATTGAGTTAGTTCCTATGGCATTCAGTTGCCTTAAAAAGCAGATGTAAAAGTTTCAGCACATATCAGTACTTGTATATATAATATAAAACACAATTTTCCAACTACAATAATTTATTTGCTCGTTTCAGACATCTGCTTATTTCTCACTTCAAATAAAAACAAGGCAGTCACTAAATCCTAAGATTATAAACACAGTACAAAGTGAATTATTTCTCCTGATCAAAAACCTTCTACTTCTGGAAAGGAAAAAAAAAATCAGAACACATGAATACGTATTTTTATGTATTATCTTTTCCATATCATCTGAATCCAATCAGTGAGTGACACAGAGAAGAGACAGAGAAGAAAAATACTTAAGACTTGACAGAAAATAAACATTTACAGTATGTTCAATAAATGAATCTTCCAAACATGGTTGATACTGATGATATAATGATATTTGTAAAATGAAGAAAGTAAAATGAAATATATAATTGCTTTTATTTCCTTAGAAATTAATGCCACTCTGCAGCAATTACATTTAACTCTACTAGATGATAACTATCTTAATTTTCAACCTACTTTTAATGTTTTCTTCCATAAGATAGCTCTTGTTCCAAACAATGAAACACTATTCTCTGTGAGATGTCCATACTTTATTTTTTTGTTTAGCTATGTTTAGTTTTGTTTTCCTTTTCCCAGTTTGTTGTAGGTTGTAGTTTTGATTTTGGTTGTCAGCATTTTTGTGTGTTCTGTAGTCATGGTTTGGGTTCATATTATTTCTCTGTATTAATTATTCCTTGTAATGAGTGTTCAGCATGGTTTGGTTATTCTTGAAAGACCATGTCATTGACACAAACAAGCTTTCCTGAACTTTAGTGTCTTTCACATAATGCTGGACAGCATGGCTAAAGTTGAAAAATGTTAATATAAATTACTTAACTATAAATAGAAGGAATGCTATCAAGAAGAATAGGAAGGTTAGGAAGATTTTCCCCTAAAGGATTGCATTACAAAATTAATCCTATTTGTAATGGCATAATATAGACAGTGACAGATGATCTCATAATTTAAGAATGTAGATCTTGCTCACAACAACAGTAATACCCCATGTATTTGATTAGCCTTTAGCAAGCCAGTCACATAATGCATAGTTCTTTTTACTGTTTTTAAGAACTGAGAATGGGAAAGCTGTGCAAGTCACTTGAGCCAAATCCCTGATATGACATGGTGAGAAAGAATTCATTCACTAACACAGATGCTGTACTGTCAAGTTTTCATCATGATCTTAATGTGATTGAATGGTTACCAAGTCATGTCAAATTAAGAATAGTCCTTGCCTTCAATAGGATGATGTTTCTTCTAATGGTTCTAAGAAGAATGAACTACTTAAAGTGGCTTCATATTAGAACCTTTCTAGTTTTCTGCTTTGTTTGAAGCTAGAAGAAGAAAAAAAGTATTTAGAAAGAATTCCTGAGATAAGCATAGGCTAGTCAACTACACACTAACAACAGTTTAGATCTGCATAACTCTAATATTAAACCAAGGTGCTGGTGTTTGCTAAATGCCCTAATATGTACACTAGAAATTAAGAAATTACACTATTGAGCAGGTTAACTTGCTTAAGTTTCCTGGTATGATGGCTCCTGACAGTTTGGCCATTCAACATTTCAATTCCATTAGCATTTGTCTTTTTACCCTGATTTATTGCTACTATATCACATTTCTCTAGGCCAAATTCTACTGTTATTTCTATGTTAAAATACAGTTTTCTGATAGAAGAGAATATTTGTAGCTCAGGGTTGAACCATGACGTCTTTGGTGCTCTCTGAGTTGGGTGGTTTTCTTGCGGATATTTCATTACCAAATTAGGTAACATCATCAGCATATCAGTGTTTGTCAATGACTGGATTTTGATTTTCCATAAAGTTTGAGATTATCCATATTATGGTTCGTCACACACCCAGATGTTCAGACTGAATTTGACATTTTTATTCATCAATCAAGTCCTTCCCAAGCACCTGGGATAGGCTGATGTGGATGTTATTCTGGTGTTACCAAATAAAAATATTGGCGAATTGGCTCAATTATAGAACACATGCTTTATATTTAGAAAACATTTGGTTCAGTTATTTGTATCTTCATATAAAGTTAGAATAAAACTTAGCTAAAATGTCAGAAATCCAATTGATATGAGGCAGCTTTCTATAGTCATATGTAGGAAATTTCTTTAATATAAGTGAATAATATAATGAATATATTTTATAATAAATTGGAATCTTTAGGAGCACTGGTAGTGTGGAGAAAGCCAAAACAGATTACAAAATCATTATGCACATTGAATCATTTATGTACTTGTGTGTGTTTGTGGAACACAATTGCAAAATTGTTAAAACACAATTACAATAGGATAGAATTTGAGCTGTGATGTCAAGAAACATATTGTACCATTTTGACATCTTCGTGGTTAAAACAAATGCCTATAGGTTGTTTCCCAATACAATTACATCAGTTCAAGCAAGGATAATTTAGTATAAAAGAAAACTCATGATTGGAATAGATATGAAGCTAAGATGATATAACTATACATAGGATCCAATTACAATATGTAGTCCAAAATCCAAAGATTTATTGCAAACTTTCAAATAGTAACATAGCTGGATTGAGAAACACTTTGTCATTTTGAGAAAATTACCATAAATGTTCAGCAATTTATGAACACTTCAATGAAGCTGATGACTAATAAGGAAAAATTAGGAGAAGTTCAAAATCAAACGTGGAATTCTCCAAAGTGATTCATTATCAATTTTACTTTTTATACTCTGAAGGATCCCAATGACAACAATTTTGATCAAGGTAAACTGTAGGCATGAATGGGTGTAAAAGAATTAACGATTTCACATTATTTTATATGTATGATTTAAAATTATTTGTAAAAATGAACTGGATTTCCTGCTGAAAAACTCAAAAAAATTGAGCGAAGATATTGGAATGCAACAAAAGATGCAAAAGTGTTGAAGATGCTGCAATACAACTAGGCAATGAAAATTTGATAAAGACAGTCAAACCTAGAAGAAAGATACAAATATTTGGAAGGTGTGGAAGATTCCAATTTATTACAGAATGTAGTTAAAGAAACTACTTCTACCAAATACATTAAATGAGTATGAAAAAATTTAGAAACCAAAGTTAAATGGTGGAAATTAATTAATCTTACCTGGCCAGCCCCAGTCATTCTATATACAGCAAAAAATAGTTCATTAGACCCAGATGGAAGTTGATAACTTTGATCAGAAAAAAAAGAAAAGTAATGACATGCTCCACATTTGATTGGCTGGGTTTGCCAAACACTGAAGGGAGAAGTAACTCCTACAGGTGAAACAACTGTGGAGGAAGAAAAGTATGGTTTGAATTTCTACATTAAAAAAAGCAAAGAAGCCTTTTAAAGGAAGTTCATCAAGGAAAATGTTTGAAAACAAAACAAAACAAAAAAGAATAAGTATGAGAGAAACATCAAAAAGAAAATATCAGTTAGCAAAATAAATTTTGTTTTAAATTTAAATAAATTTGCTAACTGGGAGAATAAACTAATACCTAGTCAATACTTGAAGGATGTAGGAGGAAAAGCTGATAAAAATCCCACATGGAGATTTTTAAATTTGTTAAAACCAAAACCAGGAGTATATTTTAGCTACTTAAGAACAAGCTTTGCCAACTAATTGCATGCAAGTGAAAAATCAACATGTACTGTTACCTTTCTTGTGAGCAAACGAGTTGATCATCTGATCAGTGGTACACCACAATTACAGAAATTGGTTACTAGCTGTAGTATGACTAAGTTGCTAAAATTATTTTGTTAGAGGCTTGGATTTAAATGAAGCAAGAACTACTATTTAATCTCTCCCTCTCCTTGTCTCTGTCATGGTAAATTTAGTAACCCCAATCTCTAATGTTGCCCAGTTGGTAAGTATTTTATAACCCTAACCCTAACCCTCACCCTCATCCTGTCAAGGACCTAGGAATAATAATCTCAAACGATCTAAATCCCATAGCTTACTGTAACAGCATTGCCAAAAAGGCATTAAGAATTGTTAACCTGACTTTGTGAAGCTTCTTCTCCAGTAACACTATATTGCTAACTAGGGCATACAAAATCTTTGCCAGACCAATTCTTGAATACAGTTTGTCTGCCTGGAGTCCACACTGTATATCGGAGTTTAATACGATTGAGTGGGTTCAAAGGTACTTCACAGGAAAAGTACTCCACTCCTCTACTTGCAATAGAATCCCTTATGCCACTAGGTTTCAAATTTTGGGCTTGGACAATCTTGAACTGCGCCACTTGTGGTCTGATCTAAACAGTACACAAAATTGTCTGCTACAATGTCTTACCTGTCAATGACTTCTTCAGCTTCAACCTCAATAATACATGGGCAAACAATTGATACAAACTAAAGGTAAACCACTTCAAACTCGATTGCAGAAAATATGACTTCAGAAACTGAGTGGTCAACACCTGGAATGCTCTACCCAATTCCGTTGTTGCATCCTCAAACCCTCACAGCTTCAACCTTAAACTGTCTACCGTGGACCTCATCCCATTCCTAAGATGTCCATAAAGGGGGCGTGCATAAGCTCAGCAGTGTGCCTACTGTCCCTGTCCTACTGTCCCCATTTATTTGTATTCATTCCTTTGTTCATGTTTATGTTCATACTTATACTTGCTTCTTTAGCATCTATTTTTATCTTAAATCCATTTTATTTTATTTTACAGAAACAAGAGTTGCCAGACTAAAACTCTGCATAATCATTTGATTAATTCATCATGTTCCCTTAATGTTTGTGCTACTGATCTTCAAATTTCTTGAGTTTGATGGCATCTTATATATTCATTAGTTCTTTATTTGAAGGTTTTATATTTTTCTTACTACCTTTTACTTAACAAAAATGCTTACCTCAGCTCATTTAAATCTTCTTGAATAGAAATTACACGAAAGTTACTTTTATAATTATGCCCCTTGGACTTTAAGTAGACAAGCAAAATGATTTCTAGATTACTTTAATGAGCACAATTAAGGGTAATTGAAGGAAATAGATGAGAAAATCTGAGACATCAGTTGTGTATGCTTCATGAGTTTTAAATATCTTTAAATGGACAGAAGGATTATAACCACTCTGTCTTTCAGGCTTTTTTTCCCCAAGTAAGTATACTTCTAAATATATTATTAGCAACTATTTTTATGAATTTCATGAAGCATCTTAAAATCTATATGCATTTTCTGCAGTTATTGATTATAATCTGTAATGATGTAAAACAATATGATGTGATTACTTATTTTTAAAAAAGCAATAAGGTATATTATTTGTTAATAAATTCCAATTTATTAAACAATAAAAACTGCTTAGAATAAATAATTCTGCTGTAATACTTGTATAATTCCAGCTAGCATTTTTTTTTTAAAAAATCACTAAGTTGGGATAAGATAAATTCTTTTATATTTTGTCTTAGAAATTAAAAAAAGACTGGGTTTCAAGGTGTTTTTTAAAAAAATAAAAATGAAAAAAGGATGGACTTCAGAAGATACATGAAACCTCAAGAGGTAAAAAGACAAGTAGAATAATGGAAGAGAGGCAGGCTGTCAAGTATCCAGCTGTGAGAAATCTTCCATCTAGACATATATTTAACTGTGTTTTTTTCCCCACTACTCTGTACTCCTATTCTAACTCATCTAATCTAAATACTGGCAGAGATGTTTTATTTATTTATTTGACTTGTATGTCATTCATGAAGAGACTACTATGGGCAGTTTAAAAACATTAAAAGGCAATAAACCATTGCACTATAAATAATAATAATTTACAATTAAAAGATAGGGAAGAGGGGGCAAGTTACACATGGGGAGAGGTGGAGTTTTTCTCTTAATCCAACAGTAACTTCCATAATGTTGCATGCCCTTTAGGCCCCAGGCTATCTGGCAGAGCCAGGCCTTCAGGGTCTTTCAGAAAATCAGAAAGATGGGTGTGAATCAGGGATGGGTTCTAAAATTTTTTACTACCAGTTCTGTGGTCGTGGCTTATTTTGTGGGTGTGGCTTGATGGTCATGTGACAATTATTTAGGATTTAGCAGAGGTACTGGTCTACCAGACTTTTAACTCCTTTCAGAGCTGTACCTATCTACCCATTTATTTTTTGCAGGTATTGGTCTACCCATTTATTTTTGCAGGCACTGATCTACTCATGTATTTTTGCAGGCACTGGTCTATTCATTTGTTTTTAACACTGATCAGCTGTAGGGCGGCCCTTTGAAGCCCCACGGCAAGAGTTTAAACTGTTTTTTTTTCCCTCTAGCTATCAGCTGGGACTCAGAAGGCAGCAATAGATTGGGGGTAGGGCCAAATAAAAGGTAACACAGGGGTGGGGAGGTGCGGGGGTACAGAACCGGTTCGGTGATGTCATATCGTCACCACTACAGGTTCGGGAGAACCGGGCCAAACTGGGTGGAACCCACCACTGGTGTGAATGTCACCTGCGGGGGGGGGGCACAACAGTGACAACACTCTTAATTATATGTAACACTGAAAATAAAATCATCAGGGAAAGACCCATGTAGAGTACATTGTAATAATCCCAAATGACAGTTTACCAAAGCATGAATAACGTCAAGCAAATTTCCCAATCTAAGAAAGTTGTAACTGGTATACAAGATATTCTATGAAAATCCTCTTAGCCACCGCTTCCATCTGCTCTTCAAGTAAGACCTATGTGTCCAGGATAAAATTACAAATTACAAACCAGTTCTTCAAAGGTCAACACAACCTCATCCAGAAGCCAAGATGGTATATCTTGTAAATCAGAGGGCTTCTGCACCCAAAACTCTACTGTTTTACTAGGATAGATTTTAATTCTGACCATTCTGGAGATATTTCTGCCATAACACTGATAGAACATTCTTTGGGAACATTCTTTCTCCAGAGAAGGGACGTTGATCCTACCTGATACGCCCCTTCTCGTTGAGTGGAGACAGCAGCCAGACGTGGGTTGTGCTCATTGGTCAGAGGTTGGACTGAGCCTGAAATTCTTCTTAAATTCCGCCCCTGTTGCTAGGGCTCCCAGCTTTTGTCGAAGGAGAATACAGACTCGGTGTGTGAAAAGAAAAACAGTAAACAACCATGTGATAATACCATGACATGAATGACCAGACTGACAAATTAGGGTGGGGTTGGCTGCTGTCTCCACTCAACGAGAAGGGGCGTATCAGGTAGGACCAACGCCCCTTCTCCCTTGAGGGTGGAGACAGCAGCCAGACGTGGGACACACCAAAGATCACTGTCCCATTTCACGGGCAGGAACAGTCTGGGCCGAAGACCGTCCCGAACTTCAACACCGTGCAACACTCTCCTCCCAAAGTCAGCCTCCGCAGAGGTGAACTTATCTAGTTTATAGTGTCTAATAAAGGGGGAAGGAGATGTCTAAGTCGCCACCCTGCAGATCTCGCCCAAAGAAGCCTTTGAAGCCCAAGCCGCCATGGTCGCAGCACTTCTGGTAGAATGAGCTGTGATAGTAGAAGGAGGAGGCAACGACCGAAGTTTGTATGCAGTTGTAATCGTTGTTCTGATCCAACGCCCCACTGTGGAAGAAGTCACTCTTTGTCCTAAGGAAGAAGGTAGAAAGGAAACAAACAGTGATTCTGTTCGCCGAATAGTAGCAGTCTTCTGGATGTAGAGTTTAAGCACCCGGCGGACATCCAGGGTGTGTAACTGGCTCTCCAATGAGTTGGAAGGACAGGGATAGAAATCTGGTAGAACCAGTTCCTGTAAACGATGAAAGGGAGAGTTAATCTTAGTCACAAATGTAGGCTCCAATCTGAGGACCACCCAATCCCCATGAAACACACATAAATCATCTCTAATGGATAGTGCTGCTACTTCAGAAATTCTGCGCGCCGAAGTGATCGCTACCAAAAAGGCCACTTTGCCGGACAACAGATGTAAGCTGACAGAAGCAAGAGGTTCGTACGGTGATCCCATAAGGGAATCCAGCACCAGGGCGTGATCCCAGGAGGGATATTGATGTAGTACAGGTGGACAGAGGTTAGTCGCTCCTCGGACAAACCGTCGGATCAGCGGCTGCTGAGACAACGAATGAACAGAATTATACGTCAGGATAGAAGAAATAGCCGCCACGTGCCAAGTGTTTGGAGACAGCCGTTTGTCCAAACCAGACTGTAGAAAGCAGAGAACCTGTACAATGGAAGCCTGAAGAGGGGAAAGTCCCTGAGCTGCACACCAAGAGGAGAAGGATCGCCAAGTAGCGGAATAAATCCATTCTGTAGATGACCGCCGGGATGCCTGGATGGTATGAATTATGTCAGAAGGGATGTGGTTCCGCTGTAGAGTTTCCCACTCAACCACCAGGCGGTCATCTGAAGCCACTGAAGTTCCGGATGTAGAATCGCCCCTTGGCTGAGGCAATCTGGGGTATATGGAATCCTCCAAGAAGGGGACACTGAGAGATGCATGAGGTCCGCAAACCACGACCTCCTTGGCCAATGTGGCGCCACCAGAATGATCTCTGCCTGTTCCAGCAATAGTTTCCGAATTACCCTCGGAATGAGGGGAAATGGCGGAAAGGCGTACAGTAGGCCCTGTGGCCAAGGGGAGCGCAGGGCATCCACTGCTTCTGCCTGATTGGAAGGAAAACAGGAAAAGAAGCGAGGTAACTTGTTGTTCTGATGGGAGGCAAACAGATCTACCTGCAGACTCCCGAAACGTGCAGTTATTCTCTGGAAAAGGAGAGGATGGAGGCTCCACTCTCCATGGTCTATCTGTTGGCGGCTCAGCCAGTCTGCTGTCATGTTCGAGTAGCCCGAGATATGGTCCGCCTTTAAGGAGGCCAGATGCCTCTCTGCCCAAAGGCCTAGTCGTTTCGCTTCCCGTATCAGCAAAAGGGACCTGGTGCCGCCTTGGCGATTGACGTGCGCCTTGGCAGAGATGTTGTTGGTGAGAATCAACACGTGCTGGCCGGAAATCAGAAGTTGGAATGCTCGAAGCGCCAGATAAATAGCTCACAGCTCCAGCCAATTGATGCTGTGTGTAGCTTCCACGTTGGACCAAGTACCCTGAGCGACACGACTCCCACAGTGAGCTCCCCAGCCGAATTTGCTGGCGTCGGTGGTCACCGTTACCCACTGTGGGTCCAGGAACAGACAGCCCTTGGAGAGCGTTAGAGAGCGCCACCAGTGAAGGGATGAGAGCACCTCCTTTGGAACTGCCACCTTGGTGAGAGAGGATCCCTTGTCCGTTTTCTGTAAAGACAAGAGAAACCATTGGAGGTCTCTAAGGTGTAACCTGGCCCAGGGAACAATAGAGATGGCCGAGACCATCTTGCCTAGGAGTTTGGAAAGAAATAAAGGGGAAGCCCTCTTATCTCTCAGGTGTTTAGCTACCATGGATCTCAACCCGGCCTGTCGATCCAGTGAGAGAAAAACTCTACCTTGCGCCGAATCAATAATAGCCCCCAAATGAAGGATTCTAGGTGAGGGTTCCAGGTGGCTTTTCTCTACATTAACAGAGAAGCCGTGCGACACTAGCATCTGAATAGTAAGACGGAGATCAGACATAGTCTGCTGATGGGAAGATGACATAAGGAGGATGTCATCCAGGTAGCACTGGAGACGAACGGCTTGAAGCCGGAGATGAGCCGCCAGGGCCGCCAAAATTTTAGTGAAGCTACAGGGAGCAGAAGAAAGGCCGAAGGGTAAGGCCTTGTACTGGTAGTGAACCCCAGCATAACAAAAATGGAGGAACTTCCTATGGGAAGGGTGAATGGGGATATGGAGATAGGCCTCCGTAAGATCTATTGAGCAGAGGAGATCGTCCCTCCGTACGCCGTCCAGGATTGAACGCAAGGATTGCATTTTGAACCTTCTATAGACTACAAACTGGTTCAAACGTTTAAGGTCCAGAATAGGTCTCCACCCACCCGATGACTTAGGGACTAAGAAGACCCGAGAGTAAAACCCCTGTTCCGCCTGGTCGCAAGGCACACGTTGAATAGCCTTGATGGCTAGCAGATGGTTGATAGCCGCCTCCATGAGGGATCTACATTCGGCTATCTGGGACAGAGGACAGCGAATAAAAGACAAAGGGGGGGGGGGGTGGAAACAAATTCAATGGCCAGTCCCAATAAAATGGAGGCCCGGACCCAGCAATCCGAAGTAGTACTCTCCCAAGTTTTGGCGAAGAGGCCCAATCGTCCTCCAATGGGAGGACTGCAGGTACTACTAACGATGGCGATAGATGGAACGATCCCGTCCCCCTCGAAAGGGCCGCCGGGAACCGAAAGCCTTCCCCCTGGAAGGTCTGTCCTGGAAATTCCTCTGTCTAGGGCCTAGATACTATGTATGGAAGTTACCCGTGGAACAGGAGGGGCCCAAACCGCCCTCCGAAGATCGCATTGGGGGGCGAGGACCATAAGGAGAGAAACAGGGTTCCCCTCTAGGAAAAACTGCAGGTAAGATCTTTCGTTTGTCCTTGGTTTTGACAAGAAACTTGTCCAAGGCATCACCAAACAGCTTCGTGCCCGAGAAAGGAACAGAGACTAGGCACCACTTGTGCCTGGCATCCGCCTGCCAATGATGAAGCCAGACCAAGTGGCGGGCAGCAATAGCGGAGGCCATGGACTTTGCTGAAAACCGCGTAGCGTTTAAAGTGGTATCAGCAGAAAATTGCACCGCAGCAGCAATCTTGTTGAGGTCTTGTTTCAACCTCGAGTCCTCTGAGGCCATCTTTTCTTGCAGCTGGTGAAGCCAGAGAAGCGTAGTTCGATTGAAGAAAGAGGCTGTGGCCGCCGATTTAATGGCCCATGCTGCCCCTAGATGGGCCCTCTGCAAGACCTGTTCAGCCCTGCGTTCTTCCAGCCTTAGACCTTCCTCCAGATCCCCTGGCAGAGATGAAGATGAGAGTAAAGCTGCCACAGGGGCGTCAACAGTAGCTGCAGATTCCCTGCAGCAGGGAATCAAGGTCCGGGGACACAATGAAATTCTTCTTGTCCGTGGACGATGGTACAGGGATTTAAGATGTCGCAGACCATTGCGTATGTATGACCTCTAAAAAGAGAGGAGGCGTCGGGATTGCTGTTATCGGTTTAGGTTGCTCAGCAAACAACGGGTTCAAGGAGCCTACCGCAGAAGTAGGCTCCTGAGGGTTAGAAGGGCCCAATTGGGCCGCATTCACCGCCTTGAACAATAGAGACTTAAATAGGGCCTGAGGAAACAGGCCTGTAAAGGCGGGTTGATCTGGAGGCAAACCCTCATCCTCCGATAAGTCTGGTTCTGGGACTTCTGCGTCAACCTGAATGGAGTGGTTGTTGACACAGGAGATTGCCGGAGAATCTGATCCCGCTAGCAAAATTGCATCCTCCTTATTAAAATCGTCTACAGGCTCCTCATAAGCAGAAGGGGTGGGCTGGGTAGAGAGAGGAGTATTTGCAGGAAAACCACGCTCTGCCAAGGATTGCTGCACAGCCACAGCAATCATGCGCTGAATTAATCTGTGTTTGGTTGCCAGCTGGTCCGACTTCCGTAGAGGTTCGGACCGGAACAGAAATCAGTGGAGCCTGAAGCCCCGAAGGTGTGGGAGCACAAGACTCCACAGGAGGAACCATGACTCTGGCCAAAGAAGAACCCCACATATCAGTGGATTCAGCAGATAACTGATAATCCTGAAGTGACACCTGATCAGAAGTAACAGAGGACACACGTCTAGGTTCACTAGAAGCAGCCCTGAGCCCCTTGGGTTGCGCCAGGTCTAGTCCAGAAGCTTCCCTATGTTGGTCCGTGACAGGCTTGTCCTGACCAATCCCATTAGTGGGAATCTTGGCGGAACGTTTAGAGCTTATAGCTAGGGTAACCACTTTATGTGCCTGTGCATGGTCCTCTTTGGTTGAGGCTACAGACTGCGCCTGCATTGTGGCCTTACGGCCATGTTTCGATTTGGCCAAGGATTTGGGCATAATGAGCCTTAATGTCAACTGTGAATACAGAAGTAGGTAGGACAATGCAACACTAGTTTCCCAGGTAGGAAATTGAATTAGGGAGACTGAGCTGCTTAAAGAGCAGTGGGTCCAACGCAGGTGAAGTCTTAAAGACTGGCAGCCCAAAGTCTATCAGAGAAATTGTGCTGGCTGACAAAATGGCCGCCAGAGGGAGAAAGGCACAGTAGGGCAGACTGGAGGCCCTCAGAGATAGCAAGCATCTTGGTGCCTCAAAATGGTGTGGGCGTGAAATTAGCTGGAAGTGTAAGGCTCCTCTATGCCTTGGAGGCTACAGCGCTCAACAATGGAGCTCAATTAGTGCCGAGCACCTCGCAAACAGCCCAGACTGACAGAGACACCCAGGGCGTGCAGTGCTTCGCCCAAGCGCCGGCGATAGCACCAAACAGCTGAAACCAATTATTGCCGGGCGCAGAATACACAGGCCAGCAAGTAGGAAGGAATTGGGGAAGCGCGAGGCTCCGCTGCTGTATCAGCAACTTGTGGCCAAGTAAGGGCTTCGTTAGCGTGGCAAGGTTCTCAATAATGGGCAGGGGCTGTCAAAGCCCTCTCTGCAATGCTCTGGCATGATCGAGGTTGCTAACAGCCGGAGAAAACACGGAGCCGACAAGCGGCTATTTTGAGCGAGCGCAAAGCTCTAATAATGACAGCAAGCGGCTCGAATACACAAGGTGATAAAATGGCCGTCAGACAGTTAATGGAGGGGGTGCAAGGCTCCTCTGTTCATTCTGTGACAAATGGCCTGACGGGATGGCCAAAGGCCAGGTAAAACCACCCCCCCACGGGAGCGCTAAGCTCCACTATATAGAATAAATTACTGACCGTACAAACGATGAATCTGGAGGGGATGAGTGAAAGCAAAGAGGGGACGAAAAAACCTCAGAAATCAAGGGAAGCCTCTGTGAAGCAGGGAGGAACAAATCCGAATCAGAAAGCATAGAATAGTCAAATCAGTCCAATAGTCAAACCTAAGAATCAAATAGGAAGAATAGCTCTATAAACCAAAGTAACTAGAGCCACAATCCACACAACTGTCCAGTCTGACGACTGAGCAAAAAGCTGGATGCCCTAGCAACAGGGGCGGAATTTAAGAAGAATTTCAGGCTCAATCCAACTTCTGACCAATGAGCACAACCCACGTCTGGCTGCTGTCTCCACCCTCAAGGGAGAAGGGGATGGAACCCATCCCTACTGGCTTGTAAGGTTCTTTAGGTCTAGTTTTGCACCCAGGCTTGGGGTCTCAAGTGTGTGAAGAAACCTGCATCATGGCTGTGTTGGCAGTTAATGATTGTGACACATTTTTAGCTGCTATGAATTTTTGTTGCTGTAATGATTTTTATTTTAATATTATTCACTGTCTAGAGTCACTGGTTGAGGTAAGCAACAAATATAAATTGATTAAAAATAAACAAATGAATAAATAAAAAAATATTATTATTTTGATTGAGTTCTATGATTACATGTAGGTAGCATATTAATATAAAACAACCAGTATAAAAAATAAAGTTTTTTACTTCTATTTCTGAACCTGCTTAAATACTTCATATTAATTACAGCTGTACAATTTACCTTAAAATAGAAAAATAGTGCCTAATATAGTCTATCAAAAATAGTAGCAATGTTGAAAAAAAAACACTCATTTTAATTGAAAATTTAAGTAAATATAATTCTTCCAAATTTCAACTTTATCTGCATTAGAAGTACAATACTACAACACAGTACTAAAAAGAGTCTATAAAATTTGAAATATATCTGAACTATAGATTTAACAGTTATGTTTTTATTTAAAAAGTAACTCATTGAAGACTCATTGAAATGATTATTGTGGGGAAGCATTTCAGCCCAATTTCCTAAGAAGAGAAGCATATAAAATTAGACATCTCACTGGAGGTAAAAATCACAAAATTTCTGCCTTACCTATTTTGATAATATCATGTTTATTGGAAAAAGTATGCTTGGAATGGTCAGCAGTAAAAGGAAGTGAATCAACAAACAAACAAACAAACAAACAAACAAAACAAACAAACAAAACAAACAAAACAAACAAACAAACCCTGGTATCTAGCTAGACATTATCAAATTCAACATCAGTGGAGCATAAAGCCATTGGAAAAATCCATACAAGATCAGAAAATGTGGAGAGAGATGCTCCATAGAATTGCCAAGAAACAGACACAATTGAACAGATAGCATCATCACCATTCATCACCTTTCACTTGTGTCTCTTTTTTTTCTCTCTATTCCTTAACAAAAATTTTGTATATTTGATAACATTTTCACAAGACTGAATTCTATGTTTCTCACAGAATAGACTCTAATCCATGGATGTTTATAAGACAATAATAGAAGAGCCTCGGTGATGCAGTGGACTAAGTGCTGTTAAGTGCTAGCACTTAGCTGCCAGCTGCCTGCAATTAGTGCGAGTTCAAATCTCACCAGGCTCAAGGTTGACTCAGCCTTCCATCCTTTCGAGGTGGGTAAATTGAAGACCCAGATTGTGGGGGCAATAGCTTTGTATAGAACAACACCGCTTGGCAGTGGGGGAAGCCCTAATAAGCAGGTATATACAGAAAAGTATGCAGGCTATTGCTATAATGCATTGTAAGCCGCCCTGAGTCTACGGAGAAGGGAGGCATATAAATTGGACACATTAATAAATAAATAAATGTTCATTTATTTATTTATTTATTTTTGCTTCCATGAGAGTCCTTTCTCTTTTTTAAAAAATTTTTCTTATTTATATTTTCTATGTATTCTATAACAATCTCAGAATAGGGTTGTAGTGTAACCAAACATTCTAGAAGTGTTGTACTACATTTATACTACATTTATTATTTATTAATAAAGTTCATGTCCATTTAACTCATGGTGAGTCTAGGAGGCTTGCAGAAATAAAATCCTACATGCAAAATTAAATAACTTGTCCCCAGTGACAACAATCAAACTGACCATTTGATAGCTTTGTATCATCTTGTGGTGAGCTGTGTAGGGTTTTAAAGGTGACAACCTAAATTGGATTGAGAAGCAAATCAGCAACTAATGAAGCTCCCACATGAGAGGTGACCATGTGAAAATCTAGGCTTGCAGAAAATCATGCTGTTGTCACATTTTATATATGAAAGTTTACTGTATGAAAATTGTGACTACTTGTGCTATGAAAGGAGAAGGATTTCATGTTGAAAGTTTAAGAAAATGTTTGAAGGAACCATGGTCCTTAAGGAAGGAATATATTTGAGAATCTAAGAAAGTCATAATCCTAGACCCAGTATCTGGGCATCAAGAAACACAGTGAAACCTCTTTGATATTGCAGCTCTGTCCACTGAAGATAAACTGGCTATTTTTTGTTATCCTCTGTTTCCATTCATTACACACTCTCAGAATATGGTTTATAAAGGTTTGAATTCAGTAGGAGAATAAAAAGTCCAAATCAGGCATTCTGATTTATATTTTTTGAAGACTTTGGATGAGTTTGAGGGACAGGTTTGCATTATTACACAATAAATGTATACATCTATCCATGCATTCATGTATAATCCTCACACCCTCAATCACTCTGTTTTTTTTTTTAAATGTAAGTTGTATGCATGCAAACTGAAGAAAATTTTTAAATATATTTCATATAAAATATAACATAAAATTCAATGTAGTAGGGAATTATGAGTGACCTAAAACATATAAATAACATATATTTAAATGGTAGATATTAATTAGTGGGGAGGGGGGGTTGTTCAAGACAAGGCAATCCTCCCTCACACAGATTTGAAAGCATTAATTACAAATGATTGAGTTCCATTGATCTAGAAGAGTTTTAGAAATTGTTTTTTCCCATCTCACATCATATGAATTCAATCAGAAGTGCTTGCATGTCAATGATGGACAGATATCAACAATGCATACTTTAAAAAAGTCTTAAAGTGTCACATAGTGTACAAACATAAATACACACAGAGAAAGAAACACATGTATTGAAGAGCATTGAAAAAGGACTAAATTAATTTCTTTGGGCCCGATAATAATATTGTTGTCCTTAACTGACTTTTCAAGATGAAGTATCCATCTACAACCTGTCAGTGCTGAATTTCATGTTCTCTCACAGCACCACAATTGACACAGCACCTGAACCAATCTATATTTGTTTCTATATCATATAAATAACTTCTGACATACAGTATCTAAGGCAGTGTTTCTCAACCTTGGAAGCTTGAAGATGGGTGGACTTCAACTCCCAGAATCCCCCAACCAGCGCTGCTGCCTGGGGGATTCTGGGAGTTGAAGTCCACCCACCTTCAAGCTACCAAGATTGAGAAGCACTGATCTAAGGAGATAGTAGATAGAACCGAGCCAAAAAATCCAGCCAAAAATTGTTCTCAGATTAGCAAGATAACATCCCTCAAGTTAGAGCTGTGGTGGCACCGTGGTTAGAATGCAGTACTACAGGCTACTTCTGCTGACTGACTGCTACCAGCAATCTGGCAGTTTGATTCTCACCGGCTCAAGGTTGACTCAGCCTTCCATCCTTCAGAGGTCAGTAAAATGAGGACCCAGATTTTTGGGGGTAACAATGCTGACTTTGTAAACTGCTTAGACAGGGTTGTAAAGTACTGTGAAGCAGTATATTAGTCTAAGTGCTATTGCTACTGCTAATTTAGGCCAGACTTGATGAGATGGAAAGCAAAATTGTTTCTAAAACATTTTTTCCCTACAATCTTCATTCTGAGATTATGAATTAGTCTGATCATGATTTTAAAAAATGATTTGTTCACATGTATAATAATTTCCAATAATTTTGGAAAACTGAAGCCAATTTTATGAATGCTGACTGGCCATATGATAAAGTTTTGGTAGCTGTTGTGAATTCAAAATCTTCAAAATAATTTAGGCAATATAATTCTGCCTTGAAAGCAATTTAATTTCAATATTAGCTAAAAGGACTTATTGCTGAATATGTGGAAATGCAGAATTTAAAACTAAAGAAGAGCGATTCATGGGTTTTACAGAAATATTAATTCAAGATGCATCTCAAGCTTCAACTACTTAGGGACATTTTACTTTCATATTATTTGCATATTATTTCTTAGTAAAATGTCTATTTAAATTTGATATTCAATGCTATTTACAAACCTCCAGATTAATAAAAAATTTGCAGGTTTGCTGCAGATGTACCCATATTACAGTTCTCCGTTCCACAATGGCATACAAATCAAACACATTAGGGACTGTTTTATCCAAAAATATACGTGTACAAAAATGTAATAGAAAGTTACTATAGAATATGTATTTAATAAAACTATACAGAAAATAAACACATTTTTGCAATGTTTAAATCATAGGTGGTTTCATTTTATTTTAATTATATCCTTTTTATTGAAGCAAAATGATGATACAGCAACAACATACTAGCAGTAGCAATTGCATTTAGATTTATATATCACTTCATAGTGTTTTACAGCACTCTCTAAGTGGTTGCAAAGTCAACATATTGCCCCCCACAATCTGAGTTCTCATTTAGAAGAATGGAAAGCTGAGTCAACCTTGAGCCCCTTCAGGATTGAACAATGGGCAGTGGTTAGAATGCAACATTGCATTCTAACCACTACACCACCACAATAAGACATTAAGAAAGTAGAAACCAAATAAAATATATCTCTGAGCAATATGAAATATGGAATCCTACTGATTTTTCCATTTCAACTCTGATGTAAGAGAGCTGTTCCAAATACTAAGTACTAGCAAAGAGCAATAGGAAAAAAATGGCTTACCTTTATATTCTGATAGGTATTGAGAGATACCTGTCTAGTCATTATGAGAAACAATTTTAATAGACAAATCTAGTGTACATTCTTTCTTTCATAGCATTTTTGTCTTCATGAGTTTACATGGACGAGGGATGGTTGTGTCTGCTCTTGTTAGTGGTGCCACTGGATACTGCCCACCCAACAGAGCAGTACTGAACTGAACACAGACCAAACCAATATCAGGCCCAGGAGTCAAGCTAGTCAATAAAAAAAATTATTACAATTTGCTGAAAGAACTCAAAGAGCACGAATCCAATCTACAGAATGAACCCCAAAATAAAAGGATCAAAGAACAAATAAATCTGATAAAACATAAAATAAATTTGACTACACAAACAGAAATAGCTAGGAAAATCAAACTAGTGAAACAAAACCACTTTGAATATTCAAATAAGACTGGGCGATGGTTGGCATATAAGCTAAAGAAAGAAAAAGAGAGAAGGTCAATACAGCAACTACAGGATGATACAGGAGAGATACACTACAGGAATTAGGACAAAAAGAACATAGCAAGAACATTTTTCCAAAAACTATACAAGCAGGAAGAGTCCTCAGGTAAAGAAATTAGACAATATTTAAACGAAGCCGATATTAAAGAATTAGAAGAAGCACATAGAGATTTGTTGGATAGGCCAATTATGATAACAGAAGTAATAGAGGCGAGGAAGAAACAGAAAATAAACAAAACCCCGGGTCCGGACAGAATACCTGCAGAGTTTTACAAGAACTGCCAACACTCAATAGATGAAACCCTACTTGGAGTATTTAATGATGCAATCTTGGAAGCCAAAATCCCCAATTCTTGGACAGAGGCCATTATTACATTGATACCAAAAGAAGAGACTGACCATACACATATTAAAAACTATAGACCAATATCACTTTTAAACGTGGATTATAAATTATTTACATCAATTATCACAGAAAGAATTAAGAAAATAATTAATAAATACATTATTTCGGCCCAAAATGGCTTTATCCCAAAGAGACAGATAAGAAATAACATGAGACTAATAATTGACATATTAGAATATTATGAAATGAATATAGATAAACAATCGGCCTTAATTTTTTTAGATGCGCAGAAGGCCTTCGATAATTTAAACTGGAAATTTCTCACACTACAACTGGAAACTATGAAATTCGCAATAAATTCACAAATATGATAGAGAAAATCTATTCTTCACAATCAGCAAAAATAGCAATAAATGGTGATTTAACAGAACAATTTCAATATCAAAAGGGGTGAGACAGGGGTGCCCTCTGTCCCCCCTGTTATTTATATTAGCCCTGGAAATACTTTTGAAAGAAATTAGAAGAGACAACAAAATAAAAGGCCTAAAAATCAAGAGGGAAGAATACAAATTACAGGCTTTTGCCGATGATATCGTATTTATTACAGATCAACCAATAATAACTGGCATCAAATTATTAGATCAAATAGAAAAATATGGGAGAGTAGCCGGACTTAAAATTAATAAACAAAAAACAAAGATATTGACCAAAAACCTTACTAGCCAACAAGAAAAGGAATTAGAAGATGAATTAGGCATACAGACGACAAAGAAAGTAAAATATTTAGGAATATGGATCACCAATAAAAGCTCATCAATTAGAGAAGATAATTATGACAAATTAACAAGACAAATTAAAAAAGATTTAGAAACCTGGAAAAAACTACAATTGTCATTCTTGGAAAGATCGCTTCAATTAAAATGAATGTTTTACCACAAATTCTATATCTATTCCAATCATCCCAATAAAACCGGGGAAGAATTTCTTCAAGGACTTCAATAAATTAATATCAGATTACATTTGGCAAGGCAAGAAAGAAAGAATTAAAATAAAACATTTGCAGGATACAAGAGAAAGAGGAGGATTGGCTCTACCGGACTGGGAATCATATTATAAAGCATCAGCATTAATTTGGATCAAAGAACGGATGGAACCTAAAAATAAAAGATTATTGAATTTGGAAGGATTTGACCTTGAAGAAGAAGAAGTGGTTAAGGAAAATATCATAATTTGGGCAAAGTATTTCGGCTACAACATTGAAATAGACAATTGGGAAAAATTATGGACAATAAATTATAAATTAACAATGTCTGTATCCTATAAAGAAAATTTATACAAAATGTTTTATAGGTGGCACCTCCCACCTGCTAGACTGGCAAGAATGTTCCCCAACACTCCGTCAACATGCTGGAAATGTAAACTCCACAAAGGGACGTATTATCACATGTGGTGGACCTGCCCAATAGCAAAACAATATTGGCTAACGATCAGAAAACAAATAGAAGAAATAACCCAGCAAAGAATAGAGATGAGGCCAGAAACCTTTCTATTAGGTATAATAAATAGACAATATGAAGAGGAAATCAAATACTTAATTATCCACATAATGACAGCAGCGCGAATAGTTTTTGCACAACAATGGAAAAGCAGCGACATACCAATTGAAGGAAAAGTAATTAATAAAATCATGGAATGTGCAGAAATGGACAGACTCCAAAGGAATTACAAAATAGAGAAGAACACGGTTACTATTTAGTATGGAAAAAGTGGTACACCTGGTTGGAAGGCAGAGAAAGGAAAATTAAGACAAATATAGGTTAACAACGAATCACCAAAATAGACATAAGAGATAGACTAATAATATTAAGGAGTCAAAAGCACAAATATGAACATACAGTACAGTTACGATAAACTTGATATATATTTGAATTTTTGTTTATATATTTACATGTTTTGTATGTTTTGTCGTGATTTGTTTTGTTTAGTTTGTATTTTCAAATAAAAAAAATTAAAAAAATATTTTTTTGCACAACTCATAGATCTACAACTTTATCCGTTAAATGAAGACATGACGTGGATGCTGCATTTGATTGTGCAAGATGACTGAGTTTGTATGAACCATGCATCCATACACTCATGCAATCACTTTTGTTGAGAGATTATTAACACTTCTCTGGTAGTAAATTGTGTTAAATCATTGTGGCTTTTGTTAGCATGCATATGCATAGAATTACGCTACAGGAAAAGAGGAAGCAAGAAAGAACTTTGAAAAATATTCATCATTTCTGTTTTTACTGATTTTTTTTTCTTCCATATAGTTATTGAAGAACTAGATTAAATGCTGCATAACTAAATCCAAGTGCTAAGTACGGGGAGCATGAATGAACAAATAACACTAATTTTTTTTTGTGGGGGGGAATTTCATTTATTTCATAAACAATATATCACAATATAATATATTTCATATTTCATAATCCAATATAAATATGCCAGCCTGAAGAGCTAATAACGCTCCAACACAAACAATTCAATTAAAAGGAAAATTGGGGCCAGTTACGTGAGTAATTCATTCAATAAACAGACCTACCATCATCACAATGAAATGTTCATACATACTTTAGAGAATCCCTATGCCTTATTCTGAAGACCTTTTAAAAAGAGAGAGAAAAGTAAAAAGGGGAATGGGGAGATGTTTATCAGATTATGCTACAAAATCTCAGTGAGGTATAATCCAAATGATAATCTTGACATTGAGAAGATTTAGGGCTCTAGTGAATTGTCTCAAGAAAGACTGTCACGTCAAAATTACTTCAAGGGCATAACATAACATTGTACCATCACAAAGAATTCCAGAAAAGTATTATATCTTATTAATAACAGAAGGAAATACAGTATAAAAGGAAATATTTTTTAAAAAAATTGGGGAGAGCATAGAGTTGACAAATTTGGATCTCATAATGAGCTTTCCTTCCTTCTATTGCTATAATTGACATTACACATAATATATTAGTGGCTGATGGTGGAGGTTCATTCTCTGAGATTGTGGGTTGGTTTCTGAACATGGCTAGATAACATCTTCAGCAGAGTTTAGGGGATGTCAGTGTCAGTTTATTGAAGGCTAGCATTCTAAAAACAATTCGATTGTTTTTACAACCATTGATTTACAACCAGCCAATGAACCCGTCAGAATTTAAATCAACCACACAGCCAACCAATGACAGCACCGACCCTCAACCAACCCACGCAACCCCGCCAATGACCCTCACCTGGCATGATTTTCCCATCATAAGACCCATCACAAGATCCTCACCTAATGTGACCCATACCTGACCCATCACAAGTCCCTTACCCATCACGGAACATACAAAGCCCTTATAAAAAAAAGAATATTGACATCCCCTAAACTCCACTGAAGATGTTACCTAGCCTAGTAATGAAATGTTCAGAAATCAGTCCACAAGCTCAGAGAACGAATCTCACCCTTATCCTACAGATATTTGCTACCATCACAAACATACAGTATTAGCAGGGCCGGATTTTCCTATAGGCTAACTAGGCTTCAGCCTAGGGCCTCAAGATCAAGAGGGGGTCTCAAGATCAAGAGGGGCCTACATTCAAATTGTTAGCAAAATTAAAATTACACTTTCACTATAGGTGAAAGGGCCTCATAAGTGGAATAGCCTAGGGCCTCTTTTCATCTAAATCCGGCCCTGAGTATTAGTAGCTATTATGTTGTTATATCCTGCAACGTTATCAAACTAGCATTATTATAAGGCAATGTGGAAGGAAGTAAAATGAAAAACATAAAAAAATTGGTAAAGTATAAACAAAAACAAGGCATCATCTGTTAAAATAAGTTCTCTATTCAGTAGATTTTCCCCTTTTTCTAGGATGAAAAATATGTGTCATAAACACTTGGAGAATTTATACTGGAATATTATTTGTAAAGAACATTATGAGAGGTAAGTGATACATCTGGCTTTTATTTCATTTTCAGTTATTCTATTAAAGCTCTGATAGTCCTATTCCAGTTACCATTTAAGAAGCATAATTTATATATATTAGATGACAGGTATCAGTTATACATCATCTAATAAACTGGTTAGATTACTTTGCTTTGTTATTTTTAGACTGTCATGTTTTGCATAACCAAGGTAATTATACAAAACCATTTAAACACATTAAAATTACTATATGTTTATTATAACTACATAGAATGAAGAAATAGATATCTAATTTAAAAAGAAAAAAATGTTGAAATGGAATTGCAGAACATAATACTGAGATAATGACCATTTTTCAACTTTAGAAAAAAAAGTACCATTTGCTTGAGTTTTAAAGTCTCAAGTTCATGTTTGTAGACGAAAACATAGATGAAAATATAGGATTTACATTTCAATAACCAAATTAAAAAGAAATTACTTTAATTATGTGCTTTGTCAGCATCAGAAGGATGTGTAGAAAATAATACAAACATATCTTTTGTGCTCTGCTTCAGGAAGCAAAATATCATAAGTTAGGTATGTCAAAAGTTATGTGATATATAACACACTCAAGTCAGTTGATTCTATAAATCTTAAGACAGAAAAAAATAACAGCTCATATATTCCATCTCAAGGCAATACATAGAGCTGTTCCTATGTTATGATTGCTGTTCAGAGCAGTGCATATCCTTGGTACAAATTGTCTTTATAGTGACAAATAGGTTCTTTCACCCATGCTTCTTGCAAGTCAGAAATAAGTTTCTTATTATCTGTATATCTCTGTGTGACTCACCTCAGTGTTATTTATTTATGTACAAGCATACTTCAATGAATGAGAGTAAATATCTATGGCTTAATTGAAGCTAATTGTGATCTGTGAGACTTTTTTATCAAGCAATAATAACGATGGTCCCTACTCATTCTTTTTTAAAATGATTGAATTTGTGTTACTTTTTGTAGTTCCATTATTTTTGTTTTGTATTTTTAAGAAGTCCTTGAGATTTTACTAGATTGCCAAACTTTCAAAATATGGATCTGTCAAGATCATGTTTGTGAAATTATTGCTGAACAATGGGTTTCATGTAGAAGTAAGTTGAATTGGGCAGTGTCTATCAGGAAAAAAAAAATCTTTCAAAATGCTAGCTAACTGTTTTTCTTTATCAGGAGCTAAATATCTGGATAAATGAAATGTTTTCCACATCCTACAGAAATTGCTCCCCAAATATACACCTAAAATTTACTAAAATTCACCATGACGTAGCCCTCAGGCGGAATGGGCTTTTCAGTTCGGTCTCTTCGCCTTGCCTGTTTCACCTCGAGGTTTTCGCCTCTGGGTTATTAGCTTCAACTGATCAATTATCAGTTGAAATTAATTGTGCTTGTTTCTGCCCATTTCCCCAATTTTCAAGATGCTCTTGAATCTTGATATTGCCCTCTAAGGCATTTGCTATCTCTCATATATTTATTATCTACAAATATGATAATTACTTTTTTCTAACCTCTCATTCTAGACAGTTATAAATATTTTGAATAACACAGGATCTAACCTTGGTGATATGCCACTTGACACTTTCCCTCAACACAACACATAGCCATCCTTTCTGTCTATCAGATCTTTGATAGCTGCCTTATCTGAAAGGGTTTTTTCCTATCTATTGCTTTTGGTTAAGAAATTAATTGCAACTAACTCTTCCCCTTGTAGAAAATAAAAAAAAACCAGGAGTGCTTCCCTTACTGGGGGAATGGGCAGGGGTGGGAATGGAGCGCTTTTACAATTTCCTTTTCTTCCTTTCTAAATCTTGAATGGGATGTTTGCCAACATCTCCCCCCTTTTTTGGGGGGTGGGAATCAATGCTGTAAATTATTCATTGTCATTAGTTATCGATTTGGATATCTGGCCTGAAAAGGGTTCTTCCTTCTCTAAAAGAAAAAAAAGCCAGAAGTGGAAGTCCCCCCCTCCTTTTCCCTCCCATTTCACTAAGACTATTCCTTCCTTCCTTCCCCCTCTAGCTGATTTGTTGGGGCCTAACTGTCCCAGGTGTCAAAAAACCTTGGACGAAACCTCCTTCTGTATATGGGCTGCGGCCAAGCACCTGGGAGGGAGTGGTCGTGGCTATTGTGTTGGGGCAAAAGACTGGTGGAGGTCCAGCCAAGGAGAAAAGTTTTTGTGGCTAATAACCCAGAGGCCAAAACCTCAAGGCAAAACAGGCAAGGAGAAGAGACCGAACCAAAAAGTCCTAGATCTGCCCTCAGAGTATCAAGTAAAGAACTGTAAACGATGGAATAAGACAACATGGTCACAGCCTCACATGATACTTGTTTCAAGGATACTGAATTTTCCTGATCTACTTTCTGAATCATGTTTAAATGGAGCAAATTTAAAGACAGCAGGGCATATAAAACCATCTACCTTTCATCTGGAAAAGATTAAAGTAAAAATGAAGGAAACAGTTTTAAATATTTTTAAAAAGAATGAAATTTTAAAAATTTACCAGGATTTTGGAATGAGAAAGTTAAAGGACTACAGGGGAATTAAATTTGGAGTCTTGCCGGTTCTGAGAAAACCAGATAGTTATAGTATAGTGATCTGAAAGGACTACGGTGTTGGGAACATGGGAAAAAAAGCACTCTTATTCTTTTTATTCCCTTTTTACTGTATAGATTACAAATTTGAAACAATGATAAATGTGTTATTAAATGGAATGAAAGGTATGGAAGGGGAGAGAAAAATGTTGGGGGACTTCAGAAAAATATCTTTGTTTATGACAGATAAATTTACAATTGAAAAAGTGCTAAATAAGGAGATAAGAGATGTCTATGGAGATTCTCAATCATCCGGTAATGGTTGTCCCAATGATGCTTTTTCCAAAAGGCAACTGGATTTTCTTGTTTGAAAATGTTTCACTTCTTATCCAAAAAGCTTCTTCAGTTGAACTGAATGTCTTGAATGAAAGAAACTTCTTGGATATGAAATGAAATGTTTTCAAAGACAAAAACCAAGTAAGTCTAGTTGCCTTTTGGAAAAAGCACTGTGGAACAAGCAGTAGCAACAGCACTTAGACTTATATACTGCTTTATAGTGTTTTACAGCCCTCTCTAAACTGTTTACAGAGTCAGCATATTGCCCCCAACAATCTGTGTCCTCATTTTACACACCTCGGAAGAATGGAAGGCTGAGTTAACCTTGAGCCTGGTTAGATTTGATCTGCCAAACTGCTGGCAGCCAGTGATCAGCAGAAGGAGCCTGCAGTACTGCACTCTAACCACTGTGCCACTGCGGCTCTTCAACAAGGGGAGAAAAGATGATGATTATGTTTAAGATGTGTTATTGCTTAACACATTGTAAGCCGCCCTGAGTCTCCAGAGAAGGGCGGCATATAAATCAAATTAAAAAAAAAAAAAAGAAGAAGGAAGAGGAAAATAATTTTGATTGTACGTATGTAATGAAAGTCAGAAGTCACTTCTTTAATTATCTTTACCAACTTAACTATATTGTTTCCTGCACTTTTTATTTTTTGTTCTTGATATAATTCTTTTTTTATTTATTTAAATAAAAATTCTCAATAGAAATAATAAAACTGCTTCCTATCTTCCTCACTTATATAGCTAATATCCCTTAGTTTTCTGAACCTAATCATGCCCAGTTCTTTTAACCATTTTTTGTAGAACTTGGTTTCTAAACCCTTTACCATCTTAATAATCCTTTTCTGAACTTGGTCCAATGGCCTAACTTTATCATTGTCCTTTTTGATCCCTGATATCGAGAAATGGACACAGTACACCAAATGCGTTTTGACCGGAATAGAGAAGAATGAAACATTTACTTCCTTTCTCATATTCCCTTTAATGCAGTTCAGCATAGTATTTGCTTTTTTAGCAATAGCACTTAGACTTATATACTGCTCCACAGTGCTACAGCACTCTCTGAGCGGTTTTAGCAATAACACTTAGATATTTAGCAGCAGAACTGCTCTGCTTGCTGATGCTTAGTTTGTGACCAAGAAGATGATTCTAATCCTTTCACATATACTGCTTCACACCTAACATATATAAAATTGTCCCCTCAATTCAGCCAGACAAGTCATTGAAAAAATTGTTGGCACATAGGACCTAAGACAACACCCTATAACATTCCACTCAAAACTTTCTAAAAGCTAAAGTATAACACTTAATAGCATTCCCTGTATGCAATTATTCAGTCAAATATCCAACAGTGATATTAATCAGATTATATTTTACCACTTAATTAAGAATATCATGATGCAATCCAGTGGTGGGTTGCTCCTGGTTCGCACGAACCGGTAGTAAAACTGGTAGGAGGCTCCGCCCACTGATCCTAATGTTATCAAAATGCTTCTGCGCATGTGCAGAAGAGTCCACGCACGAGCAAAGTAAGCATGCGCACGTGGCCCCTTTGCGAACCAGTAGTAAAGGTAAGTAGAACCCACCCCGATGCAGTCTCTGTAAGGATTTGGTAAAGTACACTATGTTTCCAATCATTCTACCATGCAGGTATAAAGTTAGTCTGACATAATTTGTTTTATTTATATAAATAAATAAATAATGCATAATATAGTACCATCTTTGATGCAGGAGACCAGGGTTTAAATCTGGCTAGTACTCACCTTACCGGTAGGGATTCTTGGGCAAAGAGCCAGTAATGCTTCAACTGCCTATGTCAAAATATGAGAATGATACAAACAGGACAGTTATACTGGCTTGGATGTTGCCCAGATTAACAAGGTCCACATCAAATGTTGAGCAACCAGGATAATCTGCTGATAATCGATTACTAAAAACTATACGTGGATGGAACACTACTACAATAACAGATCTAATGAAAGGGGATATATGAAGCATATGAAGAACTATGGATGAACAGAAGACCTGTATCCACACTAATTGAGAAACAGCTCCCAATGCTTCAACATAGTGAAGAGGAAGCAGTTAGTACAATTGGAGATAGACCAACTACACATTACATCCCATATTCAAGAAGACCCAAAAGAACTATGGTGCTATGACAAAACTGTGTCTCTTAATTATAAAAGTAAAAACAGTTCAAAACATTCAGTGAATTTTTTGGAACCACCTAGATGAAAAAAAGCACAATGCTTCACATTATCAAAGACCTGAAAAAAAACACCACATAGTGCATGATTATATCAATGTCAAGTATACTCATGTTCAAGCATATATCCAAGTCTTCTGATCTGATTGCATGGAAACTAGAGACAAACAGATCAAGAAGCTTATTCATGAAACCACTCTTTCACAACTACATTTTCTGTGTAATCAGGCAAATGTCTGAACTCAGCTTTTTGTTTGCAGAGAGGCTCAGAGTGAGGAAATTTAATTTCCAGAAATAAACTCTGATGACCTCGCTACTGTTAACTGTTAAGGAAACAGCCACTTTGCTTCAGAAATAACTGATGAAGTAGAAGTAACATTTTCTCACTCCCCAACCATTGTGTTCTCAAGTGCTGTTAGCAGCAATGGGAAAGAAACTATCTTGATACTTGCTATATGTTGAAAGCTGATCAGCCAGAGGAAAAAATAGATTAGACTGGAGTTTTTACTCTCTAGAGCAGGGGTATCAAACTCAAGACCCAGGGGCCGGGTCTGGCCCACAGAGTGGTTAGATCTGGCCCCCAAGGCTGCCTTGGAAACAATGAAGGACCGGCCTGCAGTGCCTCTGCCAGCTAAAATGGAGTTTGAGAAGGCTATGTGCAGCCCTCCCAAGCTCTGTTTTCAGAGGCAGAGGGTTGCAGGAGGCTGTCCCTAAGGAAATGGAGCTTGGGAGCCCATTTTCTCTGACAGAGTGCTCTGGCCAACACAGGCGTCAACACGAGTGATGTCAGGCTGGCCAGCCCACCCTGGCCACGCCCACCCTGGCCCCCCAAGGTCAAACACAACCTTGATGCGGTCTTCAATGAAATTGAGTTTGACACCCCTGCTCTAGAGGATACAATTCTGATTCTGGGTGGCTAACTAGTTACTATATCAGACGTCAACAAATTCATGACACAGGTAGTCTGACCACTCATTCAGCAACCATTTGAAGTTGTGAAGGGAATGAAAACTGGCCTTCAAAATTGGAAATGTTGCAGCTTCCCTGTGATTGCTGTTTGCGATTTGGGTGATTTGGGTAACTAGCTTACATTGTAAGTTGCAGTCACGTGATGTTGCAATTAATGATTCATGTTGATTCATTTCAAAACTGTACTGGAACTGACATAGAATCTGTCAATGTGGTCATGTGATGTCATGCTTAATGACTGTGCCACTCAGCAGCAGTTTCCAGGGCCTGTGGTAGTCAGTAAGGGAGGACTGCCTGTAGTAGATTTAACATTTAAGAAAAGATTAAATTGCACAGTGCAAAGAATGAGGATACAAATGGGAAAAGACAGAATTGTTTATTTTGTTTTCCTGGGTTGGGTAAAGCTTTAAAATTTCCTCTGACTGATTAATTTATATTGATTGACTGATATTGATTGATTGATTGATTATATGCTTTCTAGTTTTTGACTCCTAGTAATCACATATAGATTTTCTGCATGATGACCTATCCTTAACCTAGTCATTCAGGTCTTCCACTAACACACTAATCATCCCTGTAACTGACTCTGGTCTTAAAAGACAGAAGCTATACATCACTTTGACATCTTCATTGACAATTTGAAGCCTGGTTGTTTTACCTGTTGTCATTAGTTTGGTCTTCTTTATCTTTAACTTTAGTCCTATTTTGCTTCTTAACATTTTCCCCCCTAAAAAGTTATAAAATAACTTTATTTTAGCACTACTTAAAACTGCTTTCATGACTTCCTGCCATTAAATTATAAAAAAACCACACTAGCTGTTTTCAGTAATTATGTTCATACAGGACTTTAGGAGGTTAACCTTCTTTCCAAATGAATTAACAAGGTTTCCTGCAATTGCTCTGTACTACTTGTACTCTCAGAAAACACATACACATACAGACAAAGAAAAGTATTATAACCAACTTTAATATCTTAAGCAAAAGCTGACATTAAGGTTATAATTTAGGCCACTGATTGCTATGTACCCAGCTTCTGTGAAGGATTGCAATTATGATCTTTGTTTCTGAACTGATAATGGGGAGGGCCATCATTTCCATAAAATTGGTACACACAGAACATATTAATTTCCACTTTCACAAACAGCAGTGGTAAGAGAATAAGAAAAGGGTCAAGGCTATTTGATTCTCCACTACCCCCTTATTTGGCAACCTTGGATATTGGTATAATAAGGGCACATGGCTTACATTTTAAGATTAAGATATGTAGCTACCAAAGTACATAAGTAAGTTGCCATGTTAATTCATCTCACTAGCATTTACAGAGAGATAATGGGCTAATGTGAGAACTACGTCATAACGCAGGCTTTCTTGTAGAACATTGGCCTTATTGCACTTGGCAGGAGATCTTGGCTGAGCATATAAAGCCTGCAGTTCTCAGGCTTATTCAAAGTAAGTGTTCTAAATAATGCAAAACTTTAAGAAAAATCCAATACAACAATAATTAATTCTCTGACAATAATGAAAGCTGGCACCTTTTGTTGAGTACCATTCCTATGTTTTAGGAATAAAAAAGATAGCATAATGCTTACAATATTAATAAAAGGAAGCAATTTAGCATATTTTTCCTTCTTTGTTTTTTTTTCCTTTCTATTTTTTAAAATGTTTTCTGAAGAATACACATACACATATAGTTTACTAATTAGAAGAAAATGAAAAGAGAAAATGAAGATCAAATAAAAGTATGGCTACATTGGGTATATGTATTGTAATTCTTGGCAGATTTCTCATTTATGTACTCTAACTTCTCATTTAATCACTAATGACCTCCATTTATTCAAAAATATTCAGCCCAAAGTGTTACATTTTCTTTCTCCTACTTTATCTCCTCTCTTACACACTTAGATACACACATACATGGTACATTCTCACGCACATGCACATACCCACAAGCACACAAAAGAAGTGATACCAATTTTACACATTCTGTTCCTGAATTTTCCTTTAATGCAGAATTTAATTTCTAGAATTCTGTCAAGTGATTTACATCTGTTCTAGCCAAGTTAAGATTTTGTGTTTTACTTTTACAACCCTATTTTGCTTGGGATGTAAATATTAAGAAGAATGCTCTTTGACATACTGTATAAATAAGACTAGTGTCTTAAAAGCAACTAAATGTGCAGGAAGTATATACAAAGATGATCTATATCTTTAGTTGCCATATCACCTCTGAAGCCTCCAAACCATCAAAAACCAATAACAAAAGTCATGCTTACTGCTGCTTCTACACCCTAGAATATAGTAAATTTCAATTGATTTTCATATTTGTCCAAAACTTTAAAAACATTGAAAACTTTTGTTTCAAAATTTAATCAAATTAACTGATTACAAATGGTTTATAATACTTTATATGGACTCATATTGAGTTACTATGTACAAATTCAGGATATATACACAATGATTTCTTTAGGGAAGTCTGACCTTTTTAGTAGTTCATTCCAGAATCAGTAGTAGAGAAATAGACAAGGAAAATATTAATACATTTTTAAAAAAATATTGCTTTAGCATGGAGGATGAGTAATATAGGATTATTGATTTGTGAATGTAAGGTTTAGCTTCTTATCACAGTAATTGGCATTATTATTTCTATTCAACTAATATTTTTCAAACAAATGTTTACCTATTCAGTTTGCTTTCCAGGTGGCAACTGTTGCACAGCCCTTGAGAAATCATCTATTCCAGTGGTGGTGAACCTATGGCATGTGTGCAAGAGGTGGCTGTTTCAGGTCTCTGCTGCTTATGCACGGATGCCTTCCGCCGGACAGCTGGTCCTCGGGCCTCTGCTGCAAATGTCTCCTGCCTTGCCGTTTGGCTGCGCACATCCACTTTAGGCACTCGGTGACTAAAAGTTTCACCATCACTGATCTATTCTATAGCTATACTGATGATACCTCTTATGCATTATGCATAATACATGGCATACTTAATTATACATTTTTCTTGTATCTCAAACACGGCTATACGAAAACTATCCAAAAGCACACCTCCCAAATACAATTGAAAAGAAAATTAAAAACTGTTTTGGACAATTCTTTTTTTGAGTAAAACTGATAAATATGAAAGTCTTAGGTACAGTATTGAAAAACAAATAAAAAAGAATGGAGGAAAAAGATGTGCCCATTATTATGTCAAGAAGAAAAGACAGAAATTTATATTGGAAATATGTGGAGAATGAAAATGGAAATGAGCTAGATAAATTCAAATGTTACAGTGTTTCAGATACCTTTTATTGCTGCTAGAAATGTGTTTACAATGTACTTAATTCTGTTATAAGTTTTAACAATAATGTGATATTTTAAAAATGATTTTGACACCGAAGGGATCATAATATGAGGACATGAATTTTAGTAAATAACAGCTCTTCAGACAAATAACACTGAGGAAAGTTTCAGTTCAATGGAGAATAAGCCAGATGCTGTGGATCTGATAGATAATGTAAGAAAATCCACGCAGATTGGCTAACACAAGAAAGGACAGTGCTGATCACGAAAGACCCCACCATCCAACTATCAGGCAATAACCTTCCTCTCCAAAAAGGCCTTTCAAACATCACAACTGTCCAGCCAGAAAACCATATGGGCCAGGACATGAGCACAGCTTGTAAAGGCATTGGGAGTTTCACCAGGGGCTCCAAACACCAATTGTTCACAAACAGAGCAGTCAACTAAGATTCCAACTCTAGACAGGCAAATCTGAACATGGCCTAGATGACTATAGTAAAGACTGTGACTGAATGCCATAGATGTGGTGCTGTAAATGCCATACAAAGTCAACATTAAGGATATTCCTCAAGAACTTAGTGGGACTTTGTAAGGCAACACTGGAAGTCAATTCATGGTTCACATAAAACTATTTACCTATTTATTTGTATCATACCTTTATTATTAGGTAAAGCTTCCCCTCACACATATGTGCTAGTTGTTCCTGACCCTAGGGGGCGGTGCTCATCTCCGTTTCAAAAGCGGAAAAGCCAGCACTGTCCGAAGACATCTCCGTGGTCATGTGGCCGGCATGACTAAATGCCAAAGGTGCACGGAACGCTGATACCTTCCCACCAAAGGTGGTTCCTATTTTTCTACTTGCATTTTTTATGTGCTTTCGAACTGCTAGATTGGCAGAAGCTGGGAAAAGTAACAGGAGCTCACCCAGTTATGCGGCACTAGGGATTCAAACCACTGAACTGCCGACCTTTCAATCGACAAGTTCAGCATCTTAGCCACTGGGCCACCGCTTCCCTACCTTTATTATTAGGAACAGCTAAACTACCACACAGAATGTTCAAATACCTGGCCTACAGTGAGGGACTTTGGTAGAGAATATAAAAGGCACATACCACCCATAGCAGTGGGGAAGAAATGTTTTGTCTCTGTAGTTTTCTTGGCAAGGTTTTCCTTCCTATGACTGAGTGAAGATCTCCCCGTTGCTTTATGCCTAAAGTGGGACTTCTGGTTTCTAGCCAGGTGTAGCCTTAACGCTACACCAAATTGGCTATTTATCTTTATATATAATATAAAGAAGTAAAAAATTAAAAAATATAGATTTCTCTCAAATATCTACAAAATACTGCTTGTACAATTGCACTAATAGTGCAATTATGGGTAATTTAAAAGTTATCCTTTTAGATGTAGCTTGTAGCTTAGGACTTTTCAGTGATCCTTTAATATCTACTTTCCAAAAACAATATAGGGTGAGAAAATTCTTATAACCAAAATTAATTATCATAGGAACATATTGTAAATGTAATAAAGTAAATTACATAAACAGTGTTTATACCTTATTTAATATGTGGGAGAATGTCTTTTCTTTGTTTTAAAACAGTTGTGCTATTTCAAATGATTAAAAATAATATGGCCTTCCAAAAGGTTTGATTTTACATATTTTAGCACATTCATACTATTTCTTATTTTCTACACATTTGCACATTTTAAAGAAAGTAATGTAAATATATGATGGCAAACATTTCCATTCTATTCTTATTCTGATGAACTTCACAAATGTTAGCCTTGCAGGGCAAACCAGATGGGAAACAAAGCTAGGTGATCTAATGTTATTTTATTTATTTATTCAATTTCTATATCTGCTCAAGTCAACTAAGCAAACTCTGGGCTGCTTAGAATTCTAAAACTATAAAACAATAAAACAGTAAAGACATCCGGAAAATAAATAGTTACAGCAGCTGAAATAATTAAAAACTAACAGTAGAGCCAAGAAGTGATTACAGAGGTGGGCTTCAAAAATTTTAGCAAGGAGTTCTCTGCCGAGTTGCTGGGTAGGTGTGGCCATAGTGGGTATGGCCTAGTCAGCCTCCTGCACCATGGGAGGAGGTGTTGACCTCCCTGGACTACAGACCCTTTCTTTGAGCCTCCGGGAGGGCGAAAATGGTCTCCCCAGGCTCCGGAGACTGTCTGAAGGCCAGAAACAGGCCCATTTCCGGCCTTCCTGAACTTCTGGTAGGGCCATTTTTCAGCCTCCCTGGGCCTCCGCGCACACCCTGCACTTACCTGCATCCAAAACGGGCTGTTTGGGGACTCCTGGGAGGGGTGGGATGGGGTGGATGGGGCCAGCCAGGAGTGGGATTTGGGGGTCTCTGAACTGCACAGAATCTTAGCTAGAGGTTCTCCCGAACTCCTGTGGACCCCCAGCAGCCCACCCTGAGTGATTATCCTTAACACTTTCCAAAGACCCGGGCCTGGGTACACAGCCTTTTACAGCTTTGAACAAGGCCAATAGGATTGTAGTTCACTCTAATCTCTGAGGGATAATATTCCACAAAGCAGGGGCTACAGCAGAGAAGGTCTATCATCTAGTTCTTGCTAGGTTACACTCTGGCTGATAGGCTCTGCAATATGCCTAATATGCTGGATTAAATTGGACAGGTAGAGACTCTTGGGGAAAGATGGCCCTTTGGGTAAAACTAGAATCTTGGAAGTCTGAAAATACATTTTTGTCCCCTCTATTTCCTTTAGAGCCAATAAACTAGGAAGAGTGTTTTCTGAGCCTCTTGCCACACTATCAAGCTGTGTGTTATATTGTTTCTTATATGGCTATTCCCTTGGCAACATGTCCAAGTAAATCCATTGGGAGTGTGGATATGGTAGGTGAGGCTGTAGAGTTTTTCCCTTTACCATTCCTTCCCTACCTTAACACCTCTATTCTAGTATCTATGATTACATAAATCTGATACAATGTTTCTGGAGTATTTGAGGTGTTTTGCTTGACTAGTTCATCTCTTAAATCCTTATCCAGCCCTTCTGTAAACTGGTCAATCAGGGCTCAGACTTCCATCCTACATCACAAAAATGTAAGTTAAAATATGAACTATATAATCTTACTTTCCTTTGTACCTACATGAACTTTTAGATATCTGGACTAGCAATGATTCTTTGTACAGAATTTCCAAAGTGTCCTTTGAGTTTATGCTTAATGTTTTGATAGCTGTACAGCTTGTAAAAACTGTGAATCAGCAACTAATCATTTGTTTGACAACAAGTACAGGATAGTACTTAAATAATGCAGACACTGTTTTTTTAAAAAAATGGTATTATAGACATGCGGTCCTCAACTTATGACCATTCTTTTAGAATTTGAAATTACAATAGTGCTGAACAAAGGGAGTTGTGAAAATGCAGAGAAGAGCAAAAAACATGATTAAGGGGCTGTAGGGTAAAACATATAAACAATAGTTGCAGAAATTAGTATGTCTATTCTAACAAAGAAGACAATTAGGGGAGGCATGATAGCAGTCTTCCAATATTTAAAGGGCTTCAGAATGAAGAGGTGGTCAACCTATTCTCCAAAGTATCTGAAGGCAGGACAAGAAGTAACAGATAGAAATTTATCACACATGTGCCCACACCCATAATTCAATGCCCCCCCCATGCCGTACCTACCCCCACACATGTGTGTGTGACCCCCCTCGCACTCCCCCTACTTTTGGCATATGATGGCAAAAAGGTTACCGGTGGGCCCAGTAGGCCCGTTTTTCACCCTTCCCAGGCTTCAGAGGCTTTCCAGCCGCCTTGTGGGGGGAGCGAAAATGGCCTTCTCCACCCCTTGGACGCCCTTCGGAGGCCAGAAATGACCTGTTTCCTGACTTCTGGTGGGCCCGGAAGGCCCAAAAATCAGCTGGCCAGCATGCGCGTGCACACTGGAGCTGAGCTAGGGCAACGCTCATGTGCCCACAAATATGGCTCCATATGCCACCTGTGACATGCGTGCCATAGGTTTGCCATCATGGGTATAGGGACTCCTGCTTGAGCAGGGGTTTGAACTAGAAGGCCTATATTCCACCTCTGTTATTCTGTTATGACACCTGCCCAAATTTATAGCTGTTTCAGTGCCCCATGGCCATAAGATCAAAATTCAGGTGCATGGCAATATGAGGCCAGTGAAATTATAAATAAAATTTTAGAATGTGCAGAAATGAATAGATTAACATTGAGAATAAAAGATAAAGAGAAGTCGATTATTTCAAGACATGGGATAACTTTTATGATTGGTTAGAAAAGAAATATGAATAAGGATATAGGAATAAAATAGATAGAGAATAGATGGGAGAAAACAATAAAAAAATAAATACCCAGATGATGTCAAGAAAGGGGGAGAGGAGGGAAAAAAGTGAGTTATATAGAAATGTATGCAAATGATGAAATAAAAATAAATAATAATTGAATAAGAAATTGAAATGAGAATAAAGATAATTAGAAAATTGGGGCTGCTCGAATACCACTTTAGATTGAACTGAAAAGGAAAACAACAGGAGAGAGGGGAAGGAGTAGAGAGAGAGGAAGGAAGAAGAGAGGAGAGGAGAGGAGAGGAGAGGAGAAAGAAGAAACGGAAAAGATAGAAAGAAAAGGAAGGGGAAAGAGGAGTAGAGGAGAAGGTTAGAAGGGGGTAAGAAGAGAGGAATGGGGGAAGAGAAAGGGAAGTAGGACAGAGGAGAGAAAGAATGAAGGAAGTAGGAGAAGAGAGAGGAAGGAAGAGAAGGGTAGGAGAAGAAGAAAGGTTAGAGTAAAGGTAAAGGGTACAAGAGCAATTCTGAAAAAGTAAAAATTAAAAATGAAAGTTAAAAGAAAAGATGAATGAAAATGATGAAAATGACCGTACATGTAAATGTGTATATGAGAAATAAAAATAAAAAAATTATATATAAAAAAGAATTTTCAATGGCACTAAATGAATGGTATTTACAACCAGTGCTAAAAGTTCTAATTGTTTCGGTACACTTGTGATCATATGATCACATTCTGGACAGTCAGCAACCAGCCTAGATTTCCAACTAATGCAACATCCCATGGTTGCAGGATTGCAATTTGTGACCTTCCTTCCTGGTGTCGCATAAACAAAGTCAAGGGGAAAGTCAGCAGAATGTCAGAAGTCATACTCACATGAGGCACTCACTTAAACACCCATGGTAATCTCTATTGGGGGTGAAACCTTGGTCCCCACAGAGAGGGCTCGCAACTTGGGTGTTCTCCTGGATGCACGGCTGTCTTTGGAAGATCATATGACAGCCGTGGCCAGGGGAGCTTTTTATCGGGTTTGCCTGGTACACCAGTTGCGTCCCTTTCTGGACCGGGATGCCCTGCGCACAGTCACTCATGCCCTCGTCACATCCCATCTGGACTACTGCAATGCTCTCTACATGGGGCTCCCATTGAAGAGCACTCGGAGGCTCCAGCTGGTCCAGAATACGGCCGCGCAGGTGGTTATGGCTGCGAATCAGTGTACCCATGTAACACCCCTCCTGAGCGAGCTGCACTGGCTCCCGTTGGTCTTCCAAGTGTGATTCAAGGTGTTGGTCACCACCTTTAAAGCGCTCCATGGCTTAGGACTGGGGTATATACGAGACCGCCTTCTGCCAGTAACAACCTCCCATTGGCCAATACGCTCCCACAGAGAGGGGTTCCTCAGGGTGCCATTGGCCAAACAATGCCGACTGGTGACACCCAGGGGAAGAATCTTCTCTGTGGGGGCACCAGCCCTTTGGAATGAGCTGCCCCTAGAGCTTCGTCTTAGCCCTGACCTGCACACTTTTCACCGCACCCTTAGGACCCTTCTGTTTCAGCAAGCTGGACTGGCCTAATATGAATTTTAAATGGGTGTATGTGAGTTTTAAATTGAGGGCCAAATTTTATATATCTGATTTTAATTGGTTTTAAATTTTATAAATTCATGTGTTTTAATATGGCTGTACACCGCCCTGAGTCCCTTGGGAGAAGGGACAACAATGTCCCTTAACAATGGTAATAGATCATTTCCAGACCTGTCATTGATAAACCATAATGTCACAATATTATGACTACATTGCTTCGTAATGGAAATTCTGTTTCCAATTACTGTTGTTGTTCATTACTATACAACCCAATATTGATTCTATTCAAGTCAAATTCACAACATCAAAACAGTATATATACAGTGTAAAGAGAGTAAAGCTCAACATATGAACCCACAACAGCATAGATATATTTTTTTCTGTTTTAAAACAATCTGTCCTCTGGAGGTCTGCATACTTCCACTCCATCTTCACAATGGGAGAACAGGACAATATTGTTCATTACTGTTAGGTTGAATAATGGTTTCCTTGGGGAAGGTGGAGACACACCACAACCTCAATCTAGGCAAACTACCAAGTTTGTGTTACCAATGCTTTGATCATTTCCTTAACAGTAATGGTGCAAACTCATCCTAGATAATATTGCAATGTTACTGAATACATATTCATAGCTATATATACAGTATATATATGACATATGGATAAAATTAAATTGATTTTATATATAAAAGTTGCATCAATAGTTACACATGTGTAGGCATAACAACCAGCTTTAAAACAAACTATCAAATATCCCAATATGCTAGTTAGCAAAAACACCTTTTTTGTCAAACATCCCAATATGCTAGTTAGCAGAGAGACTTTTTTTCTCAAAGAGCAGTGGTGAAATCTAAACCGGTTTACTACCGTTTCACTGGCTGTGCATGCACGCTGCACATAAAGCACATGCTGTGCACACACACGCGCAGTACACACCAAAAGGAGGCTTGGGAAGGTAAGTAGAACAGCAGGGAGGGAATCAGCTGTGGCGGGCGAGCTTGGGAACCTTTTAAAAAACTTTTTAAAAGCATTTTAACTACCGGTTCCAGAGAATAGGTAGCAAAAAATGCTTTTAAAAAGTTCTGAAGATCAGCAGAACGATGCTCAATCATCAGAACTTTTTTTAAAAAACTTTTTAAACATTTTTTACTACCAGTTCTCTGAAACTGGTAGTTAAAATTACTTTAAAAAGTAAAAGGCGAAAGATTTATATGATCTGAAGAGAAACCAGAGTTTTTTTGTTTTTTGTTTTTACTTTTTAAGCATTTTTTTACTACTGATAGTCTGGAACCGGTAGTTTAAAATGCTTTAAAAAGTAAAAAAAAAAAAAAAAAAAAAAAAAAAAGTTTCAACAATTAAGCGTCGCTCAGCTGATCTTCGGAACTTTTCTTTTTTCTTTTTTACTTTTTTACCTACCAGTTCGGCAAACCAGTAGCATTTTTTACTACCAGTTCGGGTGAACCGGCCCAAACTGGTAGCATTTCACCCCTGTCCAACAGTATACTAAGTACACTGCGCCTGTGGTGGCACAGTAGACTAAAGCACTGTTAAGTTACACCAGCTGCCTGCAATTACTGCAAGTTCAAATCTCACCAAGATTGACTCAGCCTTCCATCCTTTCGAGGTAGGTAAAATGAGGACCCAGATTGTGGGGGCAATAAGCTGACTTGTATAAAAAGAATACCGCTTGGTGGGGGCTGAAAGCCCTACTAAGCAGGTATATACAAAAGTATGGAGGCTATTGCTTAATGCATTGTAAGCCGCTCTGAGTCTCCGGAAAAGGGCAGCATATAAATCGAACCAATAAATAAATAAATAAATAAATAAATGAATAAATACTTTACTGAAAGCCATGCGGATACAGAAGTGGAAAACCAGTTCTACCATAGTATGGTCAACATGTGAAAAGCATAAGATAAATTCTCCTTTCTTCCTCTGATCTCCCATTCTCCTTTGTCCACCAATCAGTTGCACCTCGGTTGTTTTGAGAACAATCTGTCTGCCTAGGATGTTCTCAGAGTTGATGACCTTGGAGTGGAACTGTCTCAGGCTTCAAGATGGCACATTTGCATTACAGTATTTCCCGCCCAAACCAAACTATCCATCAATAGTATGGTCAGCAATATACTCAGTTGAGAGTATGTTGCTACCTATGAAAAGTATTGAGTAAACTGATGGAGTTAGCTTGTAAAATAGTAGAGCAGACAGGGTCATATTATGTTTTTGTTGGATAAAGAACTTTAAAATAACTAAAAATTACATTTAAAATTATGTGTTCAATCTCATTCATCGATATTATTTATTCAAAAGATCTATAGAGAATACAGAAAAATGACCTCAATTGTATTAGCATGCAAATATTAAATTTTATGGTGGTGGTGGTGGTGGTGGTGGTGGTTTTAATCTGGAAACAATTTTTCATCAGCCTTAGTAATAAGAAGTCACAGGATGATGCTGATGGGACTATTTTGAAGATTTTTTTTTTTTAAAGAAAGTGTTCACATTATATTGAAAAATGGGGGGGGGATTCTATAGGGTATTAAAAAAAAAATAAAACTTGCTTTCTGTTGCTCTCTGCCCTTCACAGTTAATACATATCCAGAGAAGTAATAGAGTTTTGAAAAGGAGAAAAAGTAGTACAGCCCTAAGCAAGGATATTGCTGAACTTGATTTTGCTGGAAATGGTAGGTAGCAATGTAATTTTGTTGGTGTTCCATATCTTCTTATAATCCCATGACAGCACATATTTCTCACCCATTCAAATGAAAACATGAACCTAATTTAAGGATTTTTAGATTAAAGAATTATGTGATGCAAGTAAGACGGAGAATTTGCTTTTATTAAACTGTTTACTTTCCTTTTCCAATTTGGAAAAAAAATTCCTACATATGCATACATAGAATCATCCATTAAAGTACAGAATTTTAATTTCAGCAAAAGTATCACTTTCCTTCCTCTGCTGAAGGAAGTTGTCAGTCTTCCTATTCAAGATACACAGATAAGACTTTCCATTTTATTTTAATTGTGAAGTAAAGAATAGTTGTTTGCAATGTTGCAAATAGCATGGTAAGATACTTCAAGAAATAAACTTGGTTTCACAGAAGGTGATCTATTTCATTGTCTCCTTTATCTAATTATGAACATTTCATCATGCACAAAGATAAAATGTATCACTCATGCCTCACTTATTTGTTTTTCTAATAAATCTAGCGATTGAGTGGTGTGTGAGTTTTAAACAGTATATTTGAATTTATTTGTAATGTAATAAAACTCTGTTCACCCAATGTGATATTAAAAGCAATCAAACCAGTGTTTTGTGTTATTCATGTTACACACACTCTCTCCCTGTGTCTAAAATATGAACCACTACAGTTGTGTAACTATTATATTAAGTTACCGATGGCCACTCTCAGAGAAGGAGTTAAATAAGTTGATTTTATCCATGATTGCAATAAGGCTTGTTTACAAAATGCAAATATGTAAAAAATCAGTGCCTTCATTCAATGTTGTTTTTTTTAAGACACTGGTTTCATCTGGTTGTAAGTTCCTGCTTTGTTTATTGTATGGTAAGATTACTTGAAAATTAAATTACCTATCTTAGTTTACTTTGGGGAAAATACTATATACCTATTTGTTCCATTATAAACATCAAAGAAAAAAATGATATATCTACTGATATCATCTAAGTAAGCATGAGTAATATATAAGGTTAATCTAATACCTGATTAGCTGAAATATATGCAAAAATATAGACAATCAAATGAAATTAGGGTTAACCTGCAGTATCATTTACTAGGTATACCCTTTAAATATGATAAACTGGACAAAACATGCTGGAATCTCTATCTATCTATCTATCTATCTATCTATCTATCTATCTATCTATCATTTATCTATCTATCTTTAGCCTTATTTAGTTCCATATGTTCAAATCATGCATTTATTTCTCATTTCTTACTTTTGTTCACAAACTAATGGTATTGATTTCATATTGGGAATAATGTGATCTTATCAGTACTTACATAAATGCATTTTATTTTTAAACACATATTGACTATCTGCTAGATAAATCTAGCAGCTATTTGTCTTCCTCTCACAGGTGGTAGAATGTTAATTAGAAGACTGAACAGTTGCACTCGTAAAGCCAAACTTAGATAAACAATGTCTCATTTCTCCAGTTTATTCTATGCCTCAGAATAAATAATAAAAAATAAAGTAAAATAATAATAAAATAATAAACTTAAATGATAATAAAATAAAATAAAATAAAACAGTTGTTTTATTTATTTATAGTTTAATTCCAGAATAAAATATGTAGGAGGAAATATAGTGGTAAAATGCATCTGTGGCAATACAATGAGTCAGTAATCAGATAATCACAGTACCCCAATTTGTTCAATGTATTGGGATCTTAGGATCACTGCCTTGGTTGTAAACTTAGCATTTCTGCTACAATATGTACACTTGAGCCAGGAGGAAATATAACAATCTGTGGCTTAGATTTCAGTGGCTGTTCTTTCCAATAGGGATGCTAAGTATTTAAGTTTAATTGGGGCATATAATTGATAGTCAAACAAAATATGAGAAATATTTTCAGTAGTTCATATGTAGGTTCTCTCATAACATGACAAGTACTGGAAGCACCCATATTTGACTACGGAACCCAGCAAATTACTCTAGAATAGATTTTAGAGAGAAGAATAAATTTTATTTCTAAATAAATAAATAAAATAAATAGGACTTTGTTAACATTTGTGTCAGACTCAGTGATAGGTATTTTTCAAGTTGAAAAATGGTTGTATTCTTAGGCAATCAACTAGGGATTAATTTTAGCCAATAATTCCATGTCAGTTTGAGCACTAAAATTGAGGACTGTTTTTAAAAAATGATTTTTCTTTTTGTGTATATATACTATTTTTTATTTTATTTTATTTTTGAACTTTTATACCGCCCTTCTCCCTGAGGACTCAGGGCGGTGAACAGGCAAATAAAAACATCAAATACAAATATTAAAATACAGTTAAATATATATATATAAATTTGGCCCCATTAATTAAAACAATAAACAAAAACAATTAAAAACACTTAAAAAGAGTTAGGCCAGCCCGGCTTGTTGGAAAAAGAAGGTTTTAAGGGCACGGAGGAAGGCACTGAGGTCATGGATTCTCCTTATCTCTGGGGGCAGCTGATTCCAGAGGGTAGGTGCCCCCACAGAGAAGGCCCTCCCCCTGGGGGTCACCAGCCTGCATTGTTTGGCTGATGGCACCCCGAGGAGGCCCTCTCTGTGGGAGCGCACGGGTCAATGGGAGGTCGTCGGTGGCAGCAGGCGGTCTCGAAGATAGCTAGGCCCTATGCCATGGAGCGCTTTAAAGGTGAGAACCAACACCTTGAAGCGCACCCGGAAGACCACCGGGAGCCAGTGCAGCTCATACAGGAGCGGTGTTACATGGGAGCGCCATGCTGCTCCCGTCACTACCCACGCTGCTGCGTTCTGGACCAGTTGGAGCCTCCGGGTGCTCTTCAAGGGGAGCCCCATGTAGAGAGCGTTACAGTAATAAAGGCGAGAGGTCACGAGGGCATGAGTGACTGTGCACAGGGAATCCCGATCAAGAAAGGGCCGCAACTGGTGGATCAGGCGAACCTGATAAAAGGTCCCCCTGGTTACAGCCGTCAGATGTTCCTCCAAAGACAGCTGCGTATCCAGGAGGATGCCCAGATTGCGAGCCCTCTCTGTGGGGACCAAAGACTTGCCCCCAATAGTCAGTGATGGAGTCAACTGACTATATCGGGATGCCAGGAACCACAGCCACTCAGTCTTGGAAGGGTTGAGCTTGAGTCTGTTCCTCCCCATCCAGATCCGTACAGCCTCCAGGCACTGGGACATCACTTCAAGGGCATCATTGGGGTGGCCTGGGGTGGAGATGTACAGCTGAGTGTCATCAGCGTACTGATGGTATCTCACCCCAAAGCCACGGATGATCTCGCCCAGCGGCTTCACATAAATGTTGAACAGGAGGGGCGAGAGGACCGACCCCTGAGGCACTCCACATATAAGAGGCCTCGAGGTTGACCTCTGCCCCCCTGCCAACACGAACTGCGACTGGTCGTAGAGAAAGGAGGAGAACCACCGTAACACGGTGCCCCCCATCCCCAACTCTTCCAACCGGTGCAGCATGATACCATGGTCGATGGTATCAAAAGCCGCTGAGAGGTCTAACAGGATCGGAACAGAGGAGCAACCCCTGTCCCGAGCCCTCCAGAGATCATCAACCAACGCGACCAATGCCGTTTCCGTGCTGTGCCCAGGCCTGAAACCAGACTGGAACGGATCCAGATAGGATGTTTCCTCCAGGAATTGCGGAAACTGTCGCGTGACCACACTCTCAACAACCTTCGCCAGAAAGCGAAGGTTGGAGACAGGACGATAGTTAGCCAATATTGCCGGATCCAGGGACGGCTTCTTGAGGAGAGGCCTCACCACCGCCTCTTTCAAGGCCGCGGGGAAGTGACCCTCGCTCAACGAAGCATTGATAACACCCTGGAGCCAGCCTCGTGTAACCTCCTGGGAGGCCAGTACCAACCAGGGGGGACACGGGTCCAGTAAACATGTGGCCGCACTAAGTCTCCCCAAAATCCTGTCCACATCATCGGGAGTCACAGCATCAAACTCCTCCCAGATAACATTCTCAAGACTATTCCTCATCACCCTGCCCTGATCTACCCAGTCAGAGTCCAAGTCCCCCCGGATCTGAGCGATTTTGTCATACAGGTATTGTCCGAAATCCTCCGCCCTGCCTTCCAAGTGATCCTCCCGCACTCCCAGATGGAGCAGGGAGCGGGTTACCATGAACAGGGCTGCTGGACGATTCCCTAATGATGCAATAGAGGCGGAAAAGTAATTAAACTTTGCCGTCTTTATCGCCACTAGGTAGGTCTTAATATGCGACCTTACCAGTGTTCGGTCAGATTCAGCGCGACTGGCCCGTCAACCGCTCTCTAGGCATCTTTTCCGGCATTTCATCTCCCTCAGCTCCTCGGTAAACCAAGGAGCCGCGAGGGATCGACACCGGGTCAGAGGCCGCAAAGGCACGACTCGATCCAAGGCCCCACCAGCCGCCCATTCCCAGGCAGCTACCAGGTCCTCGGCCGAGTCGTGTGCCAGATCATCAGGAATTGGCCCAAGCTCCGTCTGGAACCTATCAGGATCCATCAGGCGCCTGGGGCGGACCCATCTAATTGGGTCCGCCTCCCTGCGGTGGGGTGTAGCAGTACGAAGGTCCAGACGAAGGAGTGAGTGATCTGACCATGACAAGGGTTCCATGTCTATATCCCCTATAACAAGATCACTCAACCACTGGCCAGAGACGAAAATCAAGTCTAGAGTGTGTGTCCCCCCCCGTGAGTGGGGCCATGAACTAACTGGGTCAGGTCCATGGCCGTCATGGAAGCCATGAACTCCCGAGCCATCCCAGACATTTCACTAGCGGATGGCAAGTTGAAATCACCCATGACCATAAGCCTGGGTGTATCAACTGCCACCGTGGCTATCACGTCGAGTAGCTCAGGCAGGGCTGCTGCCACACGGCAGGGAGCCAGGTACGCAAGCAGCAAGCCCATCTGAACCCCAAGACCCCATCTCACGAAGAGGGATTCACATCCAGCAATCTGAGGCACAGTGATCTCCCTCGAACCAAGACCTCCTTCAATAATAACCGCCACCCCCCCGCCCCTCCCCTGGGCTCTCGGTTGATGGTATGTTCTGAAACCTGGTGGGCACATCTCGACCAGAGGGACTCCTCCCTCCAGTCCCAACCAGGACTCCGTAATACCTGCCAGGTCCGCTCCCCCCTCCTGGATAAGATCATGGATGAGGGGGGCCTTATTTACCACAGACCTAGCGTTGCACAGCATCAGCCGCAGGCCCAGGTCCTGAGTATCTAAGCCACCTAGTATCCGAGGGGAGCTTTGGGGGCTGGGGCGCGCAATTGCTCTCAAACAGCAAGTGCGTGTCCCCAACACATGATGTGGCCCCCTGCTCCCGCCATATCTGCCCCTCCCAACCACCATGCTGATGGTATTACCCTCATTGGGATAGCCCTCCGCCCCCTCCCCATTCCCTCGTCCAGTGTCCTCCAAACCGTTACCCCGTGCCGGGCTCGGCTCTGACCTTGGTGGATTACCCCCCCATCCCCTTTGGTCATCCTCCCGGTTCCCCTTAAAAAATTATTTAAAAACCTAATTAAAAAACCCCTTAATCCCCGCTTTGAAACATGCCAAGCATTATAGATGTGAATATGTATTGTTTAAACTGAAAAACTCTCTTACTGAATGGCAAATGTTTGTATTTTGTCACAATACAGTTCAGATTAATTGTGTCTAGTATAAAATAATCTATCCACAGTGAAATTTGAGCCAATGTGAAGTGCTCAGAAATCCAGGATCAAATTTATTTTAAGATATGAGACCTCACTTTGGGTTGCCAGGTGTCCACTATTTGAGCGGACAGTCCACTTTTTTCACATTATGTTCACTATTTTTTTTCACAAAATAGTGGACATTTTTTTTATTCAAAAGCTTTATGATGAAATGGTACGTAATCTAAAGCTGTACAGTCGAAGAGAATAAGGATAGGAGAATCGCATTTTGTCTTTTTTTTCATAAGTTAGAATGAAACAAAGATCGAATGCTCATTGCAATAATCACATTTTACACAACAGCGCAAAAAATGCATTAAAGCAGTTATCCTTTGATATTGAAAATGTAGTGCTGAAGGTTTTTGCCGAATTTTTGAATTCTGCGAAGAAACGAGAAGAGTTGAAATCATTTTTTGAGTTTTGCAAGTGAGAATTCCATGACGTTTTGCGCCATGTTCCAACACATTGGTTAGTTTGTTTAAAGCGGTTGAAAGACTTCTTTTAAACAGGATATCTCTAAAATCATATTTTATTTCTCTTGGATCTGATGAGTGCCATAAGGTTATCTGGAACCTTATTTCGGACAGGAAAATGAACTTGCAAAGGACGATGAACCAACAATTTCAGAATTGTATTTATATTTCACGCACTTTTTCATGTCAATAATGCAAGACACCCTACTGAAGCTGGAAAGCAAGAAAATTTTTGCATGTGATCATGTGTAAGCTGTGTGATTCTTTGCAAAAAAAAATACGATGAGCAGTTTTTTGGAATGAAAGTTTTATTTGCCTTACGTAAAAAACATTTGCCTGAGAATGCCGTGCAAAAGTTCAAGAAAGAAGCCATCAACGTGTATCAAAGAGCCATTGCGTACCTAGAAAAGTGGTATAATTTCACCGATTCAGTATATGAGACACTAAGTTGTTTCAATCTAATTGATCACAATAATTCTCCAACTTTAGAAGAAATGACGAACATCTGGTTAGTATCACCATGGCGAGAAGAACTTCCACCCAACACTCTCTTCGATGAAATTTCTGCCTTAGAAGAAGTTTATGTTCATTGCAGGGCAATTCATCTCTTGATAAGTGGACGTACTTTTTCAAGAAAGAGCCAGCTCCGAGTTTACTGAAACTGTTCCAGTATTGTGCATCAATTCCGGTATCAAATGCAAACGTTGAACGAATTTTCAGCGTCATGGGAAATTTGTGGACTGACGAACGTAACCGACTGCTTGTATCAGTTTGAAGTGAACTTTGTATATTTTTTAATATTTCTCAACGTTGTACTGAAATTAAAGAATTTGTTGCAATATTTTCAGGATCAGACTCAATAATTAAAGTAAGAATAGTATGTTTAAATAAAGCTTGTATATTTTTTAATATTTCTCAACATTGTACTGAAATTAAAGAATTATTCCTTAAACACAAAGAATTGATCAAAGCTGCGCAGTCAAATAAAAAAATACACACGACAGCAAAATAAAATGTAATTTAATATTTTACGTATTATTATAATATATTTGATGTTTTGAATTTTAAGTAAAGTTTTGAAGTGATTATTTTAATACGTGTTAAAATGTTTGTAAGAAAATATATAATTTAATTGTAATTTTTTTTTATTTTTTTACTAATTAAACCCCACCCCCCCGCTGCTTGTCCACTATTTTTTGGAAGCAGACCTGGCAACCCTAACCTCACTATGTGATCTGGAGTCAGGCAACTTCCCTTACTCCAATCTTTCTAACAGTGTTGTTGTTGCAAGGAAATATTGGAGATTGAAGTAACTTTCACCAAGAGATGCTGGAGGAAAGGTAAGAGATGAGTCTAGCCAACATAGGAATGAACGATGTGTAGGTTTATGAGTTTCAAAGACCTTTAAAGGGTGTTTTATTCTAATAAAAAAGGAGCCTAATAAAAAGGCTTAGAGAAGACTGTTAGCGCACTTCTATACATCCAACAATAATCAATGGCTTTTTGCAGCAGGCAGTGTTAGCACACATTTATGCTCTTAGGAAAATCCCTTCTATTCTGTTTGCCCCTCACTTCATTTTGTAGGTATTACACTCAATATTATTTGACTATCAAAAGAAGATTATCATAATTAGATTATACCTAACTACACAGAGCTCTTGTATTTGTGGAAAGAGAGGATAGTGAGCTGAATTTCTACAGCTGTTATGTGTATGTGTGTGTGATGTCACCCCAGCAGGTAGTGACATTTTGAATGCTTGATGACATTTCCCATTGTAAATAGACAAAGAAGTCAGATGGTATTGTACTGTTTTACTACTCTCAAATGTCACTGCACTGAGGAAAATGAAAAGGCCTGAGTTTCAATACTATTTTTCATCAAGAAGGAAAGGAAAATGACAAAAAGACTTCATGGCTTTCAGCAGTATGCATTTTCCTTTTTCTGTTTGCTTCCATTGTCTTTACAATTAAATTAAACTTTATATTTTCATGTTCTCAATAATCCTTCATTTGAATATATGCTTATTAAATTCTCAATATGTATATTACCTTATGTGTGTTGGAAGACAGCTATTTTTTCATATATCACATTGAAGAAATACTATTGTTCCATGTTTTATCATTATTTTTATTTAACTCTTTTAAACAATTTCCTCAACCTCATGTGAACTCTCATACTATTTTTTACCTGAAGATAATGATAATATAATCATAATCAAGTCTTAATATTTAAAATATTAGAAGAGAAAAATTTAATGTACCATATTTTAATGAAAAGTATGGTGTTCTAATATTTTGTAGGTCTTGGTTATTCGGGTTTTCTCCTGCGTAAAATTGGAAGTGTCTTGGTGACGTTTCGACGAAGTCTCATTCATCATCTTCAGGCTGGTGTTTTCGGCTTTGTGCTTCTAGGAGCAATGTGTGATCGCAGCTATTTCTTCCTTTTAATTGCCAGTGGGGGTGTGAACTGATTGGGTGGGAGTTTGGCTGTGTTCTGATTGGGTGGAGGTGTGTTCTGATTGGTTGGATGCTTGGCTGTGCTCTGATTGGATGGGGGTGTGTTCTGTTGGGTGGGGGCTTGGTTGTGCTCGGGTTAATCTGAGTTGCAGGGGGATTTGAGTTGGTGAATTGTGTTGCTGTTGTTTGGCTTCGCGTTCATGGTCGTGCCACATCTTCATGGTGGGTGTCAGTTTCCTTCATGTTTGGATTGGAGGGGTTTAAAGTGGCTAATGATGCAGCTGTGGTCTGGCTTCTGGTTTGTGGTTGTGCCTCATCATCGGTGTGGGTTTTGGTTTGCTTTTTGCATGGATGTGTGGTGGTGACATCCTGTGTGGTTTTCATGAGTGTGGGTCTGGTGTCATTCTTTGTGTTAGGGACTCGTTTGACAATAAGGGCGGATTTCCAAATGGCTGGTAGGTGCGAGGTATCATCTCATTTATTCATGCTGTGTGGGCGTTTTTCTATCTCGATGGCTTCTCTGATTATTCTGTTGTTAAAGTGTTCAGTTTTGGCAATAGTTCTGGTCTTTTTAAAATCAATTTCATGTCCCATGGCTTTAAGATGTTTAAGACCAGGGAAGAAATTGGTTCCTCTTTTCTGACTGAGTTCTTGCGTTCTTCAATGCGTGCACTTATTCTTCCGTTGGTTTGTCCGATGTATGTGGTGGGGCAGGCGGTGCATGGGATTTCATATACTCCTTGATTTTCTAACTCAATTTTGTCTTTGGGGTATCTTAGGATGGTGGATATTTTTCAGTTTGTGCAGAATGCTGTCTTGATGTTGTGTTTGTGGAGGATCTTGCTGATTCCGTCTGTGGTGCCTTTTATGTATGGGAGGAGGGCTTTGCCGTTTTCTTGTTCTCTGTCTTGGATTTTAGTGGGGGTTTCTTTTTGGATTAGGTTGGTAATCTTATTTCTTTGGAATCCATTGGATGTTAGTACTTTAGTGAGAGTGTGTAGTTCAGTTTTTAGGTGTTGTTTGTCAGATAAGCATTTTGTTCTGGACATGAGTGTCTTGGCTACAGAGTTGATCTGTGCTGGGTGGTGGTGTGAGAGTGCGTGCAGATAGCGGTTTGTGTGTGTTTTCTTCTGGTAGATGGTGTGTCCTAGGGAGCCATTGGTTTTCTTGTAGACTAAGACATCCAGGAAGGGAAGTTTCCATGGTGAACTTTTAATATTTTCTTTACACAGAGAATTGTCTTCATATAATTTCTTATAGAGTTGGAACAGCCTTTTGAGAATAATGTACTGTATGGTCATTTATGTGCTGCCAGATCTGAACATGAGCATAAAGTACTACACAATATTTTAAGTTTTATTGGGCCAATACTAGTTTAATTCTTTTAAAATTTTAAATTTTGTATGCGCTGTTTTTATCTTTGGCTGTGCACCGCCCTGAGTCCAGCAGGGGAAGGGCGGTATAAAAATCGAATTAAATAAATAAATAAATAAATAAATAAATAAATAAATAAATAAATAAATAAAATATACAGCTTTGCCTCTTGAAAAAATGGAAAGCTCCTAAGTTAATTATAATGTGAATTTCCCATCAGCTACATGAATAAAGGTAGCATGCAGTGTAAGATGCGGTGAATCTTAAATATATTGTTTCTTTTCTTCATTATATCTGCTCGTGTTAAAGAAACAAACAAAGTTGGGCTACCCCAATTATCGCAACTCTATTGAGAACAATATATTTGATTTTCCCTCTCTTTTCCCCCTCTTATAATGTTTATGAGGGAAAAAATCTTTTTCATATCTGAGTTTAGATTTTGGACGCTTTCTGCTGGGGGAAGGGAGAGGAGAGTAAAAAAGTGAAATGTGTATTACAATGCCATTGCACAAATGCTACCAGTCTATTCTTATATCGGTCATAGTGACATAACAATTTAATAGTCACCTCTGCTCTTTGACATCAATATGTAGATTCATCATTTGACACCCTACTGGTTTGTGCACATATTGTCACCTAAAATATTCGTTAATAATCTAACATTATGAGATACAGTACTTGTTGACCTTTCATAAAATCCATTTGTGTTGGATGGAAAATCATGGATAGTATTCCTTGTAGTTTGCATGCCATAATCACAGTTAACCATTCAGATTTTAATAAAGCTATTGGGTGACAAATTAATACCAGTCTTTATCAGTCTCCAAAATTACAGTTTTCCATACATCATAGAATGAATTTTGGGGTCAGTAGAGTACAATTATAATTATAAACCTTCAATATTACTAGGAGTAGGGAGTGGAAAGTACTCTATTACTTAGCTATCAGAATCAGGAGCTTTCCTATCTTCTTAGATTTATAATAGGGTCTCTTATTTCTTGAGGTAATAAAAGTGCAGCTAGATAGTCAGCTTGGTCATGCATAATATTTGTAAGACCTACATTCTATAAAATTTAATACAAGAAACGGAACAAGAATAAAAATTAAAACACATATTGATTTATTAAATCAGATCATTCTATATTTTACCCTTGATAATAAAACAATATTGCATTCTTGTATGTGTTACAGTCACAAAGCAATATTTTATCAGTTCCCTCTTGCTCCTAATATTTTGTTTAATACTATTTAATTAATATTTTGTGTATAGTGCATTGAGGGAATTAAATTCTTGCTCAACATTTGAAAAGCTTATATAATTCTGATATATGTCAACTTGTATTAGTACCTGGAATTTCCTTAACTTTTTCCCCAAATGTTGTTCTTCATTTTTTCCATGTTTTATAAGGAGTAGTACAACCACATATATGGTTTAAAGGTACTTCAACTAACCATTACATTTGTGGAGTATTTATGGATACTGGAGCCGCTGGGTGAGATCATCCGACGATATGGGGTGAGGTATCAGCAATACGCTGATAATACCCAGCTGTATATCTCTACCCCGTGTCAATTCAGTGATATGGTGGATGTGATGTGCCAGTGCCTGGAGGCTGTGAGGGTCTGGATGGGAGTCAACAGGCTCAGACTTAACCCAGATGAGACCAAATGGCTGTGGGTATTGCCTCCTAAAGACTATGTTGACTGTCCATCCTTGGTTCTGGGGGAGGGGGGAGAAATTGTCCCCCTCAGAATGGGCTCGCAATTTGGGTGTCCTCCTAGACTCACAACTAAGATTAGAGCAACATCTGACAGCTGTGGCTAGGGGGACCTTTGCACAGGTTTGCCTAGTGCACCAATTGCGACCCTACTTGGATCAGGCTCTCCTCATGGTCACTCATGCCCTTGTCACCTCACGGTTAGATTATTGCAACACGCTCTACATGGGGCTAACCTTGAAAAGTGTTTGGAGACTACAGTTGGTCCAGAATACAGCCGCGCGAGCTGTCGTGGGTGCACTTAGGTACACCCACGTTACACCAATTCTCCGCAAGCTGCACTGGCTCCCTATTGGTCTCCGGTCACAATTCAAGGTGTTGGTTATTACCTTTAAAGCTCTACATGGTTCAGGGCCAGGTTATCTTTGAGACCACCTTCTATAGCATAGCTCCCAGCGACCGGTAAAATCCCACAGAGTTGGTCTCCTTCGGGTCCCGTCAGCTAAACAATGCCCGCTGGTGGGCCCATGGGGGAGGGCCTTCTCTGTGGCTGCCCCAGCTCTCTGGAACCAGTTACCTCCTGAGGTCTGGACCATCCCCACCCTATTGACCTTCCGAAAAGCAGTGAAGACCTGGCTTTTCCGGCAGGCCTGGGGCCGTTGATCTTGCTCTTGCGATCCGGTGAGATCTGGCCATGAATGGTATGGATGAGTTTTAATGTTTTTAATGTTTTTAATTTTTAAATGTTTTTATTAGGATTTTAAATGTATTGTGAGCCGCCCTGAGTTTTTGGAGAGGGGCAGCATATAAATTGAATTAAATTCAATTTATAATTGAAAAATGGAGAGGCAGTGGGAATCTTCCAGTTTATTTTATTTCTATAAAGTTTGTAAAAACAAATTACTTGACAAATGCCAACTCAAAAAAAAAATGGAATAATAGTTTCTTGGAGCAATTTATATTGTTCTTGGGGAACAATAATTATTGCACTGCAGCAGATAATATATTTAGTCATTCAGTTAATGGTTGAGATTAGAAAGTAACCAAGTCAGGAATTAATCTGATACAGAATTATTTAAAACATATTATATATTCTTGTGAAGGATTTTCAAGCTATCATATAAGCCCCAACATAGAAGCTTGCAATACTATCTGTGTACAAAAATTAGATTTTCCATTTGTTTTCTCTGAAAATTCCTGTGGGCTTATCTTCCTTGGCATTGTAAGGAATGTTCAGAAGTTGTAATTATACTTGCGATTTAGCAACTGCAAATGGTTCTCTTCATCCTGAAGAATCAATAGCAAGTTGCTTATTAGAATTTTCAAGCTGTGTCATTCTTGTTTTAGGTGAAGCAATCATCGGGCTCTTCAGCAGTGGCATTAAAAAAAACAAACTATCAAATATCTGAGAAAATCCTGGAATCCCTCTTTTAAATTATATATTAAAGGTTTTTATCTACTAAGTAAATTCAATCTTCCTAGATGTCTGTGTCATACAGAAAGGGGAGTTCAAGTTATAAGAAAGCTTAGCTTTCTAGATTCAGCTGAAGTTGTAGGCTTTGAAAAAAAATACATTCCCTCAAAAGAGAAGCTAGACTTTAAGATAGGTGAAGTTCTTACTCTCCCCTGTTGTGAATTAGTGAGCTTACACCTTGAACATGTAGAATTCTGAGCACCACATTTCCAGGAATATATGAGACAGTCAAGATAAGGTTGAGGTGTTAGGAAAGTAACAAAGAGATTTGTAACAAGGACTTGAGGATATACCTGATGAGGACATATAAAGAGAACTTCAAATGTTCAGTCTTAAGAAAGACATTTGAATAGAATGTTTAGGTATATAAAAGTGTGATGTAGGGAACTTTTTTTTTTCACCTAAAAAAGTAACAGAATATAGGAGACAAGAAGCTACGTAGATTTTATGTAAATGTAAGGAAATGCTTTCTAACACTAAGATATGTATAATAGTGGGATAGTCTATTTATAGAAGATTTGGTATTTCCATATTTTGTGGTTTTTAACAAGACTGAGAATAGCCATCCCTCAACACAGTTTAATTAATTTTCACACATATTCTGCTTTGAGGTGTTATTTACAGTGCTGTTTGCTATTTGTTTCCTGGTGCTTGGTTACTTGTGGGAACACCTGTTTCCCATAACATCAGTTTAGATCAGGAGTGTAAAACTCACAATGACACATTGTCATGTGATGTATCGCAACTTTTTCCCCCTTCGCTAAACTGGGGGTAGGCGTGGCCAGTATGTGATCCATCTAGCCCCTGGGCCATGAGTTTGAGACCCCTGGTCTAGATGATTCAATCTTGCAGGGTTGGTATGCTGCAGATTCCTTTGATTAAATAATATCATAGGACCCCAGCAGTGTGCCTTCTCTATAGTAGCACCTGCCCTGGAATGATCTGCCCCGTATTTGCTGTTGTTTAGAAGAGTCATGAATAACAGGTTCTTTCCCAAGCCCTTCAACAAGGAAAAGGAAGATCCATCACTTCACACTTGCCATCTTTTGTCTGTCTGTCTGTATCTGTATACATGTATACTTTGAGTTACTTTGAGTTAGTTCAACTAGCAATTGTTCAAAATTACAATCTCTCCAGAAAAAGTATTTACAATCTGGTCCCAAAGTTATTTATGTTGCAGCACCACAGTAGTCATTCGCCCTTACGACCAACTGGAGAGACACTGCAACATGTCCCTGCCTATCACCCCACCTCCTGCCGCACTGGGTCTCCATAGGCACTGTGCCTGCTTTGCTAGCCTCCTGGATTCCACTGGCTCCTCCCCACCCCATTTCCCATCACTTTCTTACTTTTTGAAGATCTCCAGAGTTCCAGAAGAGACCAACCATTATTGAGTTCCAAGTCATAAATGTGGATACACTATGTGGATACAAACTTTTTCAGGTGTTAAAAGGGTAACTTAAAAAAAGAAAGGTTACTTACTTCTCCTGTTGAGACTATACATGCAATATGTTGTCTGATTGGAGCCTTGGTGGCGCAGTGGACTAAAGTACTGTTAAGTAGCACTTAACTGCCAGATGACTCCAATTACTGCAAGTTCAAATCTCACCAGGCTCAAGGTTGACTCAGCCTTCCATCCTCCCGAGGTAGGTAAAATGAGGACCCGGATTGTGGGGGCAATAAGCTGACTTTGTATAAAAAGAACACCGCTGGGGGGGGGGGGGCGAAAGCCCTACTAAGCAGGGATATAGAAAAGTATGAAGGCTATTGCTTAACGCATTGTAAGCCACCCTGAGTCTCTGGAGAAGGGCACATATAAATCGAATCAATAAATAAATAAAATAAATTGGGGCTATTGGAAACTTCTAATGAGATTCTGGAAACTGGAAGCTAGCAGAGCTTGTGGTAGATGTAACCTCTGGATTTTTGCAACTGTTTGAAGAATTTAATGAAGAACTTTCTTTTTTCTTCTTTTAACAACTCTGTAATCCCCTTGCACTGAGCTGGAGTCAGGGCTAAGTATTTACTGGATGGATGCCTTCCTAACACCTATCAGAGTTTGCAGCAGATATTTTCTCTGTACGTCCAGAAATATCTGCCACTACCTAGGATTGAACTCACAACTTCCTGATTCTGAGGTGAGAGCTCCACCTCTAGGCCACCAAGCTACTCTAATTCCTTATTTTAAGTGAAATTTTCCATGATTCAAATAATTTATTCAACAAGGTCTTATGGACAATCAAAAGTGTGTATAACTGTAATAAACAAAATACATAATAGACTAATCATGCAGTTGAAAACATTTTGTAATTTATTTGAAATATCAGATAAAAATAGCTGTAAGAAGGAAGCATATAATTTGGAAACTGATGAGCATGTCTTAACCATTGAACTATGAGTAGATTAAGAATAAAAATAAATAAACAGTATTTTGTGTGGAAAAAAACCTATTTGAAATTATCTTAAATTGGCCTGTGAAAAACTAGATTTCTATAAAGTTAGTTTGGGAAATAGCATCTATACTTTTTCCATTATTATGAAGTGACGAGACTTAGCCCCTTTATAGAACAGGACAATCATTATGTTCTGGATCAAAGAAAACTTTAGAGAAGATATAACATTTACATAAGAGAACTTGACAAGTGACCGTATTTTTTCTGTTATCAGTTTAAATCCTAGTTGGCTAATAAGAATTTTTGGGCTTTTTAGTTGCTGCATCAGTTTGGAGAATTTAATATTTAATCATACAGAAAAAGGTCAAAAATTGATTGGTTACTATTGTGAACAGAAGTAGGAGATACACTTCTTGGTGAAAAGAAAGCTTAGGATACTAACTTTAGTAAAGGTATACAGAAGAGGAATTTATCACACATTATATGTTACTCTATTACTTTACAGGTAGTCCTTGACTTCAGGGCTGTCTTAACGCATGGGCCTAATAGGCACTTGCCCATGGGCCCCCACGAGCATAGGTCCCCCTACTAATCTGTGTATGTTAACCCCTCAATGCACCTTGTATCATATAAATACAGCACTATATTTATTACATTTCACTGCATTTTTTAATTGATACTAACATGCAAACATATGTTTAAATTTATCGACCATTTACCATCGACCATTTTTATTCCTGTGAGTAGTTGTCATAGAGGCCTCAGTACATTGTTTGGCCTGGGGTCCATAATGCTGTTAAGATGGCCCTGCTTCACTTATGACCATAATGTTGTTAAGCAAGAGGTTGTTAAGTGGATCATGCCCAATTTTATAGCCTTTTTTTTGCTGCAGCTGTTAAGTGAATTCTTGCATGTGTTAAGTGAATCCGATGTTCATTAAGCAAATTTGGCTTCCCCTATTGACTTTGCTTGGCTGAAGCTGTCTGGGAAGGTTGCAAATAGAGATCATGGATGCTACAACCATTGTAAATACATGTTGGTTGCCAAGCACCCAAATTTTGATCATGTGACCATGGGGATGCTGCTATAGTCATAAGTGTAAGGAATAGTCTTAAGGCATTTCTTTCATGGCTACTGTAACTTTTAACAGCAATGTTGCTGGCGGCCCCCAGGGGGAGAGCCTTCTCTGTGGGGGCACCTGCCCTGAGGAATGAGCTGCCTCCTGGAATACGACTGATCCCAGACCTCCGGACCTTCCGTAAGGCCCTAAAGACGTTTTTATTCCACCAAGCCAGCCTAGCCTAAATGGTTCTTAATTGGGATTTTAAATTTTATGGACTTGGGGGTTTTAAATTGGGAAGCTAATGATTTAATTCTTTTTAATTATCTTAACTTTTGTATTTGTATGTTTTTTAATTTTGGCTGTTCACCGCCCTGAGTCCCTTCTGGGAGAAGGGCAGTATACAAATTAAATTAATAAAATAAATAAATAAATAACAGTCACTAAACAAATCAAGGACTACCTGTATAGATTCTGTAAATCACAGTTCGATTAAAAATGACTTTTTAAAATAAATCTCCTAAAACATTCAAATCTTAAAATAAGAATTTAAATTTATTTACTATTTAATGTTTTTTTAAAAAAATGTTTGTTTTAATTATAGTATATTCAACAAACTAAAAATAACCCATTTCAAATTTTAAAGTTAAGCAAAGTAATCAGTTTTACATAAATCATGAATAAGCTAGGAATAAAGAAACCATGATTAACTATTCATTAAACTAAATTTCAACATTGCAGTCTATAACTTAATCATTGTTCATTGATTCTTGTCTATCACAGAAAACAAAAACAAGTCAGATTTATTAGCATAATGTATATGAATCGAGAGAATAATGGTCTAAAATTTGAATATTTTGAAATTTGAATTATTACTGTATGTGTAATAATTTTCAGATTTTACACTATATATATTATATGCTACTTGCAATCTTATATCACAGAAAAACATTTAGTCAAAAAACAGGATTTCCCCAGATATTTTGGGGAAAATATGTACTAACAAACAGAATCTTAAAGCAAAATACATATTGATAATGAAACAACTGTTTTTCTCTTGATTAAAATATATTTAACTAGATTGCTCCAAAAAGTTTCATAATATTAAAAGTTTGTTTAGGATTAAACCTAAATCATTAGATGCCATACCAGACTATAAATCTTTCTCCTGGCTATACATGTAGTCCTCAATTTACGAGTACAACCACAATTGAGCTCAAAATTTATGTTGCTAAGTGAGAAATTTGTTAAGTGAGTTTTGCCCCATTTTATGACTTTTCTCACCACATTTGTTAAGTGAATCACTGCAGTTGTTAAATTAGTAACACCATTGTTAAGTGAATCTGGCTTCCCCATTGACTTTTCAGGTTGCAAACAATATGACCCCGGGAAACTGAAACCATCATAAATATGAACCAGTTACATTGAGTTATCTGACTGTAAATCACATGGCCATGAGGATGCTGCAATGGCCATAAAGTACGAAAAATGGCCATAAGTCACTTTTTCCAGTGCCATTGTAACTTTGAATAGTCACTAAATGAACTATTGTAAGTTGAGGATTACCTGTACAAGTGACCTAAAATGTTTAGGCTTAAATCTAAACTTAAATTTATGGTTCAGATTATATTTTTAATTTTCTGCTCTGCTTATTAGCCAAACTAGAAGATTCTCACTTCTTTTTTTTCTCTTTTCTTTTCTGCAATGCTTTACAATTTGTAATTCTAACATAGCATGTGATCCCATGACAATCTTCCACGAAGGAGATAAAAGAGAAACAGTGCACTAAAGTTCCTTTCTGACAACTTCCCAGCTATGGCAATGTTCAGTTTTTTGCTTCAAAAAAAGTGACAGCAGGAGATGTGAAAACGGAAAGGTTTTGGGTTGGTTTTTTTTTTCTCTCTCTCTCTCTCTCCATACACACCTTTTTCAGAACCACAAACACACTTTTCACCAGATGGCCATAATTTAAATATATAAGCTTCACAGAAGCATTTGGGAGTATATAAATTTGGGGAACAGAAATGCAGAAACATTTAATACTACAAAGTGGCATTTCTGTGTTCTATGCTCTTAGACTCAGTGTGTCTTTTGCCAAAAGTAATAGACAATTGGACTCATTCTCACATCTTCCTAGCCAGAACCTGAACAGATCCCAGTAATGTTTTGACATTTTTCCCCAATACCATGTCCCAATTGTATTGCCTTTGTTTCATCTCTGGCAAAAGCTAAAGAAGCTTAGTCTCTCCTTTAGCAGTTCCCATTTTAAAGTAGTATTTTTCTTCTTCTCCCAATTTATACAGTATATATTCTGGGATCCACTGCTATTTTAATTGGATTCTAAGAAAGAGACTGGAAGCCTGGTTTCACAGAAGCATCTGTAGATAATGCCTGACATTTTATGATGTTTTTGTCAAGTCTTTCATGGCATACTCACAAACATAGATTTTGCATTCTTCTTAAAGAGGCTTAGATTTGGTTTTAAAATGTGAATTAGTATTAGTTAGTACTACTTTGAAAGAGTGTTGGCCTTTTTTTAATTTAATTTAATTTTATTTTGAAAGCAACAACAACTAGTATTCTAGTCCTGTCCTAAACAGAGAGTTGATTTGCTGCATTCAGCTTGATGTTCCTTGCTTTTTCTCTAATCATTAGGTAACTTTGCTGCTGCCACAGGCTTCACATAGTATATTTCTTAGTCATTTTTATTACTTGGAGGTTATTTTGCTACTTCATCACAGCTCCTTGATTATCCACAGACTTTTAATTAAAACAAAACTGGCTTCAGTGGTAGCACTGCCATTTCCTTGCAGCACAAGTCAAGGATGGAGCTCACTCATTATTAATCAGTCCATCTTGCTCATGCCATTCCTTTGTTCCTTCAATCTGTTGGGTTATTTTGAAACCTGGGCTTAATGCTCTTTTAGAAGAGTGCTAGTCTAAAGCTAGGAAGGAAAGCTATCATTACTAGAAAGTGTCTAAATGAGACATATTAGAAGAAAAATTTTCAAAGGACTTGAAACATCTTTTGGCATAATTGCTTCAGACATTGAACCTACTTGAATTAATACAATGATCAAAACAATCAAAGTAATCAAGAATCCTTAGAGGAGAAGCAAAACTTCTTTGAAGTGATTGGAATTTTATTTGTTACTGGACCAGCACTGTTCTAATTGATTGACTTATGGGAGAAATAATAGCATAAATATGTAGATATAAAATCTTTTCCCATTGATATTTCACAAGATTCATTGATACGGTAAGGTGTCTCTGTCAGCTATTTTACTTAAGCCAATTACTGAAGAAAACACAAATATCCTTGGAATTTGTTGAATCATTTCCTCCCTCCCTCCCTCCCTCCTTCCCTCCCTTCCTTCCTTGCCATTAAAACCAAAGGAGCAAAAATAAAAGCCATGATTGTATATGTTGTTTTATCTATACAAAGCAGTGTATGTCAGTGGTGGGTTGCTCCTGATTCTGTCCGGTTCTTTAGAACCGGTAGTAAAAGCAGCAGGAGGCTCCTCCCAGACACCTGGATGTCATAAGCTATGATCTGTGCATGCGCAGAAGCATGTGTGCGTGCTCCCATTGCAAACTGGTAGTAAAGGTAAGTACTCACCTCTGGTGTACAGTATGTGTACATGCATTAATTTTTAATTAATTTGATAAAATGCTATGTATAAACCTTGGTTTAAAATTGCTATGGATATTTCATTGTCATTATTAATTTCAGAATTGGTCCTGATGAATCGTATGAAGTAGCAATACAATGTAGTTCTTGCTTATCCACAACAAGCATTACTTGAGCATTACTATTTCTAGCATCTTCCGAATTTTTAAATTAGTGTAATATTAACTGTTATAAACAGAATATGTTAAATCCATGTATACTAATTGAGACCATTAAAATATGCTATTGTATTAAAAGATCTGACCAAAGGAACACAGTAGCACATCATATCAGACCAAGCAATAATAATCACATCAAAACAATCCTGCTAGTGTGAAATTACAGGAAGCATTTGAAATCTGACAGTATAAACCTGCCAGATTAAACATTTTACATTTAAATATTCTTTACACATACTATTCTAATACAAAATAAATGTAAATAGAAACCAAGTGAATATTTCTGCCAGGAGATGAATCATGATTGTAGGCAATATATCTGCACAGGACTGATTTGTTAAGATGCTAGAGACATGCACAAAATGTAAAATGCAGAACAAATGTTCCATTTGCTCGTAGAAAAGAAACAAATTTCAGCAAAGGAATGTAACTGTATATTGGTTATGGGGATTTAAAATTATTATATGTACTAGGTAAAAAGCTTTAAAATTTAAAAATAAAAATGTAATCACTTTCATTTAACTTCTATATTTTTAAGGTAAAAAGACCATTTAAAACCTAGTAAAATGTGCACAGAGACTTCCCTAATCAAGCTTTATATCTGTGTTCACTTGGCTTCAGGAAAATTACTTGAATCCCTTTTCTATAGTAATTCTTTTTAGTAACTGTACCCTGAGCTCGTGTATACATGAAATTTATCCCTTGTTTCCAGAAACAGCACTATTTACCTCTAGTCAGCCATAAGACCCAAACATTGTTACTAAATACACTTCAAGGATCAGTAAGCTTTCCTTTAAGCAATAGCTACAGGTGATTCACTCTAGGTAAGCATTAATCTCCCCTCCTGTAGTAAAACACATCCTGTGTATCATGTAATGGGCTAATGATTGGTTACTATGAAATAGATTGGTCTCCATAAGAAGGTGCGCCAGTGAACGTGTCCAAGGAATGAAATATTTACTTTTCACTGTGGGGGAGTCATGCATTATCATGTTCAAATAGTACATCTAGGATTTCCTGCTCATTTCCAACACAGGTATCTACTACTGCCCTGTTAGAACTAATGTCATACAGAAATATTTTTCTGTACTTTGGCTACTAGCTGTCATTTACTTTATTTTATGAATCTACTTTTGAAATTTCTTTCAAAAAAAATATGTGTGTGGGGATATAATTCTCATTGGTTGAATGTAGTGTTCTTGGTCTTACTATTTATACAGCCTAATAAAATATCCTTACTTAGGCCTTATTGAGTGAGATTAAGAACACAGCCAAAAATTATCTTCAGTCATGAAGATTTCATAATGAAATAGAAGTCTATAGTATAAATTCAATGAGTACTTTTAAAAAAAGTACTCATTGAGCTAGTACTGCATCTAGCTTAAATGTACTAATTAGCTGCCAAGAAAAAAACCCAGTCCTCCCCCACTCCTTTTTCCTCTTCTTCGGTTATTAGGACCATACATGAAACTAACCAAATCCAGGTATTTGTATCTGGAATCTTTTAAAATATAGAGAAGCTGTATGTAACTGAAAAAGGAAGGTGGTATAATAAAGTCTCTACATAATTCTAATTTGTTGCCAATATATTAAAGGTGTAATATAATATGTGCAAAGAACTACATAGTTGGGAAAGAGGGAGTGAAAATATAAATAACTTACTTGGAAAGGGAAAGAATGAATCCTAGAGATCAGTGGCAACATATTGTCAGAAGGCAGCTTCAGGCAAAATAGGTAGAAATCACAAGGAATACATATGAAATGCTGAAAGGGAAACACAGTTTCCGGAGAGCAGCAAATTCTAGTGCTTAATAGTTATTCTGATGGGAAGAAGCTGACAGGGTGCTGGAAGAATTGGGATCTAATCAACTCAGAAAGATGTAACTCTTTGGAATGGGGGTCACTCAAAACAAATTGAGCATGTGAAGGGAGGAGGGAGATTCTAGAGAACAAGCCATCTTAAAGAGTATAGTATAATATAATTCTGCCAGATAGCACTTGACACAGAAAGGAAAAGACCAACAATTTTGACT